>CM075808.1:17731207-18934081 GCA_037975025.1 Excoecaria agallocha | reverse complement strand
CAATTTCATTACTCAAAAATACAAATTATCTAATCTTAGGATAAAAGCTTAAAGGCATCATAACTCCTATCATCAATTAGCCTTATCGGGTTTTCTTAATTGCTTATTTTCTCTTAGCCCCTAATTTTTGCCCAAGATGCTTTTTTTTTTGTTTTTACCCTAACGATGTGTCTAATTTTAGCGAGGTAGTCATTTTTTCGATTTTTAACTTGCAGGGCTTTATTCCCTTCTTTTTCTCTTTAGTCTAGCCATAGAATTGACTTTTTGAAATCATTGCCATCATTGTCAGTTAAGATAGCTACTCCCTCAGACAATAACTTCTTTAACACAAAATGTCCTTCCTAAATAGGTCTCAACTTGTCTCGAATGTTAAGGACTCCTGGTCTTATTTATTTGAACACTAAATCTCCCTCTTTCAAAGAATGCTACCTAACCTTCTTGAATGAGTGAGCTAACCTCTTCTGATAGATCTAATTGTGAAAATAAGCTCATATTCTATACCTAACTAGTAGGTCATGCTATAGTAACCTTTGTTATGTGTTAGAGAGTATGCCCTAGAGCCCATGTAATAGGGATGTTTTTCATATGTATGAAATTTATATTCTTAATAAAAGGCATCATTCATTTATTAATGCTGTGTTTGAATACATGAGTTTGTAAATCTTAAATTAATAAATGAAGTCCTAGATTTTATAAACACAGTGCAAAGGCAATCATGAAAGTGTTCATGATGTGAGATGTCTATCGCATGCAAATGTGTTAATATCTAAATATCCCTAGTCATAGAATTAACAAGATAGGACATTGTTAATTCGGACAGACTAGCACATGTTATGCTTCTTGAATGGTTCAAGCAATGGTTCTCATAATTGTGATTATGGATGATAATCAAAGCTAACATGTGGATGCTTGTTAGAGGAACAAGTTCATTGGAGACCTGCAAAGAGAATCCTCATATGGATATTAAATCTATGTCAGTGAGGAATCTCTTCATAGCAGTTGTGCAAGTATCCTTGGACTTGAGATCACCAAAGTTATCTTAAGTAGCAAGTGGTATACTTTGACTCCATAACTGATTACTTCCAACTGGGAGTGAACATAGTTAGGAGATTGGGTATATCATGACCTACTTGAAGATAGTTGAGTGATTGACAAAGGATTCACCATCCCAGATTTAACAAGGGAAGTTATCTCACATGATTCTATAATTACCTTGTTCAGTGAATCTCTGGCCAGAGTAATATGCCAAGATGGATGGAGATCCATGAAGGGCATTTTAGGAACAATGGTTAAATTAATAGAACATACATAATTAGATTTATATGAGTTGACAGAAATCCATACTCAGAATCTGATTGAGATAAGAGTGGTGAAAGGAGTAATTGCACGGTAACTGTTTCTATGGAAGGGTACAGTCAAACCACATGACTTTTCTGACATTTGGGTAGTCATGATGCCTAGCTAGAGGCCAATCATGACTTGTATAATGATGTATCAAAATATCAATAGAGATTGATAAAATGATTTAAAGGAGTTTAAATCATGTGATTTTTGAATAGAACTCACAATTACATATTATACTGCCAACATGGACAGGAACCCAATAGGTCACACACATATAGAGAAAAGGGTAAAATGGTAAAATGACAAGGATAATAATATTTGATATTATTATAAAGGTAGAGAGGAGAATATGATAATAATTAATTAAAGAGTTTAATTAATTATGATCAAATAAAATTGTCCTCGGAACTTTTGAGAAATGTTCTGTAAATTGGACCTAAATGAAATAATGTATTTCATGATTAATTATTATTGCCTTATAAGTGTTATAAGACTACTATAAGTGTTATAGGACTGATATAATAATTAATAGGACCATTGGAGAAATTATAGAGGGCCAAAGGAATGAAGAAGTTGGAGGAAGCCCTCCAGAAGAGGGCTACACGCCAACTCCATACAGAAGGGCTTGGAGGGCTTTTTCTTGGACCAAATTAATTTATATATGTTACATAAGTGTTATGGAACTCACATATTTAATTTGGTTGGATTTGGAATCCATTTGGGTATTTAAATCCAATTAGATGCACAAAGGGCCTAGTTTGTGGATTTTGTGCATGGTCTTTTATGAAAAGATTTAATTTGGATTTAATTAAGCCCAAATGATTATAATTAATTCCAGAAGACCAATTAATAATTCTCCAGCAATTTTAAAGAGCCCAATCTCATTAAGGAGTTGGAATTTTAACCTAACTATAAAAGGCCAACTAATGAGAATTAGGGTTAAGTGATTAAAACAAAAGGAAAGTCTTTTCTCTAAAAACTCTCTCCCTTTTGCGCCACTTCCCAAGCTAGCTCTTGGGAATTTCGGCCAGCCCTAGTTGAACACCAAGTTGTTGGTTCAATTTACCCCTCTCTTGTGTGGATTACTCATTGGAGGTGTTCGATTTTGGACACTGTGGTTTGCGACAACCCGGTGCGAAGTAAAATCAACTGTTCAACAAAAATCAAAGGTGATTTTTCTTATTCTCATATAGTTATATTGTGTATTCATGGCAAGATCAGATCATATGGTTAAAAAATTTAAAATTCCGCTCATGTATGTGATGCATGTAACCATAAAAATCCAACATGGTATCAGAGCCACGGTTTTGCCATGGATATACAATTCTATTTTTTTTCTGCGGAATAAGTTTTGTTTTGTTTTGAGTTATTTATTTCATGAACTTTAAAATATTAGATTTGATTGTTCATGAATGAGAAATATTGATTTCTGGTTGTATGTGTGATCAAATAAATTTGACGGAAACAAAAACGGAACTTTTGAAGAAAAGTGACAAGGGTTTTGCGTGAAACCCATTAGGGTTTGGCGTGAAACCCTAGGTAATGTAGGGGCTGTTCTAATTTAATTTCTTATGGATCCATTTAAAAATCATTTAGATGATATTTTATGTCTTTAATATGTGATATTAAGCCGTAGGATCGAACGGAATTAAAATCGAACAAGTTTTGCATGAAAACTAGTTTTGTCGAAAAGTTCGATAAATTGGTGTTCTTCGTGTGTTCTTGATGTGTTCATGGTTAGAACGACTTTTGATCTTCTAAATCTGATATATATGATATATTAAAGTGTTTTTAATTAATTGGATTAATTAAAATGGGCCTTAAATTAATTTGATTAATTTTAATTCATTAAAACCACTTAATGGGCTTAATTATGTTTACGGACTTGGTTTAAATTAGTGAATGACTTGGTGGGCCCAATGAGCTGATTTAAATTAACTATTATAAACATTAATTAAGTTTATTAATGGGTTTTAAGGGCTGGAGTGGGCTTGGCTCATTCCAAAAGGCCCAAATGGTCCAAATGACACAAAACTAGTTTGTGTGTGAACACACTTAGGGTTTTTCTTCTGTGGGTTTCGGCCTACACTTATTTTAAGCCCAAAATTGATTCTTTTAATTATTTAATATGATTAATTAATTAAATAATCAATTTATAATTAATTAATAATCAATTTGATTGATTATTAAGGCAAGAACAAATTCATGCAAAAAGGTTTCCTAAAATGAAAGTTTCCAAAATGGAAAAAGTTTCCTAATTTGATCACATCATTAAAATAACTCAAAATATAGTTTCAAAGGTTGAAACAAAGTTAGTAATCCATTTCTTTATGCATTAGAAAGGCATATAAGGGTGAATGATTGGCATGATGGTTAGTTATGGACAAAGCCCAATGTGATTGAGCATAATGCATGTTTTGGCCCAATGAGGACTTTCATGTCCCGGCCACTTGTTTTTGGTTTGTATTTGATTTCAAATTGTAATATGTAATTAGATTACTTAGATTAGAATTAGAAATAGAGATGGAGACCATTTTCAAGGAGCAAGATGGGCCGGATGGAGATCCAACAAGCTTGAAGATAATGTAATTATTTTTCTTGTTTGAATCATGCATACTACCTAGGTGTGACCTTTTGATTTCCCTCTTGGCTCGGGGAAATCAATGTAGTGAAGTCCATAACTATACCATATTTGTATGCTTATATTTATGTGATAGATATAGGATGCATACCAATGTATGCCAACCATGTATGATGAGACTTAATTAACTAAAACCCTCAAACAAATACTAAGGTATATAAGCCTTCCATTAATTTGAGGAGAACCAGAGTTCTTTATAGTGTGGGTTGTTGACCACAGTCAAGCTCACATTATATCGAATATGTTCAAATCTAATTAAATGGGTCATCTTAGCTAGCCCATTAGTTTGTTGACCACAGTCAAGGCTAATGGTTCTAGAGGCAAGATTAGGGAATGCATATATGATATGCATGCATCAAGAGTTGATAACCTAATGATCCAATAGTTGTGTAGAGACACAATTGGTATAAAGATACCTACCTTTCAAGGGTATGGAATTTGGCTTGTTGACCACAGTCAAGGTCAAATTACATATCAAGGATTGGATATTGGCCCACTAAGAAAACCATCGGGTTTTCTCGGATTATATAGTGAGGGCTATTAATTCGCAATAAAATAGTGGGAGTAAATGGATTAATTAAAGACCTTATTAATGCATACATATATATGAACATACTCTCATATCTTTTCTTTTTCACATCTATGTCATCATCATGAGCACATCAAATACACGATCAATCTTGGATAACAAACTGGTTGGCAGCAACTATTCTAACTGGATCAAGCAAGTGAGAATTGTTCTCAAAGCTGAAAAGATCCATTATGTCTTGGATAAAGATCTTCCACCACTTCCATCAGATGATGCCATTGATGAGATCAAAGGCACTTATCGAAAATACATAGAGGATAGTGAAGTAGCAGCATGTCTGATGCTGGGTGCTATGTCCTCAAAGCTTCAGAAGCAATATGAGATAGAGGATGGTGGGGTTTCCAAGAAGAAGGTTGCCAAGAAAGAGAATCCCAAAGGAACTTGCTTCCATTGTGGAAAGGATGGTCATTGAAAGCGCAACTGCAAGGCCTATCTATATTCTCTCAAGGAGAAAAATCATGCTGATGCTTCTACCTCAGGTATTCATATGATTGAAATTAATACTTATTCTATTGCTTCAAAACAGTCTTGGGTATTAGATACCGGATGTGGATCACATTTGTGTGATGATCTACATGGGCTTAGAAGCTTTAGAATAGTTGGAAAGGCAGAGATATGTTTGCAGTCAGCTACTGGACAGAATATCTCTACAACAGTTGTGGGGACTTACTATTTGCCTCTCCTAGTGGATTAGTACTGGAATTAAATAATTGTTATTACGTTCCAGCCTTATCCAAAAGTATTATTTCTTTCAGTCGTTTGATGAACGATTATGATATTTCTTTAAAGGACAAATGTTGTTACATTTTTAAGAACAATATATTTTATGCAAAAGCTATCATTGAGAATGGTATATTTGTTCTTGATTTAATTAAAGATGTACATAATGTGAATACCAAGAGAATGAAACATGATAATCTTAATACCTCATACTTATGGCATTGTCGTTTAGGCCATATAAATGAAAAACGCATGACCAAGTTACACAAGTCAGGTGATTTGGGATCATTTGATTATGAATCATATGATACATGCGAATCTTGTTTATTGGGAAAAATGACAAAAGCTCCCTTTATTGGTAAAGGAGAACGAGCTAAAATGGTTTTGGACTTAGTACATTCAAATGTATGTGGTCCAATGACTACACATGCTAGAGGAGGTTACTCCTACTTCATTACTTTCATAGATGATTATTCCAGGTTTGGATACATCTATCTAATGAAATATAAGTCTGAAGCATTTGAAAAGTTCAAAGAATTCAGAAATGAAGTAGAGAAACAACTTGGCAAAAGTATCAAAACACTTAGATCAGATCGAGGTGGAGAATACTTAAGTCAAGAGTTTCAGGATTATCTTAGAGATAATGGGATTTTATCTCAATGGACTCCTCCATATACACCACAACTCAATGGTGTATCCGAAAGGAGGAATCGAACACTATTAGATATGGTTCGATCAATGATGAGCCGAGCGGACTTGCCTAAGTCCTTTTGGGGATATGCACTAGAAACTGCTGTTTATGTGTTAAATAGAGTTCCTAGTAAATCGGTTGATGTTACTCCATATGAGATGTGGAATAACAAGAAACCCACGCTTTCTCATATGAAAGTATGGGGTTGTCCTACTTATGTGAAGAGGACAATGTCAGACAAACTAGATGTTAAGTCTGACAAATGTTTATTTGTGGGATATCCAAAAGAAACGTTTGGATATTATTTCTATCATCCCTTAGAACAAAAGGTGTTTGTTTCAAGGCATGCTGTCTTCTTGGAAAGAGAATTTCTCCTACGAGAAGACAGTGGGAGTAAAATTGAGCTTGGTGAAGTTCAAGACCCATAAATAGAAGATGATCAATCGATTGAACCCGAAACTGAATTTCATAATGATGAGATTACAGTTGAACCTGATTATACACAAAATCCTAGAAGATCTACTAGGATGCGTTCTATCCCTGTGAGATATGGATTTCACATTGATTCGGATAGAGGCATAACTGTAGTAGAGGACAATGAGCCTACAAGCTATCAAGAAGTTTTGAACAGTTCAGAACGTGATTTATGGCTTAAGGCTATGCAGTCCGAAATGGACTCCATGTATGAGAATAAAGTATGGACTTTAACTCAACCACCTGAAGGGATAAAACCCATAGGGTGCAAATGGGTCTTCAAAAAGAAGACTGACATGGAAGGTAATATAGTTACCTATAAAGCTCGCTTAGTAGCAAAAGGTTATCGTCAAAAAGAAGGTATTGACTATGACGAAACTTTTTCTCCTGTAGCGATGCTTAAGTCTATAAGAATACTTTTAGCCATTGCAGCTCATTATGATTATGAGATTTGGCAGATGGATGTGAAGACAGCTTTCCTTAATGGAAATCTTACCGAGGATGTGTATATGACACAACCAGAAGGATTCACATCAGGAAATGGCGAAAAGGTATGCAAGCTTCAAAGATCCATTTATGGATTGAAGCAAGCCTCTAGGAGTTGGAACATACGATTCAATGAGACAATCAAAGAGTTTGGTTTGTCACAGAATGAAGATGAACCTTGTGTGTATAAAAGGGTCAGTGGGAGTGCAATTGTCTTCCTAGTTCTATATGTAGATGACATATTGATCATGGGAAATGATATTTCTCTTCTCCAATCTGTTAAAATATGGTTATCCAAGCAATTCTCCATGAAAGACCTTGGAGAAGCATCCTATATTCTGGGAATAAGGATCTATAGAGATAGATCCAATAGGTTGCTAGGTCTTTCTCAAAGTACATATATAGATAAAGTATTGAAGAGGTTCAATATGGATCTCTCTAAGAAAGGGTTTATACCCATGGTGCATGGGAAACACCTTTCTAAGTCTATGTGTCCACAGACACTAGAAGATAGAGAGAGCATGAATAGAATACCATATGCATCTGCAATTGGTTCTATCATGTATGCTATGTTATGTACACGTCCAGATGTAGCATTTGCTTTGAGTGTCACAAGCAGATTCCAATCTAATTTTGGAGAGGAACACTGGGCAGCTGTCAAGAATATTCTTAAGTACTTGAGAAGGACTAAGGATATATTCTTGGTATATGGAGAGGGCAGTTTGGAAGTAAACGGGTATACAGATGCCAGCTTCCAATCTGACAAAGATGATTGTAAATCACAATCTGGTTATGTGTTCATAATGGGAGGAGGAGCGGTTAGTTGGAAAAGTTCCAAACAAGAAACAACTGCTGATTCAACGACAGAAGCTGAGTACATTGCTGCATCAGAAGCAGCCAAAGAAGCAGTCTGGATCAAAAAGTTCATAACCGAACTAGGAGTGGTGCCTAGCATTGTTGATCCGATTCCTTTATATTGTGACAACAATGGAGCCATTGCGCAAGCAAAGGAACCACGGTCTCATCAGCGATCCAAACATGTTCTCAGACGCTACCATCTCATAAGGGAAATAGTAGCTAGAAATGATGTGAAAATAGAAAGGGTTCCCACAGATGACAATGTGGCGGATCCCCTCACTAAAGCACTTTCCCAGATTAAGCATGATCACCATATAAATAGCATGGGTCTGAGACATATGAGTGATTGGCTCTAGTGCAAGTGGGAGATTGTTAGAGAGTATGCCCTAGAGCCCATGTAATAGGGATGTTTTTCATATGTATGAAATTTATATTCTTAATAAAAGGCATCATTCATTTATTAATGCTGTGTTTGAATACATGAGTTTGTAAATCTTAAATTAATAAATGAAGTCCTAGATATTATAAACACAGTGCAAAGGCAATCATGAAAGTGTTCATGATGTGAGATGTCTATCGCATGCAAATGTGTTAATATCTAAATATCCCTAGTCATAGAATTAACAAGATAGGACATTGTTAATTCGGACAGACTAGCACATGTTATGCTTCTTGAATGGTTCAAGCAATGGTTCTCATAATTGTGATTATGGATGATAATCAAAGCTAACATGTGGATGCTTGTTAGAGGAACAAGTTCATTGGAGACCTGCAAAGAGAATCCTCATATGGATATTAAATCTATGTCAGTGAGGAATCTCTTCATAGCAGTTGTGCAAGTATCCTTGGACTTGAGATCACCAAAGTTATCTTAAGTAGCAAGTGGTATACTTTGACTCCATAACTGATTACTTCCAACTGGGAGTGAACATAGTTAGGAGATTGGGTATATCATGACCTACTTGAAGATAGTTGAGTGATTGACAAAGGATTCACCATCCCAGATTTAACAAGGGAAGTTATCTCACATGATTCTATAATTACCTTGTTCAGTGAATCTCTGGCCAGAGTAATATGCCAAGATGGATGGAGATCCATGAAGGGCATTTTAGGAACAATGGTTAAATTAATAGAACATACATAATTAGATTTATATGAGTTGACAGAAATCCATACTCAAAATCTGATTGAGATAAGAGTGGTGAAAGGAGTAATTGCACGGTAACTGTTTCTATGGAAGGGTACAGTCAAACCAAATGACTTTTCTGACATTTGGGTAGTCATGATGCCTAGCTAGAGGCCAATCATGACTTGTATAATGATGTATCAAAATATCAATAGAGATTGATAAAATGATTTAAAGGAGTTTAAATCATGTGATTTTTGAATAGAACTCACAATTACATATTATACTGCCAACATGGACAGGAACCCAATAGGTCACACACATATAGAGAAAAGGGTAAAATGGTAAAATGACAAGGATAATAATATTTGATATTATTATAAAGGTAGAGAGGAGAATATGATAATAATTAATTAAAGAGTTTAATTAATTATGATCAAATAAAATTGTCCGCGGAACTTTTGAGAAATGTTCTGTAAATTGGACCTAAATGAAATAATGTATTTCATGATTAATTATTATTGCCTTATAAGTGTTATAAGACTACTATAAGTGTTATAGGACTGATATAATAATTAATAGGACCATTGGAGAAATTATAGAGGGCCAAAGGAATGAAGAAGTTGGAGGAAGCCCTCCAGAAGAGGGCTACACGCCAACTCCATACAGAAGGGCTTGGAGGGCTTTTTCTTGGACCAAATTAATTTATATATGTTACATAAGTGTTATGGAACTCACATATTTAATTTGGTTGGATTTGGAATCCATTTGGGTATTTAAATCCAATTAGATGCACAAAGGGCCTAGTTTGTGGATTTTGTGCATGGTCTTTTATGAAAAGATTTAATTTGGATTTAATTAAGCCCAAATGATTATAATTAAATCCAGAAGCCCAATTAATAATTCTCCAGCAATTTTAAAGAGCCCAATCTCATTAAGGAGTTGGAATTTTAACCTAACTATAAAAGGCCAACTAATGAGAATTAGGGTTAAGTGATTAAAACAAAAGGAAAGTCTTTTCTCTAAAAACTCTCTCCCTTTTGCGCCACTTCCCAAGCTAGCTCTTGGGAATTTCGGCCAGCCCTAGTTGAACACCAAGTTGTTGGTTCAATTTACCCCTCTCTTGTGTGGATTACTCATTGGAGGTGTTCGATTTTGGACACTGTGGTTTGCGACAACCCGGTGCGAAGTAAAATCAACTGTTCAACAAAAATCAAAGGTGATTTTTCTTATTCTCATATAGTTATATTGTGTATTCATGGCAAGATCAGATCATATGGTTAAAAAATTTAAAATTCCGCTCATGTATGTGATGCATGTAACCATAAAAATACAACATTATGCCCATTCTATTTTAGGTAACTCATCTTCCAAAACTACCCTTAAAGATTGATGTTCAATCTCTATAGGTAACATGGCTACGGTCGTGTAAACTAAAAAGAATATAGTAGCATCTATTGAAGTCCTGGTAGTAGATTTATAACTCTATAATGAAAATGGTAGATTTTCATCCCAGTCCTTATAAGTCCTAACCATCTTAGCTAAGATCTTTTTGGTATTCTTGTTAGCTAATTTGGCTACACCATTTGCCTGAGGTCGATAAGGCGAAGACTTGTGATGCTAAATCCTTAGTGCTTAGGCATATACTTTTTTTCAGCTTAAAAGTATGACCAATTGTCTGACACTATATGGTGGGGAAGTCTATATCTATATACTAGATTCTTTTCAATGAACTTAGCCATTTCCCTAGCACCTAACTTCGTAAAGGATTCTACCTTTATCCATTTTGAGAAATAGTCAATGGTGAATATAATAAATCTTTATTCATTTGATGTGATCAAATCAATTATTCCATTGATATCTATACCCCATACAATAAATGGCTAAGGTGATGTAAGTTTATATAATTTTGAAACTGGTAAATGTCTTAAGTCCGCATATTGTTGGCATAACTGACGTTCCTTTATATACTTAGCACACTTTATGTCAATTATAAACCAAAAAAAACCCTTGGCATATAATCTTCTTAGCTAAAGCCAAACCATTTATGTAAGCATTGCATACCTTTTCCATGACCTTCTTTGCTTCCTTGTCATTTGGGCACCTTAACTGAATACCGTCAAACTATCTCTTATAAAACACCCCACCTATGCTAATAAACTGAGTAGATAGCTTATGGATCATTCTCTGGTCCTTTTTAAGGGCTTCCACTGGGAATATTGACATCTTTGAGTAGTTATGAATATCATAATACTAAGGTTTCCCATCATGTGCCTTAATATCCATTACTTGCTTAGTTTCAAAACATAGCTTATCAAAACTAGAGATTAACACAAGCTTTATAGTCACTCCTTTCGAGTTATTCCACATTGACACCAAAGTAGCTAAAGCGTTGACAAGTTGATTCTCATCTCTAGACATGTACCCAAAAGTGCATACTTTAATTTGATTACATAGAGCCTTCAGACACTTGATATAAGGCAACAACCATTCTTCTTTCACTAACCATTCACCTCTCACCTGGTAGACTACAAAAGATGAATCTTTAAATACCTCTGCAGTCTTTGCCTCTACAGCCAGTAAGGCTTCCAATCCAAAAATGCAAGCTTTGTATTGAACTTTATTGTTTATGGCTTTGTACCTCAACTTCTTCGTTAAGGGTAACTTCTCACCTTTGGAGGTTACTAGGGTTACTCCTACTTTAGTGCCCCCTTATTGTTCACAGCTCTATAAAAGTACATTTACAAACCCTACACTATTATAGCTGTAATGTCATCATTAGAAAACTTATAGACCACTTTATCCCCTTTTAATAATTGATCAACTAGGAACTCTGCTATAACTCATCCCTTAATTTTTTTAGTGATGTACTCTATGTTAAATTCTTGTAAAAGAATTAACCATCTACCCATCATTCCTAATAATGATAGTGCCTTCTATAGATATTTGGAAGGGTTCTGGTTATCCACTGCTTGCACTTTGTAGGAATGGAAATAATGCTTTAACTTCTTTGAAGCCTAGATGACTACTAAATAGATCTTCTCCACCTTTAAATACTTAGCCTCATATGTTAAGAACTTCTTACTAAGGTAGTAAACTAGATATTCTATTGTAAAGTCATCCTCCTGAGCCATCATAGCTCCTATTGAGCTATCCTTTATGGCTAGATGCAAAATAAAAGGCTTACTTAGTTGTGGGGGTCTCTACACTACTAGATGCAAAATCTATTCCCTGATCATGTTGAATGCCTTATGATAGTTCTTATTCCACACCACTACCCTGTCTTTCTTAAGTAACTTGAATATTGGCTCACAAATTGAAGTCAATTTAGCTATGAACCAACTAATATACTTAAGTCTGCCTAGGAATCCTCTGACCTCTCTCTCCTTTTATGGAAAAAGTATTTCCCTAATAGCTTTCACTTTATCAAAATCTATCTTTATCCCCCTTTGACTCACCATATGTCCTAGTAGTTTACCTAAAGTGACCTCAGATATGGACTTCTTCAAATTGAGGTAAAGGTTATACTTATCAATCCTCTGAAAGAACTTCTCTAATGCCTCAAAGTGACCTTATTGGGTAGCTGACTTGATCCTTATATCATCTATGAAGACTTCCACCTTTTTGTGGATCAAGTCATCTAAAATCCTAGTGGCCAACCTCTGATTGGTGGCACTTACATTCTTAAGTCTAAATCGATAACCTGACAGGCATAAGTATCCCACTCAGTGATGAAGGCTATCTTAATCCTATTTATAATTTTGTTCAAAATCTAATTGTAACTGGTATACCCATCCATAAAACTATACATAGCAAAAGCGGTAACACTATTTACTAGCACATCTATATAGGGCAGTAGGAAGTCATCTTTAGGATAAACTTTGTTTAAATCCCTATAATGTTGGAAATTATCGGTTATATGCATCTCATACATAAGTGGAATTTAAAATTTTTTAACCAATAGATCTGATCTTGCCATGAATTTAAAATATACATATTAATGATAATAAGAAAAATCACCTTTGATTTTTAGTTGATTTTTCTTCTCACCGAGTTGTCACAAACCATAGTGTCAAAAATTGAACACCCCCAATTAGTAATCCACACTAGAGAAGAATTGAATGAACTAACAATAAAGGAATACAAGGGCTGCCCAAAATCCCTTGATGCTAGCAAGGGGGGTGGTGGCTAGGGTTGAGAGAGTGAGAGAATGTTTCTTTTCTCTTAATGTTCACTTAACCATAAAATCCCTATCATATGGATTTTTATAGTTAGGTTAAAAAATCCAACTTCATAATGGGATTGGGCTCTTTAAAATTGCAAGAGAAACATTAAATGGGCTTCTGGAATTATTAATAATTTATTTGAGCTCAATTAAATCCAATTTAAATCCTTTAATAAAAGCTTATGCACAAAACCCACAAACAAGGCCCTCGATGCATACACTTGGAATTTAATCACCCAAATGAATTCCAAATCCATCAAAATTAAATATGTAGGGTTTATAACACTTATGAAATATATTTAACTATTTTTTTGTTCAAGAATTAGGCCTTTAAGGCCTTCTATCAGGGTTTGGCGTGTAACCCTTCCTCTAGAGGGTTTCTGTGCCAAAACCAATCTTCTGGGCCTCTTTTAATTTCTCCAATGGATATATTAATTATTAAATCAGCCCTATAATACTTATAGTCCAATAATAATATATTATGAAATACAATATTTCAATTAGGTCCATTTTACAAAATATTTCTAAAAAATTCTATGAACAATTTTACTTGATCATAATTAATTAAACTCTTTAATTAATATTCTCTTATTCACTTCTATATTCCTATAATAATATCAAATATTATTATCCTTGTTATTTTACCATTTTATCGTTTTCCCTATATATGTGAGACCTATTGGGTTTTTGTCCATATTGGCAGTATAATATGTAATTGTGAGTTCTATTCAAAACTCACATGATTTAAACTTCTTTAAATAATTTTATCAATCCCTATTGATATTTATGATACACTGTTATACAAGTCATGATTGGCCTCTAGCTAGGCATTATGAATACCCATATGTTAGGAAAGTCAAGTGGTTTGACTATACCTTTCCATAAAAATAGGTACCGTGCAATTACTCCTTTCACCACTCTTATCTCAATTAGATTCTGAGTATGGATTTCTGTCAACTCATATAAATCTAATTATGTATGTTCTATTAATTTAACTATTGTTCCCAAAATGCCCTTCATGGATTCCTATCCATCTTGGCATATTACTCTGGCCAGAGATTCTCTGAACAAGGCAATTATAGAATCATGCGAGATAACTTACCTTAATAAATCTTGGATGGTGAATCCTTTTTCAATCACTCAACTATCTTCAATTAGGTCATGATATACCCAACCTCCTAACTATGTTCACCCCCAGTTGGAAGTAATCAGTTATAGAGTCAAAGTATACCACTTGCTACTTAAGATAACTTTGGTGATCTCAAGTGTAAGGATACTTGAACAATCGCTATGAAGAGATTCCTCATTGACATAGATTTAATATCCATGTGAGGATTCTTTTTGCAGGTGTCCAATAAACTTGTTCTTCTAACAAGCATCCATATGTTAGCTTTGATTATCTTTTATAATCACAGTTATGAGAACCACTGCTTGAACCATTCAAGAAGCATAACATGTGCTAGTCTATGCGAATTAACAATGTCCTATCTTGTTAATTCTATGACTAGGGATATTTAGATATTAACACATTTGCATGAAATAGACATCTCATATCATGAACACTTTCATGATTGCCTTTGCACTGTGCTTATAATATCTAGGACTTCATTTATTAATTTAAGATTTACAAACTCATGTATTTAAACATAGCATTAATAAATGAATGATGCCTTTTATTTGAATATGAATTCAAACATATGAAATACATCCCTATTACATAGGCTCTAGGGCATACTCTCTAATAATCTTCCACTTGCACTAGAGCCAATCACTCATATATCTTAAACCCATGTTATTTATATGGTGATCATGCTTTATCTGGGAAAGTACTTTAGTGAGAGGTTTTACCACATTATCATCTGTGGGGACCCTTTCTATTTTCACATCATTTCTAGCTACTATTTCCCTTATGAGATGGTAGCATCTGAGAATATGCTTGGATCGCTGATGAGACCATGGTTCCTTTGCTTGAGCAGTGGCTCCATTGTTGTCACAATATAAATGAAGCAGATCAACAATGCTAGGTACCACTCTTAGTTCAGATATGAACCTTTTGATCCAGATTGCTTTTTTAGCTACTTCTGAAGTAGCAATGTACTCAGCTTCTATCATGAAATCAACAGTTGTTTCTTGTTTGGAACTCTTCTAACTAATTGCCCTTCCTCCCATTATGAACACAAAACCAGACTGTGATTTACAATCATCTTTGTCAGATTGGAAGCTGGCATCCATATACCCATTTACTTCCAAAATTCCCTCCCCATATACCAAGAATATATCCTTAGTCCTTCTCAAATACTTAAAGGATATTATTGACAGCTGCCCAGTGGTCCTCTTCAAAATTGGATTGGAATCTGCTTGTGACACTCAAAGCAAATGCTATATCTGGATGTGTACATAGCATAGCATACATGATAGAACCAATTATAGATGCATATGGTATTCTATTCATGTTCTCTCTATACTCTAGTGTTGGTGGACATATAGACTTAAAAAGGTGTTTTCCATGCACCATAGGTATAAACCCTTTCTTAGAGAGATCCATATTGAACCTCTTCAATACTTTATCTATATATGTACTTTGAGAAAGACGTAGAAACCTATTGGATCTATCTTTATAGATCCTTATTCCCAGAATATAGGATGCTTCTCCAAGGTCTTTCATGGAGAGTTTCTTGGATAACCATATTTTAAGAGATTGGAGAAGAGAAATGTCGTTTTCCATGATCAATATGTCATCCACATATAGAACTAAGAAGAAAATTGTACTTCCATGACCCTTTTATATACACAAGTTTCATCTTCATTCTGTGAGAAACCGAACTCTTTGATTGTCTCATTGAATCGTATGTTCCAACTCTTAGAGGCTTGCTTTAATCTATAAATGGATCTTTAAAGCCTACATACTTTTTTGCCATTTCTTGATTTTAACCCTTCTGGTTGTGTCATATACACATCCTCAGTCAGATTTCCATTTAGGAAAGCTATCTTCACATCCATTTGCCAAATCTCATATCATAATGAGCTACAATGGCTAAAAATATTCTTAAAGACTTACGCATCGCTACAGGAGAAAAGGTTTCATTATAGTCATTACCTTCTTGTTAATGATAGCTTTTTGCTACTAAGCCAGCTTTATAGGTAACTATATTACCTTTCATATCCATTTTCTTTTTGAAGACCCATTTGCACCCTATGGATTTTATCTCTTCAGGTGGTTGAGTTAAAGTCCATACTTTATTCTCATACATGGAGTCCATTTCAGACTGCATAGCCTTAAGCCATAAATCACGTTTTGAACTATTCAAAACTTTTTGATAGCTTATAGCTCATTGTCCTCTACTATAATTATGCCTCTATCTAAATCAATATGAAATTCATATCTCACAGGGATAAAATGTATCCTTGTAGATCTTCTAGGATTTTGTGTATAATCAAGTTCAACTGTAATCTCATCATTATGAAATTTAGTGTCGGGTTCAATTGGTTGATCTACTTCTATTTGTGGGTCTTGAACTTCACCAAGTTCAATTTTACTCCCACTGTCCTCTCGTAGGAGAAATTCTCTTTCCAAGAAGACAGTATGCCTTGAAACAAACACCTTTTGTTCTAAGGGATGGTAGAAATAATATCCAAACATTTCCTTTAGATATCCCACAAATAAACATTTGTCAGACTTAACATCTAGTTTGTCTGACATTGTCCTTTTCATGTAAACAAGACTACCCCATACCTTCATATGAGAAAGTGCGGGTTTCTTGTTATTCCATATCTCATATGGAGTAACATCAATCGATTTACTAGGAACTCTATTTAACACATAAACAAAAGTTTCTAGTGTATATCCCCAAATGGACTTAAGCAACTCTGCTCGACTCATCATGGATCGAATCATATCTAATAGTGTTCGATTTCTCCTCTCAGATACACCATTGTGTTGTGGTGTATATGGTGGAGTCCATTGAGATAAAATCCCATTATTTTTAAGATAATCTTGAAATTCTTGACTTAAGTATTCTTCATCTCGATCTAATCTAAGTGTTTTAATACTTTTTCCAAGTTGCTTTTCTACTTCATTTCTGAATTCTTTGAACTTTTCAAATGCTTCTGATTCATATTTCATTAGATAGATATATCCAAATCTGGAGTAATCATCTATGAGAGTAATGAAGTAGGAGTAACCTCCTCTAGCATGTGTAGTCATTGGACCACATACATCTAAATGTATTAAGTCCAAAACCATTTTAGCTCATTCTCCTTTACCACTAAAGGGAGCTTTTGTCATTTTCCCCAATAAACAAGATTCACAAGTATCAAATGATTCATAATCAAATGACCCTAAATCACCTAATTTGTGTAATTTGGTCATGTGTTTCTCATTTATATTGCCTAAATGATAATGCCATAAATATGAGGTATTTATATTATCTTGTTTCATTCTCTTGGTATCCACATTATGCACTTATTTAATTAAATTAAGAACAAATGTACCATTCTCAATGATAGCTTTAATATAAAATATATTGTTCTTAAAAATGTAACAACATTTGTCTTTTAAAGAAATGTCATAATCATTCAATAAACACCTGAAAGAAATAATACTTTTGGATAAAGTTGGAACTTAATAACAATTATTTAATTCCAGTATTAATCCACTTGGAAGAGGCAAATGATAAGTACCCACAACTATTGTAGAGATGTTTTGTCCAGTAGCTGACTGTCGACATATTTCTGCCTTTCCAACTTTTCTACTGCTTTTAAGCCCCTGTAGATCATTACACAAATGAGATCCACATCCGATATCTAATACCCAAGATCGTTTTGAAGCAATAGAATAAGTATTTATTTCAATCATATGAATACCTGAAGTAGAAGCATCAGCTTGCTTTTTCTCCTTGAGAGAATTTAGATAGACCTTGCAGTTACGCTTTACATGACCATCTTTTCCACAATGGAAGCAAGTTCCTTTGGGATTCTCTTTTTTGGCAACCTTCTTCTTTGGAAACCCCACCATTCTTTGGTTGTGTTTTGGTCATCATCTTCTTCTGCTTCTTGCGTTTAGTAGAAGTGACAACCATGACACTTTTTAAATCCTTCTTAAAGGATCCATCAGCTATTTTGAGCATGTTGATTAACTCAGGAATGGTTACTTAGATCTTGTTCATGTTTGTAGCACCCTTATCCTATAATCTATACATATCACTTTATCCATATCATTACACATGTATTACTGTGCAACATAAACATATACCAACTACACCTAGAACATATAATCAAACTTAATACATAAGAGTGCTATACTTTTAAAAACTTTTCAGTGTACGTTAAAGTCTCTTTACAAAATACAATAACTATTTAATATTTTTACATATAATATCACCAATACCACTATCCTATAATCTTTACTATATACAAAGAGCCAAAATAAAAGTCTATAAATGTCTCTCTCGTTGACTTGAGTTGGCCATCCCGCTGCAGATATCACCCCAACAACCTACACGGATGAAACACCCGTGCTAAGCTATAAAGCTTAGTGGGGAACTAAATCATGATAAACGACCACTCACAGTGATCATCAACAAGCACACAACATGCCTCAAATATAACAAAGCTTTGTTTCAAGAAATAAACAAAATGCAGCAGTTAATTCATACTACGAAAATCATAAAGTTCAGCAATAAAATTTGCATTGATGCTTTAATCAACATATATAACCATGTAAGCTCTAATGTTCTAAAGCTTTAAATTCAACTAATTATCATGTGTCTAGTTTCTGAATTGATACTAAACCGTAAAAGCATAAATATCTATTATCTTTTCATCTATTTAACATGTCTTTGATATATACACATTAGAATTAAATAGCAAATCCACACTTCCAATTACTATGAGATTATTATATTACTATAGGCTTATTTTATATTCCACAAGTTATTCATGTTATAACATAATAGATGTATCATAAAAATAAGCCTTTCAACTAAACATAACACTTATATATCATTATCATAAATAGCAAATACACGTTAAAGAATGTGTACATGCAACAATGTGAACACATATATATAATCATAAGAAAAATATTTCAAAACAATGGTTGTTACTATCTAACCTTCATAATCTTTAATGTACACTATGAATATGCACTTATAAAATTGTTGCGCACATTAGACTTTTATAATACTCTTGGACTTAATAAAAATTCCTTCATCAATTATGTATTGGCTAACATATAGAAATAAGGTTTATGATCACAAAGGCATATATATATATGATCAATTTAATCAAAATACTAATATAATGCAAATTCATCAATTAACGATTAGCATGTATTTAGGATACTAGCATGTATAGATACATATACTATTGCACATTCTTTTAGATGTGAGTTTTATGTGCAATAAAAGGAATTTCATATGTAGAATAGTATAAAGTCAATTAAGAATTTGCGTGCCTTATTAAACTTTTCTTAACCTTTGACAATAAAGCCTGCACTATTCTAAAGAGGTGGATAACCATTATACGATGGTACCCGAAGGTACTAGGTCACCTGAAGGCACCAATGAGATACCCGGAGGTATTAAACGATGATCCCTTGTAGGGATAAAACTGTATGATAAATCGGTGGACCCAAATAGGGTCAAACAAATAACATGGACCCAAATGGGGTCAATCAAATAACATGGACCCAAACGGGGTCAATCAAATAACATGGACCCAAACGGGGTCAATCAAATAACATGGACCGGTCAAGCGGACCCAAACGGGGTCGGCTACAACCCACACGAGGGTTGTTAAATTAATTTTAACTTTTAAACCCAAACAGGGTCACTATACTTTTAAATTCAAGTGGACCTAAATAGGTCTAAATGTTCAGAAGCAGCTGCAAAGTACCCTTATAGGCATGCCTATCTATCCACTTCCTAGACTCAATGCAGGCAGTAAAATCTCTTTACGTTATCTTTTCTTTATTCATTCATATTCTTATATGCACATGTATACTCTTGTGTAACAACGAACAATGTACTCATATACATGCTCATGTGTAACTTTATGTAAACCTTTGAACATGCTCACTATTGGATATTACTATTCTGTATTTGAAATCTTTTTCAATCATGTAACTATTTCGTATAATATAGTTGTATCTATATTATACTTTTTGCTCCTGTGCATTATATACAAATATATATCTTCTCTAGTGCATCAACACATATGCATAATTCATAAGACAATTTATACAATTTGCTCATGTAAATAATCAATTAAAAGTTGTACCTTTATTAGTGGACATACATGTATACACCATCTCATCAAACATAAACAATTGCAATCATGCTCTTTGCTCAATTATTGCTAATTAACGTACTTCCATCTAACCATGCTTTATCCATTATTTTCTTTTCATATAGCAATACTTTCTATTTTATTGTCATTGTAATTTTACTTTTGGCATGAGCATAGAGGCGTAACATATAATCCTTATATAGCGTTATATTCATATTATTTCAAGTAGGTAAATAATAACTCACCTAAACATTGCAATCACCATACACATTCTGCATCACATAATCATGCCTAATACTTTACATTTATATATTATTATATAGTTTATACATTTAGTTCCCTTTATGCACTGCTATAATACAAAAATACTCCAGAGATGTTTAAAATGGTTCTTGGCAAACTCAAATAACAATTTTGCATAGAGACAGAATTTCAAGTTCATTTTAAAACCTATTTATGTCATATCTAAAGACATTTGTGGTTGAAATTATCTTTTAAAATCATGATTCATTATGTTTCTAGTTTCAGGAACATTAAAAATAACATCAATATCATTTTTACTTTTTAAAATATTACAAAAACATTGAGAACTGTTCCTGGAAATAATGCTGTCAACAGTCCCAAATTTAGGTTACTTTTTGACATATTTAGAGGCACAACCAAATCATGATTTCTCTCCATACATATTGTAGAAATTTAAGTCTAGTTTCATTATAATTTCGATTCATAGCATTTTGACCTCTACAAAATTAATTATGCACAAAATACTGCAAACTGTCCACTGAAAAAGTGCTGTCAACAGTTCCAAATTCGAGTCACTTTTTTGACATATTTAGAAACGGAATAAAATTATGATTTCTTCACAAAAGTTGTAGATAAATAATTCTAGTTTCATCAAAATTTTTAATCATAGCATTTTGACCTATATAAAATTAATTATACACAAAACACTGCATACTATCCTATGAAAAGTACTGTCAACAGTTTTGAATTCAAGTAATTTTTTTGACATATTAAGAAATAGAATCAAATTATGTTTTCTTCATAAAAGTTGTAGATATATAAGTCTAATTTCATCAGAATTTTGAATCATCTCATTTAAACATCTATAACAAGAGATACACTCAAATTACTACAGTCCATTCTCGTTTCCTAGGCAGCACTTTACTGCACCCAATTCAGTTTTTATCACCAATTAATAAATTCATTTAATACAATAGGTACAGAATTTAAACAACCTTCCTTAATAAAAATGGTGCTCCTATGAGTCTATTTTAACCAGAATTTTGTTTCAATGGATTTCGACTTCTCAACAAATATTTATAGCAACAATACTGTAACATGTTCTTAACAACTAGGTAGCAGCTCAGTCCGAATTTTAAATTAATTTTAGGAGCACTTAGAGGCAGAATTAAATATAGATTTCTTCTAAAAAAATATAAATCCATGTCTTAAGTTTAAGTAGAAATTTATATTTCCCAAATTGGAGCTATAAAACTCGAGATATCCACAAAATTCCGAAACTGGTTCATAGAAACTTAACTCAGAATTTCAAATTCATTAACTTTTCTTCTTTCAAAGGCTACTGTTTTGGGCATTTTTGAGGACATTAGAGGCCAAATTTCATTATTGTTATTTCTATATTATTTGTAGGCACAGAAGTCCCGGTTCTAACCCAACAAGTAACATCAAATTCGGAGTTCAAAAACTCAACTTATGATCAAATTAGTCATTGAAGGTCAATCCGAATTTTTGGACAGCACTTTCACATTAATGACTAATATCTTAATTCAAGTCAATATACTTATAAAATTCATAATCAACACAATATTAATGCATGCAAGAAATAATAGTTCCCAAACCTGGACATGCAACTCAAATCTTCTTTAAATTCTCCTTGCTCTTTACTCTTTGTAACTACTTTTCCTTTTCTTGTTTCTACCCTCCTCTTCTCCTTTACAACCAACATCATCATTCATTAACTTAACTTCCAGCACTTTTTCAGCATTTACCTCAACCAAAATGAGAAGAGGAAGAAGAAGAAGATGATGAAATTCAGTAGAGATTAATTACCTTAAAGTTATACACTTAATTGCCTTAGTAAACCATCATGAATTGTCACTTAAATTGCTTGAAAAATTCAAAGACTTTGAAAGAAAATGAGAGGAAGTAATTTCTGGTTTTTCTCCTCTCAAAATGCCGACACTTCACTCTCCCCCACACCATCTCTCATCACATGCTTATATAAAACAAGGTAAAATTCCCTATTTGGTCCTTTAAGAGTTTGCATGTCACACTATGAACAACCACCTTTTTGCATGCTATAAAGTGACCCCTCCACTAAATCTTTTTCTTAAATCAACCTTTACATTTATTCTTTCTTTTAAATTGACCTTTCAATTATTTATTTATGCACATTTGCCCCTAAAGATGCTGTAATTATAAATTTATTCCAAATTAATACTTTTTACTTCAATTACACCCTTGAATATTATTAAACCAACAATAATAATTTAATTATGACCTTATAAAATTTATACCATATAATTTACACATTTATCACCTAATTATTGTTAACTTATTAACATTTTTGCCCCAATTAGATATTAACTCTTAATAATTCATCCAATAATACTTAATTAGATTTTAATAACATATAATTGCCCTTGAATTCTACTAGGGCCTATTTTGGAACCTTACAATGTTGAAGTTAAGCATGAAAGGTATAAAACTTGGAGCCAACGAGTACAAGATTAAATTTGTGTATAGATCATAATCCATTACATAGCCAAGTATACTCAAATGCTCAATATACCCATACATCTTCAATGCATGAGCAGTAGCCGAAGTGCCTTCCAACATTTTGCAGCTAAATAGAGCTTGAGCAATCTCATATTGCTCAGTTCTAGCCTGAGAAGAATAAAGCTCCTCTAGATGCAAAATGATGGTTCTAGCATCCATCATCTCATGTTGCTTCTGAAGCTCTAAGGATATAGCACCCAACATCAAACATGCTGCTGCTTTACTATCCTCCATGTATTTTCGATAAGTTCCCTTGATATAATCAATGTCATCATCTGATGAAAGTGGTGGTGGATCTTTATCCAAGACATAATGGATCTTTTCAGCTTTGAGAACAATTCTCACTTGCCTGATCCAGTTAGAATAGTTGCTGCCAAACTAGCTTGTTATCCAAGATTGATCGTATATTAATGTTTGATGTGCTCATGATGATGACCTAGATGTGAAAAATAAAACCTATGAGAGTATGTTTATATATATATATATATATGCATTAATTAAGTCTTTAAATAATCCATTTACTCTCACTATTTTATTGCGAATTAATAGCCCTCACTAAATAATCCGAGAAAACCCGATGGTTTTCTTAGTGGGCCAATATCTAATCCTTGATATGTAATTTGACCATGACTGTGGTCAACAAGCCAAACTCCATACCCTTGAAAGGTAGGTATCTCTATATCAATTGTGTCTCTACACAACTATTGGATCATTAGGTTATCAACTCTTGATACATGCATATCATATATGCATTCCTTAATCTTGCCTCTAGAACTAATTGCCTTAACTATGGTCAACAAGCTAATAGGCTAGCTAAGATGACCCATTTAATTAGATTCGAACATATTTGATATAATGTGAGCTTGACTGTAGTCAACAACCCACACTATAAAGAACTCTGGTTCTCCTCAAATTAATGGAAGGCTTATATACCTTAGTATTAGTTTGAGGGATTTTAGTTAATTGAGTCTTATCATACTTGGTTGTCATACATTGGTATGCATCCTATATCTATGACATAAATATAAGCATACAAATATGGTATAGTTATGGACTTTACTACATTTATCTCCCCAAGGCAAAAGGGAAATCAAAAGGTCAAACCTAGGTAATTTGCATGATTCAAACAAAGTAAAAATAATTACATGATCTTCAAACTTGTTGGATCTCCATCTGGACCATCTTGCTCCTTGATGGTGGTCTCCATTTCTATGTCTAATTCTAATCTAAGTAATCTAATTACATATTACAATTTGAAAAAGAAATACAAACCAAAAACAAATGGTCGGGACATGAAAGTCGTCATTGGGCCGAAACATGCATTATGCTCAATCACGTTGGGCCTTTGTCCATAACTATCCATCATGCCAATCATACAACCTTATATGCATTTCTAATGCATAAAGTAAAACATATAATGGATTACTAACTTTTTTTCAACTCTTGAAACATACTTTTGAGTTATTTTAATAATGTGATCAAATTAGGAAACTTTTTCCATTTTGGAAACTTTCATTTTAGGAAACCTTTTTGCATGCATGTGTTCTTGCCTTAATTATCAATCCAATTGATTATTAATTGATTATTTAATTAATTAATCATATTAAATAATTAAAAAATAAATTTTGGGCTTAAGAAAAGGGTAGGCCAAAACCCACACTATAAACCTTAAAATATGTTCACACACAAACTAGTTTTGTGTCTATTGGACCATTTGGGCCTTTTAGAATAAGCCAAACCCACTCCAGCCCTTAAAAACCATTGATAAACTTAATTATAGTTTATAATATTTAATTTAAATCAGCTCCTTGGGCCCGCCAAGTCATTCACTAGTTTAAACCAAGTCCGAAAACATAATTAAGCCCATTAAGTGGTTTTAATGAATTAAAATTAATCTAATTAATTCAAGGCCCATTTTAATTAATCCAATTAATTAAAAATACATTAATATATCAGATATATCATAATTTAGAAGATTAAAAATTGTTCTAAACAAGAACACACCAAGAACACCAATTTATCAAACTTTTCGACTAAACTAGTTTTCATGCAAAACTTGTTCGGTTTTAATTTTGTTTGATCTTATGGATTAATATCACATATTAAAAAAAATTATCATAAAAATAATTTTAGAGTGGATCAATAAAAATTTAATTTAGAATAGGCCCTAAACTTTATTGAAAAATGAAATCCATTCATGCCAAACACAATGATTCTTTTCTCAAAAAAATCGTTTTTATTTTTCGTTTTATATATTTGATCACATACATCAATAAATCAATATTTCTCATTCATGAACAATCAAATCTGATATTTTAAAGTTCATGAAATAAATAACTAAAAAATAATAACTATTCTGCAAAATATAGAACTGTAGATTCATGGCAAAATCGAGGCTCTGATACCATGTTGAAAAATCACCTTTGATTTTTGTTGAACAATTGATTTTCCTTCTCACCGGGTTGTCGCAAACTACAGTATCTAAAATTGAACACCTCTAATTAGTAATCCACACTAGAGAAGGATTGAATGAACCAACAATGGAGGAATACAAAGGCTAGCCAAAATCCCTGATGCTAGCAAGGGGGGGGGGGTGGCAGCTAGTGTTGAGAGAGTGAGAGAATGTTTTTTTTTTTCTTTTAATGTTCACTTAACCCTAAAATCCCTATCACTTGAATTTTTATAGTTAGGTTAAAAAATCCAACTTCATAATGGGATTGGGCTCTTTAAAATTGCTTGAGAAATAATAAATGGGCTTCTGGAATTATTAATAATTTATTTGGGCTTAATTAAATCCAATTTAAATCCATTCATAAAAGACTATGCACAAAACCTACAAACTAGGCCCTTCATGCATACACTTGGATTTAATCACCCAAATAAATTCCAAATCCATCCAAATTAAATATGTAAGCTTCATAACACTTATGAAATATATTTAATTTATTTTGGTCTAAGAATTAGGCCTCTAAGGCCTTTTATTAGGGTTTGGTGTGTAACCCTTCCTCTGGAGGGTTTCTGTGCCAAAACCAATCTTCTGGGCCTCTTTTAATTTCCCCAATGGATCTATTAATTATTATATCAGCCCTATAAAACTTATAATCCAATAATAATTAATTATAAAATACAATATTTCAATTTGGTCCATTTTACAAATCATTTCTAAAAAGTTATGTGAACAATTTTACTTGATCATAATTAATTAAACTCTTTAATTAATTATTCTCTTATTCACTTCTCTATTCCCATAATAATATCAAATATTATTATCCTTGTCATTTTACCATTTTATCCTTATCTCTATATTGGTATGACCTATTAGGTTCCTGTCTATAGTGGCAATATAATAAGTAATTGTGAGTTATATTCAAAACTCACATGATTTAAATTTCTTTAAATCATTTTATCAATCCCTATTGATATTTATGATACACTATTATACAAGTCATGATTGGCCTCTAGCTAGGTAATATGACTGCCCAAATGTTAGGAAAGTCAAGTCGTTTGACTATACCCTTCCATAGAAACAGTTACCATGCAATTACTCCTTTCACCACTTTTATCTCAATTAGATTTTGAGTATGGATTTCTGTCAACTTATATAAATCTAATTATATATGTTCTATCAATTTAACCATTGTTTCCAAAATGCCCTTCCTGGATCCCTATCCATATTGGCATATTACTCTGGCTAGAGATTCTCTGAACAAGGCAATTATAGAATTATGCGAGATAACTTCCCTTAATAAATCTGGGATGGTGAATCCTTTGTCAATCACTCAACTATCTTCAAGTAGGTCATGATATACCCAACCTCCTAACTATGTTCACCCCCAGTTGGAAGTAATCAGTTATAGAGTCAAAGTATACCATTTGCTACTTAAGATAACTTTGGTGATCTCAAGTCTAAGGATACTTGCACAACTGCTATGCAGAGATTCCTCACTGCCATAGATTTAATATCCATGTGAGGATTCTCTTTGCAGGTCTCCAATGAGCTTGTTCTTCTAACAAGCATCCACATGTTAGCTTTGATTATCTTCTATAATCATAGTTATGAGAACCACTGCTTGATCCATTCAAGAAGCATAACATGTGCTAGTCTGTCTGAATTAACTATATCCTATCTTGTTAATTCTATGAATAGGGATATTTAGATATTAACACATTTGCATTCAATATACATCTCATATCATGAACACTTTCATGATTGCCTTTGCACCGTGTTTATAATCTAGGACTTCATTTATTAATTTAAGATTTGCAAACTCATGTATTTAAAAATAGCATTAATAAATTAATGATGCCTTTTATTAAGAATATGAATTCATACATATGAAATACATCCCTATTACATGGGCTCTAGGGCATACTCTCTAACATATAATCCACACAGATTTTGACTCGTCCAACTTTCTTAGCTACTAGGATTACATTTGCTAACCAAGTTGGGTATTAAACCTCCATCAAGAACTTGGATTCTATTTGCTTTCTCACCTCTTTCTTGACCACCTCAGTGCATTTTGGCCAAAGACTTATAAGCCTCTACTTGACTGGCTCATAACCCGAGTAGGTAGGGATGGCATGTTCAGCTATCTCTTGGTCAATCCTTGCAATATCCTTATAGGTCTAGGCAAAGAAGTTTTCATACTTTTTTAAGATTCTCTTAAATTTTTCTCTTTTTAGGAGTTATATCTACTGCTAGTAAGATTATTTTTGATTTTCTTTTGTACCGAGATTAAATGAACATGTATTAGCTGAATTGATGTCAAATATCAATGATTCATGATCTTGATTATACATATTGAAGTCAGAAGAAAAATCAAATAAGTAAGGAAATTTTTTCATATTATTAATATAATCAAAAGAAAAATCATTGTTCTCATCAAAAGGTTCAGAAGTATAAACTATGTTTATGCAAACATCATTATCTTCAAGATCTGATGCAGCTGTAGATATCTCTTCAACTTTCTCTTTTGGTTTTTGTGATGCTTCAACTCCTGCTTTTTCTTTACGGTTACTCTAAAAGGCAAAAAATTTTAAATCACAATTTCTTTTGGCACTTCTCCTGTTAGAGAGTATGCCCTAGAGCCCATGTAATAGGGATGTTTTTCATATGTATGAAATTTATATTCTTAAAAAAAGGCATCATTCATTTATTAATGCTATGTTTGAATACATGAGTTTGTAAACCTTAAATTAATAAATGAAGTCTTAGATATTATAAACACAGTGCAAAGGCAATCATGAAAGGTGTTCATGATGTGAGATGTCTATTGCATGCAAATGTCGTAATATCTAAATATCCCTAGTCATAGAATTAACAAGATAGGACATTGTTAATTCGGACAGACTAGCACATGTTATGCTTCTTGAATGGTTCAAGCAGTGGTTCTCATAACTGTGATTATAAAAGATAATCAAAGCTAACATGTGGATGCTTGTTAGAAGAACAAGTTCATTGGAGACCTGCATAGAGAATCCTCACATGGATATTAAATCTATGTCACTGAGGAATCTCTTCATAGCGGTTGTGCAAGTATCCTTAGACTTGAGATCACCAAAGTTATCTTAAGTAGCAAGTGGTATACTTTGATTCCATAACCGATTACTTCCAACTGGGAGTGAACATAGTTAGGAGATTGGGTATATCATGACCTACTTGAAGATAGTTGAGTGATTGACAAAGGATTCACCATCCCAGATTTAACAAGGGAAGTTATCTCACATGATTCTATAATTGCCTTGTTCAGTGAATCTCTGGCCAGAGTAATATGCCGAGATGGATGGAGATCCATGAAGGGCATTTCAGGAACAATGGTTAAATTAATAGAACATACATAATTAGATTTATATGAGTTGACAGAAATCCATACTCAGAATCTAATTGAGATAAGAGTGGTCAAAGGAGTAATTGCGCGGTAACTATTTCTATGGAAGGGTACAGTCAAACCACATGACTTTCCTGACATTTGGATAGTCATGATGCCTAGCTAGAGGCCAATCATGACTTGTATAATGATGTATCAAAATTATCAATAGGGATTGATAAGATGATTTAAAGGAGTTTAAATCATGTGAGTTTTGAATAGAACTCACAATTACATATTATACTGCCAACATGGACAAGAACCCAATAGGTCACACACATATAAAGAAAAGGGTAAAATGGTAAAATAACAAGGATAATAATATTTGATATTATTATGAAGGTAGAGAAGTGAATAAGATAATAATTAATTAAAGAGTTTAATTAATTATGATCAAATAAAATTATCCGCGGAACTTTTGAGAAATGTTCTGCAAAATTGGACCTAATTGAAATAATGTATTTTATGATTAATTATTATTATCTTATAAGTGTTATAAGACTAATATAAGTGTTATAGGACTGATATAATAATTAATAGGTCCATTGGAGAAATTATAAAGGGCCAAAGGAATGAAGAAGTTGGAGGAAGCCCTCCAAAAGAGGGCCACACGCCAACTCCATACAGAAGGGCTTAGAGGGCTTTTTCTTGTACCAAATTAATTTATATATGTTACATAAGTGTTATGGAACTTACATATTTAATTTGGTTGGATGTGGAATCCATTTGGGTATTTAAATTCAATTAGATGCACAAAGGGCCTAGTTTGTGGATTTTGTGCATAGACTTTTAGGAAAAGGTTTAAATTGGATTTAATTAAGCCCAAATGATTATAATTAATTCCAGAGGCCCAATTACCAATCTCATTAAGGAGTTGGAATTTTAACCTAACTATAAAAGGCCAACTAATGAGAATTAGGGTTAAGTGATTAAAACAAAAGGAAAGTCTTTTTCTTTATTCTCTCTCCCTTTTTGCGCCAACTCGAAGCTAGCTTCTTGGAATTTTGGCCGGCCCTAGTTGAACACCAATTTTTTGGTTCAATTTACTCCTCTCTAGTGTGGATTACTCATTGGAGGTGTTCGATTTTGGACACTGTGGTTTGCGACAACCCGGTACGAAGTAAAATTAACTATTCAACAAAAATCAAAGGTGATTTTTCTTATTCTCATATAGTTATATTGTGTATTCATGGCAAGATCAGATCTAATGGTTAAAAAAATTTTAAAATTCCGCTCATGTATGTGATGCATGTAACCGTTAAATTCCAACATGGTATCAGAGCCACGGTTTTGCCATGGATATACAATTCTATATTTTTCTGCTAAATAAGTTTTGTTTTGTTTTGAGTTATTTATTTCATGAACTTTAAAATATTAGATTTGATTGTTCATGAATGAGAAATATTGATTTCTGGTTGTATGTGTGATCAAATAAATTTGGTGGAAATAAAAAAAAAACGAAATTTTTGAATGATTTCGATTAGGGTTTGGCGTGAAACCCTAGGTGATGTAGGGGCTGTTCTAATTTAATTTCTTATGGATCCATTTAAAAATCATTTAGATGATATTTTATGTGTTTAATATGTGATATTAGGCCATAGGATCGAACAGAATTAAAATCGAACAAGTTTTGCATGAAAAACTAGTTTAGTCGAAAAGTTTGATAAATTGGTGTTCTTCGTGTGTTCTTGATGTGTTCTTGATTAGAACGACTTTTGATCTTCTATATCTGATATATATGATATATTAAAGTGTTTTTAATTAATTGGATTAATTAAAATGGGCCTTAAATTAATTTGATTAATTTTAATTTATTAAAACCACTTAATGGGCTTAATTATGTTTACGGACTTGGTTTAAATTAGTGAATGACGTGGTGGGCCCAAGGAGCTGATTTAAATTAAACATTATAAACATTAATTAAGTTTATTAATGGGTTTTAAGGGCTGGAGTGGGCTTGGCTCATTCAAAAAGGCCCAAATGGTCCAAAAGACACAAAACTAGTTTGTGTGTGAACACAGTTAGGGTTTTTCTTCTGTGGGTTTCGGCCTACATTTTTTTTAAGCCCAAAATTGATTCTTTTAATTATTTAATATGATTAATTAATTAAATAATCAATTTATAATTAATTAATAATCAATTGGATTGATTATTAAGACAAGAACACATGCATGCAAAATGGTTTCCTAAAATGAAAGTTTCCAAAATGGAAAAAGTTTCCTAATTTGATCACATCATTAAATAACTCAAAATATAGTTTAAAAGGTTGAAACAAAGTTAGTAATCCATTTATTTATGCATTAGAGAGGCATATAAGGGTGAATGATTGGCATGATGGTTAGTTATGGACAAAGCCCAATGTGATTAAGCATAATGCATGTTTTGGCCCAATGAGGACTTTCATGTCCCGGCCACTTGTTTTTGTTTTTTTTATTTCATTTCAAATTGTAATATGTAATTAGATTACTTAGATTAGAATTAGAAATAGAGATGGAGACCAATATCAAGGAGCAAGATGGGCCGGATGGAGATCCAACAAGCTTGAAGATAATGTAATTATTTTCTTGTTTGAATCATGCATACTACCTAGGTGTGACCTTTTGATTTCCCTCTTGGCTCGGGGAAATCAATATAGTGAAGTCCATAACTATACCATATTTGTATGCTTATATTTATATGATAGATATAGGAAGCATACCAATGTATGGCAACCATGTATGATGAGACTTAATTAACTAAAACCCTCAAACAAATAATAAGGTATATAAGCCTTCTATTAATTTGAGGAGAACCAGAGTTCTTTATAGTGTGGGTTGTTGACCACAGTCAAGCTCACATTATATCGAATATGTTCAAATCTAATTAAATAGGTCATCTTAGCTAGCCCATTAGTTTGTTGACCACAGTCAAGGCTAATGGTTCTAGAGGCAAGATTAGGGAATGCATATATGATATGCATGCATCAAGAGTTGTTAACCTAATGATCCAATAGTTGTGTAGAGACACAATTGGTATAGAGATACCTACCTTTCAAGGGTATGGAATTTGGCTTGTTGACCACAGTCAAGGTCAAATTACATATCAAGGATTGGATATTGGCCCACTAAGAAAACCATCGGGTTTTCTCGGATTATATAGTGAGGGCTATTAATTCGCAATAAAATAGTGGGAGTAAATGGATTAATTAAAGACCTTATTAATGCATACATATATATATGAACATACTCTTATATCTTTTCTTTTTCACATCTAGGTCATCATCATGAGCACATCAAACATTAATATACGATCAATCTTGGATAACAAGCTGGTTGGCAACAACTATTCTGACTGGATCAGGCAAGTGAGAATTTTTCTCAGAGCTGAAAAGATCCACTATGTCTTGGATAAAGATCCACCACCACTTCCATCAGATGATGCCATTGATGAGATCAAAGGCATTTATCGAAAATACATGGAGGATAGTGAAACAGCAGCATGTCTGATGCTGGGTGCTATGTCCTCGGAGCTTCAGAAGCAACATGAAATAATGGATGCTAGAACCATCGTTTTGCATCTAGAGGAGCTTTATTCTTCTCAGGCTAGAACTGAGCAATATGAGATTGCTCGAGCTCTATTTAGCTGCAAAATGGTGGAAGGAACTTAAGCTGCTACTCATGCATTGAAGATGTATGGGTATATTGAGCATTTGAGTAGACTTGGCTATGTTATGAATAATGATCTATACATAGATTTAATCTTGTACTCGTTGGCTCTAAGTTATGCACCTTTCGTGCTTAACTTCAACATGAACAAGATACAAGTATCCATTCCTAAGTTAATCAATATGCTCAAGACAGCTGATGGATCATTTAAGAAGGATCCAAAAAGTGTTATGGTTGTCACTTCTGCTAAAGGCAAGAAGCAGAAGAAGAAGAAGATAACCAAGGCGCAGCCAAAGAATGGTGGGATCTCCAAGAAGAAGGTTGCCAAGAAAGAGAATCCCAAAGGAACTTGCTTCCATTATGGAAAGGATGGTCATTGGAAGCGTAACTGCAAGGCCTATCTAGATTCTCTCAAGGAGAAGAAGCAAGCTGATGCTTCTACTTCAGGTAGTCATATGATTGAAATTAATACTTATTCTATTGCTTCAAAACAATCTTGGGTATTAGATACCGGATGCGGATCTCATTTATGTAATGATCTACAGGGGCTTAGAAGCTTTAGAAGAGTTGGAAAGGCAGAGATAAGTTTGCAGTCAGCTACTGGACAAAACATCTCTACAACAGTTGTGGGGACTTACTATTTGCCTCTTCCTAGTGGATTAGTACTGGAATTAAATAATTGTTATTATGTTCTAGCTTTGTCCAAAAGTATTATTTCTTTCAGTTGTTTGATGAACGATTATGATATTTCTTTAAAGGACAAATGTTGTTACATTTTTAAGAACAATATATTTTATGCAAAAGCTATCATTGAGAATGGTATATTTGTTCTTGATTTAATTAAAGAAGTACATAACGTGGATACCAAGAGAATGAAACATGATAATCTAAATACCTCATACTTATGGCATTGTCGTTTAGGCCACATAAATGAAAAACGCATGACCAAATTGCACAAGTCAGGTGATTTGGGATCATTTGATACATGCGAATCTTGTTTATTGGGAAAAATGACAAAAGCTCCCTTTATTGGTAAAGGAGAACGAGCTAAAATGGTTTTGGACTTAATACATTCAGATGTATGTGGTCCAATGACTACACATGCCAGAGGAGGTTACTCCTACTTCATTACTTTCATAGATGATTATTCCAGGTTTGGATACATCTATCGAATTAAATATAAGTCTGAAGCATTTGAAAAGTTCAAAGAATTCAAAAATGAAGTAGAGAAACAACTTGGCAAAAGTATTAAAACACTTAGATCAGATCGAGATGGAGAATACTTAAGTCAAGAGTTTCAGGATTATCTTAGAGATAATGGGATTTTATCTCAATGGACTCCTCCATATACACCACAACACAATGGTGTATCCAAAAGGAGGAATCGAACACTATTAGATATGGTTTGATCAATGATGAGCCGAGCGGACTTGCCTAAGTCCTTTTGGGGATATGCACTAGAAACTGCTGTTTATGTGTTAAATAGAGTTCCTAGTAAATCGGTTGATGTTACTCCATATGAGATGTGGAATAACAAGAAACCCACGCTTTCTCATATGAAAGTATGGGGTTGTCCTGCTTATGTGAAGAGGACAATGTCAGACAAACTGGATGTTAAGTCTGACAAATGTTTATTTGTGGGATATCCAAAAGAAACATTTGGATATTATTTCTATCATCGCTTAGAACAAAAGGTGTTTGTTTCAAGGCATGCTATCTTCTTGGAAAAAGAATTTCTCATACGAGAGGATAGTGGGAGTAAAATTGAACTTGGTGAAGTTCAAGACCCACAAGTAGAAGATGATCAACCGATTGAACCCGAAACTGAATTTCATAATGATGAGATTACAGTTGAACCTGATTATACATAAAATCCTAGATGATCTACTAGGATGCGTTCTATCCCTGTGAGATATGGATTTCACATTGATTCGGATAGAGGCATAACTGTAGTAGAGGACAATGAGCCTACAAGCTATCAAGAAGTTTTGAATAGTTCAGAACGTGATTTATGGCTTAAGGCTATGCAGTCTGAAATGGACTCCATGTATGAGAACAAAGTATGGACTTTAACTCAACCACCTGAAGGGATAAAACCCATAGGGTGCAAATGGGTCTTCAAAAAGAAGACTGACATGGAAGGTAATATAGTTACCTATAAAGCTCGCTTAGTAGTAAAAGGTTATCATCAAAAAAAAGGTATTGACTATGACGAAACTTTTTCTCCTATAGCGATGCTTAAGTCTATAAGAATACTTTTAGCCATTGCAGCTCATTATGATTATGAGATTTGGCAGATGGATGTGAAGACAGCTTTCCTTAATGGAAATCTTACCGAGGATGTGTATATGACACAACCAGAAGGATTCACATCAGGAAATGATGAAAAGGTATGCAAGCTTCAAAGATCCATTTATGGATTGAAGCAAGCCTCTAGGAGCTGGAACATACGATTCAGTGAGACAATCAAAGAGTTTGGTTTCTCATAGAATGAAGATGAACCTTGTGTGTATAAAAGGGTCAGTGGGAGTGCAATTTTCTTCCTAGTTCTATATGTAGATGACATATTGATCATGGGAAATGACATTTTTCTTCTCCAATAAGTTAAAATATTGTTATCCAAGCAATTCTCCATGAAAGACCTTGAAGAAGCATCCTATATTCTGGGAATAAGGATCTATAGAGATAGATCCAATAGGTTGCTAGGTCTTTCTCAGAGTACATATATAGATAAAGTATTGAAGAGGTTCAATATGGATCTCTCTAAGAAAGGGTTTATTCCCATGGTGCATGGGAAACACCTTTCTAAGTCTATGTGTCCACAGACACTGGAGGATAGAGAGAGCATGAATAGAATACCATATGCATCTGCAATTGGTTCTATCATGTATGCTATGTTATGTACACGTCCAGATGTAGCATTTGCTTTGAGTGTCACAAGCAGATTCCAATCTAATTTTGGAGAGGAACACTGGGCAGCTGTCAAGAATATTCTTAAGTACTTGAGAAGGACTAAGGATATATTCTTGGTATATGGAGAGGGCAGTTTGGAAGTAAATGGGTATACAAATGCCAGCTTCCAATCTGACAAAGATGATTGTAAATCACAATCTGGTTATGTGTTCATAATGGGAGGAGAAGCAGTTAGTTAGAAAAGTTCCAAACAAGAAACAGCTGCTGATTTCACGACGGAAGCTGAGTACATTGCTGCTTCAGAAGCAGCCAAAGAAGCAGTCTGGATCAAAAAGTTCATAACTGAACTAGGAATGGTACCTAGCATTGTTGATCCGATTCCTTTATATTGTGACAACAATGGAGCCATTGCGCAAGCAAAGGAACCACGGTCTCATCAGCGATCAAAGCATGTTCTCAGACGCTACCATCTCATAAGGGAAATAGTAGCTAGAAATGATGTGAAAATAGAAAGGGTTCCCACAGATGACAATGTGGCGGATCCCCTCACTAAAGCACTTTCCCAGATTAAGCATGATCACCATATAAATAGCATGGGTCTGAGACATATGAGTGATTGGCTCTAGTGCAAGTGGGAGATTGTTAGAGAGTATGCCCTAGAGCCCATGTAATAGGGATGTTTTTCATATGTATGAAATTTATATTCTTAATAAAAGGCATCATTCATTTATTAATGCTATGTTTGAATACATGAGTTTGTAAATCTTAAATTAATAAATGAAGTCCTAGATATTATAAACACAGTGCAAAGGCAATCATGAAAGGTGTTCATGATGTGAGATGTCTATTGCATGCAAATGTCTTACTATCTAAATATCCCTAGTCATAGAATTAACAAGATAGGACATTGTTAATTCGGACAGACTAGCACATGTTATGGTTCTTGAATGGTTCAAGCAGTGGTTCTCATAACTGTGATTATGAAAGATAATCAAAGCTAACATGTGGATGCTTGTTAGAAGAACAAGTTCATTGGAGACCTGCATAGAGAATCCTCACATGGATATTAAATCTATGTCAGTGAGGAATCTCTTCATAGCGGTTGTGCAAGTATCCTTGGACTTGAGATCACCAAAGTTATCTAAAGTAGCAAGTGGTATACTTTGATTCCATAACCGATTACTTCCAACTGGGAGTGAACATAGTTAGGAGATTGGGTATATCATGACCTACTTGAAGATAGTTGAGTGCTTGACAAAGGATTCACCATCCCAGATTTAACAAGGGAAGTTATCTCACATGATTCTATAATTGCCTTGTTCAGTGAATCTCTGGCCAGAGTAATATGCCGAGATGGATGGAGATCCATGAAGGGCATTTTAGGAACAATGGTTAAATTAATAGAACATACATAATTAGATTTATATGAGTTGACAGAAATCCATACTGAGAATCTAATTGAGATAAGAGTGGTGAAAGGAGTAATTGCACGGTAACTATTTCTATGGAAGGGTACAGTCAAACCACATGACTTTCCTGACATTTGGATAGTCATGATGCCTAGCTAGAGGCCAATCATGACTTGTATAATGATGTATCAAAAGTATCAATAGGGATTAATAAGATGATTTAAAGGAGTTTAAATCATGTGAGTTTTGAATAGAACTCACAATTACATATTATACTGCCAACATGGACAGGAACCCAATAGGTCACACACATATAGAGAAAAGAGTAAAATGGTAAAATAACAAGGATAATAATATTTGATATTATTATGAAGGTAGAGAAGTGAATAAGATAATAATTAATTAAAGAGTTTAATTAATTATGATCAAATAAAATTGTCCGCGAAACTTTTGAGAAATGTTTTGCAAAATTGGACCTAATTGAAATAATGTATTTTATGATTAATTATTATTATCTTATAAGTGTTATAAGACTAATATAAGTGTTATAGGACTGATATAATAATTAATAGGTCCATTGGAGAAATTATAAAGGGCCAAAGGAATGAAGAAGTTGGAGGAAGTCCTCCAAAAGAGGGCCACATGCCAACTCCATACAGAAGGGCTTAGAGGGTTTTTTCTTGGACCAAATTAATTTATATATGTTACATAAGTGTTATGGATGTTACATATTTAATTTGGTTGGATTTGGAATCCATTTGGGTATTTAAATTCAATTAGATGCACAAAGGGCCTAGTTTGTGGATTTTGTGCATAGACTTTTATGAAAAGGTTTAAATTGGATTTAATTAAGCCCAATGATTATAATTAATTCCAGAGGCCCAATTAATAATTCTCCAGCAATTTTAAAGAGCCCAATCTCATTAAGGAGTTGGAATTTTAAACTAACTATAAAAGGCCAACTAATGAGAATTAGGGTTAAGTGATTAAAACAAAAGGAAAGTCTTTTTCTTTATTCTCTCTCCCTTTTTGCGCCAACTCCAAGCTAGCTTCTTGGAATTTCAGCCAGCACTAGTTGAACACCAATTTGTTGGTTCAATTTACCCCTCTCTAGTGTGGATTACTCATTGGAGGTGTTCGATTTTGGACACTGTGGTTTGCGACAACCCGGTGCGAAGTAAAATCAACTGTTCAACAAAAATCAAAGGTGATTTTTCTTATTCTCATATAGTTATATTGTGTATTCATGGCAAGATCAGATCTAATGGTTAAAAAAATTTTAAAATTCCGCTCATGTATGTGATACATGTAACAGTTAAATTCCAACATCTCCATCCCAAGCTGAGTGGCATAACAAGATCTCCTCCTCCAAAAAGCCTTTTATTGGTTTGACAATACCTTGTTTCCAATCAAACACATCTTTGAACAACTCAAAACTAGGCACAATCTATCCCCTACCAACTAAGGCTCATTCTCTCCATAATAGAGGCAGACTCTTGAAGCTGACACAAAATTCATAGAGATGTGAGGAACTCCACCTGCTACCTCTTTCCCTTTGCTTTTTTTTTTAGAACTAGTATAGCTAGGCCCTTTCTAGCTTTCTAGCCTTTAGTGGTAATAGCATCTTGAGGCCCTTGAGTTCTCTTACAAAAACCATCTCATGGCTAGAAAGTGAATCTTCTTCAACATATTAATCATTCGAGGGCTATTAACTGAATTTGCTCTATCATCCTCCATCATAGACACATGGAACGTTAGCAATCTTTAGTAATGACACTTGATTTTCTCTAGCCACCTTGACAGTGACCACCTAACCATCATATGGTATTTTGATCATTTGGTGTAGAGTGAAGGGCGGTCCTTCTAACTTTTGGAGCCATGGCATCTTTAATAGCAATAAAAAACAGATAGGAATAGGTAGTACAACAAATTTAACCTCAGTCTTTACTAGCCATATCTTCACTTCAACCTTGAAAGTACCGATAACTTATCTCCTTAAATTGTCATAAGAAAAAATGGTTAGATCAGATTTATTCAACAAACTTTCATTCAACCCAAATGCAGGAATAACCATTAGTGGACACACATTAATTGAGGATCCATCATCTACCATCACACAAATGGTGTGCTTGCCATTCCTTTGGGCCTTAATGTAAAGAGGCTAGTTATGGTTCCTACCTTAAACTGGTAGGTCTGCATTCGAATACACCACATTCTCTCTAGTTTCCCTTTTTAATAAATCCATTAGCTCCAATGGTGAAATAGTAGTGGCCACTAAAGACTTGCATATAGCTTTAACTAGTTTTTGCCTATACGATGGAGACTGTTTTAACAAATCCCAAATAGAAATATAAGCCTACATCTTCTTCATCTGCTTGATTATCTGACTTTCATTAGCCTTTTCTCTTTAGGCAACGCAACTGAAGCTAGCTTCTTCTCGACTTTAGGTACCACCCTTCCACTACTTGTGACTGCCTCTACCTTCTTCTTTACCCTCTCTTCCTTCTCATCTTTACTGTTAGAACTTCATATATTAATAGGCACTATTGCCTTTTTATCCTCACTCTCACTGGTGGAATCCCAATGATCAAACATGGCAATTAGCTAATTTTCGTCATTTTGCTTTGTTACTTTAGGGGTGTAATGAGTAATAGCCATATACTTATTCCTAAATAGCTCTTTCATAATGTACTATTTTGGGAGCTTAGACCTAATCGTGAACACAAGAGGTTGCATGACATTGTATCCTCCTTTCTTCTTCTTTTCTTTCCTCTCAGGATCTAAAATTTGTTTGCTATCTTTCGAATCTTGAATTTTATTCCTCAAGGTGTGACAATAATTTGTGAGATGCCATGTGTGTTGATGATAGGAACAATACTAATCTTTTTTATGATGGGGCATCTCCTAGCTCTTAGAAAAATTTAGTGGCAATGGCTATAACTTGCTTTCCTTACTTAGTTGATCCAACACCTAAGATAAAGACTTTTATAGGTTAGAGTAGTAGCTCTGGTTGGCCTATATAGTAGATACTTTAGCCATCTTTCCACTCCTATTACCTCCACTGCTACTCCTAATAGACTTGGTATTGCCAAAATTCCTCCTCGTAACTTCATTATCGGCCCTCATGGCTAAATGCTTAACCTCTACTTTTATAGTGATGTCCTTCAGAAACTTCCAATCTTTTAGCCCCTACATTTTCATACCATCCCTAAGATAGGGATTTGTATTCCTAATAAGAAGCCTAATTTGGTCAGTAGTATAAAGTTTCCTCTTCATCTCCATAACTCCATTCCTTTACCTTGTCAGTTACTCATGGAAAGACTTTCCATGCTTTTGTTGAAGCAATGTAAGGTCTTCTAGAGTGACCTACATCCTAGTGTAGTAATTGTATTGCTTCAGGAAATCCTCTATTAACAAGTCCAAGTCTTCCTTGGTGTGCCTATCAAACCTATGATACCAGTCTTTACCAGACCCACTAAGCTTAAGCATGAGTACTCCACCTTTTATTTCTTAGTCAAGGTAGTCTCCTTTATGATCAAAGTGTATTGCTTGACATGTGTACAGGGGTCAAAAGTAGCATCAAATATGGTCAAGTTTGGCATCTTGAGCCTATGTAGCAATGGTTGATCCCCATCAAGATCCCTATCTTCAAGGTTCATTCCTTTACCAATAATAGTAATTGGTCCATAGCCTCAATCTTTTCCCCTATCATTTTGAATTCAACATCTTTCATACTGGTCCTATAATCTTCACAGCAACCATATGAGGCTCTTCATCATCCTCATCCTTGATGTAATTATTCTTAGGATCATGGCTCTTTTCTCTCGTATAATACATTTGTGGGCCTCGAGGCTCTGAAGTGGTAATCATGGGAGTGTGCCCAACAAAAATTGTCTTTGCTAACCTCTGAGCAGATACTTAGGCTGAGTTTTAGGAAGAGGAACTGAAATGCCATGTGTTGATGATAGGAATAGTACTGATCTTTTTTATGATGAGGCATTTCCTAGCTCTTAGTAAACCTTAATGGCAATGACTACAACTTCCTTTCCTTAGTCAATCCAACACCCATGATAAAGTCTTTTATAGGTTAGAGTAATAGCTCTCATTGACCTCTATAGTAGATACTTTAGCCATCTTTCCACTCCTATTACCTCCATTATTACTCTCAGTAGAGTTGGTATTCCCAAAATTCCTCTTCGTAACTTCATTATTGGCCCTCATGGCTAAATACTCAGCCTCTGCTTCTATAGTTATATACTTTAGAGACTTCCAATCTTTTATCCCCTATATTTTCAAACTATCCCTTAATTAGGGACTTGTATTCCTAATGAGAAGCCTAATTTGGTCAGTATTTTCAAGTTTTTTCTTCATCTCCCTAACACCATTCCTCAACTCTATCAAGTACTCATAGAAGGACTCATCATGCTTTTGTTGAAGCAATTCGAGGTATTCCAGAGTGACCTCTATCCTAGTACTACAATCATAATACTTCAGGAAATCCTCTGTCAATAAGTCCAAATCTTCCTTTGTGTGCCTATCAAACCCATGATACTAGTCTTTCATTGGACCCACTAAGCTTTAGCAAAAGTACTCAAACTTTTATTTCTTAGTCAAGGCAGTCCCCTTCATGATCAAAGTGTATTGCTTGAAATATGTTGAAGGGTCTAAAGTAGCATCAAATATGGGCAAGTTTTGCATCTTGAGCCTATATAGGAATGTCTAATCCCCATCAAGATGACAATCTTCAGGGTTTATTCTCTTACCAGTAATAGTAATTAGGCCATAGCCTTAATCTTTTTCCCTATCTTCTTGAAGACAACATCTTTCGTATGGGGTCCCCTAATCCTCACAACAACCATATGAGGTTCTTCATCGTCCTCCTCCTTAATGTAATTATTCTTAGGATCATAGCTCTTTTCTCTCTTATGATGCATTGGTGGGCCTTGAGGCTCTGAAGTTGTTATCATGGGAGCATGCCCAATAAAAGTTGGCTCTACTGGCCTAGCTTCTAAGTAGATACACGAGGTTGAGTTCTAGAAGGAGGTACTGAGATGCCATGTGTGTTGGTGATAGGAATAGTACTAATCTTTTTAATGATGGAGCATCTCCTAGCTCTTAGTAGAACTTAGTTGTAATGGTTGCAACTTCATTTCCTTACTTAGTCGATCCAACACCTAAGATAAAGACTTTCATAGGTTAGAGTAGTAGCTCTGGTTGGCCTCTATAGCAGATACTTTAGCCATCTTTCCACTCCTATTGCCTCCACTACTACTCCCAGAAGACTTGGTGTTGCTAAAATTCCTCCTCTTAATTTCATTATTGGCCCTCATGGCTAAATCTTAGCCTCTACTTTAATAGTGATGTCCTTTAGAGACTTCCAATCTTTTAGCCCCTATATTTTTTGACCATCCCTTAGATAAAGACTTGTATTCCTAATGAGAAGCCTAATTTGGTCTGCAATATCAAGTTTTCTCTTTATCTCCATAACTCTATTCCTTTACCTTGTCAGCTACTCATGAAAGGACACATCATGCTTTTGTTGAAGCAATTCGAGGTCTTCTAGAGTGACCTCTATCCTAGTACTACAATTGTATTGCTATAGAAAATCCTCGATCAACAAGTCCAAATCTTCCTTGGTGTGCCTATCAAACCTATGATACTAGTCTGTCATAGAATCCATTAAGCTTAAGCAAAAATACTATGCCTTTTATTTCTTTGTCAAGGTAGTCTCTTTCATGATCATAGTGTATTACTTGACATGTGTAGAGGGGTTAGAAGTTGCATCAACTATGGGCAAGTTTTGCATCTTAAGCCTATGTAGTAATGGCTGATCCCCATCAAGATCCCTATCTTTAGAGTTCATTCCCTTACTAATAATATGATTTAAGGCCATAGCTTCAATCTTTTCCCTTATATTTTTGAAGGTAGCATCTTTTGTATTGGATCCCTTAATCCTCACAACAACCATATAAGGCTCTTTATCATGCTCCTCCTTGATGTATTTATTCTTAGGATCATGGTTCTTTTCTCTCTTATAATGTATTGGTGGGCCTCGAGGCTCTGGATGTGTTATCATGGGAGCATCCTAGCAAAAGTTGGCTCCGCTGGCCTCTAAGTAGGTACTCTAGGTTGAGTTTTAGAAGGAGGTGCTGAAAAAGCCACCAGCCTACCATTCTAAGTCAGCATTCTCTCCTTAAATTCTTGGAATCTCTTATCTATCCTTTTATCTAATTTATCATGTGGAATTAGAGGCATTGAGGCAGTGGCTAATCTTTCCTTCAAACATAATTTTTTCCTCTTCTTATCTCTATTGATTGTATCTCATCATTTATTTCCACTATAGTTTCTTGATTAATTTTAGAAAACTCACTCAAATCGAACTCTAAACTAATCTCAGACCTAAATTTTGAACCTAACCTTAATCTCAGTCTTAGTTGTTTAATCATAGATCTTCGAATGAGGCAATCATCTGACCTTATAAACCACCTAAAAGAATTTATAATGGCTATAAAATTTAAATGTTAGGAATGATGCATGATGACAATGCATGAACATGATATATACATTATGCATGAACGTATGAATGCCGTTAGGCATCAATCACAACCACATACAAGCAAGATATAGGCTTTTAATCTTATTAATCCTATGCATAAGGTCGTATAGTCTCTTTCCTAGGTAGGCTTAGCCTATAAGTCAATAGGGAAACCAATAGGTTTGTACGACATAAAGTGGAAAACTAGCAGCATAACCTCTCTTTATTGAAAGCACAAATGTATAGTTTTTTAGCCATTTTATATTTAAATAATTCAAATAAATTGAGTTAGAGTCACTAGGGCATGGCAACCTTTAATTAGTACCCTTTTAATTTATTTGAATTTATTTAATACATAAGGGCTCACATAGCAAGCAAGAGTTATTATGGTCATACAATCGAGGGGAAGTAGTTATTGTCTTTACTTGACCTTGTAGTCAAGTGGTGAAACCTTTACAGCTACCCAAGCATGATCTGTGCCAATAGGTCTAGAATACATCAATGAAAGAATGTAAATATCTAGCATGTCATTCTAACGTGTTAAATAGATTCAAGTCATCATGGTAGTCACAACATTACAAAAATTGTAAAAAATGAATTAAATAACATAAAATCATAAATCATGGCATCTTAAAGTAATGAATAAGTCCAATCTAAATATGTGATCATGACGTGAATTTAAGAGAGACTGAGGCTAAAATCTAGAATATTACCCTTAGAAATTTAGTTCTGTAACTTTGGAAATCGTATACTTAAACTCTGATCATTGATCCTGGATTCCCATATTTGATGAAAAATGTGTTTTTATTTTTGGGTGAAAGAATTTTACTTAGAGCAAAATCTTTCAAGAATAGAGAATCATATTTCTATCTCTCAAAAGTATTCTCTCTTTTTCATTGACAATCCCTTTTTGAAAAACCCTAAATTTGGTTTAAATACTTAAATAAGAATTAGAGATTGCTTCCAAATCTAATTCCTCCAAATTTGGGAGTTAAAATCCTTGAAATCTATATAGGATCAAATTTGATCCTTGTCCACAATTTTGAATGCTAGAAAATATGGGAAAATTAGTCATCACCTGAGAGACACCTATCACACAAATGATTTAAAAATTCATAAAAATACGTTTGAATCTGACCTAGACTTTTATGGCCACGACTTAGTGATAGACGATCTGTAAGGACCCGATCCTGATCCTAATCGAATTATGGTAAATTAATGAGGATTAAGGTTTAATAAGGAAAAATTAGATTTTTTGCATTATTAAAGTTAAGTCATATAAAGGGTATATAGGTAATTATGCACATTTGTATTAGAGTGTAGCTAAAATATTAAAGAAGGATGTAATCAAATTAATTAAGAAGTTTGGGGTTAAATGTTAAGAAAATAAGTTTTAAGGGTTAAAAATGTATAAGGGCAATCTTGGAATTTCCTGAGTAGGATATTTACCCCACTCACACGTTTAAGGCTTCCTAGAGAAGGCGGAGATCAGGATAAGGGTAGAGGAGATCTCTCTCTCTCTCAGAAATTGCTGGTTGAAGAAGAGGATAGCTTAGGGTTTTGAGAGCTAACATCTTTAAGGTAATGTCTCCTTTCTTCCTTTTCTCGGTTTGAGTTAGGGTTTTGAGGGATTAAGAAATCATTTTGTTATCACCTTGTGCAAGGAAAAGAAATAGAGAGCTGGATTAATGGATCTTGAAGGAGATAAAGCATGAATATCAGGTACGGCAATTGTTTTGAGTTGTTACTGTGTATTTTTTACCTCTTTTGTTATATGTGTTTTCTTAGATGAGATTAAGGGTTCAATCAAGTAAATTAGATGAGTTAAGAATGTTTTAAAGCTTTAATGTTTAGTAGTGTAAACAATTTGGGTGAGATTTGGACATTAAAACACTTAATCTGAGAAATTTGTTAGCCCTAGGCTGCCTGAATTCCCTTGCACAGCCACTCATGGAATTCCTTTATGCTTTGCATGACCACTCATGGAATTTCTTCATGCTTTGCATGGCCACTCAGGGAATTCCTTCATGCTTTGCAAGACCACTCATGGATTTCCTTCATGCTTTGTACGACACTTAACTTCTTTTTATTTTCCTTGCATGACCACTCAACATCCATGTATTCTCCATGTGTGGACACTTATAACCTCTCTCCTCTCCTTTCATGGCCAAGTAAGGCCTATGGTTATTGATTCATGGCCTAGCATGTTCTTATCTTATTCACTTCAGGGCCACATGCACTTCTTTTATTAATTGAAGCCAACTCTCACCCCAAGATTTAGCCATATATTTAGATATTTAACACAATATCATATGGTCCATAAGATTATTAAGCGAATAAGAGTTGAGGTGAATTGACTATAGTAAGTAAAAACCGATGATAAAAAGTTCTTAAGTGATGATTGTTATATGAGTTGATATCAATGGATTAATAGACCATGAAAGTCTCTCTCTAATGCTAAAGTCCATAAAGATATGGTTTAGAAAGGCATGAATATAAGATGGAGTATTATAGAAATTTAAAGACATAAATTCTATTGTAAGAGGAAGAGGATGGAACTAAGCTGTAAGTTATCCAAAGTCACCTATAAGGTGAATAAGACATGATCACTTAATTGGAGAACCCTATATATATATATATATATATATATAGTAGGGTGAAAAGCTTTAGGATAATATACTTATATATATATATATATATATATATATATAGTAGGGTGAAAAGCTTTAGGATAATAAACTTATAAAGTTATGATATAGAGTCCATTTGAACTCTAAATTAGAGGGTCTTAAGCATGGCAATGCTAATATGAATTGTGTGCTAAAATGTATTTTAGTGTTTAATGAACACTAAGTTAATGAGAATTGTGTAAAGATATATGAAGAAATCACGTCTAACAATAACTCTATATTTGTTACAAGGCATAAGCACTCCCATGTGCATGGATTGAATGTTGAATGCATAACTTATGTAGCAATAAGATTAATGCATTAAGTTAAAGTTTTGTACTATCAATAATCCAGATGTCTGAATTCTGAGGTAGTAACGATTAGGAAGGGTATGAATCAAGCTAGTTTAATGAAAGAAAAGAAGTAAGATGACGATAGTAAATTGACAAGTTTTCAGAACAAGATAATTTATAGAATGCTTTAGATGTTAGTAAATATGGTATTCTTATTAAGTTTTAAGGATTTCCCCAAAATGTCCATTGTGAAATGATCAATATAATAGAATCATATGTTATTTTGTGTTATATAGGAAGTTGTATATGATAAGATGAATTATGAAAAGAAGTTATCTATAGAGCTTTTTGTTCCCCCACTAAGCTTTATAGCTTAACACAGGTTTGTTTATCTGTGTAGGTTTCAGGATAAGCTCCAGTGGATCGTTAGCTATAGTGGCTTGACCACCATTAAAGAGAAGATCTGGTAGATTGTGGTTGCCTTTGCTAATTTCAACATGTTTAGAAGGCCATTTATGTTATGATTCTTTAGTTATAAGTTTGATTTATTTATATTGTTGCATGTAATTATGGCTTGTCCTATAATTACTATTATTGTTTCTGCCTGATCTTTACTAGGTTTATGATGATGATTGATGATTATCCATGGTTAGTGAATTAGGGTGTTACATGATCATCCATCATCAAGCCATCGGTAGTCTTGGACAGTCTAGACAAGTCATCTGCCATGAGATAGTCCTGAAGAAAATGAACATAGATGGTTATCCCTCTATAATAGATGGCTGTCTATCACAAACAGTGACCACAACTCAATTTGTTTTTTATAATTCCTTTCAAAACAAAAAAAAGGAAAGTTGAACCCACCAAAATATTTTATAAAAATTATAGAAATCTATAATGAAACTTGAGATTCAAGCTTTTTGTTAGAAATATGAATGGTTACTTATCATCAGGTAACCATAATTTGGGCTACCTCATATAATGGTGTCTACACACTCTCCCTTGAATCTTTAATGAGTTGATCATTGTGATCCATGTCGAGCTATGCTTACATCTCAGTTTGCTCTTAGAGGCTTATTTTTAGGGTCTGACACCGGATGAGCCTCATAAAACTCATAAATTGGCAACTTCATAATAGAAAAGGGTTTAACCCTATCTTATTATTGATGGTCAACATACAAAGGCGGCATCTGAGTGGGGTCAAAGGTAGGTCTCATATAGTTGCCACCCAACACAATTTTGAAAAAGTGAGTCTAACTTGGATTCCTAAATAGAGATGGTGTTTAGGATATCACACGGGTAGGACCTTATTCTCCAAGTACATCATCATTTTTAAGATAATGGACCTTGTGTGGGTTTTCACACTAGCTCTCACTAGAAAATGTGTCCTTTTTGATTTTTACACATTCATTTGCTTTATTTTTACCTGAGATGAATCTAACTCAACCCAACATTTTTTAGGTTTTGTTATAGGGAAAGCTAAGATTGATGATAGAGCCTCCTCCTAGAGTGATTGGCACTCTTTCCCTAGGGCATCATATACCCAGATAAAGGATATATGACTTTTACTTACCTTATGAGGGGGATATTTGGATGGCTACCATGCTAGATGGTGACATCAGCTTTCAATGACTATGGCTACCCATATATTCTACAACTAGAGATGGACCATCTAAATCAATTCCTTTGTGTAGGTTGTATCAAGCCAGTTTTTGCATTTTTGCCCATTGTGCTTCGCAGTTTGGGGAGCGCTAGAACAATGTTAGATTCCCCTTGGCTTTCCATGGTGGCATTCTCTCCAGTGTCTTCATGTTAGGTTATCATCAGCTTTAGGCTTGACTTCCTTTGAGGACTATCAGACTAGAGATCAGTGTTTATAATTTCATTATTATTATTGAATACAAGAGATGGGTCATTAGGCCTATGGTCAATAATAGGACACATCAGCTGAGATATCTAGAGGGGGAGAGTGGCTAAGTATAGATAGTAGATTAGATGCAACAAAAACTATGTTTTTGCCTTTATTATAACTTTGAAATGCAAAAGAACAACATTGAATATATTAATAATCATTTGAATATATATTTGACATTTCTATCTGATTTCATTATACATGATCATTATTTAACATCAAGCTTAAAAATACAAGTTATCTAATCTTAGAATGAAATATTAGAGGTATCAGTACTCCTGTCATCAACAAGCCCTTTTGGATTTTCTTGATTGACCATTTCTCTTAGCCCCAAATTTTTTCCCAAGATGCCTTTTTTTGATTTTCAACTTGACGGGGCATCCAATTTTAGCAACGTTGCTATTTTTCCCATTTTTTAACTCATGAAGCTTTTATTCTCTTTTTTTTCTCTTAGGTCTAGCTATGAAACTTATATAGTCTATCAATGTTGACCTACTATTTGAAATCCTTGCATCACTATAAATCAAGATAGCTGCTCCCTTAAACAATAACTTCTCATCACTTAAAGGTCATTTTTGGGTGGGTCTAAACTTGCCCCTGATGTCAAGATTTAATAATCTTTTATGCTTAAACACCAAATCCCTTTTCCTCAAAGGATGCTTCCTAACTTTCTTCTCGAATGAATAGGTTAGTCTTTTTTGATAAATCTGATTGTGATAATAAGCTCACATTCTATCCCCATATAGAATGTTAAGCTAGAGCAAACTATTTCATGCGCATTCCATTTTAGGCAGTTTAACTTCTAAAACTATCGGTAAAGACTAATGTTTGATATCCATAGGTTATGCAGCTTTTATCCCATAAACTAGAAAATAATGGAGTAGCTCCTATCAAAGTCCTAGCTGTAGTCCCATAACCTCACAATGTAAAAGGAAGCTTTGTAGCCCAGTCCTTGTAAGTCCAAACCTTTGTAGCTAAAATCCTTTTAACATTCTTGTTACCTGCTTTGATTGCTCTATTCACCTGAGGTCGATAAAGTGAAGACTTATGATGCTAAATTCCATACTTCTTGAGCATTTGCTTTGTTTTAGCCTAAAAGTGTGACCAATTATTTGACACTATATGGTAAAGAAGTATATGTTTTCTTATCAAATTTTTCTCAATAAACCTAGCCATTTCTCTTGCAACAAACTTCTTAAAGGATTCTAACTTTACCCACTTTAAGAAGTAGTCAATGGCAACCACAATAAATATGTGTCTGTTAAAAGCTATTAGATGGATCATTCTTATGATTTCTATACCCCATGAACTAAATGGCCAAGGTGATGTAAGATTACATAACTTTAAATTTGATAGATGTCTCAAGTCCGAGTATTGTTAGCACAACTGACATTCCTTCACATACTTAGAACAATCTATGTCCATCGTAAGTCAAAAGAACCCTTGACATATAATCTTCTTTACAAAAGGTAAATCATTTATGTGAGCTTCATATATACTAGCATGTATGTCCTCCATGACCTTTTTAGCTTTCTTTTCATTTAAGCACTTTATAGTGGCTTCCATTAGGAACACTGAATTTTTTAAGTAGTTTTGAATATCCTAATACCAAAGCTTCCTATCATCTGACTCAATATCTGTAACTTGTTTAGCTTTGAAATACTATTTATCAAAATTGGAGATTAAAATAGGCGACATGCTCACTCCATTGGGTTATCCTATATTGACACCAAAGTAGCTAAAGCATCGGTGAGCTAATTCACATCTCTAGGCATGTTACTAAAAGTACAAACCTCAAACTAACTACTCAAAGTCTTTAGACACTTGATGTAAGATAACAACTGTTCTTTTACTGACAATTCCCCTCGCACTTACAGATTACTAAAGATGGATCTCTAAAAACTTATATGATTTTTACCCCCATAGCTAGTAATCATTTTAATCCAAAAATGCATGCTTTATACTCAGCTTCATTGTTTGTAGCTTTATAGCTCAACTTCTTAGCTAATAGCAATTTCTTACTTTTAGGCATCACTAAAATAATTCCTACTCCAGAGCCCCTATTATTCACAGCTCCATCAAAATACATCTACCAACCCTGCACCATTATAGTTGCAATGACCTTATTAGGAAACTTATATACAACTTCACCCCTTTCTTGTGGTTGATCAGCTAGGAACTCTACAATAGCTCACCCCTTAATGGTTTTCCCAATGATATACTTAATGTCAAACTCTTTCAATAGTAATAAACATCTACCCATCTTCTTTATGAGTATGGGTGCTTCTTGAAGGTAACTAAGAGGAATCTAATTAGCCACTACTTACAGTCTTTAGGAATGGAAATAATTCCTTAAATTCTTTGAGGCATAGATGACTGCCAAGCAAATCTTTTCAACCTCCATATACTTAGCCTCCTATGGTAGGAAATTTTTACTGAGGTAGTATATTATATGCCAAATTCATCTGCATGGGCCATTATAGCTCCCACTAAGCTATCCTCTATGGCTAAGTACACAACAAAGGTTTACCTAATTATGGTTGTCTCAGCATTGGTGGATGCAAAAGGTATTCCCTAATCATACCAAATGCATTATATTAGTCTTTATTCAAAACCATTGGCTGGCCTTTCCCAAGCAACTCAAAGATTGGCTCATAAATTGAAGTCAGTTTGGCTATGAATCTACTGATGTACTGAAGTTTACCTAGAAATCCTCTAACTTTCTTCTCCTTTTTATTGCACATGCATCTCCTTAATAGCTCTCACCTTATCATGATTAATCTCTATTCCTTTTTGGCTTACCATATGTCTTAATAGCTTACTTGAGGTGACCTAGAGTGTGCACTTCTTTGGATTTAGGCAAAGGTTATACTTATTAATCCTTTAAAAGAACTTCTCCAATGCCTCAAAGTGGGCTTTTCGGGTTGTAATTTTTCACCTCCTTATGGATTAAATAATCTAAGATCCTAGTGGCCATCCTTTGACAGGTGGTATTTGCATTCTTAAGTCTACATGGCATAACTTAATAGACATAAGTACCCCATCTAGTGATAAAGACTATCTTAATCTTATCTATTGTACCTAGCATGTCTATCCATAAAACTGTACTTAGCATAGGCTACAACACTATCTAATAGTAAAGCTATATGGGGTAGTGGGAAGTCATTCTTGGGATAGGCTTTGTTCAAATCCCTATATTCCACAGAGACTTTAAACCTCTACCAGGAACTTAGCTTTTATGTGCTTTCTCACCTCTTATTTGACCTTTTCATCCCACTTTAACCTAAGTTTTCTAAGGTTTTACTTGACTGACTTATAATATGGCTAGGTAGGAAAGGTGTGTTTAGCAATTTCCTGATCAATTCCTAACATGTCCTTATAGGTCCAGGTAAAAACTTTTTCATAATTTTTTTAATATTCTCTCAATTTTTTCTTTTTTTCAAAAGTTATACTAATGCTAGCAAGATTTCTTTAGGCTCTTTTATTGTATCCAAATTAAATAAATATGTGTTAGTTGAATTGATATTAAATATGAATGATTCATGCTCATGATTATGCATATTGAAATTAGAAGAAACATTATGCATGTAAGTAAAATTTTTCATCTTATTAATATAATCAAAAGGAAAATAATTGTTCTCATAAAAAAGTTTAGAAGCATAAAAAAATCTATAAAAACATCACTATCTTTAGTCTTTGGCTTGGCTGCAAAAGTCTCTTTAGCTTTCTTCTTTAGCTCTGGTAATGCTTTAACTCCTAATTTCACTTTGCCTTTGGTACTGACAATAGGTAAATCTTTATTCATAACATCTTCCTGCACTTCCCAAACCTAAGTTGAATGATGCGATAAGATCTCTTTATCCCTAAAGTCCTCTATTGGCTTGATAATACCTTGTTACTAATCAAACATGCCATTAAACAGCTTAAAACTAGGCACAATCCTGTCCCTTACAAGTTGAGGTTCATCTTCTCTATAATCCTATCACTTCACTTGCTACCTTTTTCCCCTTGCTTTTCTTCTCAAAATCGATGTAGCCTAGGCCTTTTATATTTTTTTACCCTAACAGTGACTATAGTTTGAGATCCTTAAGATTTCTTACCCAAGCTAGCTCTAGAAAAGAAGTGCATCTTCTTCAGCATGTTAATCACTTGGGGAATATCAACTGAACTCCCCACATCCTCATCCTTAATCATAGACATATGAAACCTACTAAATGGCTACTTAACAATCTTTAGCATCGATACTCGATTATCTATAGCTACCTTGATGGTAACCATCTGAACATTATATCTTGATCATTTGGTGCAGAGTGAAGGCACTCCTCCCAACTTGTGAAACCATGACCTACTTAACAGTATATAGAAATCGATAAGGATTGGTAATATAACAAATTTAACCTCAATCTTCATTGGCCCCATATTCATCGCTACTTTAAAGTACCTTGCACCTTGTCTCTTCCAATAGTCAAAGGCAAAAATGGTCTGATTAGACTTATTCAACATGGATTCACTCAGCATAAATGCAAGGATAGCCACTAGTGGGCACACATTAATTGAGGACCCATTGTCCACCATAACACAAGTAGTATGCTTGCCATTTACTTAGGCCTTAATGTAAAGGGGGTGATTATGGTTTCTACCTTTAGCTGGCAGGTCTACATCTAAATACACCATATTTTCTCTAGTTCCCCCTTTCAATAAATCCAATAATTCTAATGGTGAGATAGTAGTGGCCACTGTAGACTCACATAGAGCTTCAACTAATTTCTACCTTTGCTTGAGACTACCTTAGTAAATCCCAAATAAAAATACGAGCATGCATCTTCTCCAATTGCTTAATTATCTAGCTTTCTTTAACCTCTTTCTTTGCAAGCCTAGCAATCAGAGTTGGCTACTTCTTAACTTCCAGCAACACCTTTCCACTCCTGGTGACTACCTTTACCCTCTTCTCTACTTTCTCTTCTTCTTATCCTCACTTTTACTCCTATAGCTCCACATCAACTGGCTCTGTTAGTCCCTCATCTTCACTTTTACTAGTGGAATCCCAACAATCAATTATAGAAACTGGCTAATTTTCTTCAACTTATTTTGTTACTTTAGGGCTGGAATAAGTAATAGCTACATACTCATTCCTAAATAGGTCCTTTTTAATGTACCATTTTGGTAGGTTTAACCCAATCGTGAACATAGGAGGTGGTATGGCATTGTACCCTTATTTCTTCTTCTTCTGTCTTTTCTCAGGATATGAAATCTATTTGCTATTGATCAGATCCTGAATCTTGTTTAATAAGGTACAATAATAATCAATGAGATGCCCTCTATGCCGATGATAAGCATAATACTAATCTACTCTATAATCAAACATCCCTTAGTTTCTCGTAGGTCTTGGCATTAACGATCCCCTTCCTTTAACTGTTGATCTAACACCTAGGATAAAGATCTCCTTAGGTTCATATTGTGTCTTTCATTGGCTTCCGTTGTAAACCTATTACCACTAAAGTTTCTCCAAGCACATTCATTATTATCCCTTTTGGCAGAATACTCACCCTCTGCTTTTATGATAATATCCTTTAATGACTCCTAATCTTTTAGCTGGTTCATTTTCATACCATCCCTCAAATAAGGACTTACAATCCTAATAAAAAGCTAGATTTTGTAAACAATATTAGGTTTTTTCTTTGTTTCCATAACTCTATTATTCCACCTTGTCAGGTACTCATGGAAACATTCATCATGTTTCTGCTGAAGCAACTTAAGGGTTTTTAAAGTGACCTCTATTCTAGTGCTGCAATCATATTTCTTTAGGAATTCTTTTGTCAGCAAGTTCCAATCTTCTTTGGTGTGCCTGCCCAACCTATGTTACCAATTTGTCATCAAGCTGCCTAAATTCAAGCAAAAGTAATCCACCTTTTGTTTCTTAGTCAATGTGGTCACCGTCATAATCAAAGTGTATTGCTTAATATGTGTAGAGAGGTCTGAAGTACCATCAAATTTAGGTAGGTCTAGCATCTTAAATCTATAAAGGTCATTTTAAATGCCTTTCTCCTATTATCACACATGCCATACAGATAATAACCATAAACTATTTATCTATCCCTTGCATCCATTAAAAAGGAATATACTCTATTTGCATATTATAAACTCATGTATAAATTCCATGTGATGGATTATGACATGATATGTTCATGGTAATTGTGCAGCGGAAAAATGATAAAAACAATCATACATGCCAAACAATTCCATGACAAGAATCGAAACATGCAATTTTAGGGTTTTAAAACTTACAACTTTTGATGCCCTTTAAATCTTGAATTTGGTGATGACTAGCAACTAAGATGACTTTATCCGCCTTAGATCTTGATCATTAATGCCAAGGAACTGCCTTTTACGCCACTCCCTCTATTCTCACACACACAATTGCACCGACAGCTTAAAATAGAGATTGCTAGCTCTCTTTTAAGGTATTGTGTAATGGCTATGGTTTGAAGCTACAAATTTTGATTTTGTACTTCTCTTAGGTTGCTATTACTACCCAAGAACACAAGAGAATGAGGAACAATCCATTCTCCTTGTGAAAAATTTGGCAAAAGCAAGGTGGCTAGGGTTTCACGCCAAATGCTAGTCACCCTTAGGGTTTTATTTCCTTTTAATATATATCCTTATCTTTTGGCGAGTGTTTGATCTGAATTTTACTATCTCAAGATAATTAATTCAACTTCAATCACTTCCTAAAAATAAGTAATATATATTCATTTAAACTCCTTTGAATTTAAAATTCAATTTTGAAATAAAACACAAGACATTTAACTAAATGAAATCACTTAATATAAATAATGAGCATGTGCCGAAATTCCTTGATTTCCATCTTGGAATTTCAGCCACCTCATCTATAATTTAAATGATTTAACTTAATTTAAATTATTTTAGTCTTTAAAACTCAATTAACTTAATTAATACAAGATAATTAATTAATTGAAATTAAACGTTGTGGGCTGAATTTTTCTCTCTCATGGACCAAGGTCCAATAGCAATTTTAAAACCCATTACACACAGTAATTTGACTTTAATTAAACGCCCAAATTAATGCCCAATACTTTATTTAAATATTTTAATCCCAATCTTTGTGTGCGATCCTATAGGTCCATTTAATGTTGGCAATGAATTAATAAATTAATTCAAAGGCTATATATATTCTCTAGCAAGATATTATAGCATTCCAAATTAAATGAAAATGCATATGGCATTTAGTGACCTAATGCAATTTTGCATAGTCCCTTACCCATAAATATCAGAATTAATATAAGGCATGGAACTAGTCATCCTTATATATATTAATTCCTTTCTTGATATTCCAGTGACACTGAACTCTCAGATAAATAATGATTACTCATTATTTCATCTCGGTATGGCCATACACTTCTCAGTTCACTGATCAAGTGGCTAAAGATATTTTCTCTCTTATAGAGAGGGGTAATACCTTCACTTCTCTCATGCTCTCTAACATGAATCAATGTATCCCAAGCATACCCATACTTGTCACTCTGTTACGAGAACGTTTGGTGGATGTCAAGCACACAGTAATTCATAAAGAGTTTCATAGAGATTTTAGGTCTAAGAACTCCGATACAAAACTTGCATATGAGAAACACTTATGACTTGTACCATGTAGTGTTCTCATGAGTGGATCGAATCCAGATACCATGTTCTAAACATGTATCTATGATCTCTGATTGACACTCTTGTTCTTATGATCTGTAAGACAAAACTCAACTTATCAGAGAGAGCATACTAGTCTTAATTTATTTGTTATTCCTATAATAATGACTGACTAGGGATATTTAGAATGAAGTCTCATTTGTTTCAAGGTCTTACAACCATGTGCCTCACAAATGATAACTTAAACTGAAACAACATTCTTGGATAGTTCTATCAATTGATATGCACCGGAATACAATAGATAAAACAAATGCCTCATTTTATTAATTCAAAGTGTTTTATTACAATGCATTGGGGCTAGGGCTTACACTAACAATCTCCCACTAGCACTAGTCCCAATTGGGCATAGCCCTAAGACCGAACGCTCTCAAATGAGCTTCGTGCAGATTTGGATGCAACTGTTTCATCAAAGGATCTGCTACATTGTCTTCACTTAATATCTTGTTAACCTTGACGTCCCTACGATCAATGATTTCTCTGATCAGGTGGTACCTCCTGAGTATGTGTTTGGATTTCTGGTGTGACCGAGGCTCCTTGGCCTGTACGATGGCCCCGTTGTTGTCACAGAAAATTTCTAATGGATCTAGGATGCTTGGGACCACTTCTAATCCAGAAATGAAATTTTTAATCCAAATAGCCTCTTTTGTAGCTTCACTTGCTGCAATATACTCAGATTCTGTAGTTGAGTCGGCAACGGTCTCTTGCTTTGAGCTTCTCCAGCTAACGACACCACCGTTCAAAACAAAAACAAACCCAGATTACAATCTAGAATCTTGAGTACTGGTCTGAAAAACAGTGTCGGCATAACCTTGTACACCAAGAAGTGGTTCTTAGTCCTTCATAGGTACTTTAGAATACCTTTTGTAGCAGACCAGTGCTTTTCACTAGGGTCTTGCTGAAACCTACTGGTTATACTTAGTGCATGAGCAACATCCAACCTAGTACATAACATAGCGTACATGATAGATCCAATAGTAGATGCATATGGGATTCTACTCATGTTGTCCCTTTCCTCTTTGGTTTTAGGGCACTATTTTTTTGTCAAAGGAACTCCCAAAGCCAAAGGTATGTACCCTTTCTTTGAGTCTCCCATACTAAAATGCTTTAGTACTTTGTCTATGTACTTTTCTTGACTTAGTCCCAAAAGCCAATTCGATCTATCTCTATAGATTCGAATACCAAGTATTGTCTCGACCTCACCTAAGTCTTTCATTAAGAAACATTTTCCTAACCATTGCTTAACCTTTTGCAATGTTGGAATGTCATTCCCAGTGAGAAGGATGTCATCCACATATAGGACCAGAAATACTACTATGCTCCCAGTAACCTTCTTGTACACACAAGGCTCATCTTTGTTCTTGATGAAGTAAAATTCATTGACTGCCTCATCAAAGCGAAGATTCCAACTTCGGGATGCTTGCTTTAATCCATAAATGGATTTTTGAAGCTTGCAAGCCTTCTTAGGATGCTTGGGATTGACAAAACCCTCAGGCCGTGTCATATACACATCCTCAAGTAAATTTTCGTTGAGGAAAGCAGTTTTGACATCCATTTGCCATATCTCATAATCATGATATGCAGCTATGGCAAGCAAGATCCTAATGGACTTAAGCATGACTATAGGCTAAAAGGTCTTGTCATAGTCTACACCATGAGTTTGTCAAAAACCTTTTGCTACTAGTCTACCTTTGTAGGTCTTATCAGCTTTGAGTTTGAATAGCCACTTTCGTTCAATTACCTTCGCACCTTCCGGTGGATCAACCAAGGTCCAAACCTGGTTATCGTACATTGATTGCATCTCAGATTTCATGGCTTCAAGCATATTTTCTGAGTCTGGGCTTTCAATAGCTTCTCGGTAGGTAGTAAGATCCTCACGATCTACTAACTCAATAGTGTCACTGTCAGTGATTAGAAATCCATATCTCTCAATCTCCTGACGTACCCTACCGGACCTTTTAGGTACTTGTGTAATGGGTTCTTGTTCCACAACTGGTTGTGAACTTGATACCACTTCCAACTCATCCTCTATAGGAGCTTTTGGCACTTGAATTTCTCCAAGTTCTACTTTACTCCCACTGTCTTTCTTGAGAAGGAACTCCTTTTCCAAGAAAACAGCCTTGAGAGCAACAAATACTTTGTTCTCGACTTGTGAGAAAAAGTAGTATCCCTTTTTTTCTTTGGGATAACCCACAAACAAGTAGATAGTGGATTTGGACTCTAGTTTGTCAGATGTTAATTTCTTAACATGTGCTTCACAGCCCTAAATCCTGAGAAAAGACATATTGGGTTCTTTCCCATTCCATACCTCGTATGGTGTCTTCTCAACTGCTTTAGTTGGAGAACGGTTTAGTAGAAACGCAGCAGTTTCTAATGTATAACCCCAAAAAGAGATAGGAAGATTAGCTTGACTCATCATAGATCGAACCATGTCCAACATAGTTCGATTTCTCCTTTCGGACACACCATTCCATTATGGCGTTCCGGGAGGAGTGAGCTGTGAAATAATACCACACTCTTTTAGATGACTATCAAATTCTTGGCTTAAGTATTCGCCACCTCGATCTGATCGAATGGCTTTTATACTTTTGCCAAGTTGTTTTTCTACTTCGTTCTTAAACTCTTTGAATTTCTCAAAAGTTTCAGATTTGTACTTCATTAGATAGACATAGCCATATCTACTGAAGTCATCTGTGAACGTCACGAAGTAGCTAAAACCAACTCAAGCTTGTGTACTTAATGGTTCACATACATCGGTATGTATTAGTTCCAATAAGCCATTAGTCCTTTCACCTTTCTTGTTAAAAGGACTCTTTGTCATTTTTCCATGCAAACATGGCTCGCATGTATCATAAGACTCTAAGTCGAATGACCCAAGCACTCTATTTTTGTGGAGTCTTGAAATGCTTTTTTCATTTGCATGTCCTAAACGACAATGCCAGAAGTAAGTAGGGTTCAATTCGTTTGATTTAACCCTCTTTGTATTAATGTTGTATATGGACTCTTTGTTTTGTAAATTAAGATATAAAGGCCATTTTTCAATATGGCATTGCCATAAGAAATGCCTTGGCGACGAATATGAGCATTGCCATTTTTAATAACAAAATTAAATTCATCCAAATCCAAACAAGAAACTAAAATAATGTTTCTGCTCATGGTAGGCACATAATAACAAATTTTCAAAACTAAACAGAGTCCGAAAGGTAAAGTGAGTTGATAGTCGCCTATCACCATGGCAGTAACTCGTGCTCCATTCCCTACACGGAGGTCCACTTCATTCTTCCCAAGCAACCGTCGATTTCTTAGCCCCTGCACATTTGAACAAATGTGAAAACCACAACCAGTATCCAATACCCAAGTGGTAGAAATAGAAAGGTTAATCTCAACAACAAAAATACCAGAACTGGATGCCTTCTCTCCATTCTTCTTTTGTTCTTCCTTGAAGAGAGCGCAATTCTTCCTTCAATGCCCCATCTTGTTGCAATGGAAGCAACTGCTCTCACTCTCTTTGAGCTTTTACGCCTTGGGCTTGGATTGGGCCTGAGGTGCACTCCCACTTAACTTGAACCAAGCCAGGTCACTCTTGGGTTTTGCCTTTCCTTTTCCCTTTCCCTTAGCGGGTCCCTTTTTAATGCCCCCTTGAACCATCAATACGGGATTGGTATTTCGAATGTTCTCTTCAGCATTCTTAAGCATCCCATAAAGCTCAGTGACTGACTTGTTCATTGTATACATGTTATAATTCATCACAAATGGATCATAATCATCAGTCAATAATCCTAAGATCAAGTTAGTGGCCAATTCCTTTGGCACTTGTACCTCAAGCTTCTCAAGAGTATCAAGATACCCTTTCATCTTGAGTACAGGGTTACTAATAGGAGTACCCGCAGCCATCTTACAAGAAATCAAGGCCTTTGTTTTCATGAACCTCTCGTGACGAGCTTACTCTTGGAACATCTCCTTGAGGTGCACCATGATCGCATAAGCCTCTTGGTCCATATATTGCTTTTGCAAATCAGGCACCATAGTAGCCAGCATCAGACAGGTCACATCATTGGAGTCGCTCTTCTTGGTCTCAAAAGTTTCCTTTTGAACCGCAGAGGCGTTCCTAACAGGTTCTTCAGGCAAGGGTGTATCCAATACATACGACTTTTTCTCTTGCTTAAAAACTATTCTTAAGTTTCGAGACCAGTCTATGAAATTGGTGCCATTCAATTTGTCCTTTTCAAGGACCGATCGCAATGTGAAATTGTTGTTTGAAGATGCCGTTTTCAATCTACAATAAAATTTAGCAAGATTAAATGAGGTCTTATTTATAATCCCACAAACCGAATTAATATCCCTTTAAATAATTTGCGTTAGTGATTTTAATGTGGGCCAAGATCCACTTTTCACAACTTATTAGTTAAGCTGAGCTTGTACACCTAACAAGTTAAGTTACTTAGGTAGGAAAACTCCAATCATGTCTCGTACATGATTCTTGGATCAAATGGGCTAAAATCTTAAGATGTTATAGCACAAACCCATTTATTAGTTGCCTAGATCCGAGCATCCCTTTCCATGTTAAGTCCAACCTACATTCACAACCCATGCCTCACAAAGATAATCGGGCGCATCTAGGACTCCTAGTCTACGTGACCGATGATCGATGCCTTGACATGTTTCGAATTAGGAAGGCAACTTTGTGACTTACTATTTTTTAGGGATTCATTTTATTACGGCTTACATGGCATATGCTTTGTCATCCATACATAGCATGCATATATATATATATATATATATATATATATATAATTGCATAAAGTAAAGCATGACAAACATAGGCCCAAAAACCTACAACTAAGATTTTATACTATTACATAAGAATCTCCGAGTTGGGCTTCTCCACTCCGGTGGGCTTCATCTTGATTTACAAAGTCTTCAAGTATATTCTATTCTAAGAAATAAATGAAAATTTTACAATAAAATATAATGGCTCGCAGGCAATAATTAATTACAAAAGCCAAAGCCCATGAATGCACCATGCATATCCATTCATCACACCAAATAAGCAAATAAATATACATAACATTCATGGATCAAACAAAGTCCAATTTTAATTAATTTAGCCAAGCCCATTATTGGAAATTGTATACTTGAACCTTTAAGAGATGACCCCATGATGGGCCTCGGCCAAAGCCCAATGGACTAAATCCTCTTACTGAATAAGTTCTCTTAAAATCTCAAAACACTAACTAGTTAGATTTGTTCTATAAATCAACTCTAGTATAATTTCCAATTTTTCCATTTTTAATTTTATGTCATACAGCCCATAAACATTAAAAATACATATAATATGTAACAACATGAATTAAAATATATAATCATGAAGAACATATGTATAAGTCACGGCATACATGCAAAAACAAACAAACAACAAAAACTAGTTGTTTAATGCTTATGTAATGCCATAAAATGCACAAACATTTAAATCAATTTTATGAGTCATTTAATAATTTAAATAAGGTCTTAAATATTGATTTAATATTCTGTACCAATATGATCTAAATGATTTTTTACCATTTTAATCAAAACAAAACAAACAATGTTGATTAAACATGTAACAAACACAAACTAGTCATAGTTTTAAGTGATTTTAAAATTAACCAATTAAATTGTCATGGACCAGAATTAAAACAAAATTTAAAATATTTCCAGACCTGATATTTAATCTTTAAAAATCACTTACAAATATGCCAAAATGGTTTTTACATTTAATATTGAAAACTAGTTGTTAAACTAACAATTAACATACCAACTAGCACCGAGTTTTAATATTAACATATACCATCAGGTATTATCAATTAAATCCGACCATTAACAGCTCCTAGAACATATTAGGACAGTATATTAACATTTCATATTAATTATAATACCTATCTAATCAATTAAAATCGTTTTTACACCAAAACAATGCAAAAAACTCAAAACAGAAAATTTCAGCATTGCATGTTTTCAAAATAACTATTTTTAATTAATTTTTTCATGCATCTAAAGCACTAAAATAAGCATATTTAGGCTCTTATACCACTGATGGATTATGACATGATATGTTATGGTAATCGTGCAGCGGAAAAACGATAAAAACAATCATACATGCCAAACAATTCCATGACAAGAATCGAAACATGCAATTTTAGGGTTTTAAAACTTACAACTTTTGATGCCCTTTAAATCTTGAATTTGGTGATGACTAGCAACTAAGATGACTTTATCTGCCTTAGATCTTGATCACCAATGCCAAGGAACAACCTTTTACGCCACTCCCTCTATTCTCACACACACAATTGCACTGACAGCTTAAAATAGAGATTGCTAGCTCTCTTTTAGGGTATTGTGTAATGGCTATGGTTTGAAGCTACAAAATTTGATTTTCTACTTCTCTTAGGTTGCTATTACTACCCAAGAACACAAGAGAATGAGGAACAATCCTTTCTCCTTGTGAAAAATTGGGCCAAAAGAATTAAGAGAGAGAGGGATGTAATTCACGCCAAAAGCAAGGTGGCTAGGGTTTCACGCCAAATGCTAGTCACCCTTAGGGTTTTATTTCCTTTTAATATATATCATTATCTTTTGGCAAGAGTTTGATCTGAATTTTACTATCTCAAGATAATTAATTCAACTTCAATCACTTCAAAAAATTAAGTAATATATATTTATTTAAACTCCCCTGAATTTAAAATTCAAATTTGAAATAAAACACAAGACATTTAACTAAATGAAATCACTTAATATAAATAATGAGCATGTGCCGAAATTCCTTGATTTCCATCTTGGAATTTCGTCCACCTCATCTATTATTTAAATGATTTAACTTAATTTAAATTATTTTAGGCTTTAATACTCAATTAACTTAATTAATACAAGATAATTAATTAATTGAAATTAAACATTATGGGCTGAATTTTTCTCTCTCATGGACCAAGGTCCAATAGCAATTTTAAAACCCATTACACACAATAATTTGACTTTAATTAAAAGCCCAAATTAATGCCCAATACTTTATTTAAATATTTTAATCCCAATCTTTGTGTGCGATCCTATAGGTCCATTTAATGTTGGCAATGAATTAATAAATTAATTCAAAGGCTATATATATTCTCTAGCAAGATATTATAGCATTCCAAATTAAATGAAAATGCATATGGCATTTAGTTACCTAATGCAATTTTGCATAGTCCCTTACCCATAAATATCAGAATTAATATAAGGCATGGAACTAGTCATCCTTATATATATTTATTCCTTTCTTGATATTCCAGTGACACTAAACTCTCAGATAAATAATGATTACTCATTATTTCATCTCGGTATGACCATACACTTCTCAGTTCACTGATCAAGTTGCCGATGATATTTTCTCTCTTATAGAGAGGGGTAATCCCTTCACTTCTCTCATGCTCTCTAACATGAATCAATGTATACCCAAGCATACCCGTAATTGTCACTCTGTTACGAGCACGTTAGGTGTATTTCAAAGCACACAGTAATTCATAAAGATTTTCGTAGAGATTTTAGGTATAAGAACTCCGATACAAAACTTGCATATGAGAAACACTTATGACTTGTACCATGTAGTGTTCTCATGTGTGGATCAAATCCAGATACCATGTTCTAAACATGTATATATGATCTCTGATTGACACTCTTGTCCTTATGATCTGTAAGACAGAACTCAACTTATCAAAGAGAGCATACTAGTCTTAATTCATTTGTTATTCCCATAACAATGACTGACTAGGGATATTTAGAATGAAGTCTCATTTGTTTCAAGGTCTTACAACCATGTGCCTCACACATGATAACTTAAACTGAAACAACATTCTTGGATAGTTTTATCAATTGATATGCACAGGAATACTATAGAGAAAACAAATGCCTCATTTTTTTTAATTCAAAGTGTTTTATTACAATGCATTGGGGCTAGGGCTTACACTAACACCATGATCAAAATCAAACATTTTCTATATATGTTTTCATATTCAACTAATTTCAATACATATACTATTATATCTTACAAAATTTAGGTTTTTCATACCAATATTACATTACATCATCTTTCAATACAAAATGCCATATAAAAAGACAAAAGTAAAAATATAGGATTCATGTTTTTGACCCTTCCTAAGTCTTGTGTTGGTCTTTCTGCTGCAGATCACATATTTATGGAAGAGTTTTAACTTGGATACCTACACAGATAAACACCAATGATAAGCTATAAAGCTTAGTAGGGATCAATTAATTTTGAACAACCAAACATAGTGGTCATTCCTAAGCATAAAAGCATAAAGAAGATATATTCATAATATATTTACATTAACTACAAAGGCAATTTCATGTATTAAAAGAAAGAATAATGCCATGATAATATTTCATTACATGTTCAATCATATAATACATCATCGATTAGCATACAATTTATCTCTTTATCATTTCTTATGATTGCCTGCTTAAGTTCTATAGCTATGGATAATGAGTGCGGTGGATATCTATACATATTAAACATATAAATACACATAGGTATTTCATCTTGTGGATACCCAAAGGTTAGACCTAAAAGGATTCAAGACTATAGTTCCAAATGGGAACAAACTATGGACCCAAATGGAGTTAAAACTGTTGCAGTTGTAACTGTACCCTTTAGTCATGCCTATCTATCTATAAACAAGTTCTATGCTCAGGCTTTGAATCATCTTTCACATTATTTCATTCATCATATTCAATTCATCATAGTGTACATTTATGCTTATGTAAGTGTCCATAACTAACTCATGTGCATGTGTTTACTCATCTTTAGGTTCATTTCATAATAATATCTCAATTTTCCATCTTGTGTTACATGTACTTCATGACATATTATACCCCTATTTTTATGTTTAAAGTGCTCTAAAAATTTTCAGGGAAGTTCGGGCAAGTTTGGTGATAGTTTATGGTTTAAAAATCAAGTATAAGTTAAAATAGGGGAGGGTTATGACTAAGAAAAAATAGTTCCAACCATGACCATTGCTTCTGGTTAATCCAAAATGCTTAGTCACTGCAAAGACAAAAAAGTCTCTACCGTGAATACCCATTCTGCCCATAATTCTACAGGTAGCTTTATAGGTTCAACTTAAACACAAATTTTGACATAGAAAACATTGTTTTTTTGAAAAAGTTTTGTTCTATGAATTTGTTCTCCTATGATTCTAGTTTTCAAATAATTAAAAATCACTCCATTTGAGCTCTAAAACTAGAGTATTTATAAAAAAGTACAGACTACTTCCAATGATAAGATAACATATGTTATTACATTTCAAGCTAGTTTTTGACAATATTAGAAGTAGAATCAGGTTTCAAGCCCTCATAAGAAATTTAGTTATATATGTCTAATTTATTCTCCAATTAGGATTACTCAATTTTGTGCTTTACAACTCAACTTATACCTAGAACAGTATAATTAGGTCAAGTGAACTCTAGGATAGAATTTTCCTATCTTAAGAATACTTTTTATAGTTCATATCTTATGCATAAATGAACATCACAACCATGTTTGCACCTTATTAACTTATCTAATATATAAGCAAGTATGTGCAAGAAAAATAAAATTTTCCATATCTCTTTAATGTAACCAAAAGCACCTCTTTAACTCCTTTTAACTTCCTTTTTTTTCTTGTTGCTTGCTTCTCCTTCTACATACAACAAATCACATATATAAACATCTATTTACGCCATTAATTTTAGTCCATAACATATGTAATAAAAGGAAGTGAAAGAGAGAGAATTATTATTTTAGAAATATCTAAACCTTAAATTCTCTCTCCTCTTAAAATTTATAGCTAAAATTATGATGTTTTCAATGGTGGAAATGGCTGAATTTGTGTAGAGATTGGTTATATTTGGTCCCTAAGTTGCCTAACCATCTCTTTTTCCTTTTTATTCTTGGTCTTTCATGCACTCTCATGCAATTTTTAAAGAGAGCAAGGTGGCTTTATCCTATAGGTTAACTTATGGGTCCTAAGAGAATTCCATCTTACTCCTTTACATCATTTTAATTTCTCAATCGACTCTAAAATATTTCCTCCCTTATCAATTTAATCCCTACACCATACTTCTTTAACAATGCATGTGCATGCCTTAAAATAAAATTACCATAATGCCCTTATCATTTAAAGTAATTCCATCCCATTCTACCATTTATAAAATAACCATGCATGATTTAACTCTAATACAACTTAGACATGTACATATTCTTTTATGGTACATGTTAGGGCCTCACTTTTCTCTCATTCTTAAAAAATTTAATCCTCAAAATTCATACCTAACTTAAATAGCTGTGGATATTCTACCCTCATAACCAAATCAGCTTCCTAGGTTGCTTCTTTCATGCCATGATGTTGCCATAATACTTTAACTAAGGGAATCTATTTATTTTGCAATTGTCAAATTTCCCTAGCCAAGATCTCTTTTGGCTTTTCATTATATGAGTAATCAGGTTTAACCTTTATCTCTTGTTGGGGTAATATATGAGATTCATCCGATTGATACTTCCTAAGCATTGAGATGTAAAAGACATCCTACAATTTAGATATCTTTGTATGTAATACCTTAAAAATTATTATATATATGAATAATATTTTGTGGATTGTAAATAATAACACTGGGATGGTATTGGGTGTCATTATATTGGTACTAGTACATTAGATTTCTTTAGAATTCTAGAGTTAAAAGTTCTTAGGCTAGAGAATTACTAGGATGGGTGACCTATCTGGAAGTTGGTGCTTACCCATTAGATTAGAAAGTATAAATCAAATAGAGCCCTGTGGTAAAATTTGAGAAGAAATTATTGTTAGATAGATCCTCAAACTGGATGACTATTAAGGTTGACCACAAGTTTAACCTAGCCTAAAAGTATTATGCAGAATTTTAAAAATTAATCTAATTACATAAACCAATTAGAAATAGCCTAAATGAATTGTTAGAAGTGAAAAATAAATTTTTAAATTTTGGATTTATAAATTTTGCCTCCTAAGTTAGAAGTAATCAAAATGATGTTAGAATCACTTAAAATTTTAGAAAAAAACTTAATAGATAATTTTTTGAACTAAGAGTGAATTTTTACAAAATTCTGATTAAATCAAAAATTGAAAAACAAACAAAAATAGAGGGTAAAATGTCATCTTTGAATTTTTAAAGGGCATAGATGGCATAAGGAAATAAGCTAAAATAACCTACACCCATTGTCTATGAGTAGAAAAATGTAAGAATGTATGTGAGAGTGACAAGTGGCTTAAAAATAAGCCATTAGGTCAAATATTAAATGAACAAAATGTTGGTCGTTCATTTGGTGCATTAAAGGATAAAATAAAGAGATGTAGAAATCTCTCCAAAGCTCTAAAAAATATAGCCATTCTCTCCTTTCTTGTTTACCAAAACCAAACCTTCATTTTTCCCCTATCAATCATTTTTCTTTTTCCTCCTTCCAAATTCCACCATAACTCAAGCTTAAATTTCACTTAGATACACTAGAAATCATTCTCTTTAACATAGACACAAGATTGAAGCAAACAGGTGCTTGGAAAGTGTGGAATTTTAGTGAGATAAAGTTAACCTAAATAGGTAAATTCATGAGTTTTTGTAGGAATTAATTAGGGGTTTTGATAAAGAATTATAGAAAATAATTGTTAAAATTGATTTTAAGTATTTATATGTTGAAATTGAAAGCAAAAACTCATAATTTGTTCCTCACTCAATTCGGTGCAAAGGAGAAATTCATGGTGAGGAAAGTACTAAGAAGGAAAAAGGCAAGAAAATGGAAGAACAGGTGATTTCAAGCCATTTTAAGGTTAGTGGATACAAACTACACTTAATTTCATTATGTTTTCTTTTAAAATTGTGTGCATTTACATTATGTCAAAATAAAAACCTAAGTAAAATTGTGAAATAATTTAAGATATTTTAGTAAATTGATGAAATAACATGAATTAAATAATAGTTGGTGAACTAAACAATCAAAAAATAAAGGAACCTTAAATGGTTGAATGGTAAACCTAAGACTACTAAATGATTCGTTAATACTTAATTGGATATTTGTTATAAAATGAGCATTATATTGGAGAAATAACATAGTGTGCATGATTAAAACACCAAATTACATTTGGACATAATGTTGACTATGTTGACATAATGATGTACATTTGTGTATTAAATGGATATTGGAGGAACTTAAATGTTAACTACTACATGGAAGTATAAAATGATCATGGGAAGTGTAAAACATAAAAATGTCTGAGAAATCATAATGTTTATATGTGAACCCATCATGGCCAAAAGATATATCATGTGAAAATGGTATATTTCAATCATATTTGGATGATATTACACATGTATACCATGAATGTATGATTGAGAAACACAAATGAATGGAAATTACCAAGTATATATGTTACATAATGTGAAAATTTTGTTGAACTATGTGAAAAGTAGGAGTGAGATGAATAATTCATTTGCCCTTAGTGTATAGTGGGTAATCCAGGATTTTAGGATATAATGGCTAGCCATATGGACCAATACCATGGTAGAATAATGAGTTGACTTGGATAGATACACATTAAATTCATAGTTGAGGAGTTAATCAACCCAAGCGATCCCTCAATACACATTAGATTCACATTTAAGGAGTTGATCACCTTAAGTGATCCCTTAACATATATTAGATTCATAGTTGAGGATTTGATCACCCTAAGTGATCCCTCAACATATATCAGATTCATAATTGAGGAGTTGATCACCCTAAGTGATACCTTACACTTATTAGATTCATAATTAAGGAGTTGATCACCCCAAGTGATCCCTTAACACATTCTGGAGGAGTTGGTCACTTTGTGGGATACCTCCAATTCATTTTAAACCATTAGAGTCCTCATCCCACATATTCGGTTTAAAGATTTCCACAGGGTGCTACTAGGGGTAAAAATGTAATTTTACAAAAAATAAGGACTAAATGGGAAATTAGGCATAAAAAGATGGCAATTATGTACTAAAAGGTTGAATAAGATGAAAAATGTAATTAAACGATCAATAAGGGAAAATATAATTATGCAAGAAATTAGGGATAAAATAGTAAATTTACATTAATAATGTGTTAATAAGAGTTAAAATGTTAAAAAAGGTAGAAATATAATTAAAGAAAAATTTAAGGGATCAAACTATAATTTACCAATGCACAAAGAAATATAAAGACTAAAATGTAATTTTGGGGTTTAAAAATGAATAAATACTAAAAGAAAGTAAAAAGACAAAATTATTTTGAAAATAGCTTTGAAATATACTAAAATGGAAGTTTAGGGACTAAATTGTAATTTTTCACCTTAATTGAGAAATAAGTGAAAAAAAGATAAAAATAAACAATGATAAGGATTAAATGGTAATTTAATGAATTAGAGGTATAAATCTAAGCTAAAAATAATAAGCTATAACTAAGGGTAAAATGCTAATTTTGTAAAATGTTATTTGTGTGAATGAAATTTCATGCAGTGTATCCACCACTAGGCAACTTCGTTGTTTAGCACGTGGTTTTGTTTGACTGCATGCAGTAGATAGATAATCGAAGACAAAATGGAGATAGAAGTCGAAATGGCATGTACCTATGGAACATGAACGAAGTTGTATACTTGTATAATGTATTTGTTGTTTTAGAGTATGTAGTGTAATATGGAATAAATACTAAACTATAGTAGACATAGGGTTATATATGTGAGATTAGTGCTTGAAAATTGGATTTAGTCATATGATATATGAATGAAAGTATCTATTGAAATTTAAAAGTGCTTGTGTTATTATTGGAGTATTCGAGGTGGAGGATGATTATTGGGAGTATAAATTTGAAATCTTGTAGATTTGGATAGCATGATTTTATAGTCATTATTCTATCTAAATTTTTACCAAATGAATAATGATAAATCAATGCAAAACTATAATTAGAAATTAGGCAACCTATTTAATGTACATAACTACCAACATGAGAGTACTAAATGGAGTAAGATAATCATGTGACATTGGCAATAGAAGTACACCAATGTTTAGACATGTGTTCGGGCATAAGGTGTCACATTGTAGGGAGTGCCAACCTATAGGCCACCGGTTCAACTGGTTCTATGATTTCATACGAACTAATGAATATTGGACTAATCTTCACTTTCTTTCCAAACCGTAACACTTTTCCTAAAGTGACACCTTTAAAAATACTTTATCACTAACCTGATATTTGATGTCCTTCCTTTTCAAATTTTCATATGATTTTTATCTATCACTGGCTACTTTCAATATCTATTTAATAATTTGCACCTTTTCTTAAGTATGTTTGATAATATCAAGACCAATTATCTTATTTTCAACTAATTCGGTCAAGCAAATTGGAGCTCTACACTTTTGACCGTATAAGGCTTTATAGAGTGCCATACCAATATTAGTTTGGTAACTGTTATTGTATGTAAATTCCATTAAAGCAAGATACATGCCCCAACTTCTTAAATATCTAAAACACATCCTTTTAGCATATCCTTCAATACTTGTATAACCCATTTAGATTGCCCATTTGTTTGTTGGTAAATGTTATGCTGAAGTGAATTTGTGTACCTAAAGCTTACTATAAACTTTTCCAAAATCAAAACATGAACCTTGGATCTTAATTAGAAATTACATACACTGGTATTCCATACAACCAAACAATTTCATTTACATACAATTTTGCCAACTTATCCACTGATTGAATAATCTAGCTGAATTGGTATGAAGTGAAGTATTTTGGTAAATCTATCAACAATCACCCACACTGGATCATGCTTCCTTTGGGCGAGAGGTATGCATGTAACAAAGTTTATAGTAATATTGTCCCATTTTCATTATAAGATTAAATTGGGATTTAGCAACCTTGATTTGAATTGGTGCTCAGCTTTCACTTGTTGGCAAGTCAAGCACTTTGAAACCTATTCCACTACATCCCTCTTCATTTCTGGTCACCAATAGAACTATTTCAAATCTTGGTACATCTTGTTACCAACAGGATGTATAATAAAATCTGTATTGTGCGCATTATGCAATAAGTTTCTCTTCAATTCTTTATCATTTGGCACACAAAGCTTATTTCGATAATATATCCTTCCATCCTCTTTTATTAAATAATCTGATTGGCTTCCCTCACCTGTGGATTGGACTATTTGTTATAGTTTTCCATCACTTTTCTGAGCATTAATTATTGCTTGTCTCATAATGGTTGTACTTTTAATTTTGCTATCAATGCTCCATCTAATCCAAATTTCTATCTACATTACTACAACATCAAGGCTACCATCATTTTTCGACTCAAGGCATTAGTTGCCAAATTAGCTTTCCTTGGATAGTAATAAAATATGCAATCCTAATCTTTAAATAATTCCAACCATCTACAATGCCTTAAGTCAAAAACTTTATGTGATAGTAGATACTTGAGACTTTTGTGATATGTGTAAACCCTACTTCTTTCCCCAAATAAGTAGTATCGCCATATTTTCAGGGCAAAAACTACTGCTACCAATTTTAAGTTATACGTAGGGTAGTTCTATCCATAAGGTTTCAATTGCCTTGATACATACGCTATGACTTTGCCTTCTTGCATCTGTACACATCCCAAACCATTTTTGAAAGCATCACTATACATGGAATATTTTTTGCCCGAAGTTGGTTGTGTTAGGATTTGAGCTTTTGTTAACATCTTTTTCAATTGTTCAAAGCTTACTTGACATATATCAAACCATTCAAGCTTGACACCCTTCTAAAGAAGCCTAGTGAGCGAAGAAGCAATGAGTGAAAATCCTTTTACAAAGCGACTGTAGTAACCTACTAGACCCAGAAAATTCCTTAATTTTGTTACATTTTATGGTGGCTTCCAATTAACAATGGCTTTAATCTTACTAGGATCCACTCTAATGCCTTCTGATTAAACAACATACCTAAGAAAAGAAATTTCTTTATGTCAAAAATCACATTTACTTAATTTAACATACAACTGCTTCTCTCGCAATGTTTATAGTATAATTCTCAAATGTTTCGCATGCTCTGATTCATTTCTAGAATAAAATAGTATATCATCAATAAACACCACAATAAAGTAGTCTAGATAGGGTCTAAACACCCTATATATCAAATCCATAAAAGCTATTGGTTCATTAGTTAACCTAAAAGGCATGACTAAATATTCATAATGGCCATACAGGGTTTTAAAAGTTGTTTTTAGAATATCCTCTTCCTTTACTTGGAGTTGATAATATCCTGATCTTAAATCAATTTTTGAAAACACGTTAGCACACTTAAATTGATCAATCAAATCCTTTATTCGTGATAATGGATATTTATTCTTCACTGTTACTTTATTAAGCTGCCTATAGTCTATACACATTCTTAAGGTGCCATCTTTCTCTATGATAAATAAAATTAATGTACCCCACGGTGATACACTAGGCCTAATGAAGCCTTTGTTTAATAACTCTTACAATTGAACCTTTAATCCCTTTAACTCTGATGGTGCCATTCTATATGGTGCTTTAGAGATGGGAGTTGTACCAAGTATAATCCCTATGGCTATCTCCACCTCTCTTTTAGGTGGGAGGCTAAGTAACTCCTTAAGAAATACATCATGAAATTCACTAACCATTGGTATATCGATAAGGTTTACTTTCTCCTACTTTGAATCAAGTACCAGGGCTAGGAATGCTTCACACCTTTTCCTAAGAAAATGTCTAGCTTACATAGCTGATATAACATTTGTTAGGGGTTTAGACCGAATACCTTGTACCATTATTTCTCTACCATCATTACTGTTAAGTATTACTATCTTTGCACCACAATTCACTACTACTTGATGTTTTGTCAACCAGTCCAAACCCAATATCACATTAAATTCATGAAATGGTAACTCAATTAAGTTAGCCAAAAACTCTTTCCGTTATATCTTGATGGGATAATTTTTACACAACCTATTAACACAAATATTGTAGCCTAAAGGCCTATTTACACATATGTCAAAATCTAATTGATCCACAGATGACATGTTTCTACCCATATCCTCGATGCAAATGTGTGAATGTTTGGAGCTTGGATCAATAAATGCATGTACATCAGTATCAAAGAGATAAAAAATACTCGCTATTACTTTTGGGGCATTTTGATCATTGCAAGCCTTCATCATATGCCTATCCAGTGGCTGTAGTAGTCATAGGTAGATCAATTATCTTAGATGTATTTTTAGACTAAGATTTAAATTGGCTCAATCTACCATATCTTCTAGATGTTTGGGGTGCATTAAAAGCTCCTATAGTGATATGCTACATGGATCCTTATTCTTGCTTCATCGAACAATTAGCTATCAAGTGATTAGTATTGCCACATCTAAAGTAGGCACCAATCAGCAATCTATATGTACCCTAGTATCTCTTAGCACAGTATGAATATTCTGGTAGTGGTCCTTCACTCTATCCAATGATTTCTCCCTACTAGATCTAGATGTTGTAGAGGGTCCCTATCATTTTTCCCTGGTGGGAGGATTATTAATAGACTCAGGTAATTGATTTCCCTATATAACTCTCGGTCTCTTGCTTGTCGAAAAGCCACCTTAAAAAAACTCCTTCTCAGCTTTTTTCTTTCTTGGCCAGCTTAAATATTTCTACTTGAATAGTTGCTTGAACAAGTTGATAATAATTCATAGGTTACAAAGATGTAGCTTCAATTAAACATTCTTTAATTCATTCATTTAAGCCATCTTCAAACTACTAGCATCTAAGAACTTTAATCAACATCAATTTTGGCACATACTTGCTCAAATTGCTAAACCTTTTTTCATATTCACCCACTGTTATACCCCTATTCTTTAAAATAAAAAATTGCCTCAACTTTTTTTCTTTGTAGGCTTTAGTAACATACTTTCTTTGAAACTAATCTTTGAAGAAATCCCAAGTGAGTGGGTTAGGCAACTAGGGATATTTAAGCTTTAACTTCCACCAATCATATCCTGCTCCTTGAAGTAAGGAAACAAAATAAGTTACCTTCTAACTATTTAGACACTGGATTTCATCAAACACTTGTTTAACTTTCTCCAACCAAAACTTTGCTTTCTTAGATTCCTCTAAGGGGTCCCCATGAATTTTTTCACTTCATATTTTCTAATTGCTTCAATAGGAGCTTTAGGTGTAGTTGTTATTTGTAAAATCTGAGCCATATCTTAAGAAATATTTAACAACGCTTCCCCAGGACCTTAACAGGTAGTTAACCTCTAGTAAAGGCTAAAGATTCTAGATTTAAAGGATTAGAATGCATAAGAAAATTTCTCTCGGTAGTTTATTCTATTACTTGCCTAGATCTTTTTATGATTTACTATCTATAAGAAACATGGATATCTGCATTAGGAAAAAATAATTAATAATCTATACATGCATATCCCTAATCTCTTATTGGCCAAAATCGCTTAAACCATGATCCGATACCAAAATTGTAAGGCTTACTTTAAATGCCTTTCTCCTGTTATCACACATACCATATACATAATAACCATAACCTATTTGTTACTGTAAGCCCTAGCCCTAATGCATTATTATAAAACACTCAAGTTGATAAATTAGGCATTTATTTTATCGATTGTATTCCTTTGCATATTAAGTGATAGAACTATCCAAAAATGTTGTTTTAGTTTAAGTTATCATGTGTGAGACACATAGTTGTAAGACCTTGAAACAATTGAGACTTCATTCTAAATATCCCTAGTCATTCATTGTTATGGGAATAACAAATGAATTAAGACTAGTATGCTCTCTCTGATAAGTTGAGTTCTATCTTATGGATCATAAGGATTAGAGTGTCAATCAGAGATCATAGATACATGTTTAGAACATGGTATCTAGATTCGATCCGCTTATGAGAACATTATATGGTACAAGTCATAAGTGTTTCTCAATTACAAGTTTTGCATCGGAGTTCTTAGACCTAAAATCTATATGAAACTCTTTATGAATTACTGTGTACTTTGACATACACCTAACGTACTCGTAACAGGGTGACTAGTATGGGTATGCTTGGGCATGTAGTAATTCATGTTAGAGAGCATCAGAGAAGTAAAGGGATTGCCCCTCTCAATAAGAGATAAAATATCACCGGCCACTTGATCAATGAACTGAGAAGTGTATGGCCATGCCAAGATGAAGTAATGAGTATTCATTATTTATCCGAGAGTTCAGTGTTACTGGAATATCAAGAAAGGAATTAACATATATAAGGATGACTAGTTTCATGCCTTCTATTAATTCTGATATTAATGGGTAAGGGACTATGCAAAATTGCATGAAGTAACTAAATGCCATTTACATTTTCATTTAATTTGGAATGCTATAATATCTTGCTAAAGAATATATATAGCCTTTGGATTATTTATTAATTCATTACCAATATTAAATGGACCTATAAGATCACACACAAGCATTAGGCCTAAAATATTTAAAATAAAGTATTGGGCATTAATTTAGACTTTTATTTAAAGTCAAATTAATGTGGATAATGGGTATTAATTTACAAATGGACCTAAGTCCATGAGAGAGGGAAAAATCAGCAATTACTAGGTTAATGTCAATTAATTAATTATATTTGGATAATTAAGGTAATTGATTTTAAATCCTAATAGTATTTAAATCAAGATCCAACACTTAAATGGGGAGATATTGTGGCCAAAATTCAAGCTAGATTCCTAGTTGAATTCAGCATGTATTAAATCCTAGAGAAGTGATGTATTTTGATTAAATAACTAATGCCATTTTAAATTAATTTGAACTTAAAAACTAAAAGAATTTGAATTAAGATATATCACTAAATTAGGATGTGATGGAGGCGGAAATTACTACCTAAATGCAAGTTGATTTTGGCATTCACACTAACCCTAGACAAGTGATATATATTAATGAATTAAAAGGAATTAAAGGGTTTTGCCATTTTTGCTCTCTCTCTCTCTCTCATTGCCGAATTAAACTAGAGAAAGGATTGTTCCTTCTTCTCTTATGTTTTTGGGAAGCCATTGCAACCTCAAAGAAGAACAAGATCAAATATTGTGTCTTCATACCATACCTATTGCCAAATACAAGCCATAGAGCTAGCACTCTCGTTTTAGGCCAACTTTGCAACTGTGTTTGAGAACATAGAGTGGTGTGGCATAAAGGCAACACCTTTGGCATTGGTGATCAAGATAAAAGGTATATAAGTCCATCTTATACACTGGTCATTGCAAAATCATCTCTTGAAGTGCATTCAAGGGTGTAACTTCAATCAAAACCCTAAAATTGCATGTTTCGATTCTATATTATTTATTGCATGGCTTGCATGATCAAAAGTTTTAATTTTTACACTGTATGATCATTATATTTATGCCATGTGATATCCCTTCAGTGGTATTAGAGCCTAATCATGCTTTTTTTAGTGCTTTGGATGCGTTACAACTTTATTAAAAATCATTTGTTGCATAAAACATGATGCTGAAATTTTCTGTTTTGAGTTTTTTGCATTGGTTGAGCATAAAAACGATTTTACATGTTTAATTGGGTATTATAATAATTATGACATGTTAATATACTATCCTAAGATGTTCTTAGACCTATTCATGGTATTTTTTTAATTATATATACCTTATTGTATATATTAATATTGAAACTAGGTGCTTGTTTGCATGATAGGAGTTTGTAAGCAACTGGTTTCTCAAAATTAAATGTAAAACCATGTTGGGAATATTTGTAAGTGAATTTACAATATTAATAACAGGTCTAGAAATTTTTTAAATTTTTTTTATATTCTGGTCCATGACAATTTAATTGATTAATTTACAAATCACTTAAAACAATGACTAGTTTGTGTTTGTTGCAAGTTTAATCAACATTGTTTGTTTTGATTACAATGGTAAAAAAACATTTAGATAAGATTTGAATATAACCTTAATTCAATTTTTATGACCTAATTTAAGTTATTAAATGGCTTATAAAAACGTTTTAAGTGTTTGTGCATTGTCTGTGGCATTATATGAGCATTAAACAACCAGTTTCACGTTGTTTGTTTGTTTTGTTATCAATGCTGAATGTGTTATGTGTTCTTCATCAACTTATATGTTTTTATTCATGTTGATTCATATTATTTGTGTTTTTAATGTTTATGGGCTATATGACATAATATTAAAAATGGAAAAATTGGAAATTATACGAGAGTTAATTTATGACACAAATCTAACTAGTTTGTGTTTTGGGCTTTTAAGAGAGCTTATTCAATAAGTGGATTTAGTCCATTGGGCTCCGGCCTAGGCCTATCACGGGGTCTTATCTTAAAAGTACAAGTACACAATTTCCATTAATGGGTTGGACTTAATTAGTTAAAATTGGACTTTGTTTTATCCATGAATGTTATGTATATTTGTTTGCTTGTTTTCTGCGATGAATGGATATGCATGGTGAATTCATGGGCCCTGGGTTATGTAATTAAATATGGTCTGCGTGACATTATGGATTATTGTAAAAGTTTCATTTATTTCTTATTATAGAATTTATTTGAAGACTTTGCAAATCAAGACAAAGCCCACCGGAGTGGAGAAGCCCAACTTGAAGATTCATATGTAATAGTATAGACTCTTAGTTGTAGGTTTTTGGGCCCATATTTGTCACGATTTACTTTATGCACTTATACATATACATGATATGAATGAATGACAAAGTGTATGCCATGTAAGCCATAATAAAATGAATCCATAAAATAGTAAGTCACGAAGTTGCCTTCCTAATTTGAAACATGTCACGGCATCGATCATCGGTCACGTAGACTAGGAGTCCTAGATGCACCCGATTATCTTAGTGAGGAGTGGGTTGTGAAAGTAGGTTGGACTTAACATGGAAAGGGATGCCTGGACCTAGGCAATTAATAAATGGGTTTGTGCTATAACATCTTAAGATGTTAGCTCATTTGATCCAAGAGTCATGTACAAGACATGATTGGAGTTTTCCTACCTAAGTAACTTAAGACTTTAGGTGTACAAGCTCAGCTTGACTAATGAGTTGTTGTGAAAAGTGGATCTTGGCCAACATTAAATCACTAACACAAATTATTTAAAGGGATATTAATTTGGTTTGTGGGATTATATTAAGACCTCATTTAATCTTGCTAAGTTTATAAATTTTTGTATATTGAAAAAATGGCTTCTTTAAATAACAACTTTTCATTGTGATCGGTCCTAGAAAAGGACAAACTGAATGGTACCAATTTCATAGACTTGTCTCGAAACTTGAGAATTGTTCTTAAGCAAGAGAAAAAGTCGTTTGTTTTGGATGCACTCTTGCTCGATGAACCTGCTAGGAACGTCTCCGCAGTTCAAAAGGAAACCTTTGAGACTAAGAAGAGTGACTCTAATGATGTGACCTGTCTGATGCTAGCCACTATGGTGCTCGATTTGTAAAAGCAATTCATGGACCAAAAGGCCTATGCAATCATGGTACACCTCAAGGAGATGTTCTAAGAACAAGCTCGTCATGATAGGTTCGTCACAACAAAGGCCTTGATTTCTTGTAAGATGGCTATGGGTACTCTTATAAGTACCCATGTACTCAAGAAGAAAGGGTATCTTGATACTTTTGAGATGCTTGAGGTACAAGTCCCAAAAGAATTGGCCACTGACTTGATCTTAGGTTCATTGACTGATGATTATGATTCATTTGTTATGAATTATAACATGCATGTAGTGAACAAGATAGTCACCGAGCTTTATGGGATGCTTTAGAATGCTGAAGAGAACATTCAAAAAACTAATCCCGTACTCATGGTTCAATGGGGCATTAAGAAGGGACCCGCTAAAGGAAAGGGAAAAGGAAAGGAAAAAAAAAAGAATGACTTGGCATGGCCTAAGTCTAGTGGGAGTGCACCTCAGGCCTAACCCAAGCCCAAGGCGTAAAAGGTCAAGGAGATTGAGAGCACATGCTTCTATTGCAACAAGTTAGGGCATTAGACGAACAACTGTACTCTCTTTAAGGAAGAACAAAAGAGGAATGGAGCCAAGGCATTCAGTTCTGGTATTTTTGTTGTTGAAATTAACCCTTCTATTTCTATCACTTGGGTATTGGATACCAGTTGTGGTTCTCACATTTGTTCAAATGTGCAGGGGCTAAGAAATAGGCGGTTACTAGGGAAGAGTGAAGTGGACCTCCACATGGGAATGGAGCACGAGTTGCGATCATGTAGATAGTTGACTATTGACTCACTTTACCTTTAGGATTATGTTTAGATTTAATGAATTGTTATTTTGTGCCTGCTATGAGCAGAAACATTATTTTAGTTTTGTGTTTGGATATGGATGGATTTGACTTTGTTATTAATAATGGCAATATTCATATTCGTAGTCAAAGCATTTTATATTGCACTGCTATGTTACAAAATGGCCTTTATATCCTTGATCTACAAAAAAGAGAGTCCATATAGAACATTAATGCAAAGAGGGTTAAATCAAACGAATTAAACCCTACTTACTTCTGGCATTGTCAATTAGGACATGAAAACAAAAAATGCATTTCAAGACTCCACAAATCTAGAGTGCATGGGGTTATTCGATTTGGAATCTTATGACACATGCGAGCCATGTTTGCATGGAAAGATGACAAAAATTCCTTTTAACAAGAAAGGTGAGAGGACTAGCGACTTATTGGGATTAATACACATCGATGTATGTGGACCATTAAGTACATAGGCTAGAGGTAGTTTTAGTTACTTCATAACATTCACAGATGACTTCAGTAGATATAGCTACGTCTACCTAATGAAGCATAAGTCTAAAACATTTAAAAAGTTTAAGAACAAAGTAAAAAACCAACTTGGCAAAAGTATAAAAGCCATTTGATTAGATCGAGGTGGTAAATACTTGAGCTAAGAGTTTGAAAGTCATCTGGAGGAGTGTGGAATTATTTCACAGCTCACTCCTCTTAGTACACCATAATGGAATGGTGTGTCCGAAAAGGTAAATCGAACTCTGTTGGATATGGTTCGATCAATGATGAGTCAAGCTAATCTTCTAGTCTCTTTTTAGGGTTATGCATTAGAAATTGCTGCGTTTCTACTGAACCATACTCCAACTAAAGCAGTCGAGAAGATACCATACGAGGTATGGACTGGGAAAGAGCCCAATATGTCATTTCTTAGGTTTTAAGGCTATGAAGCACATGTTAAGAAATTAACATCTAACAAACTAGAGTCCAAATCCACTGTCTTCTTGTTTATGGGTTATCCCAAAGAAACAAAGGGATACTACTTTTAATCACAAGTCGAGAACAAAGTGTTTTTTGCTCGCAAAGCTATTCTCTTAGAAAAGGAATTCCTTCTCAAGAAAGACAGTGGGAGCAAAGTAAAATTTAGAGAAATTCATATGCCACAAACTCCTATAGAGGATGAGTTAGAAATGCGATCAAATTCACAACCAGTTGTGGAACAAGAACCCATTGTACAAGAACTTAGAAGGTTTGGTAGGGTACGATGGGAGATTGAGAGATACGAATTTCTAATCACCAACAGTGACACTATTGAGTTAGTGGATTGTGAGGATCCAACTACCTATCGAGAAGCTATTGAGAGCCTTGACTCAGAAAATTAGCTTAAAGCCATGAAATTCGAGATGCAATCAATGTACGATAACTAGGTTTGGAGCTTGGTTGATCCACCGGAAGGTGCTAAGGTAATTGAATGCAAGTGGCTATTTAAACTCAAAGCTGATAAAACCTACAAAGGTAGATTAGTAGCTATAGGTTTCCGACCAAATCATGGTGTAGAATATGATTAAACCTTTTCGCCTGTAGTTATGCTCAAATCCATTAGGATCTTGCTTGCCATAGCTGTATATCATAACTATGAGATATGGCAAATGGATGTCAAAACTGCTTTCCTTAACGAAAATCTCCTTGAGGATGTGTATATGACACAGCCTATGGATTTTTTCAATCCCAAGCATCCTAAGAAGGTTTGCAAGCTTTTAAAATCCATTTATAGATTGACGCAAGAATCTCAAAGTTGGAATCTCCATTTTGATGAAGTAGTCAAAGAATTTGACTTCATAAAAAATAAAGATAAGCCATGTGTGTACAAGAAGGTTAGTGGGAGCATAGTAGTGTTTCGAGTCCTATATGTTGTTGACATCCCAACATTGTAAAAGGTTAAGCAATGGGTGGGGAAGTGTTTCTCAATGAAAGACTTAGGTGAAGCCGAAACAATACTTGGTATTCGGATCTATAGAGATAGATCGCATCGGCTTTTGGGACTATGTCAAGAAAAGTACATAAACAAAGTACTAAAGCATTTTAGTATGGGAGACTCAAAGAAAGGGTACATACCTTTTGCTTTTGGAGTTCCTTTGACTAAAGAACAATGTCCTAAAACAAAAAAAGAGACGAACAACATGAGTAGAATCCCATATACATCTGCTATTGGATCTATCATGTATGCTATGTTATGTACTAGATTAGATGTTGCTCATACACTGAGTACAACCAGTAGGTTTCAGCAAGACCCTGGTGAGAAGCACTGGTCTGCTGTAAAGGGGATTCTGAAGTACCTACGAAGGACTAAGGATCACTTCTTGGTGTATGGTGGTCAAGAAGAGCTCATCATATAAGGTTATGCCTACACTGATTTTCAAACCAGCACTCAGGACTCAAGATCGCAATCTAGTTTTGTTTTTGTTTTGAATGGTGGTGTAGTTAGCTGGAGAAGCTCAAAGCAAGGGACCGTTGCTGACTCAACTATAGAATATGAGTATATTGCAGCGAGTGAGGCTACAAAGGAGGATGTTTGGATTAGAAATTTTATTTGTGGATTAGGAGTTGTCCCAAGCATCCTAGATACATTAGAAATTTTCTATGACAATAATGGGGTCATCGTACAAGTAAAGGAGGCCCGGTCACACTAGAAATCCAAACACATACTAAGGAGGTACTACCTAATCAGAGAGTCATTGATCATAGGGACGTCAAGATTAGCAAGATAGTGAGTGAAAACAATATAGCAGACCCATTGACGAAACTATAGAATCAAAATCTACATGAAGCTCATTTGAGAGCATTCGGTCTTAGGGCTATGCCCAATTGGGACTAGTGCTAGTGGGAGATTGTTAGTGTAAGCCCTAGCCCTAATGCATTATTATGAAACACTCAAGTTAATAAATGAGGCATTTGCTTTATCTATTGTATTCTTGTACATATTAAGTTATAGAACTATCCAAGAATGTTGTTTCAGTTTAAGTTATCATGTGTGAGGCACATGGTCGTAAGACCTTGAAACAATTGAGACTTCATTCTAAATATCCCTAGTCAGTCATTGTTATGAGAATAACAAATGAATTAAAACTAGTAGGCTCTCTCTAATAAGTTGAGTTATGTCTTATGGATTAGAACATGGTATATGGATTCGATCCACTCATGAGAACATTACATGGTACAAGTCATAAGTGTTTCTCAATTGCAAGTTTTGCATCAGAGTTCTTAGACCTAAAATCTTTGTGAAACTCTTTATGAATTACTATGTACTTTGACATACACCTAACATACTCATAACAGGGTAACTAGTATGGATATGCTTGGGCATGTACTAATTCATATCAGAGAGAATCAAAGTAGTATAAGGATTACCCCTCTTAATAAGAGAGAAAATATCACCGGCCACTTGATTAGTGAACTGAGATGTGTATGGCCATAATGAGTAATCATTATTTATTTGAGAGTTCAGTGTCACTGGAATATTAAGAAAGGAATTAGTATATATAAGGATGACTAGTTCCATGTCTTATATTAATTCTGATATTTATGGGCAAGGGACTATGCAAAATTGCATTAGGTCACTAAATGCCATTTGTATTTTCATTTAATTTGGAATGCTATAATATCTTGCTAGAGAATATATATTGCCTTTAGATTATTTATTAATTCATTGCCAATATTAAATAGACCTATAGGATCACAGATAAAGCATTAGGCCTAAAATATTTAAAATAAAGTATTGGGCATTAATTTAGACTTTTATTTAAAGTGAAATTAATGTGGATATTGGGTATTAAATTTCAAATGGACGTAAGTCCATAAAAGATGGAAAATCGGCAGTTACTAGGTTAATGTCAATTAATTAATTATCTTTGCATAATTAAGGTAATTGATTTTAAATCCTAATAGTATTTGAATCAAGATTCAACACTTAAATAGGGAGATATTGTGGCCGAAATTCAAGCTAGATTCCTAGTTGAATTTGGCATGTATTAAATCCTAGAGAAGTGATGTATTTTGATTAAATAACTATTGCCATTTTAAATTAATTTGAATTTAAAAACTAAAAAAAATTTGAATTAAGATATATCACTAAATTAGGAAGTGATGGAGGCTGAAATTACCTCCTAAAAGCTAGTAGATTTCGGTATTCACACTAACCCTAGACAAGTGATATATATTAGTGAATTAAAAGGAATTAAAGGGTTTTGCCATTTTTTCTCTCTCTCTCTCCTTGCTGAATTCAACTAGAGTAAGGATTCTTCCTTTTTCTTTTGTGTTTTTGGGTAGCCATTGCAACCTCAAAGAAGAACAAGATCATATCTTGTGTCTTCATACCATACCCATTGCCGAATGCAAACCATAGAGCTAGTACTCTCGTTTTAAGCCAACTTTGCAAGTGTGTGTGAGAACATAGAGTGGTGTGGTGTAAAGGCAGCACCTTTGGAATTGGTGATCGAGATAAAAGGTTTATAAGTCCAATTTAAAATGCAAAATCAAGTCTTGAAGTGCATTCAAGGATGTAAGTTCAATCAAAACCCTAAAATTACACGTTTCGATTCTATATTGTTTATTGCATGGCTTGCATGATCAAAATTTTTAATTTTCCCTCTGTGTGATCATTATATTTATGCCATGTGATATTCCTTCACTATTTACCTATACTTTAAATCCATTAAGGAGGAATATGCTCGATTTGCATATTATAAACTCATTTCAAATTCAATGATCAAAATCAAATATTTTGTATGTATGTTTTCATATTCAACTAATTTCGATATATGTCCTATTTGTAGACACTGTGACATGAGGCAGCCGAGATTAAGATTACCCAATGATAAGGATATGATATATTATTGAAAGCAAATTCAGATCTTAAAGCTTCGACCACGGACTTTTCACATTTCCTAAAAGATTTTCATAATTCTTTAAGAGCTTTCAAAAAATTCAAAATTTTTTAACAAAATGTGCATAAAAACCACATTGTGGATCTTTAGTGGTGACAAATGACCATCTGTCTCCTGAGGGGTGCCCATCTACGAGTACCTCTCTCCCATAGGGTCCATTTTAGATTTTTTTGTCAATCCAAGGTTTAGTGATAAATGATGGTCATCCTTCATTAAGGGACACCTTTCCCTCACTCGAAACCAAAGATTTCCCATATTTTTTTGATATTTTGAAAAGGAAGTTAGAGGATAATGATAGGATTCCATATTTAGGGGGACTGTATCTCCAGATTTGAGGTTTTAGAGTTAGAATTCAACTCAAATTCTTGATTTGGCATAAAATCTTTTATTTTTAGGGTTTCAAGGAGAGGAATCATAACTTTCTTGGGGAGCCACCATTCGAGAGGAAGAATTAGTTTCTTTTTCTCTCTAACCTTTTGCTTGAGCAATTTTTATTGAAACATACACAAACTTAAGGAATTTTAGATTTATTTTTAGAGCAATGAGCATAATTCGGAGTCAAGATCTGGACTACCATTTATATAGAGTCAGAATATCTCTTAAGGGTAATATTCTAAGCCCTTTCTCACTTACTCTCTTCATATTCCATTCACATGCTCATGTGATCATCTGATATTGATTTGATATGTTTCAATCAATATACTTGAATGATATGTACATTTTATTAAAGCATGAACCATTTCTGATTCATTTAATTTACTAGAAGCATGATAGGAATTATAAGATTCCTCCATCGTTATGTTTGTAAAATTTGATTTTTATGTTCCTTAAATGTATAAATACATGTTTTCTTGTGTATTTTATCCATAATTCATTGTTGTAATATATTTTGGCATGATTTAGGTCATATAATTGCATACTTTAGGGTTGAAAACTCATTTTGATTAATTTTTTATAGTTTGGAATTTTTTTTTGTAATTTTAGGTTTTATCTAGAGGTGATAGATGGGAAGATGGAATTAAGAAGGCAACTTTGTGACTCACTATTTTAGGGATTCATTTTATTATAGCTTTCATGGCATACGCTTTGTTATTCATTCATAGTATGTATATGTATAAGTGCATAAATTAAAACGTGACAAACATGGGCCCAAAAATCTACAACTAAGATTTTATACTATTACATATGAATCTTAAAGTTTGGCCTCCCCACTCCGATGGGTTTCGTCTTGATTTACAAAGTCTTCAAATAAATACTATACTAAGAAATAAATGAAACTTTTACAATAATCATTAATGGAAAGCAGGCCATATTTAATTACATAACCCACGGCGTATGAATGCAGCATGCATATTCAATCATCACACAAAATAAACAAATATAAATAACATTCATGGATTATACAAAATATAATTTTAATTTATTAAGCCCAACCCATTAGTGGAAATTGTGTAGTTGTACGTTTAACAGAAGGCCCCATGATGGGCCTAGGACGAAGCCCAATGGACTAAATCCACTTATTGAATAAGCTCTCTTAAAAGCCCAAAACACAAACTAGTTAGATTTGTGCCATAAATCAACTCTAGTGTAATTTCCAATTTTGCCATTTTTAATATTATGTCATACAGATCATAAACATTAAAAATAAAAATAATATGAACCAACATGAATCAAAACATAAGAATTCATGAAGAACACATAACTCATTTGGCATTGATAACAAAATAAACAAACAACGTGAAACTAGTTGTTTAATGCTCATATAATGCCACAAACGATGCACATATATTTAAAATGATTTTATGAGCCATTTAATAACTTTAATAAGGTCATAAAAATTGAATTAAGGTTCTATTCAGATCTGATCTAAATGTATTTTTTCCATTTTAATAAAAAAAACAAACAATGTTGATTAAACATGCAATAAACACAAACTAGTCATTATTTTAAGTGATTTGTAAATTAACCAATTAAATTTTCATAGACCAGAATTAAAACCATTTTTAAAACATGTCTAGACCTATTATTAATATTCTAAAATCACTTACTAACATGCTCAACATGTTTTTTCATTTTATAGAGAGAAACGAGCTTGTAACAAATGCATATCATGCAAACAAGCACCTAGTTTCTTGATTAACGTGTTCAATCAGGTATATATATTTAAAACCTACCATGAATAGGTCTTAAAACATCTTAGGATAGTATATTAACATGTCATAATACCCAATTAACCATTTAAAATCGTTTTTACACTCAACCAATGCAAAAAACTCAAAATAGAAAATTTCAGCATCACGTTTTATGCAACAAATGATTTTTAATCAAGTTATAATGCGTCCAAAGCACTAAAACAAACATGATTAGGCTCTAATACCACTGATGGGATATCATATGCCATAAATACAATGATCACACAATGGAAAAATAAAAATTTTTGATCATAGAAGCCATGCAATAATGACATAGAATCGAAAACATGCAATTTTACGGTTTCGATTGAATTTACTTCTTTGAATGCACTTCAAAGCTTTATTTTTGCAATGACTAGTATATAAGATGAACCTATATACCCTTGAACTCAATCACCAATGCCAAAGGTGCTGCCTTTCATGCAACACCACTCTATGTTCACACACACACTTGCAAAGTTGACCTAAAACGAGAGTGCTAGGTCTAGGTTTCAGTATTTGGCAATGGGTATATTCTAAAGGCATAAGATTTGATCATGTTCATCTTAGAGTTTTCAATGGCTTCCCAAAATACAAGAGAGGAAGAAATAATTCTCTCCTTTGTAAAAATTATGACAATGAGATAGAAAAAGGAACTCAAAGTGGCAAATTTATTTAATCAATATATATCACTTAGCTAGGATTTCTTTTGGATGCCGAAATATACTAGGATTTTAGGTAGTAATTTCAGCATCTATCTCTTCCTAATCATTTGGTGTATTTTGATTCAAATACATATAGGATTTTAAACTTAATTATCTAAAGATAAATAATTAATTATCATTATCCTTGTCATTTCCACATTTTTCTCTCTCATGAACTAAGGTCCATTAGCAATTTAAATACCCATTAATCTCATTAATTTGACTTTAATTAAAAGCCCAAATTAATGCCCAATACTCTATATAATATTTTATGCCCAATGCTTTGTGTACGATCCTATAGGTCTATTTAATATTGGCAATGGATTAATAAATAATCCAAAGGCTATATATATATTCTCTAGCAAGATATTATAGCATTCCAAATTAAATAAAAATGCAAATGGCATTTAGTGACCTAATGCAATTTTGCATAGTCCCTTACCCACAAATATCAGAATTAATATAAGGCATGGAACTAGTCATCCTTATATATACTAATTCCTTTCTTGATATTCCAGTGACACTGAGCTCTTAGATAAATAATGATTACTCATTATTTCATCTCGGTATGGCCATACACTTCTTAGTTTACTGATCAAGTGGCCTGTGATATTTTCTCTCTTATCGAGAGGGGTAATACCTTTACTTTTCTCATGCTCTCTAACATGAATTAGTGCATGCCTAAGCATACCCATACTAGTCACCCTGTTATGAGTACATTAGGTGTATGTCAAAGTACAGAGTAATTCATAAAGAGTTTCAAAGATATTTTAGGTCTAAGAACTTCGATGCAAAACTTGCAATTGAGAAAAGTTTATGACTAGTACCATGTAGTGTTCTCATGAGCGGATCGAATCCAGATACCATGTTCTAAACATGTATCTATGATCTTTGATTTACACTCTAGTCCTTATGATCCATAAGACATAACTCAATTTATCAGAGAGAGCATACTAGTCTTAATTCATTTGTTATTCCCATAACAATGACCGACTAGGGATATTTAAAATGAAGTCTCAAATGTCTCAAGGTCTTGCAACCATATGCCTCACACATGATAACTTAAACTGAAATAACATTTTTGGATAGTTCTATCACTTGATATGCACAGGAATACAATAGATTAAATAAATGCCTTATTTATTATCTTGAGTGTTTTATGACAATGCATTGGGGCTAGGGCTTACACTAACAATCTCCCACTAGCACTAGTCCTAATTATCCATAGCCCAAAGACCGAACGCTCTCAAATGAGCTTCGTACAGATTTTGACGTAACCATTTAATTTGGAATGCTATAATATCTTGCTAATCTTGATATCCCAACAGTCAATTATCTCTATGATCAGATGGTACCTCCTGAGTATGTGTTTGGATTTCTTGTGTGACAAGGGCTACTTTGCCTGTGCGATGGCCCCATTGTTGTCATAGAAAATTTCTAATGGATCTAGGATGCTTAGGACCACTCCTAATCCAGAAATGAAAATTCTAATCGAAATAGCCTCCTTTACAGTCTCACTCACTACAATATACTGAGATTCTATAGTTGAGTCGACAACGGTCTATTGCTTTAAGCTTCTCTAGTTGATAGCACCACCATTCAAAACAAAAACAAAACCAGATTACGATCTTGAAAATTGAGTGCTGGTCTGAAAAATAGCTAGGCATAACCATGTATGATGAGCTCTTCTTGACCACCATATACCAAGTAGTGATCCTTAGTCCTTCATAGGTACTTTAGAATCCCCTTTACAGCAAACTAGTGCTTCTCACCAGGGTTTTGCTGAAACCTATTGGTTATACTTAGTGCATGTGTAACATCCAACCTAGTACACAACATAACGTACATGATAGATCTAATAGCAGATGCATATGGGATTCTACTCATGCTGTCCCTTTCATTTTTGGTTTTAGGACACTATTGTTTAGTCAATGGAACACCCAAAGCCAAAGGTGTGTACCCTTTCTTTGAGTCTACCATACAAAAATGCTTTAGTACTTTGTCTATGTACTTTTCTTAACTTAGTCCTAAGAGCCAACGTGATCAACCTTTATAGTTCCAAATACCAAGTATTATCTGGGCTTCACCTAAGTCGTTCATTGAGAAACACTTTCCCAACCATTGCTTAACTTTTTACAATGTTGGGATGTCATTCCTAATGAGAAGGATGTCTTCCAAATATAGGACCAGAAATACTACTATGCTCCCACTAACCTTCTTGTACACACAAGGCTCATCTTCGTGTTTGATGAAGTCAAACTCTTTGACAACTTCATCAAAATGGAGATTCCAACTCTGGGATGCTTGCTTCAATCCATAAATGGATTTTTGAAGCTTATAAACCTTCTTAGGATGCTTGAGATTGATAAAACCCTCAGGCTATGTCATATACACATCCTCAAGGAGATTTCCATCAAGGAAAACTATTTTGACATCCATTTGCCATATTTCATAGTCATGATATGTAGATATGGCAAGCAAGATCCTAATAGACTTGAGCATGACTACTTACAAAAAGGTCTCATCATAGTCTACACCATGAGTTTGCTGGAAACCTTTAGCTACTAGTCTAACTTTATAGGTCTTATCAACTTTGAGTTTAAATTGTCACTTGCATTCAATTACCTTAGCACCTTCCGCTGGATTTACCAAGGTCCAAACTTGGTTATCGTACATTGATTGCATTTCAGATTTTATGGCTCCAAGAAAATTTTTAGAGTTAGGGCTCTCTATAGCTTCTTGGTAGGTAGTTAGATCCTCATGATCCACTAACTCAATAGTGTCATTATTGGTGATTAGAAATCCGTATCTCTCAATCTCCCATCGTACCCTGCAAATCCTTCTAGGTTCTTTTGCAATGGGTTTTTGTTCCACAACTGATTATGAACTTGATCCCATTTCTAACTCATCCTCTATAGTAGTTTGTGGCACTTGAATTTCTTCAAGTTCTACTTTGCTCCCACTATCTTTCTTGAGAAGGAATTCCTTTGCCAAGAAAATAGCTTTGCATGCAACAAACACTTTATTCTTGGCTTGTAAGTAAAAGTAGTATCCCTTTGTTTCTTTAGGATAACCCATAAATAAGCAGATGGTAGATTTGGATTCTAACTTGTCAGATGTTAATTTCTTAACATGTGCTTCACAATCCCAAATCCTGAGAAATGACATATTGGGCTCTTTCCAAGTCCATACCTCGTATGGTGTCTTCTCAACTGCTTTAGTTAGAGTTCGGTTCAGTAGAAACGCAACAGTTTCTAATGCATAACCCCAAAAAGAGACAAGAAGATTAGCTTGACTCATCATTCATCGGACCATGACAAATAGAGTTTGATTTCTCCTTTTGGACACACCATTCGATTGTGGTGTTCTAAAAGGAGTGAGCTATGAAATAATTCCACACTCTTTTAGATGAATATAAAACTCTTGGCTTAAGTATTCACCACCTCGATCTGATCAAATGGCTTTTATACTTTTTCCAAGTTGGTATTCTACTTTATTCTTAAACTCTTTGAATTTTTCAAAAGTTTCAGACTTGTGCTTCATTAGATAGATGTAGCCATATCTACTGAAGTCATCTGTGAACGTTACAAAGTAACTAAAACTACCTTTAGCTTATGTACTTAATGGTCCATATACATCGGTGTGTATTAATCCCAATAAGTCACTAGTCCTCTCACCTTTCTTGTTAAAAGGACTCTATGTCATCTTTCCATACAAACATGGCTCGCATGTATCGTAAGATTCCAAATCGAATGACCTAAACACTTCAGATTTATGGAGTCTTGAAATGCATTTTTCATTTGCATGTCCTAAACGACAATGCTAGAAGTAAGTAGGGTTCAATTCATTTGATTCGTATTAATGTTTTATATGGACTCTCTGTTTTGTAAATCAAGGATATAAAGGCCATTTTGTAACATAACGGTGCCCTATAAAATGCCTTTGCAATGAAAATGAATATTACAATTATTAATAACAAAGTCAAATCCATCCATATCCAAACATGAAACTAAAATAATGTTTCTGCTCATAGGAGGCACAAAATAACAAATCATTAAATCTAAAAATAATCCAAAAGTTAAATTGAGTCAATATTTGCCTATCTTTATGGCCGCAACTTGTGCTCCATTCCCCACGTGGAGGTCCACTTCACTCTTTCCTAGTAACTGCCTATTTCTTAGCCCCTGTACATTTGAACAAATGTGAAAACCACAACTGGTATCCAATACCCAAGTGTAGACAAAGAAAGATTAATTTCAACAACAAAAATACCAGAACTAGATGCCTTGACTCCATTCTTCTTTTGTTCTTCCTTAAAGAAAGCACAATTCTTCCTCCAATGCGCTAACTTGTTGTAATGGAAGCACGTACTCTAACTCTCCTTGAGCTTTTATGCCTTGGGTTTGGGTTGGGCCTGAGGCGCACTCCCACTTGACTTAGGTCATTCTTAGTCATTTTTCGATTTTGCCTTACCTTTTCCCTTTCCCTATGCTAGTCTCTTTTTAATGCCCCCTCGAACCATAAGTACGGGATTGGTCTTTTGAATGTTCTCTTTAGCATTCTTAAGCATCTCGTGAAGCTCGGTGACTATCTTGTTCATTGCATGCATGTTATAATTGTGAGGAACCAATCATAACCCTAATCGAATTATTGTTAATTAATGAGGACTATTGTTAATTAAGGCAGAATTGAATTACTTTGCAATTATCGAGGTTAAGTCTCGAGATGGGTATTTTGGTAATTTCATCATGTAAGTATATGAGTTAAGTTAAATTATAATTAGAGAAAAGGAAACAATTGGAGTGAATTAGAAAGTCTTGGGGTTAAGTTGGAAGGAATTGAAATAATGGGGGTTTATTTGTGCTTAGAGGCATTATGGGGATTTACTTGGGAAGATATTTTCCCCATTCATTTATTATGGGACTCTTGGAGAGCTGAGGGATCGACACTCACTCTCTTTCCCCTCTCTCTCCCTCTCTCTCTCGGGTTTAAGGGATTAAAGAAGAAAAACATAGGGTTTTGGGTGTTTCAACCTCATGAAGGAGAAAAAGGGAATCAAGAGTAAACGGGATGGATCAAGAGAAGTGAGGGAGGTTTGAAGCTTTAAAGGCCAGGTATGGGAATTACTATGATTTTGTTATCTGTGGATATATTTATAGAGATTAGGGTTATGTTGTTTGAATTCTTAAATGAGTAATGAAAGATTATTTGTTTTAAGATGAGTAAGGAAGGATTTTTTGAAGATCGTTTGGCTTATGGGATTAGTTCTGTTTACATTTGAACAAAGATCATATCGATCTGTTTCAATTTCTAGCAACGTTCTTTCTTAGGGTGCTGAGTTGTGGCATTCTTCATGAGTCGGGAACTTCTTCATGAGTCATGACTAAGTCGTGAAGTCTATCACGAGTCGCGCACCTCTTGCCTTCACTCGTGAACTTCTTTATGAGTCGTGAACCTTACCCATTTTTCTGCACTCGTGAACCTCTTCATGAGTCATAAACTTATCCTTTTATCTCTTCACTTGAGAACTTCTTCATGAGTCGTGAATCTCATTCCTTTTCTTCACTCGTGAGTCCCTTCACGAGTTAAGCATTCCTTCATGACTCGTGAACCTAGTTTTGGCCTTCTACTGACTCGTGGATGACTTCACGAGTCGTGAACTTTTATCCAACTCGTGAATGCCTTCACGTGTCGTGCACTGCCACTTGGCTATTTTCCTCATGAAAAGCCCAGCCATTTATACATTCTATTTTCAAATAGTTCTTCTTCACCCAAGTTACAAAGACATTCATTAACTTATGAACCAATAACGTAGGGTGTATAATTGAGATAAACAAGTTAACAACGAGTAATGTTGAGGGAGTTTGAACATTAAAGTGATGTATAGTATGTTATTGGGTTATTATATAAATTTGAAGGATATGAATGAACTTATAAGAGGGAATGTATTGAACTAAGTTGTAAGTCATCTAAGCCATCAATTTGCTATATAGGGCAAGATCATTTAATTAGAGAATTTCTAAGTATATATATAGAAGACTAAAAAGGTTTATAAGAATAAACCGATGAATTCATGATATAAAGACCACTTGAACTTTTAATTAGAGGGCCTTATGCATGGGGATTCTAATATGAGATATGTTGTTAAGAATTTATTTTAAGGCCTAATGAGCATAAACCTAAAGAGTGAGCAGGAGGTAATATAGTAACTTAAATGATATGGTAATTAATATGTCCTACAAGGTCATTATGAAGTATGTACTAGGTCAAGGGATGATTCTATCTAAATATTACGATTTAACCTAGTTGTAATAAGATAATAGTGCAAGGTTACAAATCTAAGATAAAAAAAATGGGCCAACATGACTAATGTTTAGTTATGAAATCGTAAAAGCTTCAATGCCCTCGAGGTCGTAAGAAGAATTATGATAGCATTAAGGTATAATAACCTACTTGCCTATTTGTTCATGCCTATACTATATTATGATTAACTCATGCCCATTAGTAGTGTGCTAATGACTAAGATGACATGATCACACATACTCCAAATAAGTATAAAATGTCACAAGATGAAAATACAAGTAAGGCGATCGAAGTGTATATATATATATATATATATCTGAAAATATTAAGGTGTATAACTTATTGTCCATAATCTGATAGACCCTGAAAGAGAATCAAGTGATTGAATATGAACATGTGTTGACCTTAAGCTGTAAGAGAACTCATTTATTTTAGTATATAGACCATAAATGCTTTAGTGTTGCTATATATGTTTATATCGTAATATGAATAATTATTAGAATAGGGAGCTATTCATAGCAAGCAATAACAAGTTATGTCATCAAAAACTATCTATGAGGTATGTAAGTACTATGTTGTATAGGTTATATAAGTAATGAAAGAATGTATTTTCATGATTTAAGCTGCATATATATGTATATGTACACGTGGGCACGTGCAATGCTAATTATGAAAGATTACATATTATTATTTGTCTAAGCCTGAAACCATCATGATATGGATGAAAGAAAGTTGAATGAACTATATGATCATATGATAGCACCTATGTGTATTGAAGCCTAGAGTTCAATGTTTGAAGTATGATATGAATGATATGCATTCTTTTATGAAAAGTGGCTTTAAGCCAAATGATGTGCTCAGTAAAGAAGGATATGTTAAATTAAAGATGTTCTTAAGTGATTAAGCCTGCGAGTCTTAGTTCAGTTGTGGATTAGATAGGCATACATAAAGGGATACAGTCGCAGCTACCATAGTTAACCCCGTTTGAGTCTTGTTCCTTAATGGAAACATCGTTTGACCCCGCTTGGTTCCATTGTTTGGTCCTTGTTGGAACCATTGTTTGACCCCGTTTGGGTCCATTGTTTGATATCTTCGGATATCAATAGTTTGATATCTTTGGATATCTATTGCTCCTGTTATCTACCCATCGAACTAGTACTTAGGAAGGCTATTAAAGATGATAAAAAGTACAAGAAATAAAGTTATATATATATATATATATATATATATGTATGTATCAATTTCTTCACGTAGTTAACATAAGCATGATAAATGTCTTATTTTATTATGTTGTTTTATCTTAAATTCCTTTTGGCTATAACTATCTTTATAAAATGAGATGCCATGTTTATTATATCATGATTATGAGATATGTATATCTCCTCGACTATGAGGAAGGTTCTCGTGTGAGTGTCGGTGTGAGTAGAACTCCATCGATGGGTTCCACGGAGAATATATGGAACCCAAAATGTACAATATTGTACTAGAACTTACATAGACTGTAACATGTACACTAATTTTCATGTGCACTGTTTATAAAATGCATACATGTGATATTGAGATCTTGTTTTATATTCATGATATGTAATGCTTGTTCTTTGTGATCACATGCAGCTCTGCCAGTCTGTTTAAATATATATAAGTGTTTATACATATGTAGGTTTAATGATAACATTCATTTAACCAAGTGCAATGCATGACATAGAATGAAGATTGTAAGAGAATCTATTACCAAGCTAAGATAACATAAAGGATGTAAAGTTTATGAACCTAATATGAGAATTGTACTACATATGTGAAGTAAATATGCTTATCGGGACTACTTGTAGATGCTATATGACTTAAATACACCCTTATATTAATAATTAATGTCAAATGCCTATCTTAGGTGAACAAAGTGAGTTAATGCAGTAATTGGAAATCTTGTACCATTAATAACTATGATGTCTGGGCTCTTGATAAAAAGGATTATAAGATGTATTTGAAGGTTTTGCACGCACATATGCATAATGATAACATTGACCTAACTAAATGTAATGTATGATATAAATTTGTGTTGTAAGAGGTTTAAGTTACCATGTTAAGATAATATTAAGGAACACATAGGCATGAAACAAGAGTGAGAATTAAGTTCTTATAGAAAGAAATCATGTCTAACAATGAGAAAAGGGATGTTGCATGGCATAAGCACTTTTTTAAGCATACGATATCGGTTAATTGAAGCAAGTTAAGCTTGTACAATCAATAATCATGATTTCTTGAGTTGTAAGAAGAAAGAATTATGAACTGTATGAATGATAATAGTTTGAGATAAATATTAAGCTATGATGATGTTAGTGAATTAATTAGTCTAAGCAGGATCGAGCTAAGTCAAGTAAGTACTCTAGATTAGAGTAATAGGGTATTCGTTGTTGAGGTTTAAGTCTTTCTCAAATGATTAGTATAATAAACTCATATGTTATTTGGTGTTATTGAAAAATAAAAGGGTGTGTATATTTATGCATGCTTATATGACTCAGGGAAAGAGGTTATCTATAGAATTTTGTTCCCTACAAAGCTTTATAGCTTAGCATGAGTTCGTTTGTCCGTGTAGGTTCGAGTTAAGCTCAGAGGATTGGGTAAGAAGTGATTGCCTTGAGGATTTCAGGATTCTTGAAGGCCATTAATGTTATGGTTATTTATTTATATGTTATGATTATTTTATAATGGTATGTAATCATGGCCTGTGTTATTAATTATTATTATTTTCACCTGAACTTTACTAGGTTTACAATGATGATGATGATGATTATTGATGATTTTCCATGGTTAGTGGATTAGGGTGTTACAATAATTCATAACAAATTAATCATAATCATCAGGCAATGAACCTAAGATTAAATCAGTGGCCAACACTCTTAGGACTTGTACCTCAAGCTTCTCAAGAGTATCAAGATACCACTACAAGAAAATCTAGAAATAGCAACGGAAAACTAATTATGTTGCTATTTAGCAACGGAAAATAATTTTCGTTGCTAAAATTTGTTAAACTTTGTAGATTTAGCAACGAAAAAATATTTGGTTATCTTCCATTGCTAAAAGTGGAGGGAATTTTTGGAGCCAAAATTTAGCAACGGAAATAGATGGTAGAAAAAAATTGGAATGAAAAATAGCAATGGAATATGATTTCCATTGCTAATTTAGCAACAAAATTTACTTTCCATTGCTATTTTAGCGACGAAAATAATTCGGTTGTTAAATAGCAACGGAATTTATTTTTTAGCAACCAAAATAGAATTCCATTGCTATTTTTCATATTCAATGAAAAATAGCAACCAAATTTATTTTCGGTTGCTAAATAGCAATGGAATTTATATTTCGTTGCAAAATTGCAAACGAATATGTTTTCGGTTGCTAAAATAGCAATGGAAATTATATTTGCAATAACTATACTATATAATCCTGATTACTGTTACTAATTACATTCATTAATCTCATAAGTCATATGAGTTATCTGGTACCTGTACATATATGAGTATACATGCATTCATACTATACTAGTCATGTATGGTTTGGGGTGATACTTCTACATGTTGTTTGCTACTCTTTACATAACTTCATAATTTACATGCCTTAATTTACAAAATATATGAATGTAACCAAAAGAGATGCCAAAATTTATTTCATAGATCAAAATATTCCTTCTACTCTGATGTTGGCTTGGGAGATATCTGGCTTTGTCCCTGGACAAACAGTTCTACCCTGCAAACCTACACGGATAAACACCCGTGCTAAGCTATAAAGTGGTTATCACTCAAACAAAAAATAACTAATAGTGCAACATACTTGGCATATTTAAATGATAAGGTAAAGAAAACCAAAGTTCATATAATGCACAATTGTAACTGTATATGCATTTCATTTATCTTATCAATTTGCCTGCTCAATTTCCTGTGGGAGTGGATAACGGGTACTGTAGATACTAAAAGGTATCAAATCTGTGAATACCCGAAGGTATTAAATCTGTGGACCCATTGGGTCAGAACTATAGTCTCATTTACAGACAAACTGTGGACTCATAAAAGTTAGACTATAGCAGCTGCAACTATAACCCTATAGGCATGCCTATCTATCCACAACCAAGTTTTTAAGTGCAGGCTTAATTCAATTACTTTTCATATTTTGTGAACTTGTATTAACATATTTCATTATAGCATTAATAAATGCAAGCACTGTAATATCATACATTGTTACCTCATAGTATAGGAACAATCATATACTATCATTGTAGAGAAGTAACTCATACATATTCTATTTCAGGGTAATAAGACTTACCTTTTAGTTATTAGCAAGTCTTGCAATTAAAGGGATACCTTACTGTAAACTTATAATTTAGGATGATTTGTAAGCTTAGGAGGGCTTAGGCAAATTTTAAATCCCCATTTGAAGTCATAAAATACAAGTAACACAAATAGAAAATAAAGGCATATTATCGTGCTCGCGACGAATGTCGCGGTCGCGGCGTTAATAACGCTCGCGACAGACAACAATGGCCTAAATGAGCATTCTTTGATGTCGCGCTCGTGACACAAAGCTACCGTTTGATGTCGCGCTCGCGACATAAAGCGACGGGGCAAAACGCCTCAACGCTTATTGCTCAAAATCCAGTAAATTCATTTCAAAACCCAGATTTCAGCTCACTTTTAACATCCCAAACGGATTGTTCTGAAAACACTATCTTTTACAAAGTTTTAGGCCTATATTTCCAGTTTCCAAAACATTAAAAATCTCCTCAATAGAACCTATAAATCTTTAGATATTTAAGAAAAACTACAGACTGTTCATAAAGATACATTAACCAACACAATCAGATTCAATACCAGTTTTCACCACCAAGCAGTGAAAATCAGCTTCCAGTCTCTTCGAACAAAATCAAGATATACAAGTATAGTTTCCATATCAACTGAAATTTCATCATTTGAACAACTATAGCTCAAGATATGAGCAAAAGTACACAGACTGTTCAATTGACCTTTAAAACAAATTTTCATGTTTTCAACCAAAACTTGTATACTTTTAACTCTAAACCATTTTTAAGCTTAAAATCATCCATAAACACATGGGGGACATTCAAGATCTCTGTCATGACAAATCATAACATATATACACATATAAAAACCTAAGTTCCCATACCTTGTTTGAGCTTCCTCTTCTTCAACCTTAAAGAGTTTCCTTCCCTTTGCCTTTGCTTGCTTCTCCCTCTATAAACATAAGACACCTCTATGAAAACCAACAAGCTAATCCATGAATCATACACACCAAAGAGTAAGAGTGTTACCTTAAGCTTAAAGCCAAACAAATCTTTTTAATTTTTTCCTTATCCCAATACAAAGAAATCTAGAGAGAGAGGATGAGAGAGAGATGAGAGTTAGAGAAGATGAAAATGGAGAATGAATCCCTTTGGTGGCCGGCTCTCTCTATCAAAATATCCCTCTCTCCTATCTTCTTATTGGTCCACATGTCTCTCAAACCTTACTTTTGCCATTTGGTCCTTGAACTTTCCCTTATTTCTATTATTACCCCAAAACTTTCCCTTAAGCTTTGCAATTAGGTCTTTCTCTATACAATTATACTTAATTAGACACATGTACTAATAATTAATTAGGGATAATTCTTCTAGGGTATACGGAGGGGCATCACAACTCTCTCCCCCTAAAAGAATTTCGTCCTCAAAATTCATACATGTATTGAAGAGCTGTGGGTACTGAGCCTGCATAGCTGCTTCAGGTTCCCAAGTCGTTTCTTGTACGCTATGATGCTGCCATAACACTTTGACTAAGGGGATTTCTTTGTTCCTTAACTATTTAACCTCTTTGGCCAGGATCTGTTTAGGCTCTTCATCATACGTATAATCAGATGTAACACTGATGTCTTGCACTGGTATGATGTGTGACTCATCCGATCGATATCGACGGAGCATAGAAACATGAAAAAAATCATGTAACTTTGATAGCTCACTGGGAGGATCCAGTCGATATGCTACTGGTCCTATCCGTTCCAAGATTCTGTAAGGACCCATAAACTGGGGACTAAGTTTCCCTTTCTTTCCAAACCGTAATCTTTTCTCCACGAGGACACCTTTAAGAACACTTCATCACCAACTTGGTACTCAATGTCCTTTCTTTTCAGATCTGCATATGACTTCTGTCTATCTCTGGATTCTCTTAGTCTTTTCTTAACAACTTGAATCTTTTCCTCGGTATCCTTAACAATGTCAGGGCCTATCAGTTTACTTTCAGCTAACTCTGTCCAGCAGGAAGGAGTTCTACATTTACGACCATAAAGAGCTTCATATGGTGGCATACCAATGCTAGTTTGATAGCCATTGTTGTATGCAAATTCCATCAACGTCACATACTTGTCCCAGCTTCCTGGAAAATCTAGAACACAGCCTCTTAACATGTCCTCTAATACTTGTATGATCCTTTCCGACTGCCCATCAGTTTGAGGATGAAAAGCAGTACTAAGGAGAAGCTTTGTGCCTAAGGCTTGTTGTAGACTTTTCCAAAATCTGGAAGTAAACCTCGGATCCCGATCTGAAACAATTGAGAGTGGTACCCCATGCAACCTCACAATTTGGTCTATATACAATTCAGCTAACTTATCCATCGAATAGTTCGTTTGATTCGGTATAAAATGAGCCATTTTTGTCAATCTGTCCACTATAACCCAAACGACATCATTTTTCTTTTGAGTAATGGGCAAGCCTGTAACAAAATCCATGGTGACATTGTCCCATTTCCATTGAGGAATGGGAAGAGGATTCAATAGTCCCGAAGGAAGTTGATGCTCTGCTTTTACTTGCTGACATGTTAAGCATTTGGAGACATATTTAGTCACATCTCTTTTCATTCCTGGCCACCAATAAAACTGTTTCAAATCACTATACATTTTGTTGCCACCAGGATGCATGGTGAATACAGTACTATGAGCTTCTTGCAATAAAGCTTTCTTTAATTCTTTAACATCTGGCACACACAATCGATTCCAATAGTAGAGACCACCATCAATCCCAATTGAATATTCTATTGGACCCCCTGCATGAACTGATTGAGCCAATTCTTGTAGCTTTATATCATCTATCTGTGCATCTATTACTGCCTGTCTGAGATTAGGGCGAGCTCGCAATTGAGCTAATAAAGCCCCATCGGATGTAAACTTCCAGTTACAATCTTGTAATAACAAGGTTGCCATCATTTTCCGGCTCAAAGCATTAGCCACCACATTCGCCTTTCCTGGATGGTAGTCAACTATAAAATCATAATCCTTGAACAATTATAGCCATCTACGCTGTCTTAAATTGAGATCTCGCTGAGTGAGCAAGTATTTAAGACTTTTGTGATCGGTATAGATTCTGTACTTTTCACCATAAAGGTAATGCCGCAAAATCTTTAAAGCAAAGACAATTGCGACCAACTCTAAATCATGAGTCAGGTAGTTCAATTCGTGAGGCTTTAACTGCCTTGAAGCATAATCCACTACTTTACCCTCTTGCATCAACACACAGCCCAAGCCATTTCTTGACGCATCACTATACATAGCATATTCTTTATTCGCTATTGGCTGGGTAAGAACAGGAGCTTCTGTCAACATTTTCTTTAACTGGTCAAAATTGGCTTGGCAAGGATCTGTCCATTCAAATTTAGAGTCTTTCCGGAGTAATTTAGTGAGTGGAGAGGCAATAACTGAAAAGCCTTTTACAAACCGCCTATAATAGCCAGCTAAACCCAGGAAACTTCGGACTTCTGGCACATTCCTGGGCGGTTTCCAATTTACTATCACCTCAATCTTTTTAGGGTCCACTCTAATGCCTTCAGACGACACCACATGTCCAAGGAAAGCAACTTCTTTAAGCCAGAACTCACACTTGCTTAGCTTTGCATATAACTCTTGTTCTCTCAAGGTTTGCAGTACTATTCTTAAATGTTCTGCATGCTCCGCTTCATCATGAGAATAGACCAAAATGTCATCTATAAATACCACAACAAACTGATCTAAATAGGGTCTGAACACCCTATTCATCAGATCCATGAAGGCTGCCGGTGCATTAGTCAACCCGAAAGGAATTACTAAGAATTCGTAATGTCCATATCGAGTCCTAAAAGTAGTCTTCTGAACATCTATATCTTTAACTCGAAGTTGATAATATCCCGACCTCAGTTCAATTTTTGAAAACACCCCAGTACCTCGCAACTGATCGAAAAGATCCTCAATCCGAGGCAATGGGTATTTGTTCTTCACTGTCACTTTGTTGAGTTGTCTATAATCTATACACATTCTCAGAGTGCCATCCTTCTTTTTGACAAATAGCACTGGTGCACCACAGGGTGACACACTGGGCTTGACGAAACCTTTATATAGCAATTCCTGTAACTGAACCTTTAATTCCTTTAGTTCTGTCGGTGCCATTCTATAAGGTGCCTTTGAGATAGGAGCAGTTCCTGGCAAAGTGTCAATAGATAATTCAACCTCTCTCTCCAGTGGTAAACCCGGAAGTTCCTCTGGAAAGACATCAGGAAACTCATTGATTACTAGAATGTCTTGAAGATTAACTGTCTCCCTTTTAGAGTCAAGAACCAACGCCAGGTATGCTTCACATCCTTTTCTGAGAAATCTTCTTGCTTTCATCGCAGAGATAACATTGGTTAAGGGTTTAGACTTAATACCCTGAATCAATGTCTCAACTTCGTCATCATTCATAACAATTACTGTTTTAGCTTTACAATTCACTATGGCCTGATATTTAGATAACCAGTCCATACCCAGGATTGCATCAAATTCATGAAAAGGTAACACAATTAGATCAGCTGGGAACTCTCTCTCTTGAATACTAATTGGGCAATTTCTATAAACTTCATTTACATATATACTATGACCCAAAGGATTAATTACACATATATCATAATTCAAATGATCAACAATATATACATTTCTACCTAGCTCCCCATTATAAATATATGAATGTGTAGATCCCGGGTCTATAAGCACATACACATCATTATCAAAGAGGGAGAATGTACCAGCTATGACCTCAGGAGCATCAGCATCTTGTCGACCTTTCATAGCATAAGCTCTAACAGAAGATGTAGGGCCAAATGGTCGATCCACAGTCTAATAAACATTCCTGGACTGGGCACTAAACTGACATGATCCACCTCTGTCCCTACCACAACCTCCACCTGAAGAGGGTGCATTAGAAGCTCCTCGGTTACTCTGTTGACTGGAGGCTTGCTCTTGCGTCATAGGACAATTTGCCATAAAATGCTCCGTGCTGCCACATCTGAAGCAACCACTTGTGAGCATTCTACAAGTGCCCCAATGTCGCCTAAAACAATAGGTACATTCTGGAGCTTGACCTCTGCCCTGCCCTGATGCAGTACCTCTACCAGATTCGGCTGGAGATGAAGTCCCCTGTCATCCACCTCTAGATGCAGAGCGAGTACTAGACTCCATTAGTGGTTCTCCTTGGGTCATTCTTGGTCTTTTTCCCGTTGAGGAACCACCCCGAGAAAAGCTTCTTCTTCTTTGTTCTCTTTCTCTTTTTGCATGTTCTTCTTTCTCAACTCGGATAGCTGCTTGAACTAGCTGATGATAATCCACAGGGTGTAAAGAAATAGGTCCTATCAAATGATTTTGAATCTGATCATTTAATCCATCTTCGAACTGGCGACACTTGAAAGTCCCAGTCAACATAGGTTTTGGTACATATTTACTCAAGCGGCTGAAATCTGCTTCATATGCGACCACTGACATACCCCTTTGCTTTAGATTCAGAAACTGCTTCAACTTTTCATCTTTGTATGGTTCAGTCACATACCTCGTTTTAAACTCTGCTACAAAGAATTCCCAAGAGAGGGAATCAGGTAGCTGAGGTTGCGTCTGAACTAATTTCCACCAATCATAGGCTGCACCCTGAAGCAAGGACACCGCACAAGTTACTTTTTGATTAGCTAGGCATTGAATTTCTGCAAGCACCCGCTCTAACCTTTAAAGTCATAACTTTGCTTTCTCAGATTCTTCCCAAGTAGAGCCTAGAAATTCTTCTGCACCATGCTTTCTGATCTCAGAGATAGGGGCCTTTGGTGCAGTCATCCTTTGCAAAATCTGAGCCATGTCATGGGAAATCTTCAACAAGGCTTCCCTAGACTCAGCAGCAGCTGCACCACCTCTTGTGGATACAGAAGATTCAGGCTGAGAAGGATTTGATTGACCAGGTAGATTGCTTTCAGCCGATTTATCTACCACTTCACGATGTCCTTCCATCTCTAGCTATATCAAAAGAACACAGGGACAGCCACAATCAGCCAACATCAACAACAACTCTATATCTATGACCCTTGAAATTCCTATCGACCAGAACTGCCTAAACCAAGGCGCTCTGATACCAAAGATGTAATGACTATACTATATAATCCTGATTACTGTTACTAATTACATTCATTAATCTCATAAGTCATATGAGTTATCTGGTACCTGTGCATATATGAGTATACATACATTCATACTATACTAGTCATGTATGGTTTAGGGTGATACTTCCACATGTTGTTTGCTACTCTTTACATAACTTAATAATTTACATGCCTTAATTTACAAAATATATGAATGTAACCAAAAGAGATGCCAAAATTTTTTTCATACATCAAAATATTCCTTCTAATCTGATGTTGGCTTAGGAGATATCTGGCTTTGTCCCTGGACAATAGTTCTACCCTGCAAACCTACACGGATAAACACCCGTGTTAAGCTATAAAGCTTAGTGGGGAACAATTAATATATTGATAACCACTTAGAGTGGTTATCACTCAAACAAACAATAATAGTGTAACATACTTGGCATATTTAAATGATAAGGTAAAGAACACCAAAGTTCATATAATGCATAATTGTAACTGTATATGCATTTCATTTATCTTATCAATTTCCTGTGGGAGTGGATAACGGGTACTGTAGATACCAAAAGGTATCAAATCTGTGAATACCCGAAGGTATTAATCTGTGGACCCATTGGGTTAGAACTATAGTCTCATTTAGAGACAAACTGTGGACTCATAAGAGTCAGACTATAGCAGCTCTAACTATAACCCTATCGCCTATCTATCCACAACCAAGTTTTTAAGTGCAGGCTTAATTCAATTACTTTTCATATTTTGTGAACTTGTATTAACATATTTCATTATAGCATTAATAAATGCAAGCACTGTAATATCATACATTGTTATCTCATAGTATAGGAACAATCATATACTATCATTGTAGAGAAGTAACTCATGCATATTCTATTTCAGGGTAATAAGACTTACCTTTTAGTTATTAGCAAGTCTTGCAATTAAAGGGATACCTTACTATAAACTTATAATTTAGGATGATTTGTAAGCTTAGGAGGGCTTAGGCAAATTTTAAATCCCCATTTGAAGTCATAAAATACAAGTAACACAAATAGAAAATAAAGGCATATTGTCGCGCTCGCGACAATTGTTGCGCTCGCGACGAATGTTGCGATCGCGGCGTTAATCGCGCTCGCGACAGACAACAATGGCCTAAATGAGCATTCTTTGATGTCACGCTCATGGCATAAGTCGCGTTCGCGACACAAAGCTACCACTTGATGTTGCGCTCGCGACATAAAGCGATGGGGCAAAATGCCTCAACGCTTATTGCTCAAAATCCAGTAAATTCATTTCAAAACCCAGATTTTAGCTCACTTTTAACATCCCAAACGGATTGTTCTGAAAACACTATCTTCTACAAAGTTTTAGGCCTATATTTCCAGTTTCCAAAACATTAAAAATATCCTCAATAGGACCTATAAATCTTTAGATATTTAAGAAAAACTACAGACTGTTCATAAAGATACATTAACCAACACAATCAGATTCAATAGCGGTTTTCACTATCAAGCAGTGAAAATCAGCTTCCGGTCTCTTTTAACAAAATCAAGATATACAAGTCTAGTTTCCATATCAACTGAAATTTCATCATTTTAACAACTATAGCTCAAGATATGAGCAAAAGTACACAGGCTGGTCAATTGACCTTTAAAACAGATTTTCATGTTTTCAACCAAAACTTGTATACTTTTAACTCTAAACCCTTTTTAAGCTTAAAATCATCCATAAACACATGGGGTACATTCAAGATCTCTCTCATGAAAAATCATAACATATATACACATATAAAAAACTAAGTTCCCATACCTTGTTTGAGCTTCCTCTTCTTTAACCTTAAAGAGTTTCCTTCCCTTTGCCTTTGCTTGCTTCTCCCTCTATAAACATAAGACACTTCTATGAAAACCAACAAGATAATCCATGAATCATACACACCAAAGAGTAAGAGTGTTACCTTAAGCTTAAAGGCAAACAAATCTTTTTAATTTTTTCCTTATCCCAATACAAAGAAATCTAGAGAGAGAGAGAGAGGATGAGAGAGAGAGGAGAGTTAGAGAAGATGAAAATGGAGAATGAATCCCCTTGGTGGCTGGCTCTCTCCATCAAAATATCCCTCTCTCCTATCTTCTTATTCGTCCAAATGTCTCTCAAACCTTACTTTTGCCATTTGGTCCTTGAACTTTCCCTTATTTCTATTATTACCCCAAAACTTTCCCTTAAGCTTTGCAATTAGGTCATTCTCTACACAATTATACTTAATTAGACACATGTACTAATAATTAATTAGGGATAATTCTTCTAGGGTATACGAAGGGGCATCACAATATTCCATTAGGAAATGAGGGATATTTAAGTAATTTTGTTATTTGTTACCCTAGCCATAAATTAGCCCTAAGTATCAAATTCTGCCTCCCTCTTTTTTATTTTCCTTTATCTTTTCCATTAGTTCCAGAGAATCCCCCAATCTTTGTCTATTCAAACTCCATTGATGCACAACCTCTCACCACCACCCCTATAGCCTTTTATCTATGTTTTTATGTATGATCTAAGTGAGATATGAGGTAAAGTTCATGGAGAATGTGAGTCTGTATTAGTATCATTTAACCACCAAACAAATATCATGCCTCACTTCCCCCTTCTCTCTCTTTCTTTCTTTCTCTTTCTAGTCTCTTTCTTGTTCGATCATCCATTTTTTTCCAAGACTAATTTTTCTTGCTTCAAGAAATTGTAATTGAAGCTGCAATTTTTTTGTAGTTCCGTGATTGTACTTTATCAACTTATATTCTTTAGAATAGTTGGTCTGAGGATTTAATGGTGGGTTTTTGAGAAAGAGAAAGAAAAATTGTCGCAATTATCGTTTGGTCAGGGAGAAATGGCGGGGGAAGTAGCATTGTCATTTTTGGTGGCGTCGGTGGTGGAGGATGTTCTGCAACAACACAGTAATAGACTCGAAGATCTTGACTAGGAATCTAGAAAAACTAAAGAAGCTGGTAACTTTTTCTTTTATTTTTTCTTTTTGCTTGCCTTTTTTTGGATTGTCTCATTTAATGTTTCTGTTTATTTAGAATCCGCATTGAATAATTGTATTTAATGAATTTACATATCTGGAGATTTGAATAAACTAATCGAGTTTAGTTGAGATGGTCTTTCTTTATTTTGTAGCATCGAAAAGGTATGAAGCAGCCGGGTGGTTGAGAAAGATGGTTGGGGTGGTTGCAGCTAAAGATTTGCTCTTGAACAAGTATGACTTTGGATTCCTATATATAAAATTGAGTTAGATTATGAGAGAGAGCAGACAATTATCTTTAGAATTATAATTCACTTGGTTTGATATGCAGGCATTTTCTTGTCTTCTGATGCATCCTTATTATGCTATGATTTCAGGGAGGAAAATCTGTCAGAGTTGTAAACAGTGTTTTGGCTCTTAAGTGCTACAATGAGTGGAAACAAGCAGAAAAGTTATGGATGAGCTGCGCACATCAGAGGTACTGTATGTGTTGTAAAAGACATGCTTTAATTATGTGATTGTTTAACTATTCAACTCACCTGTAGTATGTAGGGATTGGGATGAGTACTGTTATGGTATAATTAGAAGGGAGATTGTTTATATTGCAAAAGACTAATTAGATATGAACTAATTATTTTTAAAAAAATTGGTCAATAGGATTATCATATAATTGAGTTCGTAGATTGGGTTTGTGGTCTATAAATTTGGCTTTTAATTTCAATAATTCATTAATTTCTTAGCACTGAAATGTAGATAAACTACAACTGCTATTGATTTCTTTTCACTGTGGACTACATGAATGTTTTGTCTTTGCCCATGTTTTCCCCATGCTCAAATATGGTGAACTTTATTCTAAAATTCCTCTCTGATTTTGTATAGGGAATTAGTCTAATTCTTGGAATTAGTGTTGAATTGATAATAGAAGATCATCAAAAGGAAAGGCAGGCCAGGATGAATAGGTTCATGACCATTATGGATTCTATGACAAATTAAGGTAATTAAAGGATTTTTCCATATTTTCGTGCTTAGTATGTTATGTCTTGGATGGGAAGAATATACACATCTTTGAAAATGTCAGTTTATTCATAATTTCTAGTTTTGTTTTGATTTTCTGTAGAGTTGGAGAGTCCTGGTCTTAAATTTATGAATGAGTCTCGAATTATGAAGATAACATGGGGTTCTGGTAGACAAGTTGGACCAGTATAAATTGAATACACTGGAAACTGAAGGGATTTAGTTTTAAAAAGCTTAATGCAAAAAACAAGAGCGAGTTCCTCTGTCCAAAGATGCTAAAGGGGATTGATGGCACGCGTCGCTTGAATAAAGTAATGAAGCAAATTCATGGACCAGAATTTGAATGTTTCATTGTTCAGAAATTAATAATATTAATTTTAACCAGTTAATAAAGATAATTTTAATATGTTTATTAGGCTTTCAATATTCAAATTAAGTACTATTCATAATAATATGTTTGTGAATAATTAATTTTATATTGATGAATGATGGCAGTCCTGTAAGGCCCCTAACATGACCCTAATTTAATTTGCATATTTTTTTATGATTAAGTTAAGGGGATAAATTATCATGCTATTATGTTAATTGCATGAAAATAAAATAAAAGAATATGGTTTAATAGTAATTGAGGGTGTAATTGAAGTAAAAAGATATTAATTTGGGGTTAATTTGTAATTGTGGCATATTAATGGCCAATTGTGAATAAAAGCATTTAATTATAGGTTAATTTGAAAGAATGATTAATTTGATAGGTTAATGTTTGAAAAAGAGTTAGTGGAGGGGTTAAAGTCATTCATGCAAAGATTTGCAAGGTATTTATGTGACATGCAAGATGTTGAGGGAGTAAAGGGAAATTTTACTACTCATATAAATAGAAGGAATTAGTGGAATGTAGAGGTGGCTGTGTGTGTGAAGGAGTCGGCAAATTGGAGAGAGAAAACCAGAAAAAAAAAACATCTTCTTCTTCCTTTTGATTTCCATTGATTTAACTCAAACAATTTGAGGATGATGTTTATTGATTAATCAAGAGTACAAGGTATTAAACTTAAGGTAATTAAACTGTTGATTAAACCCTTCATCATCATCTTCTTCTTCTTTCATTTTGACTGAGAACAATGTAAATATGCTGGAAATATATGATGATGGTGATGGTATTTGTGAAGGAGAAGAGGAAGGAAGAAGGAGCAAGGGAAAGGATATTGCATGTGAAAAATAGTTGCTCGAAATTGTTATGATTGACAGAAATTAAGATTGCATTTTACGAGTTTTTATGAAAGTGAATTTGGTGAACAGTTTGTATCGAAGTCCTTCACAAGTCGTGAACTATTGTCCGACTCGTGAAGCTCTTCACGAATCGTGCATCTGTTTATGGGATCATTGGTTTTCACTCGTGAATTTTAGTCCGAGTCGTGAATTATAAACCGACTCATGAGCTTCTTCACGATTCGTGATGTATAGCTTTTCTTCTCCACTCGTGAACTCCTTCACGAGTCGTGAGATTTGCCTTATTTGCTTCACTCGTGAAGCTCTTCATGAGTCGAACTCCCCTTCACGACTGAATGACCTGTCTGGAATGTTTTGCTCATAAGTTGAGTTATAGAACAGAAAATTTAGTGATTCTTTTTGCATTGAAAAATAGACTTCCATACCTATATTTCATATGAAGAAACCTAAGTTTAAATCTATCTCTAAGTACATGTAATCTAGGGTTGAATCAAGACTTATTTTCTAGACTGTTTAGTGTAACAGAAATTACAATTATGTGTAGATTGTTGCTACACTTGATAATATGATTTTAAATTGATTGAGACAGAAAGTTGCTTATGTGATAGTAAAGTTAATTGAATAAGGCATGTAATATGACTATCAATTAATGATTTATATGAATACAGGTGCATTCAATTGTGTATATGAATAAAGACTATTGGTGAAATATCTGACCTATACATGTAATTAGTCTTTTGCATGATGGTCATATGCCAAATTGATATATATATGCACATGTAAATCCTATTACATGAAAGTGCACATATTGACATGTACCTATGCTATAAAATATGGATTAATAATAGTATGACCTTGGCATGTGTATGTGCCCATATGAAAACATGTTGATATGTTGTATAGCACATGACTTGAATGATGATAAAGGTATATATATGTGTTGGAAAAATGCTCATAAGAATAAATCAACTATATGCGAATGTACCCACAAGTATGTACATTTATGATTATGTATATGAGTATATGAGCATGTAATTTCCTTATGAGATAGAAGATGAATTAGCATGACTATAAACATGTGAAATGCTTAATGAGAACATGATCAAGTATATGATATGATGATTATATTTCATGCCTATATGCTATGATGCAAATTGTATAGTCATACAGATTTGAATAAGCCAGATGTATAACTTGGCATATTAAATGTGCATATATCTGATTATGCACCTGAGAATTCATAGTTTTATAAGACTATGTATATGTGCACAACTTTATAATATGAATACAGTATTAATATGTGAATTAAACACGAATATAGTTCTGCTTGCAATAGAGTTTTAGATGTTGATAGATAGGCGCCTATAAGGAAATTACAGCTGCCATAGTTTGGCCCAATTGGGTCCATAGCAAATATGATCCCGTTTGGATCATGATCAGCTCCGTTTGGGTTGATAGGCGACCCCGTTTGGGTCTGCTTGACCGGTCCATAGAACAGTTTGGCCCCGTTTGGGTCTATAGATCCGATATCTTCGAATATCCTTCTTTTGATATCGATGTGTATCCATAGTTCCCGTTATCCACTGATAAAGCTAAGGCAGGCTAAACGTTATTCATAGTAATGATCAAAATTAAACAGTTAAAGTTATTTGACTAAAGATTGATAGTGTGGATTACATTATTGGTTTACCCACAGGGATTATGTTTCATTTGAATATGTTCACATGAAAAATGGTCATCTATATGAATTATGAAAATGAAATATGTGTTTTTCTCTTGGGCACAAGGTTTATGTACATGAGAATATGCTTTATGCCTAAAAGTATATGTTATTATTGCCATGATATGTGGTACATGTTGGTTATAGTATTTATATATTGTATATGTATGTTTTGATGACCTATGTGAGTGGTCATCCATCTTTAGTTATTCCCCACTAAGCTTTATAGCTTAGCACGGGTTATTTATCCGTGTCGGTACAGTTAGCAAGACTTTTGCTTAGGGACGATCTCTGCATCAGAATAGGCCAACTACCGACTATTAACCTTGATGTTGGATGTATTTGTAATAGTATTATCATATGTTTTGCTTTATGTCCAGTTATGTTATAAGATGTATATAACTTATGAGAGATGTTGTAACTCACAAGTAGTAAAACTAAGAAGAGTATGCATGCATGTGATATACATAAGTAATATTCGTATAGTATAGTATGCATGATGCTAAGTACGAAATGCAATACAGGAATAGACTAGTAGCACATATATAAGTATATGAACCGTATGACATGATTACGGGCAAATTGATAGTTAAACAAATATATTGCATATGCATGATTAATAGTAATCAAATTATCAGTTAAATAGGGTTTTGTTTAGAGGGTGCTACAATTTGTGGTATCAGAGCCCTAGGTTTAGCCTTTTCTGGGTAAAAATGAACCTAGGATTTTATAGTATGATATAGTGTTTTGTTGGCCTGATGCAGTAGTCCCTGTTTTCTTATAGATAGAAAATAGAGAACTCTAGAGATGTTTTTAAGGAATCAACTGTAAGTAACAGGACGGTTAGAGCCAATCCTTTCAATCTGGGATCTTCATCATCTAATCCAAATGAGGTTCCTACAGCCATCCCTGCAGAAGCATTGTTAAAAATATCACAAGATATGGCTTAAATTCATCAAAGGATGACTGTACCTAAAGCTCCAATATCTGAAATTAGAAAGCATGGTGTCGAAGAGTTTTTAGGCACTAATCTGGAACAGTCTGAAGAAGCTAATTTTTGGCTAGAAAAGCTAGAGAGAATTTTCGATGAAATCCACTGTCCAGTGGGTCATAAGGCATCTTGTGCTGTGTCTTTATTACAGGGGGCTGCTTATGATTGGTGGAAGTTAGTTTTGAAGCAACCCCAGTTACCGGATCCCCTTACATGGGAATTTTTCATAGTTGAATTCAAGAAAAAGTATGTTACAGAGGCGTATAAGCAAGAGAAGTTAAAGCAATTCCTCAACTTGAGACAAAGAGTTATGTCTGTGGCTGAGTATGAGAAAGAATTCAGTCACCTGTGCGAATATGCTTCTGATGAGATGTTAACTGATACTTTTAAATGTAGATGGTTTGAAGATGGGTTGAATGATCGTATACGAGAAAAGTTGATTGGGTCTACATCTTTGCAAGTGATTAATTTCACTCAACTGGTTATAGCAGCCTTGCGAGTTGAAAAGAATGAAATGGCAAAAAGGGATAGAGAACAGAGAAGAAGTGGGTCCAAGGGTGGATCTTTTACAGGAAAGAGAGCTAGAGGAGCACAAGGAAATCTGCCAGCTTAGTCTGGCTATAGTTCTGTAAAAAGGGACAGGAGACAAGAATCTTCTGCAATGTCTAAATAGGGAAAGGAAGCTTCAGCGAATCAGAGTGGGGGGCAACCTCCAGTGTGTCCCCATTGTTCTAGGAAACATTAGGGTAATTGCAGGAAATTGTCTGGGGCATGTTTCAAGTGTGGCGGTACCGATCACTTCATGGCAAGCTGTCCTTCGAAGAGGGAACAGGGTGTTGAACAACAGGGCAGTAGAGGAACTTTTAATACACCATCTTCAGGAAGAGGCAGAGGAAGAGGACGTAGGGGATCAAGTTATCAGGGATCCCAGTCCAGGAACATTTCTAAATCAGTTGACAGGCCCACAGCTCTAGTTGTTCCTATTTGGGCTTACGCAATGAAAGCTAGAGAGGATCAGAGTGCTCCAGAAGTCATAGCTAGTACATTCTCTCTTTTTGATTATGATATGCATGCACTTATTGATCTTGGTTCCACTCATTCTTATGTTTGCACTGGGGATATGGGTAGAAATGAGTCTATTGTACATGAATTGGAATATGATATATATGTAACCAACCCTTTGGGTCACAGTGTTGTTGTTAATAGAGTGCATAAATAGTGTCCTATTGTAATTCAAGGGAAAGAATTCCTTGCTGATCTTATTGAGTTACAATTCCGGGAGTTTGATATTATACTTGATATGGATTGGCTGTCTAGACATCATGCAGTGATTGATTGTGAAGTTAAAACTGTAAATCTCATTGGTGCTGATGGTGAAGAAACTTTAGTACAGGGCATTCGATCTAAACCTATAGCTATTGTAATATCAGCTATGCAAGCTAAGCGATTTCTGAGAAAAGGGTGTGAAGCTTTCTTAGCACTTGTGCTCGATTCAAGAATAGAGAATGTGAATCTTCAAGAGATTCCAGTGGTGAAAGAGTTTCCTGATGTGTTCCCTAAAGACTTACCTAGTCTTCCACCTAAAAGGGAAGTTGAATTATTTATAGACATTCTACCTGGTACAGCTCCTATTTCGAAGGCACCATACAGGATGGCTCCTTTGGAATTGAAAGAACTAAAAGTTCAGCTACAAGAGTTACTTGATAAAGGCTTCATTAGGCCTAGTACATCGCCCTGGGGTGCACCGGTTTTATTTGTGAAGAAAAAGGATGGGTCTATAAGGATGTACATAGACTACAGACAGTTAAATAGGGTAACAGTAAAAAATAAGTATCCTTTACCAAGAATTGAAGATTTATTTGATCAGTTGAAGGGTGCTGGAGTGTTTTCCAAGATTGATTTGCGCTCGGGTTATTATCAACTTCGGGTTAAGGAAGTAGATGTTTCCAAAACAGCCTTTAGAACCCGATATGGGCATTATGAGTTTCTAGTGATGCCATTTGGGTTAAAAAATGCACTTGCTGCATTTATGGATCTTATGAATAGGGTGTTTCGACCCTACTTGGATCAGTTTGTTGTTGTGTTCATAGATGACATTTTGGTGTATTTGAGGGATGAAGCGGAACATACTGAGCATTTGAGAATTGTTTTACAGACTCTGAGGGAGAATAAGTTATATGCTAAGTTGAGCAAATGTGATTTTTGGCTTAAGGAGATTTCTTTCCTTGGACATGTAGTATCTTTTGAAGGCATTAGAGTGGATCCAGCAAAAAAAAAAATTGAGGCTATAGTGAATTGGAAGCCGCCTCGAAATGTGACAGAAGTGAGAAGTTTTCTAGGCTTAGCAGGTTATTACCGTCGTTTTGTGAAAGGCTTTTCAGTTATAGCTGCACCACTCACTAAACTATTAAGAAAGGGTATAAAGTTTGAGTGGACTAATCGGTGTCAAGCAAGTTTTGATCAGTTGAAGAAATTTTTTATAGAGGCTCCATTTTTGGCACAACCAGTTACAGGAAAGGAGTTTGCTATGTATAGTGATGCTTCTAGAGTTGGCTTGGGTTGTGTGTTAATGCAAGAAGGTAAAGTAATTGCCTATGCATCTAGACAGTTGAAGCCACATGAACAGAACTATCTAACCCATGACCTAGAGTTAGCAGCAGTAGTGTTTGCCTTAAAAATTTGGCGACATTATTTGTATGGGGAAAAGTGCAGAATCTATATAGATCACAAGAGTCTCAAATATTTGCTCACTTAAAAGGAACTTAACTTGAGATAGCGAAGATGGTTAGAACTGTTTAAAGATTATGATTGTATAATGGATTACCATCCAGGCAAAGCTAATGTGGTAGCTGATGCCTTGAGCCATTAGATGAAGGCTGCTATGATTGCACAATCGTTGTAGATGGAAACTTGCATATGATGGTGCTTTAATAGACAATTGAAGGCTAGACCTTGTTTGAGGCAAACAGTGATTGATGCACAGAAACATGATGAAAAGTTGCAACAGATTTTGAAGTCTTGACATGAAACGACCCAGTTTGAGTACTCAATGAGAGGATGGGGGTGTGTCATATCATAATAGATTATATGTTCCTGATGAAAAAGAATTAAGAAGAACAGTATTGAATGAGGCTCACAATACAGTATTTACTATGTACCCTGGTGGGAATAAGATGTATCAGGATTTGAAGCAATGTTATTGGTGGCCTGGCATGAAGAAAAATGTGGTAGCATATGTCTCCAAATGTTTGACTTGTCAGCAGGTGAAAGCAGAACACCAGTTACCCTCTGGTTTGTTGAATCCCATCCCGATTTCACAGTGGAAATGGGAGGATATCACCATGGACTTCGTAACAGGATTGCCCCTTACACAGAAAAAGCATGATGTAGTGTGGGTTATAGTTGATATGTTGACTAAATTAGCTCATTTCATACCAGTTCGGTTGGATTACCCTATGGATAAACTGGCAAAACTTTATGTAAATGAGATTGTTAAACTGCATGGCATTCCGGTGTCAATAATCTCAGAGCGAGATCCGAGATTCACATTGAGATTCTAGCAGAATTTGCAACAAGCACTTGGAACTCAGCTTCGTTACAATGCAGTATTCCACCCCCAGACGGATGGTCAATCTAAACGGGTTATTCAAATCTTAGAAGTTATGATGAGAGGTTGTGTTTTGGATTTTACAGGAAGTTGGGATAGATATTTAGCTTTAATGGAGTTCGCTTACAACAACAATTATCAAAGGAGCATCGAGATGGCACCTTATGAGGCCTTGTATGGCCGAAAATGTAGGACTCCTGTTTACTGGACTGAATTGTCTAAGCATAAAGGTATTGGTTCTGATATTGCCAAAGATACAGAAGAAAAGGTACAAGTTATCAAGCAGAGATTGAAGGAAGCTAGTGATAGACAGAAGTCATATACTGATTTGAAAAGAAAGGATATTGAATATCAAGTGGGTGACAAAGTGTTTTTGAAAGTATTCACTTGGAGAAAAGTATTGAGATTTGGGAAAAAGGGTAAACTGAGCCCAAGGTTTATTGGCCCATATGAGATTCTTCAAAGAGTTGGGCCAGTAGCATATAGATTGGCTCTCCCTATAGAACTAGCCAAACTTCATGATGTGTTTCATGTTTCTATGCTTCGAAGGTATCGATCAGATGAATCCCATGTGATAACAGTTCAAGATGTGCAAGTACAGCCAGATTTCACTTATGATGAAAAACCTATAGTAATTTTGGCTAGATTTCATAAGGAATAAGCAAATTCCACTTGTTAAAGTACTCTGGCAATATCATGATTTACAAGAAGTTACTTGGGATCCAGAAACAGCTATGAAGGAACAACATCCTCACTTATTCAACATAGGTATGAATTTCGGGGACGAAATTCTTAAGGGGAAGAGAATTGTAAGGCCCCTAACATGACCTTAATTTAATTTGCATATTTTTTTATGATTAAGTTAAGGGGATAAATTATCATGCTATTATGTTAATTGCATGAAAATAAAATAAAAGAATATGGTTTAATAGTAATTGAGGGTGTAATTGAAGTAAAAAGATATTAATTTGGGGTTAATTTGTAATTGTGGCATATTAATGGCCATTTGTGAATAAAAGCATTTAATTATAGGTTAATTTGAAAGAATGATTAATTTGATAGGTTAATGTTTAAAAAAGAGTTAGTGGAGGGGTTAAAGTCATTCATGCAAAGATTTGCAAGGTATTTATGTGACATGCAAGATGTTGAGGGAGTAAAGGAAAATTTTACTACTCATATAAATAGAAGGAATTAGTGGAATGTAGAGGTGGCTGTGTGTGTGTGAAGGAGTCGGCAAATTGAAGAGAGAAAACAAGAAAAAAAAACATCTTCTTCTTCCTTTTGATTTCCATTGATTTAACTCAAACAATTTGAGGATGATGTTTGTTGATTAATCAAGAGTACAAGGTATTAAACTTAAGGTAATTAAACTGTTGATTAAACCCTTCTTCATCATCTTTTTCTTCTTTCATTTTGACTGAGAACAATGTAAATATGCTGGAAATATATGTTGATGGTGATGGTATTTGTGAAGGAGAAGAGGAAGGAAGAAGGAGCAAGGGAAAGGATATTGCTAGAGGTTGAAGATATAGGTTTTGTCAGCCAAGGTATGGGAATTAGGCTGATCATATTGCATGTGGAAAATAGTTGCTGGAAATTGTTATGATTGACAGAAATTAAGATTGCATTTTACGGGTTTTTATTGAAGTGAATTTGGTGAAAAGTTTGTATCCTTGCCGAGTCGTGAAGTCCTTCACGAGTCGTGAACTATTGTCCGACTCGTGAAGCTCTTCACGAGTCGTGCATCTGTTTATGGGATCATTGATTTTCACTCATGAATTTTAGTCCGAGTAGTGAATTATAAACCGACTCGTGAGCTTTTTCACGAGTCGTGATGTATAGCTTTTCTTCTCCACTCGTGAACTCCTTCACGAGTCGTGAGATTTGCCTTATTTGCTTCACTTGTGAAGGTCTTCACGAGTCGAACTCCCCTTCACGACTGAATGACATGTCTGGAATGTTTTGCTCATAAGTTGAGCTATAGAACAGAAAATTGAGTGATTCTTTTTGCATTGAAAAATAGACTTCCATACCTATATTTCATATGAAGAAACCTAAGTTTAAATCTGTCTCTAAGTACATGTAATCTAGGGTTGAATCAGGACTTATTTTCTAGACTGTTCAGTGTAACAGAAATTACAATTATGTGCAGATTGTTGCTACACTTGATAATATGATTTTAAATTGGTTGAGACAGATAGTTGCTTATGTGATAGTAAAGTTAATTGAATAAGGCATGTAATATGACTATCAATGAAGGATTTATATGAATACAGGTGCATTCAATTGTGTATATGAATAAAGACTATTGGTGAAATATCTAACCTATACATGTAATTAGTCTTGTGCATGATGGTCATATGCCAAATTGATATATTTATGCACATGTAAATCCTGTGACATGAAAGTGCACATATTGACATGTACCTATGCTATAAAATAGGGATTAATAATAGTATGACCTTGGCATGTGTATGTGCCCATATGAAAACATGTTGATATGTTGTATACCACATGACTTGAATGATGATAAAGGTATATATATGTGTTGGAAAAATGCCCATAAGAATAAATCAACTATATGCGAATGTACCCACAGGTATGTACATTTGTGATTATGTATATGAGTATATGAGCATGTAATTTCCTTATGAGATAGAAGATGAATTAGCATGACTATAAACATGTGAAATGCTTAATGAGAACATGATCAAGTATATGATATGATGATTATATTTCATGCCTATATGCTATGATGCAAATTGTATAGTCATACAGATTTGAATAAGCCAGATGTATAACTTGGCATATGAAATGTGCATATATCTGATTATGCACCAGAGAATTCATAGTTTTATAAGACTATGTATATGTGCACAACTTTATAATATGAATACAATATTAATATGTGAATTAAACATGAATATAGTTCTGCTTGCAATAGAGTTTTAGATGTGGATAGATAGGCACCTATAGGGAAATTACAGCTGCCATAGTTTGGCCCAATTGGGTCCATAGTAAATATGATCCCGTTTGGATCATGATTAGCCCCGTTTGGGTTGATAGGCGACCCCGTTTGGGTCTGCTTGACCGGTCCATAGTACAGTTTGGCCCCGTTTGGGTCTATAGATCCGATATCTTCGAATATCCTTCTTTTGATACTGATATGTATCCATAGTTCCCGTTATCCACTGATAAAGCTAAGGCAGGCTAAACGTTATTCATAGTAATGATCAAAATTAAACAGTTAAAGTTATTTGACTAAAGATTGATAGTGTAGATTACATTATTGGTTTACCCACAGGGATTATGTTTCATTTGAATATGTTCACATGAAAAATGGTCATCTATATGAATTATGAAAATGAAATATGTGTTTTTCTCTTGGGTACAAGGTTTATGTACATGAGAATATGCTTTATGCCTAAAAGTATATGTTATTATTGCCATGATATGTGGTACATGTTGGTTATAGTATTTATATACTGTATATGTATGTTTTAATGACCTATGTGAGTGGTCATCCATCTTTAGTTATTCCCCACTAAGCTTTATAGCTTAGCACGGGTTATTTATCCATGTAGGTACAGTTAGCAAGACTTTTGCTCAGGGACGATCTCTGCATCAGAAAAGGGCCAACTACCGACTGTTAATCTTGATGTAGGATGTATTTGTAATAGTATTATGATATGTTTTGCTTTATGGCCAGTTATGTTATAAGATGTATATAACTTATGAGAGATGCTGTAACTCACAAGTAGTAAAACTAAGAAGAGTATGCATGCATGTGATATACATAAGTAATATTCGTATAGTATAGTATGCATGATGCTAAGTACGAAATGCAATACAGGAATAGACTAGTAGCACATATATAAGTATATGAACCGTATGACATGATTACGGGCAAATTGATAGTTAAACAAATATATTGCATATGCATGATTAATAGTAATCAAATTATCAGTTAAATAGGGTTTTGCTTAGAGGGTGCTACAACTCCGCTTATGTTAATCTGACGCAGGCAATGTTCAAAATTAATTCTTGGTCTTCTATTTAGGTCTGAATGGAGGAATCTAACAGCTGGAGATCACAATTCTCTTCAGCCTCGTGATTCTTGAATTTAAAGGGTAATTTCTTCTTTAGAAATTAAAACAAGACGTAATGTTTTTGTTCAGTTGCTGTTGAATGGCAGAGATCTGTAATCCCATGGTTTCTCTTATTTTTGGTGGATTATTCTATCTATCTTCTACGTAAATAAAAATGATTGAATCTTCTCCTATATATTAAGTTGGATATCTGGAACTATCATAGTGGATCAGCAGTGGCAAACTGAAATGCTAATTATTTTGTGCTTAAATTACAGTTCCTTAAAGAAACAGGTTGGGCTGATGGAGGGCGCCTCATAGCTTGCACCCAACCAAAAAGATTGGCTGTCCAGGTACCGTTTTCAACATTGAACTATTAATTCAATTATTTTTATTTTCTGCCCTGTATTTTGCATATTTTTTGTGTGCCCGTGGATATGAAGTTGTGTACTTGAGTAGTAATAGTAGTGATTTGTGCTAAACAACATCACAATTTATTGCTTCTTTGGATGCTTCCGAAGTAGCAATGTACTCAGCTTCTATAGTTGAAACAATAGTTGTTTTTTTATTTGGAACTCTTCCAACTAACTGCCTCTCCTCCCCTTATGAACACAAAACCAGACTATGATTTACAATCATCTTTGTCAATTTGGAAGCTGGCATCTGTATACCCATTTATTTCAAAACTACACTCCCCATATGCCAAGAATATATCCTTAGTCCTTCTCAAGTACTTAAGGATATTCTTGATAGCTACCTAGTGTTTCTCTCCAAACTTGGATTGGAATCTGCTTGTGACACTCAATGCAAATGATAAATCTATACATGTATATAATATAGCATACATGATAAAACCAATTGCAGATGCATATGGTATTCTATCATGTCCTCTCTGTCCTCTAGTGTCTGCGGACATATAGACTTAAAAATAAAGAGATCTATATTGAACCTCTTCAATACGTTATCTATATATGTACTTTGAGAAAGACCTAGCAACCTATCAGATCTATCTCTATAGATCCTTATTCCAAAATATAGGATGCTTCTCTAAGGTATTTATTGGAGAGTTGCTTGGATAACCATATTTTAATAGATTGGAGAACAGAAATGTCGTTTCCCATGATCAATATGTCATCCACATATAGAACTAGGAAGACAATTGCACTCCCACTGGCCCTTTTATATAAACAATGTTCAACTTCATTATGTGAGAAACCAAACTCTTTGATTGTCTCATTGAATCGTATGTTCAAACTCTTAGAGGCTTGCTTCAATCCATAAATGGTTCTTTGATGCTTGCATACTTTTTTGCCATTTCTTGATGTGAACCCTTCTGGTTGTGTCATATACACATCCTCAGTCATATTTCCATTTAGGAAATCTGTCTTCACATCCATTTGCCAAATCTCATAATCATAATGAGCTGCAATGACTAAAAATATTTTTATAGACTTAAGTATCACTACAGGAAAAGAGGTTTCGTCATAGTCAATACCTTTTTTACGACGATAGCCTTTTGCTATTAAGCCTGCTTTATAGGTAACTATATTACCTTCCATGTCGGTCTTCTTTTTGAAGACCCATTTTCACCCTGTGGGTTTTATCCCTTTAGGTGGTTGAGTTAAAGTCCATACTTTATTCTCATACATGGAGTCCATTTCACACTACATATCCTTAATCCATAAATCACGTTCTGAACTATTCAAAACTTCTTGATAGCTTGTAGGCTCATTATCCTTTACTACAATTATGCCTCTATCTAAATCAATGTGAAATCCATATCTCATAGGGATAGAATGCATCCTAGTAGATCTTCTAAGATTTTGTGTATAATTAGGTTCAACTGTAATCTCATCATTATGATATTCAGTCTGAGGTTCAATCGGTTAATCTACTTCTATTTGTGGGTCTTGAACTTCACGAAGTTCAATTTTACTCACACTATCCTCTAATAGGAGAAATTCTCTTTCCAAGAAGAGAACAAGCCTTGAAACAAACACCTTTCTTTCTAAGGGGTGATAGAAATAATATCACAATGTTTCTTTTGGATATCCCACAAATAAACATTTGTCAGACTTAACATCTAGTTTGTCTGACATTGTCCTCTTCACATAAGCAGGACTACCCCATACCTTCATATAAGAAAGTGTGGGTTTTTTTTATTCCATATCTCATATGGAGTAACATCAACCGATTTACTAGGAACTCTGTTAAACACATAAACAATAGTTTCAAGTGCATATCCCCAAAAAGACTTAGGCAAGTCTGCTCGGCTCATCATGGATTGAACCATATATAATATTGTTCGATTTCTCCTTTCAGATACACCATTGTGTTGTGGTGTATATGGTGGAGTACATTGAGATAAAATCCCATTACCTCTAAGATAATCTTGAAATTCTTGGCTTAAGTATTCTCCTCCTCGATCTAATCTAAGTGTTTTAATACTCTTGCCAAGTTGCTTTTCTACTTCATTTCTTAATTCTTTGAACTTTTCAAATGCTTCTGATTTATATTTCATTAGATAGATATATCTAAATATGAAGTAATCATCTAGGAAAGTAATGAAGTAAAAGTAAACTCCTCTGGCATGTGTAGTCATTGGACCACATACATCTGAATGTATTAAGTGTAGCATCCTTATCCTTTAACATATACATATCTCTTTACCTTCTAATAACACAAAGTTTAATAGTACAACTTAAACATAAACCAACTATACGGAGAACATATATTCCAACTTAATATATATGAGTGTTATACTATCATAACTTTATGATATATATTAAAATCTATTTACATAATACAAATGATAAACATCTATACATATAATATTTCCAATACCTTAACAACTTTAATTATATATATAAGGAGCCCAAAAATAAAAGTCTATACTAGTCTCTCTCATTGACTTGTGTTGGCCATCCAACTGCAGATATCACCCAAACAACCTACATGGATGAAACACCCGTGCTAAGCTATAAAGCTTAGTGGGGAACTAAATCATGATAAATGACCACACACAGTGATCGTCAACAAGCACACAACATGCCTTAAATATAACAATGATTTATTTCAAGAAATGAAAGAAGTTAACATTTACATTCACTTATAGAAATCATAAAGTTCAACGGTATGAATTTGCATTGAAGTTTCATTCACCATATATGATCATACAAGTTCTAACATCCTTTGGACTTAAATTGAACTATTTATAATATGATTATTTCATTAATCAATGTTTAGTCATAAAAGTGTAGTTATTTATTATTAATTTCATGAACAATCTTCACAAGTATTGAAATTATCTTACTTCTATTCTTGTATGTCTAGGATATACACATATTAGAATAATATAACAAATCAACACTTCCAATTACCATGAGATTATAATATTACTACAGGCTTACTTTATGTTTCATAAGTTGTTCATGTTATAACATAATAGATGTATCATAAAAATAAGCCTATCAACTAATCATAACACTTATATATCATCACCACAAATAAAAAATACACGTTAAAGAATGTGCACATGCAACAATGTGAACACATATATAATCATAAGAAAAATATTTCAAAAACAATGGTTGTTATTGTCTAACTTTTATAATCTTTGATATACAATATGCTTATGCAATTATAAAATTGTTGCGCCCAATAGATATTATAATACTTTTGAAATTAATAAAAGTTCCTTCAGCAATCATGTATTGGCATACATATAGAAATAAGGTTTATGATCACAAAGGCATATATATATCATCAATTTAATCAAAGTATTAATATAATGCAAATTCATCATCTAACAATTAGCATGTATTTTTGATACTAGCAGTATTTCTTACATATATTTACTATTGGGCATTCCTATAGATGTGGGTTTTATGTGCAACAAAAGGAATTTCATATGTAGAATAGTATAAAGTCGATTAAGAATTTGCATGCCTTATTAAACTTTTCTTTGATAATAAAGGCTGCACTATTCTAAAGAGATGGATAACAGGTTATACTATAGCACCCGAAGGTACAAAACTATTGATTATAACGGTGGCACCTGAAGGTACAAATAAGATACCTGGAGGTATTAAACGGCAATCCCTTGAAGGGATAAAACTGTATGATAAATCGATGGACCCAAATGGGGTCAATCAAATAACGTAGACCGGTTAAGCGGACCTAAGCAGGGGTCGGCTACAACCCAAACGGGGTTGTTCAAATCAACTCTAAATTTTAAACCCAAATAGGGTCATTGTAACTTTTAATTTCAAGTAGACCTAAGCAGGTCAAAACTGTTCAGAAATAGCTGCAAGGTACCCTTATAGGCATGCCTATCTATACACTTCATAGACTCAATGTAGGCAGTAAAATCTACTTACTTTATCTATTATTTATTCATTCATATTCTTATATGGACATGTATACTCTTGGGTAACTATGAACAATGTACTCATACACATGTTCATGTGTAACTTTCTGTAAACCTATGAATATGCTCACTGTCGGGTATTACTACTTTATACTTTTAATCTTATTCGATCATGTAACTATTCCGTATGTCAGGACTATACTTATATAATGCCATTTGTACTCGTACATAATCATGTAAAATATATATCTTCTCTAGTACATAAACATATATGAAAAATTCATCAACATTTTATACAATTTGCTCATGTAACAACCATGTGACAAGATACTCACTCTCTAATTCATACACTTGTATATATAGTCTCATATAACATTGCTATTATATGTTTTAATAAGGTTTTCCATAATTGAGTTCATAGCACTGTAGATTTGTATTTTAACATGCTAACATGTAACAGCACATATGCTTAATCATGTCATTTCAATTAAGTAAAGACATATTCATACATTTCACTTTAACATATTCTTTAAATCATTACTCTAAAATAGTTTTCAAGCTTCGAACCCAACCATGTAAGATCATACATACATACATACATATACACATATATATATATATATATATATATATATATATATTTATATGCACACATATATTCTACTAATCACATTACTTCTTTATACAAGTAAAGTTAACATTTCAAACTATATGTATATATATATATATATATATCAGCCCATTAAAGGACAAGTTATACAAGTAAATATAGTAGCTTTAGATTCATCGATATGTATACAACTTGGTAAAATGACATGTTTTCATTTTCTTGGTTCATATACTCCAGCATCAAATGAACATTCCTGAGTAGCATTTTTTTAATATTAACTATCATGTATGTATTTATATCTTACACCTTATACATGCATATAATCATATTATAATACAAATTGTCCAATTTTTAAATATGCATTCATATATTCATATAGTAATTCGAGTACCGATAATTAAACATACCTCTCATTATAAACTTATACTTCAACATATGATCTTTAGGCAACACATCATATCACAATCATATTATCATACATATAGGATTAATAATAATTTCATAACTTTATACTTCCATATATTAATCTACTTCAATAAAGGTTCATCTATATGGTAACAATATATCTTTACAACTTTGTTTTTGTAAGTCATTATATTAATCTCATATTTTGATGTTACATAATACTCTCATATTTATATTTTAAAATGTTCTAGACTCACATACTAATGCTATATTTTAAGTTTAATTACATGTTTTAACATGCTTTAGTTGTGTTTCAAAATGTTAGAGTAAGTGTTGATATTTGATAAGGCTAAAAATCAAGTATAACTATAAAACGAAAGGGCCACGGCTGAGAAAATTGGTCCCAGCTGAGACTAAAGGCTCTAATTGAGATCAAAAGGTGTGCACAGCTGAGACAAAATGGTCACGGCCGTGCCTCCCTGAAATGCCATACAAAATTTCGGCAAACAGTTTTTCTAAAACAAATTGTAAATCATTTTAGACCTCAAAAACATCATCTTAAGCAAAAATGATCTTCTGTAACTTTGTTTCCATATGTTTCTAGTTTCTAAAAAATCAAACTTCATCTCAATATCAGTTCCAATTTGAAAGATATTGTCAAAATACTGAAGACTTTTCATGAGTACGAGATTGCACACTTGTCCGATTTTCAAGCTAGGTTATGACCCATTTAGAAGTTAAATTAGAATGTGATTGCTCTTATGAAATATTTTTCTGGACGTATATTTTAAAATCCAATTAGAATCATCTAATTATCTATTATCATACGCAAGATATTACCAAAAGAATATAACTAGGTCCAGTGAACCCAAACCCAGAATTTTAAAACTTACATGCATGTCCATTTAAACATCAAAGATTGATTTTTTATTTCAAGTTACTCATCAAATATAATTTCATTCATTGTATTATAACCTTTCTATATTAACATCACTTTAAAATAAACTCAAATCAAGCTTTTAACAATTTATTTATCCTAACTATATCAAATAACACATGCAAGAGGTAAATCTCCACATCTCCTCTTTTGTAGCTATAACACTATATTGAATTGCATCCATCTCATATTGTAATCACATATTTCACTCAAGGAAAACATATACATGAAAAGTAAGTTCCCAAACCTATTTTGTAACCTTAGTCTCCTTCCAATATCTCCTTTTTCTTTCACTAATCAAAGCCAAATATAAATATCATCTCCTTTGATTTCCTTAACTAAACTCAACATGGCTAAAGATCTTCCATTACCGAAGGCATATGCAAGAAGCTAGGGATTTGATTGTAGATAAAGGAGTTAAATTTTGAGAGAGAAGAGAAAAGAGAAAATATGAACTTCTTAGAGCATGCCATCCAAATCCACTTCCTAAAATGACAAAGCTTCAAATTTAGAGATAAGGATATAGAGATAAGAGAAAGGAATGAACATAACCCACATCCCCTTTCTCAATCACGCGAAGGACTTGAGAGTTGTGAGTGGAATGGGTCTCCCATTCACACTCCACTACCCTTTTAATGATAAAATAAGCCCCCATCACATTATAGTGGGTAAAATACATATTAGTCCTTGTATGAAATTCTCATTTTTACAATTGACCCACCAAACTACTAATCAAAATTTTTACCCAAAACTTATTTCATTTCTTTCAATTTTGATCCATTATAACTTTCTGTCTTTTAAATTAACCTCATAATCACCTATATGGTAAAATTAGCATTTACCCCTCAACCATCTTTGTCTCTTAATTTAATGGGTAGTTTAATTAGAATTTAATTTAACCTTAATCTCTATAATTAGACATTAATAATATGTGAATGCCCTTGAATTCTTCTAGGGCCTAATTTGGGTCCTTACATTAAGTCCAAAACCATTCTAGCTCGTTCTCCTTTACCAATAAAATGAGCTTTTGTCATTTTTCCTAATAAACAAGATTCAAATGTATCATATGATTCATAATCAAATGATCCCAAATCACATGACTTGTGTAATTTGGTCATGCGTTTCTCATTTAAATGGCCTAAACACCAATGCCATAAATATGAGGTATTTAGATTATCTTGTTTCATTCTCTTGGTATGCACATTATACACTTCTTTAATTAAATCAAGAACAAATATACCATTCTCAATGATAGCTTTAGCATAAAACATATTGTTCTTAAAAATGTAACAACATTTATCTTTTAAAGAAATGTCATAATCGTTCAATAAATAACTGAAAGAAATAATACTTTTAGATAATGCTGGAACATAATAACAATTATTTAACTCTAGTATTAATCCACTTAGAAGAGGCAAATGGTACTTCCCCACAATTGTTGTAGAGATATTATGTCCAGTAGCTGACTATAGACATATTTCTGCCTTTCCAACTCTTCTAATGCTTTTAAGCCCCTATAGATAATTACATAAATGAGATCCACATCCAGCATTTAATACCCAAGATTGTTTTAAAGCAATAGAATAAGTATTAATTTCAATCATATGAATACCTGAATTAGAAGGAAGTTCCTTTGGGATTCTCTTTCTTGGCAACCTTCTCTTTGGAAGCCCCACTAGTTTTGGCTGTGCCTTGGTCATCTTTTTCTTCTTGTACTTTTTCCCTTTAGCAGAAGTGACAACCATGACACTTTTTGAATCCTTCTTGAAGGATTCATCAGCTATCTTGAGCATGTTGATTAACTCAGGAATGGTTACTTAGATCTTGTTCATGTTGAAGGTAAGCACGACAGGTGCATAACTTGGAGCCAATGAGTATAAGATTAAATCTATATATAGATCATTATCCATTACCTAGCCAAGTCTACTCAAATGCTCAATATACCTATACATCTTTAATGCATGAGCAGCAGCCGAAGTGCCTTCCACCATTTTGCAGCTAAATAGAGGTCGAGCAATCTCATATTGCTCAGGTCTAGCCTGAGAAGAATAAAGCTCCTCTAGATACAAAATGATGGTTCTAGCATCCATCATCTCATGTTGCTTTTGAAGCTTTAAGGACATAGCACCCAACATCAAACATGCTGCCGCTTCACTATCCTCCATGTATTTTTGATAAGTGTCCTTGATCTTATGAATGGCATCATCTGATGGAAGTGGTGGTGGATCTTTGTCCAAGACATAATGGATCTTTTCAGCTCTGAGAACAATTCTCACTTGCCCGATCCAGTCAGAATAGTTGCTGCAAACTAGCTTGTTATCTAAGATTGATCGTATATTAATGTTTGATGTGCTCATGATGATGACCTAGATGTGAAAAAGAAAACATATGAGAGTATGTTCATAAATATGTATGCATTAATTAAGTCTTTAATTAATCCATTTACTCTCACTATTTTATTGCCAATTAATAGCCCTCACTATATAATTCAAGAAAACCTGATGGTTTACTTAGTTGGCCAATATCCAATCCTTGATATGTAATTTGACCTTGACTGTGGTCAATAAGACGAACTCCATACCCTTGAAAGGTAGGCATGTCTATACCAATTCTATCTCTACACAACTATTGGATCATTAGGTTATCAACTCTTGATACATGCATTCCCTAATCTTACCTCTAGAACCATTAGCCTTGACTGTGGTCAACAAGCTAATGGGCTAGCTAAGATGATCCATTTAATTAGATTCAAACATATTTGATATAATGTGAGCTTGACTGTGGTTAACAACCCACACTATAAAGAACTCTAGTTCTCCTCAAATTAATGGAAGGCTTATATACCTTAGTATTAGTTTGAGGGATTTTAGTTAATTAAGTCTCATCATTCATGGTTGGCATTCATTGGTATGCATCCTATATCTATTACATAAATATAAGAATACAAATATGGTATAGTTATGGACTTTACTACATTGATCTCCCGAGCCAAAAGGGAAATCAAAAGGTCAAACCTAGGTAATATGCATGATTCAAACACGCAAAAATAATTACATTATCTTTAAACTTGTTGGATCTCCATCCGGCCCATCCTTCTCCTTGATAGTGGTTTTCATTTCTATATCTAATTCTAATCTAAGTAATCTAATCATGTATTACAATTTGAAAAAGAAATACAAAACAAAAATAAGTGGCCGGGACATGAAATTCCTCATTGGACCGAAACATGCATTATGTTCAATCACATTGGGCTTTTATCCATAACTATCCATCATGCCAATCATAGACCCTTATATGAATTTATAATACATAAAGTAAAACATATAATGGATTACCAACTTTGTTTCAACTCTTGAAACATACTTTTGAGTGATTTTAATAATGTAATACAATTAGGAAACTTTTTCCATTTTGGAAACTTTCATTTTAGGAAACCTTTTTGCATGCATGTGTTCTTGCCTTAATTATCAATCCAATTGATTATTAATTGATTATAAATTGATTATTTAATTAATTAATCATATTAAATAATAAAAAAAATTAATTTTGGGCTTAAAACAAAGGGTAGGCCGAAACCCACAAAATTAAACCCTAAAATGTGTTCACACACAAACTAGTTTTGTGTCTATTAGACTATTTTGGCTATTTGGAATAACCAAGCCTACAACAGCCCTTAAAACCCATTAATAAACTTAATTATATTTTATAATATTTAATTTAAATCAGCTCCTTGGGTCCACCAAGTCATTCACTAATTTAAACTAAGTCTGTAAACATAAGTAAACCCATTAAGTGGTTTTAATGAATTAAAATTAATCTAATTAATTAAAGTCCCATTTTAATTAATAAAATTAATTAAAAATAGATTAATATATCAGATATATTAGATTTATAAGATTAAAAATCATTCTAAACAAGAACACACCAAGAACACCAATTTATCAAACTTTTCGACTAAACTAGTTTTCATGCAAAACTTGTTCGATTTAAATTTTGTTTGATCCTATGGCTTAATATCATATATTAAACACATAAATTATCATCAAAATAATTTTAGAGTGGATCAATAAAAATTTAATATAGAAAAGCCCCTAAAATTTATCGAAAAATAAAAGCTATTCATGCCAAACATAATGATTCTTTTCTCAAAAGAATTGTTTTTATTTTCCATTTTATATATTTGACCACATACATCCAGAAATCAATATTTCTGATTCATGAAAAAATCAAATTTGATATATTAAAGTTTATGAAATAAATAAATCAAAAATAATAACTATTCCGTAAAATATAGAATTGTGGATTCATGGCAACGCCGAGGCTCTAATATCATGTTGGAAATTATTGGTTACATGCATCTCATACATAAGCAGAATTTAAAATTTTTAACCAATAGATCTGATCTTTCCATGAATTTACAATATACATATTAATGAGAATAAGAAAAATCACTTTTGATTTTTTTTGAACAGTTGATTTTCCTTCTCACCGGGTTATCACAAACCATAGTGTCCAAAATTAAACACCTCCAATTAGTAATCCACACAAGTGAAGGATTGAATGAACCAACAATAGAGGAATACAAGGGCTGGTCAAAATCTTCTTGATGGTAGCAAGGGGGTGGCGGCTAGGGTTTTTGGGAGAGAGAATTTCTTTTTCTCTTAATTGTTCACTTAACCTTAAAATTCCTATCACTTAGATTTTTATAGTTAGGTTAAAAAATCCAAATTCATAATGGGATTGATCTCTTTAAAATTTATGGAGAAATATTAAATGGGATTTTTTAATTATTAATAATTTATTTGGGCTCAATTAAATCCAATTTAAATCCTTTCATAAAAGACTATGCACAAAACCCAGAAACTAGGCCCTTCATACATACACTTAGATTTAATCACCCAAATGAATTCCAAATCCATCCAAATTAAATATATAGGCTCAATAAAACTTATGAAATATATTTATTTTATTTTGGTCCAAGAATTAGGCCTCTAAGACTTTCTATTAGGGTTTGACGTGTAACCCTTCCTCTATAGGGTTTTTGCATCAAAACCAATCTTCTGGGCCTCTTTTAATTTCTCCAATGGATCTATTAATTATTATATCAGCCCTATAACACTTATATTCCAATAATAATTAATTATGAAATACAGTATTTTAATTAGGTCCATTTTACAGAATATTTCTAAAAAGTTCTGCGTACAATTTTACTTTATCATAATTAATTAAATTCTTTAATTAATTATTCTCTTATTCACTTCTCTATTCCCATAATAATATCAAATATTATTATCCTTGTCATTTTACCATTTTATCCTTTTCTATATATGTGTGTGACCTATTGGGTTCTTGTCCATATTGGCAGTATAATATTGAATTGTGAGTTCTATTCAAAACTCACATGATTTTAACTTCTTTAAATCATTTTATCAATCCCTATTGATATTTATGATAGACTATTATACAAGTCATGATTGGCCTCTAGCTAGGCATTATGACTACCCAAATGTCAGGAAAGTCAAGTGGTTTGACTATACCCTTCCATATAAACAGTTACCGTGCAATTACTCCTTTCACCACTCTTATCTCAATTAGATTATGAGTATGGATTTCTATCAACTCATATAAATCTAATTATTTATGTTTTATTAATTTATCCATTGTTCCCAAAATGCCTTTCATGGATCCCTATCCATCTTGGCAAATTACTCTGGTCAAAAATTTTCTGAACAAAGCAATTATAGAATCATGCGAGATAACTTCTCTTAATAAATCTGGGATGGTGAATCCTTTCTCAATCACTCAACTATCTTTAAGTAGGTCATGATATACCAAATCTCCTAACTATGTTCACCCCCAGTTGGAAGTAATCAGTTATGGAGTCAAAGTATACCACTTGCTACTTAAGATAACTTTAGTGATCTGAAGTCTAGGGATACTTGCATAACCGCTATGAAGAGATTCCTTACTAACCTATATTTAATATCCATGTGAGGATTCTCTTTTCAGGTCTCCAACAAACTTATTCTTCTAACAAGTATCCACATGTTAGCTTTGATTATCTTCCATAATCATAGTTACGAGAACCACTGCTTGAACCATTCAAGAAGCATAACATGTGCTAGTCTATCCAAATTAACAATGTCTTATCTTGTTAATTCTATGACTAGGGATATTTAGATATTAACATATTTACATGCAATAAACATCTCACATCATGAAAACTTTCATGATTGCCTTTGCACTATGTTTATAATATCTAAGACTTCATTTATTATTTTAAGATTTACAAACTCATATATTTAAACATAGCATTAATAAATGAATGATACCTTTTATTAAGAATATGAGTTCATATATATGTAATACATCCCTATTACATAGGCTCTAGGGTATACTCTCTAACACCATGCACATTCAATCATCACACAAAACAAACAAATATACATAACATTCATGGATAATACAAAGTCGAATTTTAATTAATTAAGCCCAGCCCATTAATGGAAATTTTTTAGTTGTACTTTTAAGAGAAGACCCTATGATGGGCCTAGGCCGAAGCCCAATGGACTAAATCCACTTATTGAATAAGCTCTCTTAAAAGCCCAAAACACAAACTAGTTAGATTTGTGTCATAAATCAACTCTAGTGTAATTTCCAATTTTACCATTTTTAATATTATGTCATACAGCTTATAAACATTAAAAATACAAATAATATGAACTAACAAGAATCAAAACATAAAAATTCATGAAGAACACACAACACATTCGGCATTGATAATAAAACAAACAAACAATGTGAAACTAGTTGTTTAATGCTCATATAATGCCACAAATGATGTACAAACACTTAAAATTATTTCATGAGCCATTTAATAACTTGAATAAGGTTATAAATATTGAATTAAGGTTCTGTTCAAATTTTATCTAAAAGTTTTTTTCCATTTTAATCAAAACAAAACAAAACAAACAATGTTGATTAAACATTTAACAAACACAAACTAGTCATTGTTTTAAGTGATTTGTAAATTAACCAATGAAATTGTCATAAACCAGAATTAAAAACATTTTTGAAACATGTCCAGACCTATTATTAATATATTAAAATCACTTACTAACATGCCAAACATGTTTTTACATTTTATAGAGAGAAAGTAGCTAGTAACAAATGCATATCATGCAAACAAGCACCTAGTTTCATGATTAACGTTTTCAATTAGGTATGTATTTTTAAAACAGACCATGAATAGGTCTAAACACATCTTAGGAAAGTTATTAACATGTCATAATACCCAATTAACCATTTAAAATCATTTTTAAACTCAACCAATGCAAAAAAAACTCAAAACAGAAAATTTCAACATCATGTTTTATGCAACAAACGAATTTTAATCAAGTTGTAACGCATCCAAAGCACTAAAAAAACATTATTAGGCTCTGATACCACTGATGGGATATCATATGGCATAAATACAATGATCATGTAGTGGAAAAATAAAAACTTTTGATCATACAAGCCATGCAATAACGACATAGAATTGAAACATGCAATTTTTGGGTTTCAATTGAACTTACTTCTTTGAATGCACTTCAAAACTTGATTTTTGCAATGACTAGTATATAAGATGAACCTATATACCCTTGAACTCAATCACCAATGCCAAAAATGCTGCCTTTCATGCCACAACACTCTATGTTCATACACACACTCGCAATGTTGGCCTAAAACGAGAGTGCTAGCTCTAGGTTTGAGTATTTGGCAATGGGTATATTCTAAAGACACAAGATTTGATCTTGTTCTTCTTAGGATTTGCAATGGCAGCCTAAAATACAAGAGAGGAAGAAATAATTCTTTCCCTTGTGAAAATTACGGTAATGAGAGAGAAAAAGAACTCACATTGGCAAATTTATTTAATCAATATATATCACTTAGCTAGGGTTTCTTTTGGATTTCAAAATCTACTAGGTTTTAGGTAGTAATTTCAGCCTCCATCTCATCCTAATAAAGTGGTGTATTTTGATTCAAATAAATATAGGATTTTAAACTTAATTAACATAATTATCCAAAGATAAATAATTAATTATCATTATCCTTGTCATTGCCGCATTTTTTTCTCTCATGGACTAAGGTCCATTTGCAATTTAAATACCTATTAAAATTATTAATTTGACTTTAATTAAAATCCCAAATTATTGCCTAATACTCTATATAATATTTTAGGCCCAATGCTTTATGTACGATCCTATAGGTCCATTTAATATTGGCAATGCATTAATAAATAATCCAAAGGCTATATATATTCTCTAGCAAGATATTATAAAATTTAAAATTAAATGAAAATGCAAATGACATTTAGTGACCTAATGCAATTTTGCATAGTCCCTTACCCTTAAATATCATAATTAATATAAGGCATGGAACTAGTCATCCTTATATATACTAATTCCTTTTTTGATATTTTAGTGACATTGAACTCTCAGATAAATAATGATTACTCATTATTTCATCTCGGTATGGCCATACACTTCTTAGTTCACTGATTAAGTGGATGGTGATATTTTCTCTCTTATCGAAAGGGGTAATCCCTTTACTTCTCTCATGCTCTCTAACATGAATTAGTGCATGCCCAAGCATACCCATACTAGTCACCCTGTTATGAGTATGTTAGGTGTATGTCAAAGTGCACAGTAATTCATAAAGACTTTCATAGAGATTTTTGTTAGTGTAAGCCCTAGCCCCAATGCATTGTTATAAAACACTTAATTTAATAAATGAGGAATTTGTTTTATCTATTGTATTCATGTGCATATCAATTGATAGAACTATCCAAGAATAGTGTTTTAGTTTTAGTTTAAGTTATCATGTGTGAGGCACATAGTTGTAAGACCTTGAAACAATTGAGACTTCATTCTAAATATCCCTAGTCAGTTATAGTCATAGGAATAACAAATGAATTAAGACTAGTATGCTCTCCCTGATAAGTTGAGTTCTATCTTACGGATCATAAAGACTAAAGTGTCAATCAGAGATCATAGATACATGTTTAGAATGTGGTATCTCGATTCGATCCATTCATGAGAACATTACATGGTACAAGTCATTAGTGATTCTCATGTGTAAGTTTTGCATCAGAGTTCTTAGACGCGAAATCACTATGAAACTCTTTATAAATTACTGTGTACTTTGACATATACCTAACGTACTCGTAATAGGGTGACAAGTATGGGTATGCTTGGGTATGTACTAATTCATGTTAGAGAACATGGGAGAAGTGAAAGGATTACCCCTCTCGATAAGAGAAAAAATATCATCAGCCACTTGATCAGTGAACTGAGAAGTGTATGGCCATACCGAGATGAAATAATGAGAAATCATTTTTTATCTGAGAGTTTAGTGTCACTTGAATATCAAGAAAGGAATTAGTATATATAAGGATAACTAGTTCCATGCCTTATATTAATTTTGATATTTATAGGTAAGGGACTATTAAAAATTGCATTAGGTCACTAAATGCCATTTGTATTTTCATTTAATTTGGAATGCTATAATATCTTGCTATAGAATATATATAGCCTTTGAATTAATTTATTAATTCATTGGCAATATTAAATGGACCTATAGGATCGCACACAAAGCATTGAGCTTAAAATATTTAAATAGTGTATTGGTCATTAATTTGGACTTTTATTTAAAGTCAAATTAATGTGGATAATGGGTGTTAAAATTGCTAAATGGACTTTGGCCCATGAAGAGTGAAAAACACGGCAAAAGGTATGGTAAATTGATTATTTATTTATCTTTAGATATTTGATTATTTATCTTTAGATAATTAAGTTAATTAAATTTAAATTCCTATATGTCTTTGAATCAAGATATACCACTTAATTAGGAAGTCATGGAGGATGAAGTTACTACCTAAATACTAGTGAATTTTGGCACACACAAAACCCTAAGCTAAGTGATATATATAGATAAGAAGTAACTTTGCCATTTAGGTTTTTTTCTCTCTCTAAGCCACCATTCTCAAAGGGAAAGGACTCTTCCTTCTTTTCTTGGATTTTGGGCAGCCATTGGTGAACCTTAGAAAGAACAAGATTAGGTCTTGTGTCTTTAGTTTAATACCCATTGCCAAATACAAAAAGATTAAAGCTAGCACTATAGGTTTTAAGCTATCTTTGCTAGTGTGTGTGTGAGCATAGAGAGGAATGGCATAAAGGCAGCTCTTTTGGAATTGATGATCAAGATCTAAGGCATATAAGTCCAAATTATTTGCTGGTCATCTTCAAAATCAAGTTTTGAAGTGCATCTAAACTTGTAAGTTTTCAAAAACCCTAAAATTGCATGTTTTGATTCTTTGTTGTATATTGCGTGGCATGTATGATCTAAATTTTTAATTTTTCCGCTGCGTGTTCATCATATATATGCCGTGTGATATCCCATAAGTGGTATCAGAGCCTAACCTTGCTTATTTTAGTACTTTAGATGCATTACATATTGATTCAAAAATCGTTATTGCATAAAAGCACAATGTTGGAATTTTCTGTTTTGAGTTTTTGCATTGTTTTAGTGTAAAAACTATTTTAAATGATTAGTTAGGTATTATAATTATTATGAAATGATAATATACTATCCTAAGATGTTCTTAGAGCTATTCATGGTCGGTTTTAATTATAAATACCTGATTGTACATGTTAACCTTAAAACTAGGTGCTAGTTTGCATATTTTGTGTTTGTAAACAACTAGTTTCTCAAAATTAAATGTAAAACCATGTTTGTAAGTGATTTTTAAATATTAATAACAGGTCTGGATATTTTTTAAAAATGGTTTTAATTATGGTCCATGATAATTTAATTGATCAATTTTAAAATCACTTAAAACTATGACTAGTTTGTGTTTGTTCCATGTTTAATCAATATTATTTGTTATAATTTGATTAAAATGGCACAAACACATTTAGATCAGATCTTAAAAGAGCCTTAAATCAATTTTTATTACCTTATTTAAATTATTAAATAGCTCATAAAATTATTTTAAGTGTTTGTGCATTGTTTGTGGCATTCGTGTATGACATATATTCTTCTTTAATTTTTATGTTTAATTCATGTTGGTTCATATTATATGTATTTTAATATTTATGGGTTGTATGACATAATATTAAAAAATGGCAAAATTTGAAATTATACTAGAGTTGATTTATAGCACAAATCTAACTAGTTTGTGTTTTGGAATTTTAAGAGAGCTTATTCAATAAGGGGATTTAGTCTATTGGGCTTTGGCCTAGGCCCATCATAGGGTCTTCTCTAAAAATTTCAAGTACACAATTTTCATTAATGGGCTTGGTTAAATTAATTAAAATTGGACTTTGTTTTATCCATGAATGTTATGTATATTTATTTGTTTATTTTGTGTGATGAATGGATATGCATGGTGCATTCATGGGCCCTGGGTTTTTGTAATTAAATATAGCCTGTGAGCCATTATGTATTATTGTAAAAGTTTCATTTATTTCTCAGTATATAATTTATTTGAACACTTTGTAAATCAAGACGAAGCCCGCCGAAGTGGAGAAGCCAAACTCGAAGATTCTTATGTAATAGTATAAAATCTTAGTTGTAGGTTTTTGGGCCCATATTTGTCACGCTTTACTTTATGCAATTATATATATATATATATATATATATATATATGTATATTATGAATGGATGACAAAGCATATGCCATGCAAGCCATAATAAAATGAATCCCTAAAATAGTAAGTGACAAAGTTTCCTTCCTAATTTGAAACATGTCAAGGCATCGATCATAGATCACATAGACTAGGAGTCTTAGATGTGCCCGATTATCTTTGTGAGGCATGGGTTGTTAATGTAGGTTGGACTTAACATGGAAAATGATGCCCGAACCTAGGCAACTAATAAATGGGTTTGTGCTATAACATCTTAAGATGTTAGCACATTTGATCCAAGAGTCATGTACGAGATATGATTGGAGTTTTCCAATCTAAGTAACTTAACTTGTTAGGTGTACAAGCTCGGCTTGACTAATAGGTTGTTGTGAAAAGTGGATCTTCGCGCATATTAAAATCACTAACACAAATTATTTAAAGGGATATTAATTTTGTTTGTGTGATTATAATAAGACCTCATTTAATCTTGCTAAATTTTATTATTGTAGATTGAAAAATGGCATCTTCAAACAACAACTTTTCATTGTGATTGGTCCTATAAAAGGACAAACTAAATGGCATCAATTTCATAGACTGGTATCGAAACTTGAGAATAGGTCTGAAGTAAGAGAAGAAGTTGTATGTTTTGGATGCACCCTTGCCTAAAGAACCTGCTAGGAATGCCTTTGTAGTTCAAAAGGAAACTTTTGAGACTAAGAAAAGCGACTCCAATGATGTGACCTGTCTGATGCTGGCCACTATGGTGCCTAATTTGCAAAAGTAATTCATGGACCAAAAGGCTTATCCGATCATGGTGTACTTCAAAGAGATGTTCAAAGAGCAAGCTCATCATGAGAGGTTCATGACAACAAAGGCCTTGATATCTTATAAGGTGGCTAAGGGTTCTTTCGTTAGTACTCATGTACTAAAGATGAAAGGGTATCTTGATACTCTTGAGAAACTTGAGTTATAAATGCCAAAAGAATTTACCACTGACTTGATCTTGGGTTCATTGACTGATGATTATGATCCATTTGTCATGAATTATAACATGCACGCAATTAACAAGACAATCATTGAGCTTCATGGGATGCTTAAGAATGCTGAAGAGAACATTCAAAAGACTAATGTCGTACTTATGGTTCAAGGGGGCTTTAAAAAGGGACCCACTAAGGGAAAGGGGAAGGGAAAAGAAAAACCCAAGTATAACCTAGCTCAGCCTAAGTCCAGTGGGAGTGCACCTCTGGCCCAACCTAAGCCCAATGCGTAAAAGCTCAAGGAGAGCGAGAGCACATGCTTCCACTGCAACAAGTTTTGTCATTGGAGGAAGAATTGCACTCTCTTCAAGGAAGAACAAAAGAAGAATGGAGCCAAGGCGTCCAGTTCTGGTATTCTTGTTGTTGAAATTAACCTTTTTATTTCTACCACTTGGTTATTGGATACCGGTTGTGGTTCTCACATTTTTTCAAATGTGCAAGGGTTAAGAAATAGGTGGTTACTTAGGAAGAATGAAGTGGACCTCCATGTGGGGAATGAAGCACGAGTTGCTGCCATGGAGATAGGCGACTATCAACTCACTTTACCTTCTAGACCGTGTTTAGATTTGAAAAATTGTTATTATGTGCCTGCTATGAGCAAAAACATTATTTTAGTTTCTTATTTGGATATGGATGTATTTGATTTTGTTATTAATAATGGTAATATTCATATTCATCACCAAGGCATTTCATATGGAAATTCCATGTTACAAAATGGCCTTTATATCCTTGATCTACAAAACAATGAGTCCATATACAAAATTAATACAATAAGGGTTAAATCAAATGAATTGAACCATACCTACTTCTGGTATTGTCGTTTAGGACATGCAAACGAAAAGTACATTTCAAGACTCCACAAATCTGAATTGCTTGGGTCATTCGATTTAGAATCTTATGATACATGTGAGCCATGTTTGCATGGAAAGATGACAATGAGTTCTTTTAACAAGAAAGGTGAAAGGACTAGTGACTTACTTGAATTAATACACACCGATGTATGTGGACCATTAAGTACACAAGCTATAGGTGGTTTTAGCTACTTTGTAACATTCACAAATGACTTCAGTAGATATGGCTATGTCTATCTAATAAAGCATAAGTCTAAAACTTTTGAAAAATTCAAAGAGTTTAAGAACGAAGTAGAAAACCAACTTGGCAAAATTATAAAAGCCATTCTATCAGATCGAGGTGGCAAATACTTAAGCCAAGAGTTTGATGGTCATCTGAAGGAGTGTGGAATTATTTCATAGCTCACTCCTTCTGGAACACCACAATGGAATGGTGTGTCCGAAAGGAGAAATTGAACTCTATTTGACATGGTTCGATCGATGATGAGTCAAGCTAATCTTCCTGTCTCTTTTTGGAGTATACATTAGAAACTGCTGCATTTCTTTTGAACCGTACTCCAACTAAAGCAGTTGAGAAGACAACATATGAGGTATGGATTGGGAAAGAGCCCAACATGTCTTTTTTCAGGATTTGGGACTATGAAGCACATGTTAAGAAATTAACATCTGATAAACTAGAGTCCAAATGTACTATCTGCTTATTTGTGGGTTATCCCAAGGAAACAAAGGGATACTACTTTTAATCACAAGCTGAGAATAAAGTATTTGTTGCTTGCAAGGCTGTTTTCTTGGAAAAGGAATTCCTTCTCAATAAAGATAATGGGAGTAAAGTAGAACTTATAGAAATTCAAGTGCCACAAACTCCTGTAGAGGATGAGTTAGAAGTGGGATCAAGTTCACAACCAGTTATTTTACAAGAATCCATTACTCAATAACCTAGAAGATCTGGTAGGGTGTGTTGGGAGATTAAGAGATACGGATTTCTAATCACCGATAGTGACACTATTGAGTTAGTGGATCGTGAGGATCCAACTACCTACCGAGAAGCTATTGAGAGCCCTGACTTGGAAAATTGGCATGGAGCCATGAAATTCGAGATGCAATCAATGTACGATAGCCAAGTTTAGACCTTGGTTAATCCATCGGAAGGTGCTAAGGTAATTGAATGCAAGTGGCTATTTAAACTCAAAGTTGATGAGACCTACAAAGGTAGACTAGTAGCAAAAGTTTTTTGGCAAAATCATGGTGTAGACTATGATGAGACCTTTTCGCCTGTAGTCATGCTCAAGTCTATTAGGATCTTTCTTGCCACAACTGCATATCATGACTATGAGATATGGCAAATGGATGTCAAAACTACTTTCCTCAATAGAAATCTACTTGAGGATGTGTATATAACACAACCTAAGGGTTTTTTCAATCCCAAGCATCCTAAGAAGGTTTGCAAACTTCAAAAATCCATTTATGGATTAAAGCAAGCATCCTAGAGTTGGAATCTCTGTTTTGATGAAGCAGTCAAAGAATTTGACTTCATCAAGAACGAAGATAAGCCTTGTGTGTACAAAAAGGTTAGTGGGAGCATAATAGTATTTCTGGTCCTATATGTGGACAACATCCTTCTCATTGGGAATGACATTCCAACATTGCAAAACGTTAAACATTGGCTAGGGAAATGTTTCTCAATGAAAGACTTAGGTGAAGTCAAGACAATACTTGGTATTCGGATCTATAGAGATAGATCAAATCAGCTTTTCGGACTAAGTCAAGAAAAGTGCATAAACAAAGTACTAAAGCATTATAGTATGGGAGACTCAAAGAAAGGGTATATACCTTTGGCTTTGGGAGTTCTTTTGACTAAAGAACAGTGTCTTCAAACCAAAGAGGAGAGGGACAACATGATTAGAATCCTGTAAGGATCCAAAATAGGCCCTAGTAGAATTCAAAGGCAATTACATGTTATTAAAGTTTAATTGAGCATTATTAGATGAATTATTAAGAGTTAAGCTATTAATTGGGGAAAAATGTTATTAAGATATCATTAATTATGTGATAAATGTGTAAATTATATGGTATGAATTTTATAAGGTGATAATTAAATTATATTGGTTTAATAATGTTCAAGGATGTAATTAAAGTAAAAAGTATTAATTTGTGGATAAAAGAAGGGTTTAAGAGGTTGAATTAAGAGAAGAAATAAATGGATAGGTTAATTTAAAAGATAAAAAGTTATAATGGATCAAAATTGAAAGAAAGGAAACAAGTTTTGGGGTAAAAGTTGTGATTAGTAGTTTGGTGGGTCAATTGTAAAAATGAGAATCACATGCAAGGACTAATATGTACTTTAGCCACTATAATGTTATGGAAACTTATTTTATCATTAAAAGGGGTAGTGGAGAGTGAGTGGGAGACCCATTCCACTCACAACTCCCAAGTCCTTCACGTAAACATGAATTAGGATGTGGGTTATGTTTACTCCTTTCTCATATCTTTATATCCCTATCTCTAGATTTGAAGCTTTGTCATTTTGGGAAGTGGATTTGGATGGCATGCTCTAGGAAGTTCATATTTTCTCTTTTCTCATCTCTTTCAAAATTTAACTCCTATATCTATAATCAAAGCCATAGCTTCTTGCATTTGACTTCAGTAATGGAAGATATTTGGCCTTGTTGATTTTAGTTAAGGTATAAGTGCTTATACTCTTCCTTTATTTTACGTTCAAATCTCCTCTTCACCTACCATGATTCTTCTTTTCTTCATCTTTATTTCTTTATGTGGGTAGGAAATCAAAGGAGATGATATTTATAGTTTGTTTTGGAGTAGTGAAAGAAAAAGGAGATCTTGGAAGAAGACTAAGGTTACAAAACAGGTTTGGGAACATTTTCCTCTTCTTGCATGTGTTTATTTTGTATTGAAATATGGATAGAGTGTGATTTAGGAATGCATATGGAGATTTTGTTAGAGTTTTAAAGATGAAAGTTAAAAATTATATGTTTTGCATGTGTGATTTGAAATGGTATTAAGGATGATGGTTTGTAATGCTTGTGATTAGTTCATCAAAATCTTTGCATGAGAATATCTTTTAAATTTATGGAATGTGTTCATATTATTTAAGGTTATTTTGAGTGATTTCTTGATAAATTAATGATGATAATAAGAATGAACATATATTTGATAAATAATTTCATTAGAAACGTTAGTTACTAAGTTTAAAGGCACATACAAGTATATATCGAAATTCTGGGTTTTTGTTCACTAGACCTAGATGTACTCTTTTGGTAATATATTGAGTTTTATAATAGAAAATTCGATGATTGAAATTGGAAATTAAATTAGACTTACATACAAATATTTCATAAGAAGAAATCACACTCAAATTCTATCTCTAAATGGGTCATAATCTATCTTGAAAATCGGATAAGTGTGCAGTCTTTGTGCTCATGAACAGTCTTTAGTAATTTCAATATATCTCTAGTTCTAGAAATGATATTTCAAATATTTTTGATGTTCTATAAACTCGAAATGTATATCTACAACTTTGTAGAAGACAACTTTTTCTAAAAAGCCCTTTTACTATGTCAAAAATGAAGTACAAGATTAAGTTATTAAGCAGTTTGCAGGATTTTGGAAACAGGGTGAAAAACTCGTATGGCCAAGCATACTGTCGCGAGCGCGACACTTGCCGCGAGGGCGACACTTGCTGCGAGCGCGACATCATGATTTTGGCCCATAACTATGCTTTTTATTCCCCTTTATCAGTATATTAGGCTACCCCTATGTGTTGCACATATGACTAAAAAAAATAGGCCTTGAATGCAAGTATACGAGAGCAATAAACTCATGTGTATATAGATTTGTATCAAAGGATATATATATGGATTTGCATGATTTGTATCATTTACATTGAAAATTGTCTATGAATGTATACCTATGCATCATGGAAATTTTACATTAATAGTTAATTTATATCACCATGAATAATTATGAAATTATTGTTAATTATATATGTGTATGATATTATGATTGTGATATGATGAGTTTTCTAAAGATCATATGTTTAAGTATAAGTTCATGATGAAAGTTAAATGTATGTGCCATACGAAAAAATATTAATAGCATATGATTGATGAGTGATTGAGGTATATAAATATTGATAATCATGCTTATCGGAACAAGCTTATTAGATGCAAATGTACTACAGGTATGTACAATCTATGATTATATTTATAAGTGCATGAGCATGTAATTGTCCTATGAGATAGAAAATGATTAAATGTCACTTAATAGGTGAGATTATATGCTTGTGCAAATGGTATACTAGAAGTACAGCTTTAAAGTATGAAATGAACATGAATATAGTGTTGCCTGCAATAGAGTTCAAATATGGATATAAATACATGAATGATAGTTAATATTAAAAATGCTATCCATGAATGTACATTTGGTGCTGGGGTTTATGAACTAAGAAAATGAAAACATGTCATGTTATATGTATTTATGTGTAAAGATGATGGTACCTAGTTGTATACATACCGATGAACCTAAGGCTACTAAATCTAGTTGTATGACTGGCTTTTAATTGGTTGATATATATATATATATTTAAGTCTAGATGATTCTACATGATTCCTAAGGATTTCTTCAAAATTACTATAGTACATATAGTTTGAAATGTTAACTTTGCTTGTATGAAGAAGTAAGGTGATTAGTAGAATATATGTGTGCATATAAACATATATGCATATGTATGATCTTACATGGTTGGGTTCAAAGCTTGAAAACTATTTTAGAGTAATGATTCAAATAATATTTTTAAAGTGAAATGTATAACTATGTCTTTGCTTAATTGAAATGACATAATTAAGCATATGTGTTATCACATGTTGGCATGCGAAAATACAAATCTACAGTGCTATAGACTCAATTATAGAAATCTTATTAAAGCATATAATGGTATTATATAAGTATAGTCTTGACATGCAGATAAGTTACACATGATTGTGTATATGAATACATTGATTACAGTTATACCAGAGTATACATGTGCATATAAGAATATGAATGAATAAAGAAAATATAAATTAAAGAGATTGTTCTGCCTGCTTTGAGTCTAGGAAGTGGATAGATAGGCATGCCTATAAGGGTAACTTGCAGCTGCTTTTGAACATTTTGACCTCGTTAGGTCCACTTGAATTTAAAAGTATAGTGACCCTATTTGGGTTTAAAAGTTAAAGTTAATTTAAACAACCCTCGTGTGGGTTGTAGCCAACCCCATTTGGGTCCGCTTGACCGGTCCATGTTATTTGTTCGACCTCGTTTGGGTCCATGTTATTTGTTCGACCTCGTTTGGGTCCATGTTATTTGTTCGACCTCGTTTGGGTCCACCAATTTATCATACAGTTTTATCCCTACAAGGGATCATCGTTTAATACCTCCGGGTATCTCTTTGCTGTCTTCGGGTGACCTATTATCACTTTGGTGCCTTCGGGTGACCTAGTACCTTTGGGTACCATCGTATAACCCGTTATCCACCTCTTTAGAATAGTGCAGGCTTTATTATCAAGGTTAAGAAAAGTTTAATAAGGCATGCAAATTCTTAGTTGACTTTATACTATTCTACATATGAAATTCCTTTTGATGCATACAAAACCCAAGTCTAAAAGAATGCTCGATATACATATGTATCTATACTGCTAGTACATAAACAAATTGCATGTTAATTGCTAAATGCTCTCTATATATATGTGTCCTTTATTCTTATATGTATTACATTGTATGATTTCTATAAGTGAATTTAAATGTTTAATTTCTTTCATTTCTTGAAATAAATCATTGTTACATTTGAAGCATGTTGGATGCTTGTTAACGATCACTGTGAGTGGTCGTTTATCTTGATTTAGTTCCCCACTAAGCTTTATAGCTTAGCACGGGTGTTTCATCCATGTAGGTTGCAAGGTTAAGACTTTCTCTCAGGATTGATATCTGTAGCTGGCTGGCCAACACAAGTCTTTGAAGATTATAAACTATATAGTTTTCTTTTTTGTTCCTTTTAGTATTTCAAAGGTTTTATGTTGTGTTGGAAATCTTGTAAAAGTACAACTGTTTTGTAAGATGTTATTAACGGATATATTTTTGTAAAGAGACTCTAATGTATATTGTGAAGTTTTAATAGTTTAGCACTCTTATGGATTAAGTATGAATATCAGTTCTCTATATAGTTGATATATGTTTATGTTGCACAATAGAACATGTGTAACGAGATGGATAAGGTGATATGTATAGATTATAGAATAAGGGTGCTACAAATCCCATATGCATTTGTTATTGGATCTATCATGTACGTTATGTTATGTACTAGGTTGGATGTTGCTTATGCATTGAGTAGAACTAGTAGGTTTCTGCAAGACCCTAGTGAGAAGCATTGGTCTACTGTAAAGGGGATTCTTAAGTACCTACGAAAGACTAAGGATCACTTCTTATTGTATGGTGGTCAAGAAGAGGTCATCATACAAGGTTATGCTGATGCTAAATTTCAAACCAGCACTCAGGACTCAAGATAGCAAGTGAAAACAATGTAGTGGATCCTTTGAAAAAATATTTGCATCCAAATCTGCATGAAGCTCATTTGAGAGCGTTCGGTATTAGGGCTATGCCCAATTGGGACTAGTGCTAGTGGGAGATTGTTAGTGTAAGCCCTAGCCCCAATGCATTGTTATAAAACACTTAAGTTAATAAATGAGGCATTTGTTTTATCTATTGTATTCCTGTGCATATCAATTGATAGAACTATCCAAGAATGTTATTTCAGTTTAAGTTATCATGTGTGAGGCACTTGGTTGTAAGACCTTGAAACAATTGAGACATCATTCTAAATATCCTTAATCAGTCATAGTTATGGGAATAACAAATGAATTAAGACTAGTATGCTCTCACTGATAAGTTGAGTACTATCTTACGGATCATAAGGACTAAAGTGTCAATCAGAGATCATAAATACATGTTTAGAACATGGTATCTGGATTCGATCCATTCATGAGAACATTACATGGTACAAGTCATAAGTGTTTCTCATGTGCAAGTTTTGCATCGAATTTCTTAGACCTGAAATCTCTATGATTATGAATTACTACGTGCTTTGACATATACCTAATGTACTCGTATCAGGGTGACAAGTATGGGTATGCACTAATTCATGTTAGAGAGCATGAGAGAAGTGAAGGGATTACCCCTCTCGATAAGAGAGAAAATATCATCGGCCACTTAATCAGTGAACTGAGAAGTGTATGGCCATACCGAGATGAAATAATAAGAAATAATTTCTTATCTGAGAGTTCAGTGTCACTGGAATATCAAGAAAGGAATTAGTATATATAAGGATGATTAGTTTCGTGCCTTATATTAATTCTGATATTCATGGGTAAAGGACTATGCAAAATTGCATTAGGTCACTAAATGCCATTTGCATTTTCATTTAATGTGTAATGCTATAATATCTTGCTAGAGAATATATATAGCCTTTAAATTAATTTATTAATTCATTGCCAATATTAAATGGACCTATAGGAACAAACATAAAGTATTGGGCTTAAAATATTTAAATAGTGTATTAAGCATCAATTGGGGCTTTCATTTAAAGTCAAATTAATGTGGATAATGGGTATTAAAATTGCTAAATGGACTTTGGCCCATAAAGAGTGAAAAACACAGCAAAAGGAATGGTAAATTAATTATTTATCTTTAGATAATTAAGTTAATTAAATTTACATTCCCATATGTCTTTAAATAAAGATATACCACATAATTAGGAAGTCATTGAGGCTAAAATTACTAGCTAAATGCTAGTGAATTTTGGCACACACAAAACCCTAATCTAAGTGATATATATAGATAAGAAGTAACTTTTCCAATTAGGTTTTTTTCTCTCTCTAAGCCGCAATTCTCAAGGGGAAAGGACTCTTCCTTCTTCTTTTGGATTTTGGGCAGCCATTGGTGAACCTTAGAAAGAACAATATCAAGTCTTGTGTCTTTAGTTTAATACCCATTGCCAAATACACAAAGATTAGAGCTAGTACTCTAGGTTTTAAGCTATCCTTGCTAGTATGTGTGTGAGCATAGAGAGGAGTGGTGTAAAGGCAACCCTTTTGGCATTGGTGATTAAGATCTAAGGCATATAAGTCCAACTTATTTGCTGGTCATCTTGGAAATCAAGTTTTGAAGTTCATCTAAACTTGTAAGTTTTCAAAAACCCTAAAATTGCATGTTTCGATTCTTTGTTGTATATTGCGTGGCATGTATGATCCAAATTTTTAATTTTTTTGCTACGTGATCATCATGTATATGCCATGTGATATCCCATGAATTTTAGGTCTAAGAAATCCGATGCAAAACTTGCAATTGAGAAACACTTATGACTAGTACCATGTAGTGTTCTCATGAGCGGATCGAATCCAGATACCATGTTCTAAACATGTATCTATGATCTCTGATTGACACTCTAGTCCTTATGATCCATAAGATAGAAATCAATTTATCAGAGAGAGCATACTAGTCTTATTTTATATGTTATTCCCATAACAATGACTGACTAGGGATATTTAGAATGAAGTCTCAAATGTCTCAAGGTCTTACAACCATCTGCCTCACATGTGATAACTTAAAATAAAACAACATTTTTGGATATTGATATGCCCAAGAATACAATAGATAAAACAAATGCCTCATTTATCATCTTGAGTGTTTGTGACAATGCATTAGGGCTAGGACTTACCCTAACAGTGTGATACAATGATTTAATTATTCTTATTATTGTAAGGATCCAATCATGGCCCTAATCGGATTATTGTTAATTAATAAGGATTACCATTAATTAAGGTAAATTGGATTATTTTGCAATTATCGAGGTTAAGTTCTAAGAGGGGTACTTTTCTAATTTCAGCATATAAGTATTTGAGTTAAGTTAAATTATAATTAAAGAAGAGGATAAAATTGAAGTGAATTAGAAAGTCTTGGGGTCAAATTGTACGGAATGGAAATTTAGAAGATTATTGTGTGTAAGGGCATTTTGGGAATTTTCATTGGTGAGATATTTATCCCACTATAAATTAGGGTTTGGGAGAGATGGAGATTGGCATTTTGAAGGCTCTCTCTCTCTCTAAAATCACGGTTTGGAGATGGATGCTAGGGTTTGGGAGTTAACATCAAAGGTAATGTTTCCCTTAAAGATTTCTTCATTTTTTCTGTTCATTTGTGATGTTTGATGAGAGATTACAAGATCTTATTGTCATCATGTGTAAGGAAATGAGAGAGAAGCATGTAAATCAAGTGAAAGAGAAGAAAGGAACCTTGTGTAAAAGAGGTGAAGCTTGATTTTGAGGTACGGGATTTATTTGGAAAAGTTACTGTACACATTTCCCATCTTTTGTTGTATATGTTTCTTTGTGAGATTAAGGGTTAATCTAGTGTGTTTTGATGAGTATAACATGATTAGTTACTTAAATGATCATATTAGTAAGTGGGAAAGTGAGATTTAGGGTTTAAATCCATGTTATGCATGATCGGGGCTCTGGATTTTCTTCTTTCCTTCCCACACATTGCCACTTACCCTTTTCTACTTGTGAATGCATGGCCACGTGATGCATTTCTTCTTCCTACCCACGGCCACGTGCACTTGTTCTCCTTTAGAACACGCGGCCACGAGTGTTGTTCTTTATAACACAGGGTCACTCACTCCCTTTTCATGAAAAATGCGTGGCCACGTGAAGATTTCCTTCATCCCACCCATGGCCATGCATTCCTTGTTCATAAAACCCATGGCCACTGTGTGTTTCCTCTTGGAAACACGTGGCCACGTGTGTGTTTCCTCTTTGAAACACATGGCCACGTGTGTGACAGACCTATCTGCACTAATTTTGCTTATAAGTTGAGCTAGAAAACTCCACATTGAGTGATTATTTTTGCGTCTGAAAATAGATTTCCATACCTATATTTCATATGAAGAAACCAAGTCTTAAATATGTCCCTAAATAGGCCATAATTCAGTTTGAATTCACGACCAGTTTGCTGCCCAATCACTAGGAGCAGACCTTAGTGTTTTGTAAATATCTGAAAGTATAGAAATGATATCAAGATGATTTTTGATTATTTAGAAAATAGAAACATAATGGAATAAGTTTGTAGAAGACCATTTTTGCTGAAAATTCTTTTTGATATGTCAAAAACCTCTCTCAAGTCGAGCATAGAAAACTGCCTATGACTATTCATGACTCGTAACTTCGATCACAACTCTTGACACATGTTAGTCGTGAACAAGTACACGAGTCATGAAGTTTGCTTCCTTTCACGAGTAGTGACACCCCTCACGACTTGTACACTTCTCTACTTAATCCAAACATGCATTTTAAGCCCTTTTGTGTCACCAAAGCTAGTCTAAACCTTTTTAAGTAACTTAAAAGCATTTTAAGCATAAAATAAAGATAAGTTGTGACACTAAATATGATTAAATGAAGCGATATATGAGAATAAAGGTAGTAAATGAACACTGACATTGGAATATATGAAAGTGTTTACTTGTAATTTATTATATTATAATGATTATACACATGTGATTTGGCTTTGCCCAAAATATTTCACATCGAAATTCCTCTACAATGATATGAGAATACTAGAACATAACCTAGTGATAATAAGAGAATAGGTACAAGGTTTCATGTACAAGTAAAAATAAAGGGAACATCACATGCAATGTTAAATTATGAAATCATAGGAGCTTGGTTATACTCCAGGTCACAAGAAGAATTAATGATTAGCAGTAATGTGTAATAATCTGCTCATTGTTTATTCATGCCTGTAATACAATATTATTAGCACAAGAGCATCCGTAGTGTGTTAACGACTAAGATGAAATGACCTCACACAACTTACATAAGCATAAAATGTTATAAGATGAAAAATACAAGTAAGATGATTGAAGTATATACGACTATGTTAAAGTGTATAACTTGTTGTTTATACTCTAGTGAACCTTAATATAAAGGATCTTACTCATTTGATATTCATACCCTATGATGTAAAATGAAAGTTGCAAGTCTTCAAGTAATGTTCTAATGATTAAGATGATACAATCTTATACAACTCACCTAGGAAAATAATGTTATAAAATAGCAAGTACAAATAAAATGATCATGTTATATGTGATAATGTTAAGGTAGATAGTTTGTTTCCTATGATATAATAGATTATAAAAGTATGAAAAAAGGGCTAAAGATGAATAAGTGTTGACTTTAAGCTATAAGAGAACCTATTTATTCTATGAGATGGATCATGAATGCTTGAATGCTGCTATATATGATTATGTTGTAAGGCGATTAATTATGAGAGTAGAGAAACTACTCACGGTAAGCAGTAACAAGGTACGTTATTGAGAACTATTTATGAGTTATGTAAGTTTTATAGGGTATACTTGATTCGAGCATGCTATGATGAGTAGCTTGGTTTAATATGTATATGTATGAGTGTAGGTGGATACGCACAATGCTAATCATGAAAGATGACATGTTATTATTGTTTGCATAAGCACATAACTATCATGATATGAACAAAAGAAAATTGATGCAAGCATACGATCATATGATAGCATCCATATGTAATGGAGCTTAACGCTCAACATTGATGTATGATAAGAATGATATGCATTCTTTTATGAAAAGTGACTTTAAGTCAAATGATGAGCTAAGTAAAGAAGAATATACTAAAGTAAAGATGTCTTAAAAAGTTAAGCCTGCAGGTCTTAGTTCAATTGTGGATTAGATAGGCATGCCTAAAGGGATACAGTTGCAGCTGCTATAGTTGACCCCGTTTGGGTCTTGTTCCTTAATGGAACCATCGTTTGACCCCGTTTGGGTCCATAGTTTGTTCCTTGATGGAACCATTGCTTGACCCCGTTTGGGTGCATTATTTGATATCTTCGGATATCCATAGTTTGATACCTTCGGGTATCCATTGCTCCCGTTATCCATCTTTTGAACTAGTACTTAGGCAAGCTATGAAAGATGTAAATGGTATAAGAAATAAAGTAATGTATGTATCGATCGCCTCTCTTATATGTATTGGAATCATGATAGTGATTTATTTTATTTCTTTATTCTAAATTTCAGTTAGCTGTAAACTATTTCCATGAAATGAAATGCCATATTATGTAGTACTTGATTGTGATGTCTTACATCAACTATGAGAAAGGTCACCATGTGAGTACCAGTGAGGGTTGGTTCCACGGTGCATAGTTGGGCCACAAGCTTACAATATTGAATTAAACGTTACATGAACTATGGCATGCATAATAATATGAGTATGAGATAATTAGAAAAATGTTTGCATGTGGTATGAAGACCTTGTCAGTTAATAATGAGGTGTAATACCTATTCCTTGGAATGGCATGCAAATTCATGAGTATATATATGAACATTTATATATGTATGTGTTTATGTATAATTCTAACATAAATCAAAGTGCGAAGCATTATATGATATGAGTCTATATGATGTTTAAAGTGTAAAGATAATATAACGTTAAGGAAGACACGTGAAGAAAACTCGAACAAAATGGTAAGTTTGTAATATATGTAATGAAAGCATGTCTAACAATATCTATTGCAAGGTTATATAACATGAGCACTTTCTTTTGGATGCGAATAAGCTATAAATGTGCATGTTAGGTAATCAAATTGGTTAATCGTATTGAGTTGAAGGTTGTAAGAATATAACGATAATATCAATATTTTAGACAAGAAGAATTATAAGGTGCATGAATTGTTCTAAGAAATAGGAGAACATTAAAAATGATCATTAATTAACAAGTTTCAGGGATAAGATAAGTTTATATAATGCTTTCGATTTTAGTAATGATGGCATCATTAGTTAAGGTTGAAAGCTTCCCGGAATGCCCATTGTGGCATGATAAATAATGGAACCTCATATGTTATTTATGTTATTATGATTATTGTATTTGGTTTGATGAAGAATATCGTAAGAGCTTGTCCATAGTTTTTGTTCCCCACTAAGCTTTATAGCTTAGCACGGGTTTGTTTATCCTTGTAGGTTTCAGGATAAGCTCCAGAGGATCGGTTATGATGTAGTTGCCTTGAGGATATCAGGATACTTGAAGGCCATTTATGTTATGTTTATCTTATCTATAAGCTTAATTATCTTATTATGGCATGTAATGATGGCATGTCTTATTATTATTATTATTATTTCTGCATGACCATTACTAGGTTATAATGATGATGATTGGTGATGATTGATGATTATCCATGGTTAAGGAACTAGGGTGTTACAATTATTGTGTACGAATTCTTTATTTTTTATGTTCTTTTATGAGTATTTAATTAATTGGATTTTGGAGGATTACTTTAAATTCTTTCATCGGAAGTCATGCCCCTGGAATGATCTATCACTTACTGCCCATCCGATTTTTCTTGCTTCTTTCTTTCTTTTTTATGGTTTTGCTTGATTAATTATTTATTTTGCATTCATGGATTTATTTTTCTTCTGGATTTATTATTTTTTTGGGTTTGTAATAATTAGTAAAAAGGACTTTTTAAGCACGTTAAAAGGAAAAGGCATTTAAAATGTTTTCCATTAAATAAATTTGATATTTTTTTTCAAAAATATGGACCAATGTCCAATTTTTAGCCCAAATCCATACAATATAATGAAATGCTTTTTTTTGTGAATACATATAATGGAACCTATGTTCCCAATTTGACTAATTGCCCATTTTATATATGCTACCTTAGTTCTATATGTTTTGTTGAGGATGATTTGCCTACTTAGGATTTTATTTGATGTAATTATTTACTGCTTTCTATTTGATTGGGATGTTTATTTAATTCTATGCTTTTGCATCATATGAGAGAGAAGAGAGGATTAAAATTTAAAACTCAATTATAAAACAAAACCTAACCAAGATGCCTAATATGAGTGATATCCCAAACATCAATCTCTGCCCAGGCATTAGAAGGTCGAGATAAACTTCTTGATGTGTTGCCAGGTGGCAGCTTCATAACACCTACCTTTTTGGGCCCACTAATAGACACCTTCATAGGTTGACTTCCAACCATAAATTAGAACTAATGCCTTTTTATGGTGAAGTGACCAGTTTATGATTAAAAGTGAGCATGCTCTAATCTCAGACCCAAAAAATAGGCCTTTGAGGGCAAACCTAAAATCGAAAGAAGGCTCTGGTGCATGTCACAGTGGTGACTCTGCTAGGGACCAAAGAGACCTTGCTTCAAAAACCTTCTTAGTGAATTTTTATATAATTAGGTTTTGTTATTAATCTTATCTCTTTTCTAAACTTGATTTATTGCATTCATTTTAGAGCCTTAGATTTAAAATAGGCATCCCTTTTAGTCCCGATGCTATTTGAAGCATGCCCTACATTCAATCAATGTAGGAAGGTGTCAAGGAGTCCCACCGGCCCATGTCTAGTACCAAATGGTATATAAAATGGTGATTCATTGGTCGTTTTGCTCATGATGAGCTATATCTATTTGTAGGGACCATGGTTATGTAACCTTAAAGTTTCATCACCTTTGACTTAATCTCGTGTAATGATAATAGCAAGTTCCCTTAGGTTGTATAACAATAATAATCTTTTGCTTACCATGTGTACCTTTATGTATTGATCAAACTCAAACAAATTAAGAGGGTACAAGTCAAAGGCTACCATGCCCCAGTGGAACCAACTTGATCTATGTGAGTTAAAATACATGATGGTCAAAAATCCATATGCCAGCAAATTTATTTAGAGAGGTTATGCTATCAATTTTCCATCATCCACCATATGCATCAATTGGGTACCCCATTGATCCATAGGCTAAGCCCACCTAGGAAAGAGATTGTACGACCTCCTATGTAGGAGGAATAAGATTGGAAAGCTATTGTTATGGTTGTGTGTGATTGTGATTGATTCCTAGCCAAACTATGCATTGCATTCTTGCATCACATATATACTATACCCATAAATCATTTACCATGCATCACTCCTGACATTTGGTATTATCAGCCATTATAGACTCATCTAGGTGGTCCAAAGGGTCAAACAGACAGCTGTTTCAAAGATCCATATTCAGATTATCAAGACCAAACTCAGGTTCAAATTTGGGTTTAGAGATCAGTTTTGAGTGGGATTTAAGCTAGTTATCAGAAAAAGTCAAGGAATTAGCTTGGAAATGGGAACTAAAATGGTTAATAAGACTAGGAGAGTAGTTGATGATATCACAACAAGATTTCCATTCTTGAGGTAAAGATTGTATGTTACCTTTGTTGGGCCTTTTACAATAAGGGATGACTCAGATTAGAGGTTGGATAAGTGTCTGCATGAGTTTAAGGAGAGGATAATGGCTATGATTGGTTGGATGGTGGCTTCCATAGCACCTAATGTTAGAACTCATCCTATAGCACCCGTCTATGAAACAGCAGAGCCAACTCCTACTGGAAACGCTGCCACAATTGATACTACCGTGCTTCAAGACCTATCTAAAAGGGAGAGGAGGCACAAACCTAAAGAAGATTTTATAGAGGAGGATGATAAAGATTATGTTCCTCCAATGATGAACATAAGGATAAGGGGTCCTAGCAATGAGGATCTAACTTTTAAGTAGATGGAGGAAAACATCAAAGCCATGTTTAGGCTATTAACTGCTAGCAAGGGGATAAAACCTAAAGATAGGGACTTAGATAGGGATGAACCACTACCTTAAAGGTTCAAGATGCCTAATCTACTAAGGTTTGATGGCACCTCAAATCCTTCAGCACACATCAAACAATACACTTTAACCATGGAAGGGATTACTCAATCAACGAAATAGAAGGTGGAGTACTTTTGCTTTAGTTTGATTGAGCCTACCATATACAAGTATCATGCATTGGATAGATAAACTAATGAGGATTGGGATCTACTGATAAAAGAATTCCTTAAGCAATATGACTATACTACATGGATAAAAGTCACCATGAAATATCTTGAATTACTTCAGCAAAAACACACTGAGTCTTTCCATGGGTACCTCACTAAATTGAGAAATAAGGTGATGGAAATGAAAAGAAAGCCTAACACAACTAATTAAATCAAGTTATTTATCCATAATGTAAGCCCATACCTAAGAGATAGATTGAAAATGAAGGGTCTAAAAGATTGGAAGTCTTTGAAAGACATAGCCATATAAACTGAAGAAGAATACCTAGCAAGAAGTGTAAATAGTGAGAATGCAAAAAGGAGCTTCAGTAGCAATAAGACTATCAAGAATAGTAGTGGCTAGAATAGAGTTGGGATGAATGCATAGTTGTCTACAATAGAGGTGGGTCAGAGGCACTATTTTGACCTGGGGAAATTGCTTACTAGGGTTCTAAATAGGTTGGTTAAAGAAGGGAAGCTTCAGCTTTTACCACCAAGGCCTGTAAAAAGTTAAGGGCTGTCCTATCATAAGGAGGACCAATATTATGCATACCATCAACACACTGGGCACTCAATTGATTATTGTTATATTCTAAGGAATAAAATTCAAGATTTGATTGCCAATAAGCAATTCTCGGATCCGAAGAAAAGGGATAAGAAGAAAAAGGGTGGTTATGATGTTGTACCTCCTCTAGTGTACATGATAGGATCAAATATCTAAGTAGTATGTGATGAAAGATTTATATGGGAATGAGTATCTGGTCGTTACTCACTGGACCTTGAAAGCAACAAAGCAAATTGAAGCAAATAAGCCAATTTCCATGATTGAATGTTGGGATACTCCCACAGAGAGTGAGGATGAAGGGACTATAGTGCCCATTGATATATGAAGTTCAACCAGTGAGCAAGAGGAAGAGGTACATGAAGAAAAAGAAGTGAAAGCAATCACAAGAAGTGGGAAAGTGGCCCCTAAGGTCAAAAGGCAGCCGGCTTCTGCTTTAGTGCCTATAAAGAAAGCAGTTGAGGATGATAAAATAATCAAGCAATTAAAAATGACATAGGCTCAGATAGGCATTTGGGACTTATTAAGGCAATCTCCCTCTCACAGATGAAATTTGGTTGAGGATTTGAGCGAGGCTACTATGGCTATTACTATATCATCTTCTGAATTGCTAGATTTAGTTAAAGGTGAAACTGGTGAAAATGTTGTGTACTCGAATATTTACTTATCCATAGAAGGAAGGAATCATAATCATCCTCTCTACAATAAAGCTTAGGTTAATGGTAAGCACACAGCTTGTGTAATGATTGATTATGGTTCCCCTATTAATGTCCATTCTTTGGTGGTAATCTTGGCCTTTATATTGAATAAGACCATGCTTAGTAAATTTGATCTAACTATTTCTTCACATGACAACTCTAAAAGATAGGTGGCTATGACATTTAAGGCTTTGATGAAGATGGGGTCCTATTGAGACTGAAGCTGAGATCATGGTTTTGCCTATTATAGCAAATTTCTATATGCTTCTAGGGAGGCCATGGTTTGATAAGCTAGGAGGAGTGCCATCTAAATTGCATTAGAAGATTAAGATCTGTACTCAAAATAGCAAACCAGCCATTCGACGACTTTCATATGGAGATTATTAGCAATGAAGAAGATAAGGATAGTTTCTCTGATAGTCCTCAATTGATTAATATATTTAAGAAGATGAGTTTCCTACTTAGTGTTGGTTTAGACAAGAAATCTCAAGGACCTCAAATTGTTATAGCTGCTAAAGGTTAGAAGGACAATAAGGGGTTAGGTTTTGCAGGTCCTAGTAAGAAGGGCAAAGAGAAAGAGCCTGTAAAGGAAATCCCTCACATTTCTTAGAGCTTTGTACTGGCTTTTTGTCTTTGCTTATATTATAGAGAGAATGAGCCTCAGATTATAAAGGGTGAGCTAGTACCAGGGTTTGACCTGTTTAATGATGCCTTTAACTAGGAAAAAGGAATCATAAAGCTACATGAGGATTTTTGGGATGAAGAGTTCCTATTACACCACTTAGCCTAGCATAAACAAGTGGCAGATGAAGTTCTGACAAAGAATCTACTTGCTACCCAGTTGAATGGTAAAAGGAAGATAGAAGCTAAAGAATCATCCAAAGCTAATTGGGAGGTAGGAGAGATGCCTGATACTGATAAGATTGGAGAAGACACTTTGTTTATGTTCCTGAACTTTTTAATGAGAACAATATTTGTTCTTTTGATTACATTAATATGATTAATAATTTTGCTTACTTGTGTCATGTTTCTTCTGGTTTCAATATGTATGATCATGATCATAAAGCATTTATATTTGACATTAACTCAATAAACACATTTTCATTCAATATCGAAACTAAGGAAAATCCAAAAGAAATTTTCTTAGCATCAGACATGACTCCTGAAGAGAGAGAAAATTTTGAAAAAATATTGAAAAAACATGAAAAGTTTGCTTGGACCTACGAGACATACCATGGATAGATTAAGAAGTCACTGAACATGCCATCCCAACATACCCGGGGTATAAGCCAGTTAAGCAAAAGCTTAGAAGACTTAGGATAAAGCAGGTTGAGAAAGTTAAAGAGGAAGTCAAAAAGCAAATAGAGGCTAAGTTTTTAGTAGAAGTCCAATATCCCATGTAGTTAGCAAATGTGGTCCCTATAGTGAGGAAGGATGAAAGAGTCAGGGTTCGTGTAGATTATAGGGATCTAAACAAGGCTTGTCCTAAGGATGATTTTCCCTTACCTCACATAGATGTTCTAGTTGATAGTGGTGCTGCTTATGCCATATACAACTTTGTGGATGGATATGTTAGGTATAATTAGATTTTGAATAAGATAGTGGATAGGATCAAAATAACTTTCATAATTGAATAAGGGACATATGCTTACCGAGTTATACCCTTTGGTCTAAATAATACAAGTTTTACCTATCAGAGAATGGTCATTAAGATCTTAGATGACTTGATCCATAAAGAAGTGGAGGTGTACGTAGATAACATGATGCTTAATTTAATCACCAAGGAAGGTTATTTTGAGGCAGTAAACAAGTTTTTCCAGAGGATCAGTAAGTACAATCTTTGCTTTAATCCTAAAAAGTTCATCTTTGGTGTTAGCTCAAGTAAGCTTTTAGGCTATATAGTGAGTCATAAAGGTATAAAAGTGGATCTTGACAAGGTAAGATCCATTAGGGAAATACCAGTACCCTATAAAAAGAAAGAGGTTAGAGAATTCTTAGGTAAGATCTAGTACATAAGTAGGTTCATTGCCAAATTGACCTTAATCTGTGGCACAAATTCAAACTGCTCAAGAAAGACTAGCCCATGGTTTGGAACAAGGATTATAAAAAACCCTTTGATACCATCCTGGATTATTTGTCACATCCACCAATGTTGAGACCGCCCTAAGTGGGTAAATCTTTGATTTTGTACTTAACAATAGAGGATAACTCAATAGGGGCCATGATGGCATAAGATGATGACTTCGAGCTTGAATACATAGTGTATTACCTAAGCAAGAATTTCTCCTTTATGAGGCAAAGTATATGGAAATTGAGAAGATTTACCTAGCAATCATATTGGAATCAAAGAAGCTGAGACACTAGTGGCCAAGTAGAATCCTCTAAGGTACTTACAAGAAACTCCTTCATTATTAAAAAAGATAGGAAGGTGGTTGATTCTCTTACAGGAGTTTGATATATACACTATAAGAAAATCTGGAAATAGAAATGAAAAAATAACAACAGAATTGATTTTGTTGATAAATTAGAAATGGAAATGAAATTTCATTGCTATTTAGCAACATAAATATATATTGTTATTTTTCATTGCTAAAAGTAGAGGAAATTATTAGCGCCAAACTTTGGCAACGAAATCCCTAAACCATTGCTAAAAAAGGTTCCAACAATTAGCAAAGAAATTTTAAAATGAAAAATAGGAACTAAAAAAATTTTCATTGCTAATTTAGCAACGAAATTAATTTTCTATTTGCTAAAATTGTAACCGAATTTAAAATCTGTTGCTATTTTAGCAATGAAATTTGAATTCAATAGGTATTTTCGGTGCCAAGGAGGTGGAATAACTTTGGGTTTAAAAATACCAATAGAATTAGTTTTTCATTGCTAAAATTGCAATCAAATTGAAATTCTGTTGCTATTTTGGCAACAAAAATTAAATTCGGTTGGTATTTTTGGTGCCAAGGAGGTGAAAAAACTTTGTGTCTAAAAATACCAATGGAATTATTTTTCTATTGCTAGAATAGCAATGGAATTTAAATTCCTTTGCAATTTAAGCAACAGAAAAATTATTCCGTTGGTATTTTGCTGCGCATGTGGAAAAATTTTTGACAAAAAATGGCAAACAAATTTTTTTTTCGTTAGTAAAATAGCAACGGGATTTAATTTGGTTGCTATTTTACCAATGAAAAAGACTTCCATTGGTATTCAGTTGCTGAATTACTATAGGTAGAAAAATTCATGTTCCAAATTAGCAATGGAATTATTTTTTTGTTGCTAAAATAGCAACGAAAATCAGATTTCGTTGCTAAATTAGTAACCGAATATAATTATGTTGCTAAATTAGCATCCAAATAGAATTCCATTGCTAATTTACATTTTGAATGAAAAATAGCAAAAAAATTATATTTTTGTTGCTAATTTTAATTTTCAATTAAAAATAGCAATGAAATTCATTTTCGGTTGCTAAAATAACAACCAAATTATTATTCCGTTGATATTTTAACAACTGAAATATATTTGGTTGCTATTTTCATTTTGCCCTATTGCCCTAGGTATAAATAGTCCATTTTTTTTTTGTTCTTTCATTTTTTTCATGACTTTCTATCTCTTTGTTTCTCTCCCTTTCTTTCTTACTCAATGAAATAAGACCGTTGTATGTCGACAAAGTCCCTTATCCTCATAGAAGAGCTTAATGTCCTTTATCCTTACCGAATAATAAGAAAAATGGTCAGGTATAGTACTTCCTCTAAACAACCTCTCATTTCATCTCCTCCGTCTTCATTATCCAAAATATCTTAGTTTTGTATGCATTATTGTTGACCTTTTTTGTTGTTTTGTTTTATTCATAATCGTTTCAGTTTTGTTGGGTTTTGATTTAACTATTTTCATGTTGGTGGGATGCAAGGTGGCAACGGAGGATTCATCGTCAACCAACGATGAGATGGTTATGATGCCGATCAAAACACTGAGTCCAATTAAGTAATTTGGGTCGGTACGTGAGACTTAGAGCTATAGTCCTCTGATCTGTATGTAATTTTATGACTAGGGTTTTTGTACTTTCCCTTTCCCTTTCTAGTCAAATATGAGGTAAGCATTTATTCTTCTCTTATATTTCGTTCGATTATCAACATTGGCCTTTTTTTTGTTGGTCTTGGTGATGATGATCAGGCCATGGCATTCGATTATATACTTCTTTGTTGTACGGTGGACTACTTCATCATTAGACCATAAATGTCAATGAGTGTTTATTCTACCATATTCTATCATTTTGGAAATTTTTAGCTTTCAAATATGTACTATATTTTATCTTTTGCAATGTTTAAGTTCTCATTATGCTTTAGGTTGCAAATTTGTATTGGTCTGAGAATTACTAATTGTTTTCATCTATTATTTGAACTCCTATTAGAGCTTAGACTGTTTCAATTATTGTGGGACCTTTCATAACTTTCCCACGTAACTTTCCTAATTTCTAAACATTTTCAGATTTAGTGTATAGGAGGATGGAGATGATGCTAATTCAAATTTGTTGCGGAGAACAACCATAGGAAATGGTTATTATTATTTTTTATAACTTTTTGTAGATAGAAAGTTTTTATGCAATGCCATTCCAATTCTCATTCTCATTATTTGGCAGGTCCTTCTGAATCAATATTGGACTGGACACATGAATTGGGTTCTAAATTGTCAAACAAGAACACTAATAATCAAGCATTTTCCAGAAAGCATTGGCTTCTCCTTCAGTGCCAAAATGGTGATATATTCTTCATAACTTTTTATAATGCTTAATAGTTATCTACACAAATAGCATACAAGGATGGAAACTGGGAAATTGTAGGGAAGAAAGTAACTATTGTTTATATGCTAATGGCTATGCAAATCACAGTGTTTGTAATGTATTCTGTTTTGGTTGTTTTGGCAGGACTACGTATTTTTGAGGAGCTTGTTGAAGTTGATTACTTATATTAAACTTTTTGAATTTTTCAATTCACCTGCATGATTCATTTTGCTAGGTACTAGTATATAGTTATTTATTATCTTGTTATTACAACCTAGGAGCTATAGAAGACAAATAAAGGCGGTAGGTGTTGTTAAGGCTACCTGCGAAGAAATATTTTAACTAGTTATGAGTATGGATGGAACACGGTTTGAGTAGGTGTTTATTCTTTTCAACTTGAAATTTTATTGTATGGTTGGCACTAAAATGTCTTCATATCCCTATGACTGTTGTGCATGGTGGCTTGAGTAGGTGTTTTTTTCCTTTCGACTAAAAATTTTATCCCTTCACTACACATCCTAGCTGCACATCTCTTTGAAGTATTTTTTCTCAAATAAGAATTTTTCCTTAAAAGATCCATGTCTATTTTATCTAAAACTACTTTGGATCAATTTATCAACTGTAGTGATCTAAAATTGCAGGTAATGAGCCAATAATTGAAATCCCCTATTTTCAAGTAAATCTAGTAGTTGGAACTCCTTTGGGCATAATCCAACCTGAAACAATTGTCATTGTTTAACTAACATTTTATTGCTTGATTATGGTACCTATTAGTTTATTGGCTGCTGACCATTTATTTCCAGTGGCATTATTCCATCCTCATAATGTTTCTTTAGGTTTGCTAATGCTATAAAGTTATGCATTATTTGTAAAACATATATTTGCCTTAATTGGATCTCAATATCTTTTCTTTATTGTCATTTTGTATTGGATGCATGCATTTAAGGAGTTCTTGTTGTGTTACATGTATTCCTTATGCATATGGGATTATAGTTTCCATTATGGGAGTTTAGTTGAAGAGGTAGATGGCCATACGTATGCTATCTGGATGTTACCAATATCATTTTTGTCACGAAAGTTCTTTATAAGTATGGTAGCTGGATTGATAATATACATTTATCTTATGCTCCTCCAATCTATAAATTTAATTTGCTATGCATTTCAGGTCTAATTAATTTCTATGGTAGTTGTTGCCACTACCTCAAATAAAGAAAAGATAAAGAGAGTAGGGAGACCTAGAACATAGGAACTACAGAATAAAAAATAATAATTAAAAAATTATAATAATTTTTAGTGATAGAATGGCGATGAAAATTTCATCTTAATTTTTTTTTATAATACTGGCTAAATTTAGCAACAAAATTACTAATTCATTGTTGAAAATGGCAATGGAACTATCAATTTTGTTGCTAAAAATAGCAACGGAAATTAATTGCATTGCTAATTTTGACCAGTTCACCAGATTCTACACTGGTTGGATTTTGCAACGAATTTGAAATTCTGTTGCAAAATTTAGCAACGAAGAAAAGATTCGATTGCTAAAAATACCAACCGTCAAAATTGTATCTGAATTTTTCGTTGCTATTTTCAGTTGGTAATTTTGATTAGCAACGAAAATTCAAAAAATTCGGTTGCTAATTTCCATTGCTATTTGCTAATTTTCTTATAGTGAGAATACATTACTAGGAAAACCATTAAAGGGAGGGTAGTAGCAGAATTCCTAGCTAATCAACCTTTAGAAGGAGAGGGGGTGACTTACAAATTTCCTGATGAATATATAGTAGCCATAACAGGGTGGGGATGGTAGATGTGTTTTGATGGAGTAGTGAATAATAAAAGAGCATGAGTTAGAGTAATCTTGAATACCCTAGAGTGAGAAAAGTTAACATTAGCTAAGAAGTTAAGGTACAAAGCCACGAACAATGAAGCAAAGTACGAAGTATGCATTTTTGGGTTAGAAACTTTATTGGTTGTGGGGGCGAAGTCTACAGAGGTATTAAAAGACTCATCTCTAGTGGTTTACCAAGTAAGGGGGGAGTGGTTAGTGAAAGAAGAACATTTATTGCCTTATCTTAAATACATAAAGGTTTTGAATAGTCAGTTTGAAGTTTATACATTTTAATTTGTGCCTAGGGAAGAGCATAAGTTAACAGATTCTTTTGCTACCTTGGTATCTATTTAGGATAATATATATGGCATAGTTATAAAGCTTGTGTTTATTTTATGTTTTTACAAGCCATATTTTGAAAAGGAGCAGGTCATGGATATTGAGGTTAATGATGGAAAGCATTGGTACTTTGATGTCTAGAATTATCTAGAAAAGTCAGTATTTCCCAAAAAAGCAACTAAAAAGGACCAGAGATTGATTCATAAATTATCCTCCTGCTTTATTACCATAAGAGGGGTTCTCTACAAGAGATAGCTTGATAGAATTTAGTTACAGTGTTTGGATTAAAGGGGACAAGGAAGGTAGTGGAGGAAGTACATACAAGAGTCTTTATGCTCATACGAATGGTTTAGCCATAGCAAATAAGATTATGAGGCAAGGTTTCTTTTTGCTCACAATGGGCACTGATTGCTCCAAGTACGTCAGAGAATGTCAGCTATGCCAACAATATGTAGACCTGAGATATTTGCCTATATAAAAATTGTATAACCATACATCACCATAGCCTTTTGTTGTAAGGGGTATAAACATCATGGGAATGATCTATCCACCTACTTCAAATGGACATAGGTTCGTTATAGTGGCCATTGATTAGTTTACCAAATGGGTAAAATATGAGTCTTTTAAGAAAGTAGATACATGGGATATGTTTAAGTTCATTGAGAAGAATTTAATATGCAGATATGGTTTACCTCACTATGTGGTGTCAGATAATAGGTTGCAATTTTTGGGTGAAATCAAACATATGCTCATCAAGTATAGGGTACAACATCACAAGTCTTCTCTTTATCGATCTCTGGCAAACAGAGCAGTTAAAGCAGCTAATAAGAATGTAAAATGAATTTAGGCCAAAATATTTCAAACTTACAAGGATTGGGTAGATAAACTACCCTTCGTACTATAGGGTTATAGGACCACAGCTAGAACATCAATAGAGGCCACACTTTTTTCTTTATTGTATAGAATATAAGTAGTATTACTTATAGAAATCAAGCATCAATCTTTGAGGGTTACTTTAGAGGCTGAAGCACCAAAAGCAGAATGGGTTAGATAGAGATTGAAACAACTGAACCTATTAGATGGGGATATAATAAAGGCTTTCTATCATAATCAAATCTAACAAAAAAAGCTTACTTGCTCATTTGGGAAAAAGGTTAGGTTACACCCCCTAAAAGAAGAAGACGTAGTGTTCAACCAAATGAGAACAGGTGTTACAAGTATCCAAGGTAAATTCAAGCCCACGTGGGAAGGTCCTTTTAAGCTTAAGAAGCTATAGTCCAAAGGTGCTGCAATTTTGTGAGATAGTGATGGAAATGAATACAGAGAATCCGTGAGTGCCGATAGACTGAAAAGGTTCAATGGCTAAAGACTAAAAAAGAGAAAAAGAAGAGAATAAATGCCCAATAGGTAAAAAAATTGAAAAAATGACAACCTTGCTAAAATTAGGTGCCTCGCTAGGGTGAAAACTGAAAAAAGGCATCCTGGGTAAAAATTAAAGGCTGAGAGAAAATAATCAATTAAGAAAATTGAAGAGAGCTGATTTTAAAGGCTGAGAGAAAATAATCAATTAAGAAAATTCAAGAGAGTTGATTAATGATAGGAGTTATGATGCATGCAAAGTTTCATTCTTGAGATTGAATGATATGTATTATCAGGTTAACATCAAATAATTACCACGTGTACTGAAATCAAAGAGAAATGTCAGACATATAGCCATTCATGTAACAAAAGTAGCATATTTCATTACATGCTCAAAGCTAAAAATTCTGCCAGAAATAAAATATATAATCAGTAATGATGTCTAAGCTAATCTATCTATATCACTTCTCTCTCATTAGGATCCCTAGTGGCCCAAAGCTTGTTATCGACAACCAGATTGGTAACCTATTGTTTGTAAGGATCAGAAGTGGTAAAGTCACTGGTACCAATGGTATGGATGGTAATCAGCATAAGGAGCTAGGCCAAAACCCTCTGATAGTACTCTAATATGAAGTGATAGCAAAGGGTGCCACCTTAAAAACCCAATGGTCACCCGACAATATCTTGTCTCTCCCCAAATTGTCGAGCATAATGAGCAATTATATAAAAGGTAGCACGATGAAGTCTAGATAAAGGGATGCACCCATAATCTCCATCCATAACCACAAAGGTGATAAGGAACCAAGTACACTTCAACATAATGTTAGCATTTATCAAGTGACCCAGCTAATCAATTGTATCCTAGATTGATCGAAACCCCTAATGTTGGCATCGAAGTGTGATATGACATATGGGGTAGGGATTTGTAGCTCTGACTCAAGGAGGCAGCTCTGAAAGTAGTTGTAGTTTCTCACAAAGCTATATCGAAAAAAAGCCACTGGGATGAGTTAGGCTTATCTTAAGCAAAAATAAGTTAAAGAGATACGTGAAAATTTGAAAGGATGCTTATTTCCACAGGAAAAGCTAGTATGTAAATCCATAAGGGGCATACTACCTTAAAATGAAGGTCGTACATTAAAAAAGCTATGGACCACCAGAAAGAAAGGATCTAGAGTTGCAGTGAACTATATCCAGGCCTGGATAGTCTCTACTATTATTATAAGAAATTGATTATATCACCGGTATCTAACATCCACTTTTCTGAATAACTCATAGTCCCAAATCAAGGGATCCTCATTACGTACCAGCAAGCATCGAGTGAAATGATAAAGCAACACCACATTGGTATGAAAATTGGGCACATCATCAAAATATGTGAGAACATCGATTAGCTGCTCCAGTGGGAATATCCTTCAGAAGGAACTAAACCTTGAGCCTTATAAGGTTGAAAACCAAGAGCATGACCTTCCTCTCTAGGATATCTAATAATAGCATATGGTAGGTAATACCGAACATCAGGCTTAAATCTAACACTAACCATAGCAGTGAACTCTAGGGCAAAGCTTTTGATGAGTAACCTGAATAGATGAGGCCTTAGATCCTAGAATTGGGCTCTTCTTAAAAATCTTAAGTTAGAGTTAGAAGCTAACCGGTGATCCTTTTAGGTTCTCGATTTATTTAAAAATCGATGCATGGTCATGGTGATAATGATTTTTTAGTTTATAAGCTGCCTAAGTTTGGGGAAAGTAAATAATAAAGAAATGATTAAAAGTAAAATAGATAAAAAGGAAAAGAAAGGAAAAGAAAAGAGAGAAGAATACTTGAAGGAAGCTTCCAAGATGATGAAAAGTTAAAGGCACAAAATCAAAGGAAATCAAGCACTATTTATAGAAAAGTGATGAGGGATGGTTGTCCCTTACCTCTGAGTATACATATAATTACATTTGCCTTTTACCTTATGTTTTCATTTTGCAGGAAACTTGGAAGGCTTAATTGTTGGAATTTAACGGTTACATGCATCACATACATGAGCGGAATTTTAAAATTTTTTAACCATTAGATCTGATCTTGCCATGAATACACAATATAACTATATGAGAATAAGAAAAATCACCTTTGATTTTTGTTGAACAGTTGATTTTACTTCGCACCGGGTTGTCGCAAACCACAGTGTCCGAAATCGAACACCTCCAATGAGTAATCCACACTAGAGAAGGGTAAATTGAACCAACAAATTGGTATTCAACTAGGGCTGGCCGAAATTCCCAAGAGCTAGCTTGGGAAGTGGCGCAAAAGGGGAGAGAGTTTTTTAGAGAAAGGACTTTCCTTTTGTTTTAATCACTTAACCCTAATTCTCATTAGTTGGCCTTTTATAGTTAGGTTAAAATTCCAACTCCTTAATGAGATTGGGCTCTTTAAAATTGTTGGAGAATTATTAATTGGGCTTCTGGAATTAATTATAATCATTTGGGCTTAATTAAATCCAAATTAAATCTTTTCATAAAAGACCATGCACAAAATCCACAAACTAGGCCCTTTGTGCATCTAATTGGATTTAAATACCCAAATGGATTCCAAATCCAACCAAATTAAATATGTGAGTTCCATAACACTTATGTAACATATATAAATTAATTTGGTCCAAGAAAAAGCCCTCTAAGCCCTTCTGTATGGAGTTGGCGTGTAGCCCTCTTCTGGAGGGCTTCCTCCAACTTCTTCATTCCTTTGGCCCTCTATAATTTCTCCAATGGTCCTATTAATTATTATATCAGTCCTATAACACTTATAGTAGTCTTATAACACTTATAAGACAATAATAATTAATCATGAAATACATTATTTCATTTAGGTCCAATTTACAGAACATTTCTCAAAAGTTCCGCGGACAATTTTATTTGATCATAATTAATTAAACTCTTTAATTAATTATTATCATATTCTCCTCTCTACCTTTATAATAATATCAAATATTATTATCCTTGTAACACCCTTACCCTGCACTTAGCTATAACACTGTGATTAATATTAATCAAGCATGCTTATCAACATTTCATCTGATAATCCACTAAACAGATATCCAAAAGTTAACTATTAGAAGCTTCACTTACAGGTGCAACTTACTAACATCAAATATTACATATACAAAGCATCTGTAGTAATTACAAAATTTCCAGAATTTAAAGTTTCCACAACTACAAATCATAAGGACAAAAAGAAGACTCTAATATCAATCTTCTAAGACTTGTGTTGGCCAACCTGCTGCAGAAAACAGACCTGGAAGAAAGTCCTGTTCTCCCAACCTACACGGATAAACAAAAATCCGTGCTAAGCTATAAAGCTTAGTGGGGAATACTATAAATGATAACGACTACTCACAGTGGTCGTCAACAAGCATACATTATAAACTATAAAGTATAACTTATACTCAACAATTAACCATATAAGCATAATTGTCCTTTAATCTTGCGATTCATTCATTGATTATTTTACCACTGTTTATACTTAGTCATTCCTTCCACTTTTTCATATAAGATAGGAATATAAGCATATACATATTCACATATGAGCTATGATCAACATTCACATATAAGCTATGATCAACATTCACATATAAGCTATGATCAACATTCACATATAAATATTCGCAAGTAAAACAAGGCATTAGTACTATGAAAGTTCATCATTTATCAATCAAGAAATATATTCGAATTACTTATTGTACCAATGCATACATAGAATTTCTAGCTTGCTTTTATATCCAATACCATTTTCATGCGAACTTTATCTCTTGTAAATCTATAAATGCTTTATGTGTATGCACAAGACAATATACATCATTTCTTAATCAAGAGCAAGAACGAGTAAATATAGGGGAAACATATAACTCAACTGTATTAATTTGAAAGGCAATCACCAACATGAATACCCATTCATAAACTCTTATATTCATTTGCTTTAGAGAACATACTATCTCTAATATAGTTCATAATTATATATTAGTGATGCACTAGTTCATTTATATAACTCTGTACGTACTGTTTCTATAGGCGATAATCATGCATAAGTATATATTGTAACATCTTTTAATACCATAATTTCCATTTGTGTTGTAAAGGAATTTCACATATAAATTAGATTCTGAAATCAATTTATGAATTGTTATGCTTTATAAAGCTTTAAATTAACATCAAACTATTCTTAACTTTGGTATAAGGCCTGCACTATTCTAAAGAGGTGGATAACGGGTTAAACGATGGTACCCGAAGGCACAAGCTGTTTAGTCACCCAAACGGGGCTGACTACAACCCAAACGGGGTTGAACGATGGTACCCGAAGGCACAAATTGTTTAGTCACCCAAACGGGGCTGACTACAACCCAAACGGGGTTGAACGATGGTACCCGAAGGCACAAGTTTTTCTGCAGCTGCATGGTACCCTTATAGGCATGTCTATCTATCCACTTCCTAGACTCAACGCAGGCAATAAGATCTATTTACTTTATCTTTCATTTATTCATTCATATTGTTATATGCACATGTATACTCTTGTATAACTATGAACAATGTACTCATACTCATGTTCATATATAACTTTCTGTAAACCGGTGAACATTTCACTGTTGGGTAATACTATTCTGTTCTTGTAATCATATTCACTTATGTGGCTAGTTCGTATGTCAAGATTATACTTATATAATGCCATTTGTACCCATACATGATCATGTAAAATATATATATATACATCTTCTTTAGTACATATACATATATGCACTAATCATAAACAATTATACACTTTTCTCATATAATAATCACATGACAAGATACTCCTTCTATGATGCATACACTTGTATACATAGTCTTGTATGACATTACCATTATATACTTTAATAAAATTTCTATAATGGTGTCTATAGCACTGTAGATCTGTATTTTAGCATGCTATCATGTGACCACACATATGCTTAATCATATCATTTCAATTAAGTAAAGACGTATTCATACGTTTCACTTTACTCATTTTCTTTGAATCATTACTCTCAAACTTCTTTCAACAGTCAAACCCAATCATGTAAGATCATATTATATTTATAGATATATGTTTATATGTTCACATAATCTACAAATCACATTAAGCATCTCACATGTTCACAGTCATGCTAAGACATTTTCTATCTCATAGTACAAATTCATGCTCATACACTCATGTACATAATCATAGATGTACGTACCTGTGGGTACACTCGCATATAGTAGACTTACTCATATGAGCATATTTACCAAATATATATATATGTATATATATATATCTTTATCATCATTAAAATCATGTGCTATACAGAATGTCAACATGTTTCCATATGGGCATATACACATGCCAAGGTCATACTATTGCAGTCCTTATTTCATAGCATAAATACATGTCAAAATGTGCACTTTCATGTCATAAGGTTACATGTGTATAATATATATATCAATTTGGCATGTGACAATCATGTACAAAACTATTTACATGTATAAGTTAGATATTTCATCATTAGTCTTTATTGATATACACAATTGAATGCATATGTATTCATATAAATCCTTCATGGATAGCCATATTACATGCTTTAACCAATTAAATTTACTGTCACATAAACAAATATCTCTCTCAATTTATTAAAGAAATCATATTATCAAGTGTAGCAACAATATGCACATAATAGTAAATTCTGTTTCTGTGAGCAGTTTAGGAAACTAGTCCGAATTCAACCCAAAATTCCATATACTTAGAGACCGATTTAAGTTTATATTTCTTCATATGAAATATAGGTATGTAAGTCTAGTTTCCAACGCAAAAAGAATCACTCAATTTGTTGTTCTGTAGCTCAACTTATGAGTAAAACAATCCAGATAGGTCAATCAGTCGTGAAGAAACGTTCTACTCGTGAAGAGGCTCACGAGTGAAGTAAAAGGGCAACATTTCACGACTCGTGAAGGGGCTCACGAGTAGAGAAAAAAGGCAGCATTTCACTACTCGTGAAGGGGCTCACGAGTAGAGAAAAAAGGCAGCATTTCACTACTCGTGAAGGGGCTCACGAGTGGTGAAAAAGGGCAGAATTTCACGACACGTGAAGAGCTTCACGAGTCGGACAAAAGTTCACGACTCGTGAAGTGCTTCACGACTCGGCACTGACTCTCACAACTGATGAAATCCGTTCTTCCAAAATCAACCCGAAAACCCAGCAAAAACCAGAAAAAAACGTAACTTCAATTTCTGTAAATTACATCCAAATTCAGCAACCAATTCCACATGCAATATGAACAACCTACATTCCCATACCTTAGCTGAAAATTCCTTTGTCTTAAACCCATTGCAAGCCCTTTTCCTTGCTTCTTCCACCTTCTCTCTCTCCTTTACATCATTTCATACATACAACAACAATCATCCATCATCAATCAAATTAAGAAAGAGATGAAGATGAAGAGATGAACTAACAAGTTAGGATATTACCTTATAGTTATACTAATGATCTAGATTGAACAACATGCAACAATTCCTCTTCAACAAGACCTTGAGAATTCATCTATGGCTTTAAGAAATATGAAGAAGAAAATGAAGTTACTGTAACTCTCACTAAGATTTCGTTCACCACCATTTCAAAGAGTTTTTTTTCCTTTCATTCCACTAGCAAAAGACTTTATATAATAGTTAGGAAAATTCCCTCTTTGATCCTTCAACAAAATGCATGTCCTTTAATCAACCCACATCTTTTTGCATGTTATAAATCAACCTAATCACTTATTCTTTCTCTTAAATTAACCTCTCAAATATTCATTTATTCACCTTTGACCTTTAAGATGCTGAATTTACAAATTAACCCTTAAACTAATATTTTGAACTTCAATTACACCCTTGAATGTTATTAAACCAACAATAATAATTTAATTATGACCTTATAAAATTCATACCATATATCTTACACATTTATCACAATTATCGAACTTAATAACACTTATATCCCAATTGATCCTTGAAATAAAATATTATTTCAATTACACACATAAATAAACAACTAGTTTATCCTTCAATATATAAGCTTATAATAATTCATCTAATTATGCTTGATTAAACATTAATAATTGGGATTATGTCCTTGAATTCTACTAAGGCCTAATTTGAGTCCTTACAATCCTTGTCATTTTACCATTTTACCCTTTTCTCTATATGTGTGTGACCTATTGGGTTCCTGTCCATGTTGGCAGTATAATATGTAATTGTGAGTTCTATTCAAAACTCACATGATTTAAACTCCTTTAAATCATTTTATCAATCTCTATTGATATTTTGATACATCATTATACAAGTCATGATTGGCCTCTAGCTAGGCATCATGACTACCCAAATGTCAGGAAAGTCATGTGGTTTGACTGTACCCTTCCATAGAAACAGTTACCGTGCAATTACTCCTTTCACCACTCTTATCTCAATTAGATTCTGAGTATGGATTTCTGTCAACTCATATAAATCTAATTATGTATGTTCTATTAATTTAACCATTGTTCCTAAAATGCCCTTCATGGATCTCCATCCATCTCGGCATATTACTCTGGCCAGAGATTCACTAAACATGGTAATTATAGAATCATGTGAGATAACTTCCCTTGTTAAATCTGGGATGGTGAATCCTTTGTCAATCACTCAACTATCTTCAAGTAGGTCATGATATACCCAATCTCCTAACTATGTTCACTCCCAGTTGGAAGTAATCAGTTATGGAGTCAAAGTATACCACTTGCTACTTAAGATAACTTTGGTGATCTCAAGTCTAAGGATACTTGCACAACCGCTATGAAGAGATTCCTCACTGACATAGATTTAATATCCATATGAGGATTCTCTTTGCAGGTCTCCAATGAACTTGTTCCTCTAACAAGCATCCACATGTTAGCTTTGATTATCATCCATAATCACAATTATGAGAACCATTGCTTGAACCATTCAAGAAGCATAACATGTGCTAGTCTGTCCGAACTAACAATGTCCTATCTTGTTAATTCTATGACTAGGGATATTTAGATATTAACACATTTGCATGCGATAGACATCTCACATCATGAACACCTTCATGATTGTCTTTGCACTGTGTTTATAATATCTAGGACTTCATTTATTAATTTAAGATTTACAAACTCATGTATTCTAACACAGTATTAATAAATGAATGATGCCTTTTATTAAGAATATAAATTTCATACATATGAAAAACATCCCTATTACATGGGCTCTAGGGCATACTCTCTAACATTAATGACCGGAACTAATAACTATGAAAAGTTTGGAATGTAAAAAGTCATTTGTATTGAAAGACACTTAAATTTTAGGGGTTATCTTGAACTTTTGTATAGTTATGTGTATTAGAAGAATAATTAAATCCTATAAATACCAAGAAATAATGTGTAACCTACGTAAAAGATGGTGATTATGTTGTAAATTAATTTTATAAGGATAAAAATGAAAAATTGATGAAAACGGTAAAAAAAAGTGATGAAAACTAAGTTAAAATGTGAAAAATATGAAGAAATTAAAAAAGAAGTGGCATTTTAGTCATTTTGACCTGAGGGGTTGGACACCTTTCCATCCCATCTATCACCTTGAAAAGGATGGGATTCTCATCTCTCGCTCAATTCCAGCAATATAAAGGCATGCTTCTTCATTTTCAAACCAAACCTCCATTTTTTCGACTTTTGAGCTTCAATTCTGGTTTTTTTTATCTTGTTTTCTCTTATCCAACATTTGATTTATGAGTTGTTTTCCCTTACGAACTCCTAGAAACAAGCCACACTTCAAGGAGTATAGCTTTTTTACCATTCTTACTTTTTTTTTTATTATTATCTTCCTCAAGTAAGTACAATTTAACTTTTTTATTATTTTAGATTCTTTTTATTTTTTTATAAGTTAGAATAGAACTTGGGCTAGAAAACTTTAGTTTTAGGCACGATGGGTGCAATAACTTATATTTGTATTTAGTGCTATGTTTTGTTATTGCATTTATGTTTGGTTTTAGTTTGAAAATTAATAATTCCTTGTAATCAAAGTAACATAGTATAAAATGCCAAATTTTCTTTGTATGATATTGTAGTTAGTTAAAAGCTTCATGTATGAGCACGTAAATCTATAGAACTTTATTTTTAAGAAATAATGTATATAATCTTGGAAATATTATGTCCAATCTTTAGCTGTTACACCAAGCGTAAGCATTTTGAATTTGTAATTTTTTTGAAGCTAAATGGCCTATAACTTGCTATGTGTTATTTATGCTATGATATCTTCCTCAGAGGAATCTATGACATCTTCCTGTGATTTTAGTTTATTTTATGCTTAATAAGACGACCATATTAAGACATCTAAATAGTTAAGAGGATGTGGTAACATTCTTGTGTCCAAGAATGTTACCACATCCTCAATTCTTCATGCAATAGGATGAATATATCTCCCTTAGTCAACTTTGACTCATTGGCATCAACAATGGATAACTTTTTTGCAGCAGATAATAACTCTTTTTTTGTTAGGAACAATTATAGCTCCAAGACAACATTGATCCTGCATTTGAAAATATTCATGATTAAACATATTTAACCAAAAAAAATTGATCACTATAAATAAGGTCAACAGTTAAAAACTGCTAAGAATTTGAAAATTTCTGAAAAAATAGAAATTGTAATCCAAAAACTACAAAAGAAGATGATTGTTCTCCTTTTAGAGACTCTTCATGGTTTCCTATCTTGATGAGGAGATACTTTTAAGTGTTCTCCTGACTATGTTTAAGAATACTTGATAATTGCACTTCCAAACCTGTTAAAACTTATATAACACTTCCAAACCTACTGATGAAAATTCTTCAATTGAAGCCTTTATATAATACTAAATGTGATACTTATATCCACTCAAAATAGTGCTGATAGACTAAATTCGATAGCTATATCTATAAGTGTTACGGTTGCTCTATGTACTCAATGCACAAACTTAGAGCTATGTTAGGCATGAGTTTTTTTAATATATGAGCACATAAGTTTTTGTTTTAAATTTCAATTCTTTTTTATTTCCATGCTGATTCATCAAGTTACTAATATTTTTGATTTCATTATGTTATGTTTTCTGGTCTCAAGATTACAATTCAATCTTGTACTGCCTTCAACAGGTGAATATCTTCACTTCTAAAATTTATAAATAAATTCTGAGATGTAAGATCTGTTATTTATAAATAATCAACTATACACCCTTTCATTCTAAAAGAAGAAATGCAACTTTGTCTTTATACTTTGTATGCAATGTAGCTTAGCACATTACTAGCAAGCCTTTAAACTTGTTCTTTATGCTTTCATATATCCTTGTCCTCTCTGTTGAACATGCACAGTTGCTACCCCTTTGTTTTATTAAATATTACTATATTTTAGTGGATGGAGACATAGTGAAGACACAATAATTCAAAACTTTTGGTGGCATGTAATTATATAGGTATGAATTTAATTGGACTATAATAATTAAAAACTTTTGGTGGTATGTAATTATATATGCTAATTGAACAACTGGAGACTCACTGCCTTTAATGAAGTTAGTCTCGAACCCTGATTCTTCATGCCCTAAGTGCTAATAAGGGATTCCAAACAACAAATCAAACAAGAGATTTACTGACTCAGGTATGCATTTTTTTCCTTTTACTTTAAATTTTGGCTTACTTTGGCATCGGTGTACTAGCTCTCAAAAAATAGGGGTAGCTATAGACACCATAACCCAAGGTAGCCAAGATTAGGGTTATTCGATGATAAAGAAATAGCATATTGCTAACAACAGGTTCAAATCTCAAAACATGATCGTGAATTTCTTAGTTTTTCTTAAAAATATTTCATGATTTTAAATATTTTCCAATTGTTTAAACTAAATGTGCAAAAATACCTTATTTTAGGCCTTATGTGGAGATAGAAGGTCATGTATCTCCTAATGGGTGCTCGTTCATGGGTGCCTCTCTACTATGGGCAAATTTGGAAGGTTTTCAGGTCAAAACCCCTAATTATTCATGAGGGACAGCCATCCCTCATTGAGGGATGCCCATCCCTCACTCGAAGATCTAATTTTCCCACCTCCTCTGGGTTTTTCAAATATGGCAATTTTTTTCCAACGATTTAGTTCGGATTTAAAGGTTTTTATCTTCGAATTTGGAGTGATTTGAAGGATTGTTTTCAACCAAAAATCTTCCTAAGGTATTTAAACATAAATCTAGGGTTTTGGAAGAAAGAAAAATCATTCTTTGAAAGAGCCACCATTAAAGAAGGAAAATTGTTTCTTTCTCTCTCAATGTCTTGATGCCTTAGCAAATGTTTTTAGTGAAACACATACACTGAAAATGAATTTTATAATTTTATTTGAGAATGAGGACCATGATTTGGAGTAAGCGATCTCAACTATATATTTTATATAATTAGAATATATCCTAAGGGTAATATTCTAGGCTCTTTTCTCACTTTCTCTCTTTGGGTTTTACTTAAGTGTGATTATTCAATTCTTTAGGGCATGTTTATATTTTTTAAATGGTTTCTTTTGAATAATATGAATGTTTATGGAGTTGGGTTTCACTTCTAATTCATTTAATTTGCTGGAGGCATGATGTGTTTTTATGGTTTCCTATATTATTGTTTAATCCAAGCTTTTATTTTGATAATTTTCCACATATAAATGCATGTTTATTTGTATGTTTCATGAATATTTCATTATAGGTCATGTTTTGATGAGTTATAGGCTATATAAATGCATGTTATTGGTTAGAAATATTTCTTACACATTTTTTTGGAATTTTGACTTTGTTGTTTTATTTTCTATTTTTGTCCATAATTGACGGATGGGAAGAAGGAGTGAGAGATGACCATCCCTCATCTAAAGGATGGGTCCTACCTCCTTCTCTTTGGCCATCCCTCACCTTTATTTTGGCCATCCCTCATTATTTTTGGCCATCTATAAGCATTTTTTAGGTATTATTTTGTATGTTTTTGGCCTTTTCATGTATATTAGTATTGTATGTTTACCCGACATGATATTTATGCATATTTTTCTATATTTTTTTCACTTTTTTATGATGTACTTTTATGATTGAGATTATTTTATGTGTTAATATTTTTGTGATTATTTCATGTATACTAATTTACTTGCTTTGTGATGATTTTTTTCGATTAAATTGGTGTGTTCATGTTTTAGAGGATTTGTGATCCCTTTTTTGCATTAGAAATCATGTTCCCTACTGGTCTCCATTCCCCGATGATGCTAATCGGTTGATTCTTTTCATTTTTTTGCTTGGTTATTTATTTCATTCTTAGTTAGTCCTTATTATTTATTTTGGATGTATTTATTTTTAGGGATGTAATAGGTAGTAATAAATTATTTTTGCACATTAAATGATAAAGTTTCAATTAAATCATTTTTAATAATTAATTGGGTTTTCTTTAAAAGCCTGGACCAATGTCAAATTTTAGCCTAATATCCATTCTATACAATAAAAGCCTTTCTGTAAATATGCATGATAGAATCAACATTCCCAAACTAATCAGTAGCCCATTTTATGTATGATATTTATTTTGTTTTGTACATTATTATTTGGAATGATTTGCTTATGTAATAACTTAAGTAAGACTTTATTCTTCTTATTTATTTATAGTTTTCATTGTTTGATTGAAATGTTTATTTTTATTGCTTTGCATCATGTGAAAAAAAAGAGTGGATTAAATCTAAAACTCACTTATAAAATAACACCTAACAAATATGCCGAATAAGAGTGATATCCCGAATACCAATCTCTATTTAGACATCAAAAGGTTGAGACAAACTTCCAGATGTTCTATCGGGTGGCGACTCTGCTACCTTTTTAGGCCCACTAGTAGATGCTATCATAGGTTGATCATTAATCATAGACTGGGCTTGATCCCTTTTTATGGTGAAGTGGCCGATTTATGATTTAAATGAGGCCTTTCGATCTCGGACCCTAAAAACGAGCCTCCGAAAAACAGACCCAAAAATAAAAGATGGCTTCAATGTGCATCACACTTGGTAATTTATTTATTATTAAAAATATAAGGTGGAATGAAAACTCATAATATTACCCTTAGTTCCTCTTTTGAAGGCTAAAGAATTATTCTTTAAGTTCTCCAATTAATTTCCATGATTGATTAAAAGAATAAATATATTTTTATGTTTGTCTTATGTAAAAGAATGATTTTTTCCTTAAAAAGAGTGTGAAGATCTTTGCCCTATTTTGAAGAGATAAAATTTAGATTTTTTATTCTTCAAAATAAATAGATGTCGCTCTTAAGTTCTTATAGAAAAACATAATTTTCTAGACACAAAAAGAAGAAGTTGAAGAAGAGAAGAAAAGACCCCCTCAAACCCTAGAGTATTTGTCTATCTATTTGAGGAAGTCTTTGAGTCCTGTTAAAACTCTCCCTTTTAGGATTTAAAGGTTTAAATCCTTGATCCAATCCCCAAAGATTAGATTAGGTTTGAGATAAAATTTCCCAAAACAATCCTCATTTCCCTCTAAAAAAATTTAGGAAGTAAATTAACCTTGTCTAACAAGTGTACTAGATTGGCTAGTAATATAAGAAAATAAGATTAGGACCATGAATATCGTACCTAAGAAATCAAGATTTGCTAAGCAAAATATCTATATTTGAATTGAATTATTTTGAGTTTATTTCCCAACTTTTTTTTTTAAAGTAAAAGCAAGAATTAAACAAAATAAACAGTAAAGCAAAATAGCAACTAAAATTAACTAATGACAAGGCAATAATTAAAATACTTTTGCTAAAGAAACCATCCACCTCAACTTCTACTGCAATGAGCTAACTAAAATTAGCATAAATAATTATGGAAAAACCATTGAAAATAAACACACATATCTTATTCATAATATCATTCTAAGCATTAAATACTCTATTTAGTAATAATCTAGCACCTAGCATAAAGATCCAATTTTAACTCCTATACCTTTATTAGATATTTTCTCGAGATATCCAAATCTAACTCATTCTCAATTCCAAATTCTTAAATTTAAATCAACTCATGAACAATAAATCACTACCTCAATTATGAAAACACAACAAGACAACAACATGAGAAAAATAAGCTAAGAACATGCAAATCATAAGTCATAAGTGAATTGATAATTAACCATTATTCAATACATCAATCATCAACAAAATCATAACTCAATCTAAGATTTAGCATAGAAATTAAGAAATAATATACTTTCATTGAAATTAAGCTCAATTCAAGTCTTTACAGTAAAAGTATGAGGGTTCAAGTTTCCTTCAGCAAAAGAGAAGAAAACTACTTACCAAACACGATGAAAATGAAAGAAAAACTAAAATAAAAATTACTATAGACTTAGAACAATAAAAACACTATGTTAAAACTATTGTACAATAACTACAAAAAATAAAATTAAAAACTATAAACTAATGAAAATTTTTATCTAATTGTCTCTCCTTCTTTAAGTGTCTTAAGCACCCTTTTATAGGCTCTAAATAAGGATTCTTATGCCTTGAAACTTCCTAAAACAAATAGGAATTGAGTTTGAGTTAGAGTTTGAATTGAAATAGGAAGTTTTGAATCATTATTTTCCATGAATACTTAGAAGAGTGATGGGTAAGTGAAAGGTCTTCTTTGGGTGAGTGATTTATGTTGGGAATTATAGGTTACATGCAGCTCATACATAAGTAGAATTTACAATATACATATTAATGAGAATAAGAAAAATCACCTTTGATTTTTGTTGCACAGATGATCTTCCTTCTCACCAGGTTGTCGCAAACCATAGTGTCAAAAATTAAACACCTCCGATTAGTAATCCACACTAGAGAAGGATTGAATGAACCAACAATGGTGGAATATAAGGGTTGGCCGAAATCCCTTGATGCTAGCAATGGGGGTGGCAGCTAGGGTTGAGAGAGTGAGAGAATGTTTCTTTTCTCTTAATGTTCACTTAACCCTAAAATCCCTAACACTTGGATTTTTATAGTTAGGTTAAAAAACCAACTTCATAATGGGATTAGGCTCTTTAAAATTGCTAGAGAAACATTAAATGGGCTTTTTCAATTATTAATAAATTATTTGGGCGCAATTAAATCTAATTTAAATCCCTTCATAAAAGACTATGCACAAAACCCATAAACTAGGCCCTCCATGCATACTATTGGATTTAATCACCCAAATGAATTCCAAATCCATCCAAATTAAATATGTAGGCTCCATAACTCTTATGAAATATATTTAATTTTTATGGTCCAAGAATTATGCCTTTAAGGCCTTCTATTAGGGTTTGACGTGTAACCCTTCCTCGAGAGGGTTTTTGCGCCAAAGCCAATCTTCTGGGCCACTTTTAATTTCTCCAATGGATCTATTAATTATTATACCAGCCCTATAACACTTATAGTCAAATAATAATTAATTATGAAATACAATATTTTAATTAGATCCATTTTACAAAATATTTCTAAAACGTTATGCGAACAATTTAACTTGATCATAATTAGTTAAATTCTTTAATTAATTATTCTCTTATTCACTTCTCTATTCCCATAATAATATCAAATATTATCATCCTTGTCATTTTACCATTTTATCCTTTTCTCTATATGTGTGTGACCTATTGGGTTCCTGTCCATATTGGCAGTATAATATATAATTGTGAGTTCTATTCAAAACTCACATGATTTAAACTTCTTTAAATCATTTTATCAATCCCTATTGATATTTATGATACACTATTATACAAGTCATGATTGTCCTTTAGCTAGGCATCATGACTACCCAAATGTCAGGAAAGTCAAGTTGTCTGGCTATACCCTTCCATAGAAATAGTTATCGTGCAATAACTCCTTTCATCACTCTTATCTCAATTAGATTCTGAGTATGAATTTATGTCAACTCATATAAATCTAATTATGTATGTTATATTAATTTAACCATTGTTCCCAAAATGACCTTGATGGATTCCTATCCATCTTGGCATATTAGTCTAGCCAGAGATTCTCTAAACAATGCAATTATAGAATCATACGAGATAACTTCCCTTAATAAATCCGGGATGGTGAATCCTTTGTCAATCACTCAACTATCTTCAAGTAGGTCATGATATACCCAACCTCTTAACTATGTTCACCCCCAGTTAGAAGTAATCAGTTATGAAGTCAAAGTATACCACTTGCTACTTATGATAACTTTGGTGATCTCAAGTCTAAGGATACTTGCACAACCTCTATGAAGAGATCCTCTCTGACATAAATTTAATATCCATGTGAGGATTCTCTTTGCAGGTCTCCAATAAACCTATTCTCCTAACAAGCATCCATATGTTAGCTTTGATTATCTTTTATAATCACAGTTACGAAAACCACTGCTTGAACCATTCAATAAGCAAAACATGTGCTAGTCTGTCCAAATTATTAATGTCCTATCTTGTTAATTTTATGACTAGGGATATTTAGATATTAACACTTTTGCATGCAATAGACATCTCATATCATGAACACTTTCATGATTGCCTTTTCACTGTGTTTATAATATCAAGATCTTCATTTATTAATTTAAGATTTACAAAGTCATGTATTTAAACATAGCATTAATAAATGAATGATTCCTTTTATTAAGAATATGAATTCATACATATGAAATACATCCCTATTACATGGGCTCTAGGGCATACTCTCTAACAATCTCCTACTTAGACTAGAGCTAATCACTCATATGTCTTAGACCCATGTTATTTATATAATGATCATGCTTTATCTAGGAAAGTGCTTTAGTGAGGGGATCCTCCATATTATCATCTGTGGGGACCTTTTCTATTTTCACATAATTTCTAGCTACTATTTCCCTTATGAGATGGTAGCATCTGAGAACATGCTTGGATCATTGATGAGACCGTGGTTCCTTTGGTTGTATAATGGCTCCATTGTTGTCACAATATAAAGGAATTAGATCAACAATGCTAGGTACAACTCCTAGTTCAGATATGAACTTTTTGATCTAGAATGCTTCTTTGGCTGCTTCCGAAGCAGTAATGTACTCAGCTTCTATTGTGGAATCAGCAATTGTTTCTTATTTGGAACTATTGCAACTAACTGCCCTTTCTCCCATTATGAACACAAAACCAGACTTTGATTTACAATCATCTTTGTCGGATTGGAAGCTGGAATCTGTATACCCATTTACTTCCAAACTACCCTCCCCATATACCAAGGATATATCCTTAGTCTTTTTAAAGTACTTAAGGATATTCTTGACAGCTGTCTAGTGTTCCTCTCCAAAATTAGATTGGAATATGCTTATGACACTCAAAGCAAATGCTACATCTGGATGTGTATATAGCATAACAAACATGATAGAACCAATTGCAGATGCATATGGTATTCTATTCATGTTCTCTTTATCCTCTAGTTTCTGCAGACACATAGACTTAGATAGGTGTTTCCCATGAACCATGGGTATAAACCCTTTCTTAGAGAGATCCATATTAAACCTCTTCAATACTTTATCTATATATGTACTTTAAGAAAGAACTAGCAACCTATTGTGTCTATCTCTATAGATCTTTATTCCCAAAATATAGGATGCTTCTCCAAAGTCTTTCATGGAGAATTGCTTGGATAACCATATTTTAACAGATTGGAGAAGAGAAAGGTCATTTCCCATGATCATTATGTCATCAATATATAGAACTAGGAAGACAATTGCACTCCCACTAACCTTTTTATATACACAAGGTTCATCTTCATTTTGTGAGAAACCAAACTCTTAGATTATCTCATTAAATCGTATGTTCCAACTCCTAGAGGCTTACTTCAATCCATAAATGGATTTTAGAAGCTTGCATACCTTTTTGCCATCTCCTGATGTGAACCCTTCTGGTTGTTTTATTTACACATCCTCAGTCAGATTTCCATTTAGGAAAGCTGTCTTCACATCCATTTGCCAAATCTCATAATCATAATGAGTTACAATGGCTAAAATTATTCTTATAGAATTAACCTTCGCTACGGGAGAAAAGGTTTCATCATAGTCAATACCTTCTTTTTGACGATATCCTTTTCCTACTAAGCGAGCTTTATATGTAACTATATTACCTTCTATGTCCGTCTTCTTTTTAAAGACCCATTTGCACCCTATGGATTTTATTCCTTCAGGTGGTTGAGTTAAAGTCCATACTTTGTTCTCATACATGGAGTCCATTTCAGATTGCAAAGCCTTAAGCCATAAATCATGTTCTGAACTGTTCAAAACTTCTTGATAGCTTGTAGGCTCATTGTCCTCTACTACAATTATGCCTCTATCTGAATCAATGTGAAATCCATATCTCACAGGGATATAATGCATCCTAGTAGATCTTCTAGGATTTTGTGTATAATCAGGTTCAACTATAATCTCATCATCATGAAATTTAGTCTCGGGTTCAATTGGTTGATCTACTTCTATTTGTGGGTCTTGAACTTCACCAAGTTCAATTTTACTCCCACTATCCTCTTGTAGGAGAAATTCTTTTTCCAAAAGACAACATTCCTTGAAACAAACACCTTTTGTTCTAAAGGATGATAGAAATAATATCCAAATGTTTCTTTTTGGATATCCCTCAAATAAACATTTGTCAGACTTAACATCTAGTTTGTTTGACATTGTCCTCTTCACATAAGCAGGACTACCCCATACCTTTATACGAGAAAGTGTGGGTTTCTTGTTTTTCCATATCTCATATGGAGTAACATCAACCAATTTACTAAGAACTATGTTCAACACATAAAGAACAGTTTCTAATGCATATCCCCAAAAGGACTTAGGCAAGTCCGCTTGGCTCATCATGGATCAAACCATATCTAATAGTGTTTGATTTCTTGGCTTAAGTATTCTCCACCTCGATATGATCTAAGTGTTTTAATATTCTTGCCAAGTTACCTCTCTACTTCGTTGTTGAATTCTTTGAACTTTTCAAATGCTTCTGATTTATATTTCATTAGATAGATATATCCAAATCTGGAGTAATCATCTATTAAAGTAATGAAGTAGGAGTAACCTCCTCTAGCAAGTGCAGTCATTGGACCACATACATCTAAATGTATTAAGTCCAAAACCATTTTAGCTCATTCTCCTTTACCAATAAAGGGAGCTTTTGTCATTTTTCCCAATAAACAAGACTCACATGTATCAAATGATTCATAATCAAATGATCCTAAATCACCTAACTTGTGGAATTTGGTCATGCATTTTTCATTTATATGGCCTAAATGACAATGCCATAAATATGAGGTATTTAGATTATCTCATTTCATTCTCCTAGTATCACATTATGCACTTCTTTAATTAAATTAAGAACAAATATACCATTCTCAATGATAGCTTTAGCATAAAACATATTGTTCTTAAAAATGTAACAACATTTGTCTTTTAAAGAAATGTCATAATCGTTCAATAAACAGCTGAAAGAAATAATACTTTTGGATAATGCTCTAACATAATAACAATTATTTAACTCCAATATTAATCCACTTGGAAGAGGCAAATGGTAAGTCCCCATAACTGTTGTAGAGATGTTTTGTCCAGTAGCTGACTGTAGACATATTTTTGCCTTTCCAACTCTTCTAATGCTTTTAAGCCCCTGTAGATCATTACACAAATGAGATCCATATTCGGTATCTAATGCCCAAGATTATTTTAAAGCAATCGAATAAGTATTTATTTCAATCATATGAATACCTGAAGTAGAAGCATCAACTTGCTTCTTCTCCTTGAGAGAATCTAGATAGGCCTTGCAGTTACGCTTCCAATGACCATGTTTTCTACAATGGAAGCAAGTTCCTTTGGGATTCTATTTCTTGGCAACCTTCTTCTTGGAAACCCCACCATTCTTTGGCTGCGCCTTGGTCATTTTCATATTCATCTTCTTCTGCTTCTTGGCTTTAGTAGAAGTGACAACCATAACACTTTTTAAATCCTTCTTGAAGGATCCATAAGCTATTTTAAGCATGTTGATTAACTCAAGAATGGTTAATTAGATCTTTTTCAAGTTGAAGTTAAGCATGAAAGGTGCATAACTTGGAGCCAATCAGTACAAGATTAAATCTATGTATAGATCATTATCCATTACATAGCCAAGTCTACTCAAATGCTCAATATACCCATACATCTTCAATGCATGAGTAGCAGCCGAAATGCCTTCCACCATTTTACAACTAAATAGAGCTCGAGCAATCTCATATTTCTCAGTAGCAGCCGAAATGCCTGAGAAGAATAAAGCTCCTCTAGATGCAAAATGATGGTTCTAGCATCCATCATCTCATGTTACTTCTGAATCTCTGAGGACATAGCACCCAACATCAAACATGCTGCTGCTTCACTATCCTCTATATATTTTTGATAAGTGCCCTTGATCTCATCAATGGCATCATCTGATGGAAGTGGTGGTGGATCTTTATCTAAGACAAAATGGATCTTTTCAGCTCTAGGAACAATTCTCACTTGTCTGATCTAGTCAGAATAGTTGCTGCCAACCAGCTTGTTATCCAAGATTGATCATATATTAATGTTTGATGTGCTCATGATGATTACCTAGACATGAAAAAGAAAACATACGAGAGTATGTTTATATATATCTATGCATTAATTAGGTATTTAATTAATCCATTTAATCCCACTATTTTATTGCAAATTAATAGCCCTCACTATATTATCCGAGAAAACCCGATGGTTTTCTTAGTGGGCCAATATCCAATCCTTGATATGTAATTTGACCTTGAGTCTAATCAACAAGCCAAACTGCATGCCCTTAAAATGTAGGTATCTCTGTACCACTTGTATCTCTACATAACTATTGGATCATTAGGTTATCAACTCTTGATACATGCATATCATATATGCATTCACTAATCTTGCCTTAAGAACCATTAGCCTTGACTATGGTCAACAAGCTAATAGGCTAGCTAAGATGACCTATTTAATTAGATTTGAACATATTTGATATAATGTGAGCTTGACTGTGGTCAACGACCCACACTATAAAGAACTCTGGTTCTTCTTAAATTAATGGAAGGCTTATATACCTTAGTATTAGTTTGAGAGATTTTAGTTAATTAAGTCTCATAATACATGGTTGGCATACATTGGTATGCATCCTATATGTATAACATAAATATAATGTTAGAGAGTATGCCCTAGAGCCCATGTAATAGGGATGTTTTTCATATGTATGAAATTTATAGTCTTAATAAAATGCATCATTCATTTATTAATGCTATGTTTGAATACATGAGTTTGTAAATCTTAAATTAATAAATTAAGTCCTAGATATTATAAACACAGTACAAAGGCAATCATGAAGTTGTTCATGATGTGAGATGTCTATTGCATGCAAATGTGTTAATATCTAAATATCCCTAGTCACAGAATTAACAAGATAGGACATTGTTAATTCGGACAGACTAGCACATGTTATGCTTCTTGAATGGTTCAAGCAGTGGTTCTCATAACTGTGATTATGGAAGATAATCAAAGCTAATATGTGGATGCTTGTTAGAAGAACAAGTTCATTGGAGACCTGCAAAGAGAATCCTCACATGGATATTAAATCTATGTCAGTGAGGAATCTCTTCATAGCGGTTGTGCAAGTATCCTCTGACTTGAGATCACCGAAGTTATCTTAAGTAGCAAGTGGTATACTTTGACTCCATAACTGATTACTTCCAACCGGGAGTGAACATAGTTAGGAGATTGGGTATATCATGACCTACTTGAAGATAGTTGAGTGATTGACAAAGGATTCACCATCCCAGATTTAACAAGGGAAGTTATCTCGCATGATTCTATAATTGCCTTGTTCATAAAATCTCTAGCCAGAGTAATATGCCAAGATGGATGGAGATCTATGAAGGGCATTTTAGGAACAATGGTTAAATTAATAGAACATACATAATTAGATTTATATGAGTTAACAGAAATCCATACTCAAAATCTAATTGAGATAAGAGTGGTGAAAGGAGTAATTGCACGGTAACTATTTCTATGGAAGGGTACAGTCAAACCACATGACTTTCCTGACATTTGGGTAGTCATGATGCCTAGCTAGAGGCCAATCATGACTTGTATAATGATGTATCGAAATATCAATAGAGATTGATAAAATGATTTAAAGGAGTTTAAATCATGTGAGTTTTGAATAGAACTCACAGTTACATATTATATTGCCAACATGGACAGGAACCCAATAGGTCACACGCATATAAAAAAAAGGGTAAAATGGTAAAATGACAAGGATAATAATATTTGATATTATTATGAAGGTAGAGAAGAGAATATGATAATAATTAATTAAAGAGTTTAATCAATTATGATCAAGTAAAATTGTCCACGGAACTTTTGAGAAATGTTCTGTAAATTGGATCTAAATGAAATAATGTATTTCATGATTAATTATTATTGTCTTATAAGTGTTTAGGACTACCATAAGTGTTATAGGACTGGTATAATAATTAATAAGTCCATTGGAGCAATTATTAAGGGCCAGAGGAATGAAGTAGTTGGCGTAAGCCCTTCTGTAAGGGCCACACGCCTACCTCAGAAAAGAAGGCCTTAATGGCCTATTTAATGGACCAAATTAATTTATATATGTTACATAATTATTATGGATTCCACATTTTTAATTTGGTTTGATTTGGAATCCATTTGGGTATTTAAATCCAATTAGTAGCACAAAGGGCCTAGTTTGTGGGTTTTGTGCATAGACTTTTATGAAAAGGTTTCAATTGGATTTAATTAAGCCCAAATGATTATAATTAATTCTGGAGGCCCAATTAATAATTCTCCAGCAATTTTAAAGAGCCCAATCTCATTAAGGAGTTGGAATTTTAACCTAACTATAAAAGGCCAACTAATGAGAATTAGGGTTAAGTGATTAAAACAAAAAAAAAGTCTTTTTTCTTAATCTCTCTCTCCCTTTTGCACCAACTCCTAAGCTAGCTCTTGGGAATTTCGGCTAGCCCTAGTTAAACACCAATTTGTTGGTTCAATTTACCCTTTTCTAGTGTGGATTACTCATTGGAGGTGTTCGATTTTGGACATTGTGGTTTGCGACAACCCGGTGCGAAGTAAAATCAACTGTTCAACAAAAATCAAAGGTGATTTTTCTTATTCTCATATAGTTATATTGTGTATTCATGGCAAGATCAGATCTAATGGTTAAAATATTTTAAAATTCCGCACATGTATGTGATGCATGTAACCGTTAAAATCCAACATATAAGCGTACAAATATGGTATAGTTATGGACTTTACTACATTGATCTCCCCAAGCCAAAAGGGAAATTAAAAGGTCAAATCTAGGTAATATGTATGATTCAAACAAGTAAAAATAATTACATTATCTTCAAACTTGTTGGATCTCCATATGGCCCATCTTGCTCTTTGATAGTGGTCTCTACTTCTATCTCTAACTCTAATCTAAGTAATCTAATTGCATATTACAATTTTAAAAAGAAATACAAACCAAAAAACAAGTGGCCGGGACATGAAAGTCCTCATTGGGCCGAAACATGCATTATGCTCAATCACATTGGGCTTTTGTCCATAACTATCCATCATGCCAATCATACACCATTATATGCATTTATAATGCATAAAGTAAAACATATAATGGATTACTAGCTTTGTTTCAACTCTTGAAATATACTTTTGAGTTATTTTAATAATGTGATCAAATTAGGAAACCTTTTCCATTTTGGAAACTTTTCTTTTAGGAAACCTTTTTGCATGCATGTGTTTTTGCCTTAATTATCAATCTAATTAATTATTAATTAATTATCAATTGCTTATTTAACTAATTAATCATATTAAATAATTTAAAAATATTGGTCTAATGTTTTGTGTGCGATTCTATAGGTCCATTTAATATTGGCAATGGATTAATAAATAATCCAAAGGCTATATTTATTCTCTAGCAATATATTATAGCATTCCAAATTAAATGAAAATGCAAATGGTATTTAGTGACCTCATGCAATTTTGCATAGTTCCTTAACCCACAAATATCAGAATTAATATAAGGCATGGAACCAGTCATCCTTATATATATACTAATTCATTTCTTGATATTTCAGTGACACTGAACTCTCAGATAATTAATGATTACTCATTATTTCATCTCGGTGTGGCCATACACTTCTCAATTCATTAATCAAGTGGTCGGTGATATTTTCTCTCTCATTGAGAGGGGTAATCCCTTTTACTTCTCTCATGCTCTCTAACATAAATTAATGGATGCCTAAGCATACTAATACTAGTCACTTTGTTATGAGTACGTTAGGTGTATGTCAAAGTACGTAGTAATTCATTAAGAGTTTTATAGAGATTTTAGGTCTAAGAACTCCGATGTAAAACTTGCAATTGAGAAACACTTATGACTTGTACCACATACTGTTCTCATGTGTGGATCGAATCCAGATGCCATGTTCTAAACATGCATCTATAATCTCTGATTGGCACTCTAGTCCTTATGATCTGTAAGAGATAACTCAATTTATCAGAGAGAGCATACTAGTCTTAATTCATTTGTTATTCCCATAACAATGACTGACTAGGGATATTTTGAATGAAATCTCAAATGTCTCAAGGTCTTACAACCATGTGCCTTACTCATGATAACTTAAACTGAAACAACATTCTTTGATAGTTTTATCACTTGATATGCACAGGAATACAATAGATAAAACAAATGCCTCATTTATTATCTTGAGTGTTTTATGACAATTCGTTGGGGCTAAGGCTTACACTAACAAAGTGAAATATCTTATCTTTGATGTAACTATGGTATGATAAGTTGTAACACCCTAGTTCCTCAACCATGGATAATCATCAATCATCACCAATCAACATCATCATAAACCTAGTAATGGTCATGCAGAAATAATAATAATAATAAGATAGGCCATCATTACATGCCATAATAAGATAATTAAGCCTATAAATAAGATAAACATAACATAAATGGCCTTCAAGTATTCTGATATCCTCAAGGCAACTGCATCATAACCGATCCTTTGGAGCTTATCCTGAAACCTACATGGATACACAAACCCATGCTAAGCTATAAAGCTTAGTGGGGAAAAAAAACTATGGACAAGCTCTTACAATATTCTTCATCAAACCAAATAAAATAATCATAATAACATAAAATAATATATGAGGTTCCATTATTTATCATGCCACAATGGGCATTCCGAGAAGCTTTCAACCTTAACTATTGATGCCATCATTACTAAAATCGAAAGCGTTATATAAACTTATCTTATCCCTGAAACCTGTTAATTAACAATCATTTTTAATGCTCTCCTATTTCTTAGAAAAATTCATGCACCTTATAATTCTTCTTGTCCAAAATATTCTTATAATCTTCAACTCAATACCATTAACCAATTTGATTACCTAACATGTGCATTTATCACTTATTCACATCCAAAAGAAAGTGCTCATGTTATATAATATTGCAATAGATATTGCTAGGCATGCTTTCATTACATATATTACAAACTTACCATTTTGTTCGAGTTTTTTGCACGTGTCTTCCTTAACGCTATATTATCTTTGCACTTTAAACATCATGCAGACTCATATCATATCATGCTTTGCACTTTGATTTATGTTAGAATTATATATAAACACATACATACATAAATGTTCATACACATACTCATGAATTTGCATGTCATTCCAAGAAATATGTATTACACCTTATTATTAACTAACAAGGTCTTCATACCATATGCAAACATTTTTCTAATTATCCCATACTCATATTATTATGCATGTCATAGTTCATGTAACATTTAATTCAATATTGTAAGATTGTGGCCCAACTATGCATCGTGGAACCAACCCTCACTGGTACTCACATGGTGACCTTTCTCATAGTTAATGTAAGACATCACAATCAAATACTACATAACATGGCATTTCATTTCATGGAAATAGTTTACAGCTAACTTAAATATAGAGTAAAGCAATAGAATAAATCACTATCATGATTCCAATACATATAAGTGAGGTGATCGATACATACGTTACTTTATTTCTTATACCATGTACATCTTTAATAGCCTGCCTAAGTAGTAGTTCAAAAGGTGGATAACGGGAGCAATGGATACCCGAAGGTATCAAGTTATGGATATCTGAAGATATCAAACAATGGACCCAAACGGGTTCAAGCAATGGTTCCAGCAAGGAACAAACTATGGACCCAAACGAGGTCAAACGATGGTTCCATTAAGGAACAAGACGTAAAGGGGGTCAACTATAACAGTTGCGACTGTATCCTTCTAGGCATGCCTATCTAATCCATAACTGAACTAAGACCCACAAGCTTAACTTTTTAAGATATCTTTGATAAACATATTCTTCTTTATTTAGCACATCATTTAGCTTAAAGCCACTTTTCATAGAAGAATGCATATCATTCCTTTCATCAACGAATACATCAATCTTTGGTTCAACATAGTTTTCTTTAATTAGTACAACATGTTTGCTTAATGCCATCATTCATATAAGAGTGCACATTATTCTCATCATGCTTCAAACATTGAGCTCTAGGCTTCAATACACATGTAGGCTCTCATATGATAATATAGTTGCATCACTTTCTTTCATTCATATCGTGATGGTTTTAGGTTAGATAAATAATAATATGTAATCTTTCATAACTAGCATTGCGCGTGCCCTCATGTACATATATATGCAGCTTAAATCATAAAAATACATGCTTTCATTACTTATATCAACTATACAACATATAATACTTACGTACCTCATGGATAGTTTTCAATGACGTACCATGTTACTGCTTGCCATAAATAACTATCTATTTTTCATAATTATTCACATTGTGATGTAAATATATATAGCAACACTCAAGCATTTATGGCCCATATACTAATATAAATAAGTTCTCTTATAGCTTAAGATCAATACATGTTCATATTCAATCACTTGATTCTCTTTTAAGGTCCATCCGATTATAGACAATAGGTTATACACCTCAACATTTTAAGATTTATATATATATACATACATACATACTTCAATCATCTTACTTGCATTTTCATCTTATTACATTTTATGATTATTTTAGATATGTATGATCATGTCATCTTAGTCGTTAATACACTATGGATGCTCTTGTGCTAATCGTACTGGATTACAGGCATGAGAAAATAGGTGAGCAGGCTATTACACATTACAGCTAATCCTTAACTCCTCATGTGACTTGGATTATAACCAAGCTTCTATAATTTCATAATCTAACATAAAATGCGATGACCTGCTTCTTTTAACCCGGACATGCAACCTTACGACTATTCTGTTATTACCACTAGGTTAAATCATAGTATTTTGGACCGAACCATTCCTTGACCTAGTGCATACCTTATTTTGATTTTATAAGACACATGGTATAACATATCATTTAAGTTACTATATTGCCTCATGTTATTCTTAATTCGATGCTCATTAAGCCTTAACATGTCTTTTTTTTTGTAACCTCATTCCCTATTAACATTGCCATGCGCTAACCCCTCTAATTTAGAGTTCAAATGAACCATCATTATCTAACTCAATGTGAATGATTATCATTAAACTTGTGAAGGTTCCTTCCATTAAGTGATCATACTTTACGCACCTCACAAGTGTATTTGGATGACTTATAGCTTAATTCATTCTTCTTCCTCTTATTATAGCATTGATATATTTTCATCTTCATAATAATTCACGTTATATTCATGCCTTTCTAAAAAGTATCTTTGTAGACTTTAGCATTAAAGAGGCTTTCATAGTATATTACTTCAATCAATTAACATATCAACTTCACTTACTTGCCATTTATCCTCAATCTTACTTATTTCTAGACAATTCATCTCAATTCTTGCTCTCTTAATAATTTTATGAGCTACCTAATACGGTGTTCCATTCTAGTTACATGGCTTAAATCTTAGGTGAGAATATACTGTGGAGGGGAGAAAATATGCTGGGTAGTGCCTTCAATGAATGAAGTATACAAATGGTCGTGTACAAAAGGAAGACCAAATGCACATGGCTGTGCATTCTCAAGGAGCAATCAAGGCATGGCCGTGTGTTTCCCTAGAGAGATACCTGCGTGGCCACGGGTGAGGAAGAGAAAGACATCACGTGGCTATGCATCTTCACAGGGCAATCAAGGTGTGGCCATGTGCAGGAAAGAAAGTAAATATACGTGGCCGTTTGCAAGAAGAGGAACAAACATGCGTGGCCACGGGTGGGAAGAGGAAAAGAATCACGTGGCCGTGTGTTATGAAGAACAAACACACGTGGCCACGGGTTAGGAATAACGAAATCACACGTGCCTATGGGGTTGCCCAAGAAAGTGAGTGAGTGGCCACGCATTCTCAAGGAGAAAAGCATGCGTGGCCACGAGTTAGGAAGAAAAGGAGAAAAACAAGAATCCTAATCGTGTAAAACCTAGATTTAAACCCCAAATCTCACTTCCCCTCTTGCTTATATGATCATTTAAGTTTTCAAGCATACTATACTCATCAAGCTTACTAGATTTATCCTTGAAAAACTCTTTAAGAAGGACACACACCAGAAAAGAGTGAAAAACCCTAGATCATACACTTGAATGGTACCAAAAACTAAATTCCCATCCCTGACTTTTGAAGCATCAAATCTTCCTTTATCAAACTTCTTTACTCATGATTTCTTCTTCTCTTTTCACTTGATTTGTCTGCTTCTTTCTCCATTCCTTATACATGGTGACAACAACAGCATCTTTTAATCTTTCATCACCAAAAATCATAAATAACAAGAAGAGAAAGAAGAGATCTTCAAGGGAAAAACATTACCTTTCATGTTAACTCACAAACCCTAGCATCCTTCTCCAAACCGTGACCATAGAGAGAGAGAGAGAGAGAGAGAACTCTCCTAAATGTCGATCCATCCACTCCCAAATGCTTGAGTAGGATAAATATCTCACAAGGAGAAATTCCAAAAATGTCCTTGTACATTTTAACCCCTAAAAACTCAATTTTTTAACATTTAACCCCAAACTTCTTATTTAATTCAATTGCATCCTTGATTACTATTTTAGCTACACTCCAATACATATGTGCCTAATTACCATTATACCCTTAATATGACTTAACTTCATTAATACAAAATAATCTAGTTTGCCTCATTAAACCTTAATCCTGATTAATTAACTATAATCCTGTTAGGGCCATGATTGGGTCCTTACATAAGTAGTCTAACTCGGTATGTGAACAAGTATGAACAACAAAAGTAGGTAATGTTATGAATCAAGTTGCATTTATCAGTACACACACATATATATATATATGGACATGCATATAACCTTATAAAGATTTTTAGTAACAAGACTACACTTTTATACTGCCTTATTGGAATCATGCATAAGGTTAATTATAATAAGATAGATCAATGAGAGATTATGCTTTATTAATGTTTGCATAAGCATGCAACTACTATGATATATATGAATGCATGTTGATGCAATTCTGTGATCACATGACCTGCATCCATGTATACTGGAGCCTAAAGCTCAATACTGATCTATGATGAGAATAATATGCATTCTTATATGAAATATGACTTTAAGAAAATGTTGTAATGAATAAACAAGAATATGTAAACCAAAGATGTTTATAAAAGTTGTAAAGCCTACAGGTCTTAGTCCAGTTATGGATTATATAGGCATGGCTAAAGGGATACAGTTGCAGCTACCATAGTTGACTATGTTTGGGTCCATTATTTCATTCCTTTAATGGAACCATAATTTGGCCCTTTTGTATCCATCGTTTGATATCTTCGGATATCCATTATTTGATACCTTTGGGATCCATTGCCCCCATTATCCACCCTTTGAACTAGTACTTAGGCAAGCTATGGAAGATTAAAGATTAAGAAATGTGCTCAAAATAAAGAAATACATGAAGCGATTTCTTCACTTATATAATATAAACATGATGAATGGCCTATTATGTTACTTTAAGTTAAATTCCTTTTCGGCTATAAATTATTTCAATGAAAAGAAATTTATGAAAAGTATGTTAGAGAGTATGCCCTAGAGCCCACGTAAAGGCAATCATAAAAGTGTTCATGATATGAGATATCTATTGCATGCAAATGTGATAATATCTAAATATTCCTAATCATAGAATTAACAAGATAGGACATTGTTAATTGGGACAGACAAGCATATGTGATGCTTCTTGAATAGTTCAAGCAGTAGTTCTTAAAACTGCGATTATGAGAGATGATCAAAGCTAACAAGTGGATGCTTGTTAGAAGAACAAGTTCATTAAAGACTTACAAAGAGAATCCTCACATAGATATTAAATTTATATCAGTAAGGAATCTCTTCATAGCTGTTGTGTAAATATCCTCAGACTTGATATCACCAAGGTTATCTTAAGTAGTAAGTGATATACTTTGACTCTATAACTGATTACTTCTAACTGGGAGTGGACATGGTTTGGAGATTGGGTTTATCATGACCTACTTGAAGGTATTTGAGTAATTAATAAAGGATTCACCATCCCAAATTTATTAAGGAAAATTATCTCGGATGATTCTATAATTTCTTTGTTCAGAGAATCTCTAGCCAAAGTAATATGCCAAGATGGATAGGGATCCATAAAGGGAATTTTGGGAACAATGGTTAAATTAATATAACATACATAATTAGATTTATATGAGTAGACATAAATTTATACTCAGAATCTAATTGAGATAAGAGTGGTGAAAGAAGTAATTGCACGGTAACAGTTTCTATGGAAGGGTATAGTCAGAACTACTTGACTTTCCTGACATTTAGGTAGTCATGATGCTTAACTAAAGGCTACTTATGACTTTTATAATAGTGTATCAAAAAATATCAATAAGGGATTGACAAAATGATTTAAAGAAGTTTAAATCATATGAGTTTTTAATAGAACTCATAATTACATATTATACTGCCAATATGTATAGGATCCCAATAGGTCACAAACATACAGAGTAAGGGATAAAATGGTATAATGATAAGGATAATAATATTTGATATTATTATGGGAGAAGAGAAATACATATAAGAGAATAATTAATAAAAGAGTTTAATTAATTATGCACAAGTAGAAATGTTCGCATAACTTTTTTGAAATGTTTTGCAAAATGGACCTAATTGAAATATTGTATTTTATAATTAATTATTATTGGACTATAAATGTTATAGGATTGATATAATAATTAATTGGTCCATTGTAGAAATAATTAGGGGCCCAGGGATTTGGTTTTTGCGCAGAAGCCCACCAGAAGATGGGTTCCATACAAATTCCATATAGAAGGTCTTATAGGCCTAATTCTTGGACTAAAATAAATTACATAAGTATTATGGAGTCTATATATTTAATTTGGATGGATTTATAATTAATTGGGTGATTAAATCCAATTGTATGCATAAAGGACCTAGTTTATGGGTTATGTGCAAGGTCCTTTATGAAAGGATTTAAATATAATTTAATTGAGCCCAAATAAATTAATAAAATTTTCAGAAGCCCATTTAATATTTCTCCAACAATTTTAAAAAGTCAAATACCATTATGAAGTTGGATTTTTTTTAACCTAGTTATAAAATCCAAGATAAAGGGATTTAGGGTTAAGTGAGTTTTAAAACAAAAGAAATTTTGTCTTCTTCAAAAACAAAAAACCCTAGCCACCACTCTTTCCTTTATAGCATCAAGGAGAATTCATCCACCTTGTAATTCCAATAATCTTTGGTTCATTCAACCATTTTCTTGTGTGGATTACGATTAGAGGTGTTTGCGACAACCCGGTGAGAAGGAAAAATAATTGTTCAATAAAAATTAAAAGTGATTTTTTCTTATTCTCATTAATATCTATATTGTATATTCATGGCAAGATCAGATATATTGGTTAAAAATTTTAATTTTCGCTTATACATGTGATGTATGTAACCGATTAATTCCCAATATGGTATCAGAGCCACGGTTTTGCCATGAATTTGTAATTTTATATTATTCATAGAATAGTTGTTTTATTTTTTAGTTATTCATATCATGAACTTTAAAATATCAGATTTAGTTGTTCATAAATAAGAAATATTTATTTTTGGATATATGTGATTAAATAAACAAAATGGATGAAGTAAAAATGATTTCTTAGATCTTCTATGTTATAGTTTAGGAAAGTCAAAGTTCTTGCAACTAAAAATACGGGGTAAATGCAACTCTATCGATTTCAATGTCCGTTACGGAAGGGAAATGGACTCGCAAGCAAAATTCCCGGTTTAATGTAAAAAATCATTCTCTAGGCATGGAGAATTTTTATTTTGTTTTCAATAAAGTTAAGGGGCTTTTTTAAATAATATTTTAATTGATCGACTCTAAAATTATTTTAATGATAATTTATGTATTTAATATGTGATATTAAGCCATAGAATCAAACAAAATTAAAATCAAATAAGTTTTGCATGTAAATTAGTTTAATCGAAAAGTTCGATAAATTGTTGTTCTTAGTGTGTTCTTGGTAAGTTCTTGTTTTGAACGATTTTCAATCTTATAAATTTGATATATATGATGTATTAATATGTTTTTAATTAATTGGATTAATTAAAATGGGCCTTGAATTAATTTAATTAAATTTAATTCATTAAAACCACTTAATGGGCTTAATTATGTTTACGGATTTTATTTAAATTAGTAAATGACTGGGTGGGCCCAAGGAACTGATTTAAATTACATATTACAAACTTTAATTAATTTCATTAATGGGTTTTAAGGGATGGAGTGGGCTTCCCTCATTTCAAAGGCCCAAATGGTCCAAAAGACACAAAACTTGTTTGTGTGTGAACACACTTTTGGGTTTAAATTATAGGTTTTGGCCTACCCATTGCTTTAAGCCCAAAATTGATTCTTTAATTATTTAATTTGATTAATAAATTAAATAATTAATTAATAATCGATTGGATTGATAATTAAGGGAAAAACACATGCATGCAAAAAGGTTGCCTAAAATGGAAAAAGTTTCCTAATTTGATCACATTATTAAAATAACTCAAAAGGAAGTTTCAAGAGTTGAAACATAGTTTGTATTCCATTATATGGTTTTACTTTATGCATTAGAAATGCATATAAGGGTGTATAATTGTCATGATGGATAGTTATGGACAAAGCCCTATGTGATTGAGCATAATGCATGTTTCAGTCCAATGAGGACTTTCATATCTCAGCCACTTGTTTTTGGTTTGTATTTTCAAATTGTAATATGTAATTAGATTACTTAGATTATAATTAAAAATAGATATGGAGACCACTTTCAAGGAGCAAGATGGCCGGATCGAGATCCAACAAGATTAAAGATAATGTAATTATTTATATTTGTTTGAATTGTCCATATTACCTAAGTTTGACCTTTTCATTTCCCTCATGGATCGGGGAGGTCAATATAATAAAGTTCATAAATATGCCATATTTTTATGCTTATATTTATGTGATAGATATAGGATGCATACCAATGTATGCCAACTATGTATGATGAGACTTAATTAACTAAAATTCCTCAAACTAATACTAAGATATATAGGCCTTCTATTAATTGGAAGAGAACCAGAGTTCTTTATAGTATGGGTTGTTTACCATAGTCAAGCTCACATTATATTGAATATGTTAGAATCTAATTAAATGGGTCATCTTAGCTAGCACATTAGCTTGTTAACCACAATCAAGGCTAATGATTCTAGATGCAAGATTAGGGAATGCATACTTGATATGCATGTATCAAGAGTTGATAACCTAATGATCCAATAGTTGTGTAAATACACAGTTGGTATAGAGATACCTACCTTTCAAGGGTATGGGGTTTGACTTGTTGATCACAGTCAAGGTCAAATTTCATATCAAGGATTGGATATTGGCCCATTAAGAAAACCATTGGGTTTTCTCGGATTATATGGTGAGGGCTATTGATTCGTAATAAAATAATACGAGTAAATGGATTAATTAAATACCTAATTAATGCATATATATATATATATGAACATACTATCATATGTTTTTCTTTTTCACATCTAGCTCATCATCATGAGCACATCAAACATAAACCTACGATCAATCTTCGACAACAAGCTGGTTGGCAGTAATTATTCTGACGGGATCAGACAAGTGAGAATTATTCTCAATGCTAAAAAGATCCATTTTGTTTTGGATAAAGATCCACCAATAATTTCGTCAGATGATGTCATTGATGAGATCAAGGCCATTTATCGTAAATACATGATGTTAGGAATTAATCGATTACATACATCATATCTATAAGTAGAAATTAAAATTTTTAACCAATATATCTGATCTTGCCATGAATATACAATATAGATATTAATGAGAATAAGAAAAATCACCTTTGATTTTTGTTGAACAATTGATTTTCCTTCTCACCGGGTTATCGCAAACCATAGTGTCCACAATTGAACACCTCCAATCGTAATCCACACTAGAGAAGGATCAAATGAACCAAGAACTATTTGTATAACAAGGTGGCTGAAATTTCTTGATTTTATCAAGGAGAGAGGGTGGTTGCTAGGGTTAGAGAAGAATAGAGAATTTCTTTTCTTATCAAATTCACGTAACCCTAATTCCTTTTTCTTGGATTTTTATAATTAGGTTAAAAATCTAACTTCACAATTGGATTAGGCTCTCTTAAGTTGCTAGAGAAATATTAATTGGACTTCTATAAATATTATTAATTCATTTGGGCTCAATTAAATCCAATTTAAGTAATTTCTTAAAGGACTGTGCACATAAGTCATAAACTAGGCCCTTTATGCATATACTTGGATTTAATCATCCAAATCAATTCTAAATCCATTCAAATTAAATATATAGGCTCAATAACACATATGAAATATATTTAATTTATTTTAGTCCAAGAATTAGGCCTTTAAGGCCTTCTATTTGGAGTTTGCGTGAAACCCATCCTCTTGTGGGTTTCTACATAAAAACCATACTTCTGGGCCTCATATATTTCTCCAATAGATCTATTAATTATTATGTCATCCCTGTAACACTTATATTTCAATAATAATTAATTATGAAATACAATATTTTAATTAGGTCCATTTTGCATAACATTTCTAAAAGTTCTACGAACATCTCTACTTAAGCATAATTAATTAAACTTTGTAATTAATTGTTCTCTTATTCATTTATCTCCTCCCATAATAATATCAAATATTATTATCTTATTCATTTTACCATTTTATCCTTTACTCTATATGTATGTGACCTATTGGGTTCTTGCCCATATTGGCAGTGTAATATGTAATTATGAGCTCTATTAAAAACTCACATGATTTAAACTTTTTTAAATCATTTTATCAATCCCTTATTGATATTTATGAGACACTATTATACAAGTCATGTGTGGCCTCTAGCTAGGTATCATGACTACCCAAATATCAGGAAAGTCAAGTGGTTCTGACTATACCCTTCCATAGTAAAAATTACCGTGCAATTACACCTTTCACCCTTCTTATCTCAATTACATTTTGAGTATGGATTTCTGTCAACTCCTATAAATCTAATTAATGTGTTATATTAATTTAACCATTATTCCTAAAATGCCCTTTATGGATTCCTATCCATCCTAGCATATTACTCTGGCTAGAGATTCTTTGAAAAAGGCAATTATAGAATCATGCGAGATAAATTCACTTAATAAATTTGGGATGGTGAATCATTTATCGATTACTTAGCTATCTTCAAGTAGGTCATGATATACCTAACCTCCTAACTACGTTCACCCCCAGTTGGAAGTAATCAGTTATGGAGTCAAAGTATATCACTTGCTACTTAAGATAACCTTAGTGATCTCAAGTCTAAGGATATTTGCACAACCGCTATGAAGAGATTCCTCACCGACATAGATTTAATATCCATGTAAGGATTCTCTTTATTAATTAGCTGGGTTACATCTTAAAAATTTTTACATACTTTTCCAAGTTTATTATTATTATCCCTTCTCAACCTTTTCTGATCCTGCGAAGCTTTACAATGATCTTAGATGGAACATAAGAAGGCCTCAAGGTTTTGAGGCTATGATGCTTGTGAGATGCATCCAGGTAAATTTTTTTGGGTGTAGAATATTTTGTTCTCTTCCTCTAAGATGCTCCAAATTCATCACTCTTATGTTTTGAACTACTTGTACAATTCTTGCAAGTTAATTTGGCTTGTCTCCTTGTAGGGCATCTAAGTTCAACAATATCATGGGAACTTTTGTAAGCATATTCCAACAAATGTTTTGATCTACTTGGGGTTTGTATTTCTTTCCAAAACATACATGTTTTTATCTTGTCCATTAGCTAATTAATAAAACTTGATACGTGTCATGTTGTTGTGATATTTGAAGGTATATGTTTCTTTATGAACTAAATTTGTTATTATCCCTCTTGTTTCTAATTTTTGCTCTCCAGGATCTGAAATAAATGTTTATAATGCAATCTGATTTTTGATTACAAGATAAAATGAAATTTAAAATATTTACAAAATGTTCGAAATCATTTTGCTTATGACTTCAATAAATGAGGATTTTGTACACTGTGCATTAAAAAATTTGTAGTATTTGTGATAATTTGGTTGATGGAAGTCATAATATATCATAGTAAGGAATAACTTGGCTGAAGTATTCCCACTAGATTTATGTTCTCTTAAATTGGAGTGGTAATCAGTCATGACACCGGCTTTAACCCCAAAATAATTTATTCTCAGTAGTTTGGTATGGATTTAAATACCCCACATTATTTCTTATAATTAACATTTTGTTATTTCTTGAAACAAAAGGTGCAGTCCAGATTCTAATTGCTAATAGAGATAGAATGAAAGGACGTTTTAATGGATGAGAATGATGGCATGTCATATATAGCCATGAGGAGGTAAATCTACTTGTGTGAAATAACACATTTGCATAATAGTTCATAAATATTACAAAGAAAATAAGAATTTAATCCATCCCAGAGTTTGTTTTGCTTAATCTGCAAAGAGATTGTGGATTTATTGTTGCATTAAATTATTTCATTATAAATCCATGCACGGTCGTTCATGCATCTTGAGGTGTAAAAAGAAGTTAAATGATGTCATTAAGCCATTGAATATTTTAATTGAGTTTGTTTTGTCTATCAATTTTCTTTGTTAATGTATTTTGTCCAGATGGGACAATGGCATGTTGCTGATGAATATGACGGTCAAGTGAGAGAGATAACATTGAGATCTCTATATAATAGTCCCATGTGCCCACAAGACACAACCATGATAGAATCTCAGTATAATGTTTTATCTCTAGATAAGCAAATAATGGTGCGACCTCTTATCTCATTCTTTTCCTTAAATTTCTTTTTCACTCTAATCGCAGTTAGTATCACCAATGACCCGTGCACTCTCATAAACATCCCTGATTGTGATAATACTCTCGATTTTCCTTTCCATTAACTTTTAAGGTGGGTGAAATGGTTTAACAAGTTTATGATATTCCCTTTGCACTATAAACATTTATTGTTATTATAGATTTTTTATTGTGATATAGTTTAAAATATTTACAAAATATCTGAAATAAATGCTTATAGTGCAATATGATGCGTTAAGTGTCAAAATAAGTAATAATAATTATTATTATTTTCAATTGATCTTGCTAATTATACAGAGGCTACAAAAGCTTCCACTCAAGAATTCCATGTCTAATGTGGTTTTACATATGAGTCCATCTTCTCTAGCATTCATACTTCTCTTAGATATAGTTTTAATTGAATATTTGTCACAATACTAAGTTCTAATAGTTAATTGAAAGTATTTTAGTTATATAATAAAATACAAAGCTATTTTTTTTTTAATTTTAGCATGTGAACACTGTCACTTCATTTATGTTAGTATAATTTATTGATCATTTCTAAATTATCTTAACTCTCTCAAGTTTATATATCATAAACCACAACAATGGATCATCAGCAGTGTGAGTCACCACCAGAAATGGCAGCAGCAGTAGCACGAGCATGAAATTATGAGAATTGGGTGAAGATTAGGAATTGCTTAGCTGAAAGTGATGTTCGAGATCAACAATTAGAAGATCAAGTTCTAATAATGACACTGGATGTAGTTATTCGTTATCTACAATCAATCACTACACAACTATAGGAACTAAAAGCAACTGACATTTTATGAGCTATTTATGATTTTTAATTGTTACTATTATATATGGATTTATTATTTTGTATATATTATTAGCAATGCTATACACTTGTAAATAACAATTTATTCATTAATATATATGTTTTTATATTAAATATTGAGTGAATATAATTTTATTATTTTTTAGTTTATTATTTAAATAATAAAATTTCCATATTAAATTAAGAAAACAAAAAATTTCATATCAACATTTAGCAAGGATAAATCCCATGATAAATTTAGCAAGAAAAATATTTGTTACAAAATGCATGTTAAAATTTAGCAAGGAATTTTTCCTAGCTAAAATTTAGCGACAATTTAGTCTTCGTAAAAGTTAACGAGAACTAAATTCCTCACAAAACTTAGCGAGGACTTTAATCCTCGCTAAAGTTTGAGGACTAAAACCTCGCAAAACATAGCGAGGATTTTAATCCTCGCTAAAGTTAGCGAGGACTAAATCCTCCCAAAAGTTAGCGAGGACTAAAATCTTCGTTAAAATAAGCTAGGATGACTTTTATTACAAAATTTTTGTCCTCGCTAAATCCTCACTAAACTGATTTATCAACAAAAAATCATCATTTAGCAAGGAATTTTGTCCTCGCTATTTTGCATTTTTTTTAGTTTATTGAATATGTTCAATATGGATCTTTCTATGAAAGGATTTATACATATGGTGCATGGGAAACACCTTTCTAAGTCTATGTGTCTGTAGACACTAGAGGATATAGAGAGTTTGAATAGAACACCATATGCATATGCAATTGGTTCTATCTTGTATGCTATGTTATATACACGTCGGGATGTAGCATTTTCTTTAAGTTTAACAAGCAAATTCCAATCCAATTTTGGAGAAAAATACTAGGCAGCTGTTAAGAATATCCTTAAGTACTTGAGAAGGACTAAGGATATATTCTTTGTATATGGAGAGGGTAGTTTTAAAGTAAATGGATATACTGATGGCAGCTTTCAATTTGATAAAGATGACTGTAAATTGTAGTCTATTTTTGTGTTCACAATGGGAGAAGGAGTAGTTAGTTGGAAGAGTTCTAAACAAGAAACAACTGTTGATTTCATGATAGAAGCTGAGTACATTACTATATTTGAAGGCTGCCAAAGAAGCAGTATACATCAAAAAGTTCATATCTAAACTAGGATTGGTGCCTAGCATTGTTGATTCGATTCCTTTATATTGTGATAATAATGGAGCCATTGCATAAGCAAAGGAACCACGGTCTCATCAGCGATCCAACCATATCCTCATACGCTACCATCTTATAAAGGAAGTAGTAGCTAAAAATAATGTAAAGATAGAAAAGGTCCCAACATATGATAATATGGCGGATCCCTTCACTAAAGCACTTCCACATATTAAGCACGATCACCATATAAATAACATAGGTTTAAGACATATGAGTGATTGGCTCTAGTGCAAGTGGGAGATTGTTAGAGAGTATGCCCTAGAGCCCAAGTAAAAAGGGATTTATTTCACATATATATAAATTCATGGTGTTAATGAAAGGCATCATTCATTTATTAATGTTATGTTTAAATACATGTGTTTGTAAACCTTAAATTAATAAATGAAGTCCTAGATATTATAAACATAGTGCAAAGGCAATCAAGAAAGTGTTCATGATATGAGATGTCTATACATGCAAATGTGATAATATCTAAATATCCTGTCATAGAATTAACATGATATTACATTGTTAATTTAGACAGACTACCATATGTTATGCTTCTTGAATAGTTCAAGCAGAAGTTCTCAAAACTGTGATTATGGGAGATGATCAAAGCTAACATGTGGATGCTTGTTAAAAGAGTAAGTTCATTGGAGACGTACAAAGAGAATCTGAACATGGATATTAAATCTATGTCAGTGACGAATCTCTTCATAGCTGTTGTGTAAGTATCCTTAGACTTGAGATCACCAAGGTTATCTTAAGTAGTAAGTGATATACTTTGACTCCATAACTGATTACTTCCAACTAGGGGTGAACATAGTTAGGAGATTGAGTTTATCATGACTTACTTGAAGATATTTGAGTAATTGATAAAGGATTCACCATCCCAGATTTATTAAGGGAAGTTATCTTGCATGATTCTATAATTACCTTGTTCAGAGAATCTTTGCCCAAAGTAATATGCCAAGATGGATAAGGATCCATAAAGTGTATTTGGGAATAATGTTTATATTAATAGAACATACACAATTAGATTTATATGATTTGACATAAATTTGTACTTAGAATCTAATTGAGATAAGAGTGGTGAAAGGAGTAATTGCAGGATAACTATTTCTATGGAAGGGTATAGTCAGAACCACTTGACTTTCTTGATATTTGGGTAGTCATGATGCTTAGCTAGAGGCTACTCATGACTTGTATTATAATGTATCAAAAATATCAATAAGGGATTGATAAAATGATTTAAAGAAGTTTAAATCATATGAGTTTTGAATAAAACTCATAATTATATATTATATTTCCAATATGGACAGGAAACCAATAGGTCACTGATCGGTGTCTAGCAAGTGTACAAGATCGGCTAGTAATACAGGGAAATATAGATTAAGACCCCAAAATATCGTACCTAAGGGAACATGGATTGCTAAGAATAATATCTATGTATGAATTAAATTAATCCGAGATTGTTTCCCAAATGTTTTGATTTAAAAGCAAAAAGTAAACAAATAAACAAAACAAAAGCTAGAACATGAATTAAAAATAAAGCAATAACTGAAATTCTCTTGCTAAAGGAACTATCCATCTTAACTTTCATTGTAATGACTTAAATTCAAAAGAAACACCGGTGATTATGAAGAATTCAGATAAATAAACCCAGATAACTTTATTCAAGATTATCATTCCAAGTATTAAACTCCCTTATTAAGAACAATTCAATACTAGGCATAAAAGTCTGAATTAATCCCCTAGATGTCTATTAAAACCTTTCTCAAGAGCTTTAACTTCCACCTATTCTTAGTTCTTCCTCTCTTAGTATGAACCAATAAAATTAACACATAATTATCACATATTTCGGAACATAATCATGCATAAACATTAAAGAGTTAACCCAAGAACATTCAAATCATTAACTATGTCAAAACCAATTTTTAGTTATTTATTCAATAAACCAACAATTAATCTCAACACAATCAAAGATAAGAATATGCTTAAAACTAAGAAATAATCAACCGATATTGAAATTAAGCTCAAAACTAAGTGATAACAATGAAAATATAAGATTTTAAGAATCCATTAGCAAAAGAAGAAAAATTACTTCCTAAACATATTTAAAAACTAAAAACAAAGTTGAAGAAAATAACGTAAAAACAAACTAAAGAAAAATGCCCTAACTAATCTAATTCCTAAACTAATTTCTAAAACTGGATCCTTTCTTTGGTGTTTAAGCCTTTTATTTATAGGCAAAAGACGTGGTAGATTTCTTCCAAAACTAAAGAAACCAAATAGGAAGTGAATTCTACTCAAAATAGGAAGTCGAAAATCCTTCGCGCAATTGGAGAATCCGATCACGTGGCCACGGCTCCTCCCTGTGTATTTCTACACGTGCCCAGTGACTTTTAGGCAATCTTCCACACGTGGCCACATGTGGTCCTTCATTGGAATCCACGTGGTCACATGTCTTCCTTGTTTCATTTACTTATTTCCTCACATGGCCACGACATCTTCAAGTTCATGTTTTCTCACATCTTCACGTGGCCACGTGCCTTAAACCAACATAGCTTCATGTGATCACATGTTAAACCTCTCGACTGGACGTTCTTTCTTGCTTAATTTCTTCAATTTTGCACTTTTGGCCCAAAACTTTTCACTTTTTACACTTTAGTCCTTTCTCTTGCAAAATAACCCTGAAAAACACCAAAATTTATAATTAACTCAAAAAACACAAAACTAACAAATTAAACTCAAATTAAACCTAATTAACATAAAATTAACTTAATTAAATACCTAAGAACACACTAAAAACATCATATAAATGCCAATTATCAAATACCCCACACTTAGACTTTGCTCGCCCTCGAGCAAATTAGAACAAACCAACTCCTCAAAATAATCAAACTCAAATTAAGAATCATGCATTTCCAAATCAAGTTTAGCAATTAACAAGAGCACTTAATAAAATTTTCAACTAGAATAAATTCAACCAAGGCAATATGAGTTAGTTTCCTTGTGTGTGTGCAAGACCAAAACATTTTAAATATTTTCAAAATTCAAAACACCAATGCAAATTCATAGTCAAGTTTAGAATGATTGTAAATCTAAGTATACATATGGTTTCGCGCTTGAAACTCTAGAAACACCATAAGCCTCTCCTTTAGCACCGGAACCCGCAGGTCATCTCCGCTAAACAACTCAAAAACAAAACTTAGAATCACTTAGGTCTTTTAAAGGTTGTAATGGGGCTAAGGTATTGGTTATCAAAGAATGGATAAAAGATCAACAATAAGAATAGCCACTCTAAGATAAAATAGACTAATAATTCACAAATTTCATCCCATTAACTTAATCAATAAAGAACTTAGCCAAAATTTCCCATCCCTTCACAATTCAAAGTACAATCTTAAAATTCTCTCAATTTCACCATTCATACCCTTTTCAAGAAGTTATAACCGTTTTTCCTTGTAACTACCCCACACTTAAGATTTTGCCATACATGCTAGCTTTATTTCAATATTTCTTTCTTCTTTTTCTCTTTTCTTTTTTTTCTTTTTCTTTTCTTTTCACTAGCTTTGATGTTGGCAGTACAATAATATAACATGGGTAATCACAAAATCACAATTCACTATTCACTTGACTTCAACAATAGCCCTTGATAATAAAATTCAAAATTATCTTACTACACTCATCAAGATACTCAATTCCCATTAATCCACCCAATCCTAGAGTGGCCAATTCTAGAAGGGAAGATAAAAGTTTTTTAGGCTATATGGTAAAATATATAAGTGTAACAAGAAAAAATAAATATGGCAGGCATTAAGCATACCTCATTAGGCTCAAAATTGGCTAACAAAGGATAAATATGCATATAGGGTAGGAAATAAGTTAAGATATGGCTCAATAAGAAAAATATTTTCTAGATCACTTTCCAAGTTGTTTTGAGTTGCTTTTATGCTTTGAAGGGTGATGAGGAAGGTTCTAGTGTTCTAAAATTCATCACTTAACTATTTCATGCATTGTTTTTCTTTAAGTTCAAAAACTGGTCTTAAGTGCTCAAAAATGTAGAAACTAACAAATATAAGTCAAGTTGAATATTAAACTAGCTAAAAATTCATTAAACAACATGTTTGTTCTAATGCTAAACAAGAATTTTAAACATTGCACATTCTAAATTAAAGTTCAAAATAATTTTAAAAATTGCACATTCTAAATTCAAGTTCAAAATGTTCAATTTTTGAGAATAACTAGGGCGAACTAAGCTAAATGTACAATATATGATAAATGAATTAATCTAAACCAATTATGCAAAAAACTAAAACTAAAACTAAACATGAAAACTAAAACAAAACTAAACAACAAAAACAAAAATGACTAAAATAAAATAATTCATGAGTAAGAAAATGAGTAAGGTAAGAAAAACTCCCTTAGTTGGATCTTCAATTTCTAGCTCAGCTGAGCTCTATCCCCCTCTTTAAAATCTTGCTGTCCTCAGCAAAGTATGGAAATTTCCGCACACTTTATCACTTTTGAGAAACAAGTTAGTGACAAAAAATGTAAGCTCACCATACTTAGAACTATAATCAAGTCAAAAAGAAGGCAAGAGGTCAATGGAATTAAGTTAACAAGCAAACATGCCTCTAAACCAAATGCAGTGCAATGAACAAGACTTAATAAACATGGTAACTAAGTGAATAAATGTAACTAGGCCAAACTTGCTTAAGTGCTCAATGCATACTATCCATAGGTGACAAGGTGGACAGTGTATGAATGCATAATCTCAAGTGTAAAGATAATTGGTGATGGTTAGGCTTAAATAAATGGAAGAGATAGATTTTAATTGGTCATGGTAAGCATAAAACAAAATAAGCCAATTCAAATACAAACTCAACCTATATAAAGCCACAATGAAGTTCAATGTCAAATAATAAGTAGCTAAGAGTAAATATAATGCATAACTGAAAATCAATCTCTAAGCAAACTTTTATTCAACACTAATGAAACCTACACCAATTTATTTGATTTAAGCTCATCAAGTAAATCATGCAAATGACAAATGAAGTGTGTCTTAGTGAAAAAGGTGTGTGCTTGGCTAAGAAATGAAGTGTAACATGCTTAATCACAAGAGTCCTAATTAGTCATGCCATGTATCATATAGACATTTATGAAAATCAAGTCATCCATATTATGCTCCATTGAATGTATATATAAAAAACATGATGTAGCAAAACTGTTGGTTAATGACTTGAATAAAATTTAAGGCGCTAGGATAAGATAACACGACGGTCCGCTAGCCGGTTAACTGGCAGGGTTAAGGGGCGACACCCCTTACGGGATTCCTGAGGGGCAGCGCCCCTCGAAGCTTTGAAGCAACGAGGAACTCATGAAAAATTTTCTGCACAAAACCTTATTTTGAATCCCTGAAACAAATCAAATTCTGAGTAATCATATAAGCACTTGGTTATTCAATATTATTGCAAGAAATAAACACATGTAAAGTGCAATATTAAACAAGTGATAGTGTGCTTACTTGAATCAATGAGGATAAAAATAATGAAAAAATGAAGTTCAACTTTGAGATGTGTGTGTAAGTGGGTATGTGAGTGTGAATGAGTGAGGGTGGTGGAGCAAAATAAAAGAACTGTGGGTGCGCATATCTTGGTGAAACCAGACCCGTGGGCACACAGGTGCAAGAGAAGAATGGCACGTGGTCACGCAAAATTGTGATGGGAAGCAGAATCTTTAGGCGTGGCAACGTGAGGTTCAATGAAGAACTACACGTGGTCACGTGTAGTTATATGGACTCTTCACGTGTAGTTATATGGACTCTTTACTTCTTCAACCCGTGGCCATGTAGATTCTCATAGAGAGACCACACGTGGTGATGTGAATTTATCATGGAAGGCAGAGTGCTTAGGCGTGGCCATGTGAGGTTCAATAAAGAACTACACGTGGTCACGTGTAGGTATATGGACTTTTCATTTTATTTTAACCCGTGGCCACGTGGATTCTCTTTTAGAGACCACACGTGGTCACGTGTTATCCAAAATGCCATTTTACCTCTTTAACCTGTTACCGTGTATACGTTTATTTCTGAATCATATGCATGAATTTGTTCCAACATGTCTTCTTAAAACTTGATTTTTATACTCTTCTTTATGAATCAAACACACAGCATTGACTGGCTTGATTCCTGCACGTGAAAACACTAAGTTAACTTTTATTTATCTTAATTTATCTTTTTTCAATCAATCACATTAACAATATAAAACAATTGTTTGAACCATATAAACCAATTACAGCTCATACTCATTTCCTTCTTTTTAAGCTGCAATTGAATTATGCCAACAATATGCACATCTATCAATTAATTAAATTCCAATTGTAGTCTATTCTTAACTCATCATATGCCAAATTCATGAAGCTTAAAATCAAACTCACATCTAACCAACTCATAAATCTTTGACAAGTTCAATTTCACTTACCTCAAAAATCATTTTAGCTCCTTAATTCCTTTAAAAGCTCTTACTAATCCAAATTTAATCATAAAGCATAAAAATCATTAGAAGTAGCTTTTTGTTCAAACCCATATCTTAAACTCCTGAATTAAAAGACACAATCAAATAACAAACATGCATTAAACCTTAAACTAAAAAATAAAAACAATAGCAAAACAAATAACATGCAAAACATAAAAAAAAATAGATGAAGTTCTAAGAAGTTCTGGTTTATTAAGTCCCAGCTCGACTCATGTTACTCTCAGGAGGTCGAGCTTGTGATCCAAACATAGGTCTCTCCGGACTTTGCTCCTCATTTTCTCCCATTAGTAGAAAAAACTTGTCATAGTTTATCAAAGCTGGAAACTCCATATCTTCAATAAATTATGACTCCTCCTTTAGCTCATTTATCACAAACTCTACCGGCTCTTTTAGCCTAAATAAATCCTTCAAGCGGACTGAATTCGGTATCTCCACTTGAGAATCCTTTCCTTCTTGCTCCTTTGGTGAAAGATTCTCTACAAAAGATCCTACACCTTCTAAACAAACACACGACTTATCCTCAAATATGAATTAGTCCTCTTGTTCCTTATCCTCCATAAATGAATGATTTTGTTCCTTTTCCTTACCATCATCACCTTGAGTGTTCAAAAGTTCTAGCTTAGATTCCAACTTTTCAATTCCATGCTCTTTATCCCTTAATAAATGTTCTTGACTTTTAATTGTTTCCTCTTGAGCCCTTATTTTCTCTTCTTGAATTCTAAACTTTTCCTCTTGAGCCCTTAATGTAGCCTCCAACTCTCCTTTTTCAGCATAATATTCCCTTTCCTTTCTTATAAGCAAGTCACAAACATTTTCGGTTTCGGAGAGAATAGCTTCTTGTGTGGCCCTCCATCTTTCTTTTTGTGCCCTAAATTGCTCGTCCTTACATAAAAGCTGGTTATGAAGACGTTGATTCTCGAAGATACATGCCTCTTTTGAGTATCGCAATTCTTGATTCTCTCTTTTCAATTCTTCCATTTGTGCTCTCAAAGTCCAACGAGAATAAGAATCTTTAGCCATGGATGGTGATGGATAAGGATTTTGCAATCATTCTATCTCCTCTTTTTTTCTTAGTAGATCATTCATTCGTCATTTTAAAAGAAACAATTCATAATCTTGGACCTCATCTTGCATCATCTTGAAAGATGTTTAGAATTGTTCCTGCAAAGAACAATCACCAAATTAAAAACAAAATAAAAATAAAAATCTCAGACTAACTCAATCAAAGATATTAAACAAACAACACCGCTGTTCCCCGGCAACGGCGCCAAAAACTTGACCGGTGTCTAGCAAGTGTACAAGATCGGCTAGTAATACAGGAAAATATAGATTAAGACCCCAAAATATTTTACCCAAGGGAACATGGATTGCTAAGAATAATATCTATGTATGAATTAAATTAATCCGAGATTGTTTCCCAAATGTTTTTGATTTAAAAGCAAAAAGTAAACAATATAAACAAAGAAACAAAACAAAAGCTAGAACATGAATTAAAAATAAAGCAATAACTGAAATTCTCTTGCTAAAGGAACTATCCATCTTAACTTTCATTGTAATGACTTAAATTCAAACGAAACACCGGTGATTATGAAGAATTCAAATAAATAAACCCAGGATATTATTCTTAGCAATCCATGTTCCCTTGGGTAAAATATTTTGGGGTCTTAATCTATATTTCCCTGTATTACTAGCCGATCTTGTACACTTGCTAGACACCGGTCAAGTTTTTGGCGCCGTTGCCGGGGAACAGCGGTGTTGTTTGTTTAATATCTTTGATTGAGTTAGTCTGAGATTTTTATTTTTATTTTGTTTTTAATTTGGTGATTGTTCTTTGCAGGAACAATTCTAAACATCTTTCAAGATGATGCAAGATGAGGTCCAAGATTATGAATTGTTTCTTTTAAAATGACGAATGAATGATTCTTTCATTCTTTGTTAATCTCTAAGGATATCTTTGAAGAATTCTTGCATGTGGATTTTTGATGAACAAGTTAGTGTATATGTACAAGGTAATTAACATAATTAAATGATTCTTCTTCTCCTTCTCCATCTTCTTGTATTGGTTAATAGTAGATGGAATTAGATGCTGAAAGTTTGTGTTAATGGATGAAATTATTGTAAAAGGAAAAGAAGGACAAAATTAAGATCATGAAAGAAGAAGATAGTGAGAGACAAAGGAGAAATTACAAGAAGATTTGAGTTGCATGTCCAGGTATGGGAACTTAGGCTGTTTATAATTGCATGCGAAATTTGCTGGTACATATTGTGGTTGACAAAAATTTAGGGTTGTGTTTTTCTGGGTTTTATCGAAGGTTTTATCGAAATGAGTTTGAAGAAGAGTTTGAGTCGTTGCCGAGTCGTGAAGATCTTCACGAGTAATGAATTATTGTCCGACTCGTGCACCATGTTTCCTGGGTCACTCGTGATTGCTGATTTTTCTTCACTCATGAGCCCCTTCATAAGTCGTGAAATGTTTCCCTTTTTCTCCACTCGTGAGCCCCTTCACGAGTTATGAAATGTTGCCCTTTTACTTCTCTCATGAGCCTCTTCACGAGTAGAACGTTTCATCACGACTGATTGATCTATTTGAATTGTTTTGCTCATACATTGAGCTATAGAATAGAAAATTGAGTGATTCTTTTTGCATTGGAAACTAGACTTCTATACCTATATTTCATATGAAGAAACCTAAACTTAAATCTATCTCTACATATATGGAATTTAGGGTTGAATCCGTACTAATTCCCTACACTGCTCACAGAAAGAGAATTCACAATAATGGGCATAACTTTTTGTAGAGATGTTGAAATGCTAAAAAATGAAATTCTAGTAAAATTAGAGACATGAAAGTATAACTTTGATGAATAAGTATTGATCTAAATCCCTCTCAATTTTATGTTATGAATTTTTCTAAGTGAAAGCCCACCCTATTTTGGTTCTATGAACAGCCTATAGTATTTTTCAAATAACTCGAGCTATAGTTCTGATATTAAGATGAATTTTAATGTTATGGGAACTAGACACAAAGGGGATAAGATTGTAGAAGATCATTTTTCCTAAAAATGATATCTTCAATTTCAAATATGGCTCACAAGTCAAGTCTAGAATGCTGCCCTGTGCAGATTTTCTTCAACGTACTTTATTTTATGGTTTTTAATTAGTTAAGCCAAATATGTATTTATGTGATTATAAAATGAATTGGATAGGGCATTTAATATGACTATTAAATACAAGATTATATGTATAAATAACCATTCATACGTGTTCATAGATAACGACTAATGATGAATATATCTAACATATATTTGTGATTAAATTTGATCATGATAATTATATGCAAGGTTAATGTATATATGTACTCTTATGATGATATATTCTCAGTTATCATTAAACAATGTCTAACATAGAAATACATGTAACTAAGGATGTAAATCAGGCTATGATAACATATGTATAACTTAACTACATGTTGTTATGATAAATTCATAGTTATATGGAAGCACATTGAATTAAGTATGGCATGTAATATGATTGTTGATAAAGGTTTACATATATTTATATTTATACCTAAGTAAGGATTGTTGATAATGATATATAAATATTCATATATGATCAAACTTATGTACATGGTTATTGTGCGCAATTATGCTTTCATGTACATATTTTTAATGATGGAGTAAATGTTTATTTGATGCATGCATCTATACTATGAAGTTAAGAAATGCTTAAATATGATACTTATAATTTGAAATGTCAACTTTACCCGTAGAAAGAAGTAATGTGAATTGTAGATTATATGTGAACATATAAACATATGTACATATATATAATATGATCTTACATGATTGGGTTTGAATTTTGAAAGACATTTTAGAGTAATAATTCAAAGAATATGTGTAAAGTGAAATGTATGAACATGGCATTACTTAATTGAAATGACATGATTAAGCATATGTATTGTCACATGTTAGCATGCTGAAATAGAGATCTACAGTGCTAAAGACTCCATTATAGAAATTTTATTAAAGCATATAATGGCAATGTTATATAAGACTATGTATATAAGTGTATGTATTAGAGAAGGAGTATCTTGTCATGTGATTATTATATGAGAAAATTGTATAAATTGATTATGAATTGTGCATATATGTATATGTACTAGAGAAGATATATATATATTTACATGATTATGTACGAGTACAAATGGCATTATATAAGTATAGTCTTGACATACGAAATAGTCACATGATTGAATAGGATTACAAGAACAGAATAGTAATATCTAACAGTGAAATTTTCATAGGTTTACAGAAAGTTACACATGAACGCTTTTATGAGTACATTGTTCATAGTTATGCAAGAGTATACATATGCATATAAGAATATGAATGTATAAAGAAAAGATAAAGTAAATAGATTTTATTGCATGCATTGAGTCTAGGAATTGGATAGATAGGCATGCCTATAAGGGCACCTTGTAGCTGCAATAGTTTCAACCCCGTTTGGGTTATAGTTAACCCTGTTTAGGTGACTAAATAGACATGGTCCCGTTTGGATCATTTTCAACCCCGTTTGGGTGATTAAATAGACTTATACCTTCGGATACCACCGTATAACCAGTTATCCACCTCTTTTGAGTAGTGCAGGCTTTATACCAATGTTAAGAAAAGTTTGATGTTTAACTTAAAGTTTTATGAAGTATGACAATTTATAAATTGATTTCATAACCTAATTTATATGTGAAATTCCATTTCATCACATATGGAAATTATGATATTAAAAGATGTTGCGATTTACACTTATGCATGATTATTGCATATAGAAATAGTATGTACAGAGTTATATAAATGAACTAGTGCATCACTAATATCTATTTATGGACTATATTAGAGATAGTATGTTTTCAATTATAATATGTTGCTTGCTTGAGGTAGATAATTGACTTGCAAGATTCTTCATGTATGAAAGCTATGAAAAACATTTTGCTGAAATAAGTGTTTTCTATAGCAATGGAATATAAGAGCTATGTATTGGTATTCACGTTGGTGATTGCTTTTCAATTAATACATTGGGTTATATGTTTTCCCTATATATACTCGTTCTTGCTCTTTATTGAGAATTTATGTATAATGTCTTGTGCATACACATAAACTATTTACAGATTTACAAGTGATAGAGTTCACATGATAATGGTATTTGAGATGGGAGCGAACTAGAAATTTTGGTACAATAAGTATTACGAATATATTTCTAGATTGATAAATGATAAACTTTCATAATACTAAAGCTCTATCTTACTTTTGAATATGCATATGTCCTTGTTGATCATAGGCTTATGTGAATAAATATATATATATATATATATTCCTAGTATATGTTAAAGTGTGTAGTAAATGGAAGGAATGACTGAGTATAAACAGTTGTATATCATTCAATGAATGAATCACAAGTATAAAGGATAAATATGTTTATATGATTAAATGCTATGTATATAAAGCATCTATGCTGAATTTACTATCATTAAGTCATTTGGTTATCATGTGTGGACTTATGTCTACATTTTGTTTTTTATTAAAATTTGGCATAAGTTATACTTATAGTTCATAATGTATGCTTGTTGGCGACCACTGTGAGTGGTCATTTGTCATATTTAGTGTTCCCCACTAAGTTTTATAGCTTAGCATGGATTTTTGTTTATCCGTGTAGGTTGTGAGAACAGGACTTTCTTCTAAGACTGATATCTGCAGCAGGTTCGCCAACACAAGTTTTAGAAGATTGATAATAGAGTATTCTTTTTGTCCTTATATTTTGTAGTAATGGAAACTTTAATTATGTTGGAAATTTTTTAATTACTATAGATGCTTTTTATATGTAATATTTGATGTTAATGAGATGCACCTGTAGGTAAAGCTCCTAATAGTTAACTTTTAGATATCTGTTTAGTAGAATAACAGATGAAATGTTATGATAAGCATGCTTAATTAATATTAAACAAAGTGTTATAGCTAAGCATAGTGTAAGGGTGTTACAATTAGTGGTATCAGAGCTTAGGTTTAGCCATTTCTGGGCTATAAGTGTTTAGAGTAATTGTTATATGGAAGTTTTAGTTGGTTGGCCTAATGTAGATATCATGGTTTTGTTTTGTATAGATTAAAGATGGATAAACTGAAAGAAATTGGAAAAGAGATTATTAAAGTCATCAATTCTGGGGCATTGAACTTATTTGTCCCTGATCCTGTGAACGTAACTCATGTTGAGATGTCTGTTTCCATATTAGAGGAACTAAAGAAAATGATTTGCACCTTGAATCAAATTTTACAAGAGTTAACTGAGCCTAAAGTATCAGAAGAGGTTGATAGGAATAATGAGAACAAAAGGAGTCGAGAAGGGAATATGGATAAGAGGGAGCTAGGAAAAAGAAATAAGATATTGAAATTAAGTTCTTCTAGCAACACACTCCATTCTGTACAAGGTTTGGCAGGGAAAAGTCAAGGGATTCAAGTTCCTAAATGTTTGCATTGCATAAGGAATCATTGGGGTGTTTGTAGAGCTTTAAGAAGGGCTTGTTTTAGATGCGGTAAAACGGATCATTTTATGGCTAATTGCCTAGTCTTGCCAAGGAAAGGTAAGGTATCATCAAAGAATGAAAAGAATCTTGTCATTGCTAATGTACCTCAGATAGAAGAGATAGACCGCAGTGAAAGAGACAAATCTATACATCTAATTGTATCGGTTTAGACCGGTAAAATTGAGGTTTCATCAAAGCAGGATGTCATCGAAGGAGATATTGGTATTTGTCTTTTCTTCTTTAATATTTACTCATTCACAATAATAAGTTCTTATTATGGTAATGAATTTTATGCTTTTAGGAATGTTTTAATATGGTGGAACTTTGAAAATATTATGCATATTTGACCATTAGGTGAATTATAATACCAATGCATTGAAGGGATGCATAAAGATTACTCTATGATGGTATATTAATGAAATTCTAAGTTTTGATTAAAAAGGTGAATGATAAAGGAATGCTAATATGATTAGTGTTTGGATTATATTACAAGTGTGTTAATAGAATATAGTATAAGTGTGCTAATATGGCTTTGGAGAAACAGTTTAGGTATTGTGAATAAAATCTTACATATGTGAAGTTGCTATGAGGAAATTGGGTTAATTACAATGCTATGTATACCTGTTAGTGAATCCTTCAAAGGCATAGGCAGTTGACAAAACATTATACATGGGATGGGGCAAAAACATATACAGCACACGAGAGAAAGCATTTGCATCTTATTGCATACATGAAAGAATCATTTACATATAAGCATAGCATCAAGCATCATACTACATGTACATGCCCCAACTGAATAGGGAAACTGATAGGATATACATTAAGCAATGTAATGATGTAACAGTATGATACGGCTGCCCTTATTTGGAGATAAGGTCAAATGAAAATTGAGGAAAGAAGATGGTAAAGTAAGTACGAGATCAAAGATGATTGTGATAGACATAGAGGTATAGCAATGATAGTGTTGTGCATAAGTAAAGGATACAAGTATGAATTTCGAGGATGAAATTCCTTAAGGGGGAGAGATTTGTGAGGACCTAAATTAGGCCCTAGTAGAATTCAAGGATATAATCCCAATTATAAATGTTTAATCAAGCTTAATTAGATGAATTACTATGACATTATATATTGAAGGATAAACTAGTTATTTATTTATGTGTGTAATTGAAATAATATTTTATTTCAAGGATCAATTGGGATATAAGTGTTATTAAGTTAACATTAATTATGTAATGAATGCGTGAATTATATGTTATGAATTTTATAATGATATAATTAAAAAGGGAAAAATAGTTTGAGGGCTTAATTAAAATAGGATATAAACTTAAAGGTCAATGCTAAAAAAATAATAAATGAGTGGGGTCAATTTTATAAGAGATAGCATATGATGGGGTAAAATTGAAAGTAAGAAGACAAGTTGTGGGTCGATGTTGAAAGAAGCTTTAAGGGGGGTTGATTTAAGGAAATTACAAAATGTTTGGGTCAAAGGTGTAACATGCAAGAAATTGAGAGAAGTTAGTGGAACATGCAACTTTTTAAGGGATCAAAAAGGGAATTTTCACTAACTATTATAAGTAGTCTTTTTGCTAGTGGAATGAAAGAGAAATTTAAGAGGAGAGAAGATAGGGGACGAAAATTAGAGAGGGAGTTATAGAATTTCTTCATTCTCCTCTCTTTCATTCTTGGTTAATCTCTAAGAAAATCTTTGAAGAATTGTTGCATGTGGATTTTTGAAGAACAAGTTAGTGTATATCTACAAGGTAATTAACTTAATTAAATGATTCTTCTTCTCCTTCTCCATCTTCTTGTATTGGTTAATGGTAGATGGAATTAGATGCTGAAAGTTTGTGTTAATGGATGAAATTATTGTAAAAGGAAAAGAAGGAGAAAATTAAGATCATGAAAGAATAAGATAGTGAGAGACAATGGAGAAATTTGCTGGAATATGTTGTGGTTGACAAAAATTTAGGGTTGTGTTTTTCTGGGTTTTATCGGAGGTTTTATCGATATGAGTTTGAAGAACAGTTTGAGTCGTTGCCAAGTTGTGAAGATCTTCCTGGGTCACTCGTGATTGCTGATTTTTCTTCACTCATGAACCCCTTCACGAGTCGTGAAATGTTTTCCTTTTTCTCCACTTGTGAGCCCCTTCATGATTCGTGAAATGTTGCCCTTTTACTTCACTCATGAGCCTCTTCATGAGTAGAATCTTTCTTCAAGACTGATTGACCTATCTGGATTTTTTTGCTCATAAGTTGAGATATAGAGTAGAAATTTGAGTGATTCTTTTGGCGTTGGAAACTAGACTTCCATACCTATATTTCATATGAATAAACCTAAACTTAAATCTATCTCTAAGTATATGGAATTTAGGGTTAAATCTGGACTAGTTCCCTAGACTGCTCACAAAAATAGAATTTACAATAATGGGCATAACTTTTTTTAGAGATGTTGAAATGCTAAAAAATAAAATTATGGTAAAACTAGAGACATGAAAGTATAACTTTGATGAAGAAATGTTGATCTAAATCCCTCTTAATTTTCTGTAATGATTTTTTCTAAGTGACAGCCCACCCTATTTTGGTTCTATGAATAGCCTATAGTATTTTTCCAATAACTCGAGATATAGGTCAGATATTAAGATGAATTTTAATGATATGGAAGTTAGACACAAAGGGGGATAAGATTGTAGAAGATAATTTTGCCTAAAAATGAAATCTTTAATTTCAAATATGGCTCACAAGTCGAGTCTAGAATGCTGCCCTGTGCAGATTTTCTTTAACGTACTTTATTTTATGGTTTTCAATTAGTTAAGCCAAATATGTATTTATTTGATTACAAAATGAATTGGATAGGGCATGTAATATGACTATTAAATACAAGATTATATGTATACATATACATTCATTCGTGTGGATAGATAACGACTAGTGATGAATGTATCTAACATATATTTGTGATTAAATTTGAACATGATTGTTATATGCAAGGTTAATGTATGTATGTACTCTTATGATGATATATGCTAAGTTATCATTAAGCAAAGTCGATGTTATTGGCCAATTCACCAAGAACATATTAGGGAAGTACTCAATCTTGTTAAGAATACCCTATTTACTTATGCTTAGAGCATTCTATAAATTCTTTTAATGAAAAACTTGTAAATTAAATAGCATCATCTTACCTGTTATCTTTCTTTAACTAGCTTGATTCATACCTTTTATTCATTTACTACAACTTTACACTTCATACATCCAGGTTGTTGATAGTACAAAACTTTAACCTAATGCATCAAGCATAATGTTACATAATTCATGCATATGTGTTCCTTAATATTAACTTAACATGGTAACTTAAACCTCTTACAACACCTATTTATATCATATGTTACACTTAGTTAGGTCGATGTTATCATTATGCATATGTGCGTGCAAACCTTCATATTAGATTCATAAACTTTACATCCTTTATGTTATCTTAGCATGGTAACCTAATTATTTTACAATCTTAATTCTATGTCATGAATTGAACTTGGTTAAATGAATGTTCTCATTAAACCTATATGTGTGTAAACATTTATATATATCTAAAAAGACTGCCAGAATTGCATGTGATCACAAAGAACAAGCAATACATATCATGGTTATAAAACAAGCCTTCGATGCCACATGTATGCATTTTATAACAGAGCACATGAAGCTTAGTATACATGTTATAGTCCATGTAAGTTTTAATACAATATGGCACATTTTGGAATCCATATATTCTCCGTGGAATCCCACCGATGGAGTTCAACTCACACTGGCACTCACACGGGAACCTTCCTCATGGTCGATGACATACATATCTCATAATCATGATATAATGAACGTGGCATCTCATTTCAGAAAGACAGTTATAATCAAAGGAAATTTAAGATAAGACAACAAAATGCAATAAGTCATTCATCATGCGTTTGTTAACCACGTGAAGAAATCGTTGCATATATATATATATCACTTTATTCCTTGTACCCTTTTTTCTTTTTATCATCTTTAATAGGCTACCTAAGTACTAGTTCGAAGGGTGGATAACGGGAGAAATGGATACCCAAAGGTATCTAACTATGGATATCAGAAGATACCAAACAATGGACCCAAACGGGGTCAAATAATTGTTCCAGCAAGGAACAAACTATGGACCCAAAAGGGCCGAATGATGGTTCCTTTAAGGAGTAAGACCCAAACGGGGTCAACTATGGCAGCTACAACTATATCCCTTTAGGCATGCCTATCTAATCCACAACTGAACTAAGACCCGCAGGCTTAACCACTTAAGAACATCTTTAATTTAACATATCCTTCTTTACTTAGTACATCATTTGGCTTAAAGCCACTTATCATAAAAGAATGCATACCATTCCTATCATACTTCAAACATTGAGCTCTAGGCTTCAATACATATGGATGCTATCATATAATCATATAGTTGCATTAACTTTCTTTCTTTCATATCATGATGGTTTTAGGTTTAAACAAATAATAATATGTAATCTTTCATAATTAGCATTGCGCATGCCCACATTTACATATACATATAAATGCAGCTTAAATCATGAAAATACATGCTTCTATTAGACATATCACTATACAACATATTGTACTTACATACCTCATGGATAGTTCTCGATGACGTACCTTATTACCACTGGCTATGAATAGCTCCTTATTCTTATAATTATTCACATTATGACATAAGCATATATAGCAACACTCAGGCGTTTATGGTCTACATACTAAAATAAAATGAGTTTTTCTACATCTTAAGGTCAACACATGTTCATGTTCAATCACTTAATTCTCTTTTGGGGTCTATCAGATTATAGACAATAAAGACATACACCTTGACATTATCAAATATATATATATATACTTCGATCGTCTTAGTTGTATTTTCATCTTGTGACATTTTATACTTATTTGGGGTATGTGCGATCATGTCATCTTAGTCATTATCACACTACTGACGGGCATGAGTTACTCATAATATAGTATAGACATGAACAATTAGGCAAGCAGGTTAATATACCTCAATTCAAATCATAATTCTTCTTACGACCTTGAGGGCATTCAAGCTTCTTCGGTTTCATAATTAAACATAAGTCATGTTGGCGCATTCATTTTATCTTAGACTTGCAACCTTGCACTAATATCTTTTTACAACCAGGTTGAATCGTAATATTTGGACAAAAATGCCCATTGACCTAGTACATACCTCATAACGACTTTGTAGGGTACATTAATTAGCATATCATTACGGTTACTATGCTACCTCATGCTATTCTTGGTTTGATGGTCATTAGGTCTTAACGTACTTTTTGCAACATGTTTCATATTAACATTGCCAGGAGCAAGTCCCTCTAATTTAAAGTTCAAACGAATCGTCATTTCTTTACTCAATTTGTTAAATTGTCATAAAACTTATGGAGGTTTCTTTAATTAAGTGATCATACTTTATGCACCTCACATGTGACTTTGGATTACTGATAGCTTAATTCACTCTTCTTCCTCTTATTATAGCATTTATGTCTTTTAAATTTCCATAATAATTAGTGTCATATTCATACCTTTCTAAAACGTATCATTGTAGACTTTAGCATTAAAGAGAGACTTTCCTAATCCATTACTCTAATTAAGTAACATATACAAACTTCACTTAATAGCCATTTACCCTCCATCATACTAATTACTAGTCAATTCATCTCAATTCTTGCTCTCTTAATGATTTTATGGACCACATAATACGGTGTTCTATATTTAATTAGAGGGCTTAAATCTTAGGTGAGAATATAGTGTGGAGGGGAGAAAACATGCTTGGCAGTGCCTTCAAGGAATGCAGTGTATAAGTGGTCGTGCATCCCCATTAATAAAAGCATAAGTTGCCATATATTTTCAAGAGTAAACACACACATGGCCATAGGTTTCCAAGAGGAAACCAAACACGTTACCATGTGTTTCCAAGAGCAAATTACACACGTGGCCATGTGTCTCCAAAAGGAAACCACACACATGGCCGTGTGTTTCCAAGAGGAAACCACACACACGTGGCCGTGTGTCTCCAAGAGCCAACCACACACGTGTTCGTGTGTCTCCAAGAGCCAACCACACACGTGGCTATATGTCTCCAAGAGCCAACCACACACATGGCCATGTGCCTCCAAGAGGAAAAACAAGTGTGGCCACGTGCTGGAGAAAGAATAACTCCCGATTATGCAGACATGAAATTTAATCACAAATCTCACCATCCCACTTACTTAAATTATCATTTAAGTTACTAATCATGTTATAATCATCAACACCTACTAGATTTACCCTTAATCTCTCAAAGAAAATACATGCAACATGAGATGGACAATATATATAGTAACTTTTCCAAAACAAATCCCATACCTGTTATTCAAGCTTGAACTATTTCAAAATCCATTGATCTAGCTCTCTTTCTCCCCCATTTCCTTACACATGATGACAAAAAGATCTTGAAATCTCTCATCACCATAGAAATCACAAATTAAAAGAAAAGAAAGAAGAAGAGATCTATGGAAGGGGAACATTACCTTCATGCTAACTCACAAAACCTAGCATCCTTCTCCAAACAATGACCATAAAGAGGATCCACAACTCAAAATCCTCAAGAGTTCCTTCACCAAGATGCTAAATACAAGAGTTAGTGGGGTAAATATGAATTCCCAAAATTACACTTATACACAATTAAACCCCCATTAGTTCAATTTCTTCCAACTTAACCTAAGACTTTCTAATTCACTTCAATTGTATCCTTTTCTTCAATTTTAATTCAGCTTAATTCATATACTTACCTGCTAAAATTACCAAAATACCCCTCTTGACTTAACCCTGATAATTGTAAAATAATCCAATTTTTACCTTAATTAACGGTAATCCTCATTAATTAATAATAATCTGATTAGGATCATGACTGGGTCCTTACAAATCAATCCTCCTTAAAAGAATTTCATCCTCAAAATTCAAAGCTAGTAATCTTTATCTTTATTGCTAGGATTTCTTAACTATGCTTTAGCTATAAATAGCTATAATCATAAGCATTCTCGATATTTATAATAAACTCATCATCTATAATCATATGTATCTGTCTCTGATTTCCAGATACTCTTATGCTCGTTGTATTTCTTATCCTAAGTATCTTAATAACATTAACATCTTGCATCTTCATCTATGCCAGGAATCAAGTTTTCTTCTATTCATATGAATTTTTCCTCAAACATCTTAATATATAATCTAGACATACTTATATTCAATCTTATGCTATACCTCAATCTTAAAACATTAAGGAATTTAAGCACTTCTAATACCAGGAGGCGAGAGATATTGATAATTCCTCAGGTATCATCTCACAATCTCTGCCAAAATCTTGCTAATGGTCTAATATGTATATATATATATATATATCATGGGTCAAACACCCAACATAATCGTCAAAATGTATGCCATTAACAATAACACCATGGTCTAGACCAATATCATTTTAATCTTCTAGAACAATTCCTTAATTCATTATTGCCCAGAAAAAACTCAACCTGGGCTCTAATACCACTAATTATAACACCCTAATTGCTTAACCATTGATAATCATCAATCATTATCATCATCATCATCATCATACACCTATTAGAGACTAGGCAATAATAATAATAAAACATGCCATAATTACATGCCACAAATAAATAAATCAAACTTATAGATAAATAATCTTAACATAACTGGCCTTCAAGTATCCCAAAATCCTTAAGGTAACTGCATCTTGCCTGATCCTCTGGAACTTATCTTAAAACCTGCATGGATAACAAACCCGTGCTAAGCTATAAAGCTTAATGGGGAACAATACTCTATAACTAACTTCTGACCATAAAGCATCATGTCATATACAACTTTCTATATAATACAGAATAATACTTGAGTCTAATGTATTGATCAATTCACCAAGAACATATTGGGGAAATACTCAATCTTGTTAAGAATACCCCATTTACTTATGTCTAGAGCATTCTATAAATTCTTTTAATGAAAAACTTGTTAATTAAATAGCATCATCTTACTTGTTCTCTTTCTTTAACTAGCATGATTCGTACCTTTTAGTCAATTGAGAATTTAAGAATAGTAGAGAGGCTAATGTATGAAAGAGGTTAAATGATGGGGTTGATTTATGAATAGATTAATTGGTGGGAATAATTTATGACATGCAAAGAGATGTGAGATGTTGGTGTCACATGCAAACTCTTGAAGGATTAAAAAGGGCATTTACCATAGCATTATAAATAAGTAGTTTTAGTGGATGGAAAGAGAAAAAGATAAAGAGGGTGAAGGTGTGGTCGGCTAAGCATGTTGAAAAGAGAGAGTTTCCTATTTCTCTTGCTTGATTAAGCAATGTATCTAAGGAAATCTTAAAGGAAAACTTCATGCATGATAATTAATCAAGAAGATATTGATATAGATTTTTAAAGGTATGGTTTAAATTTTGGATATCTTCATCCCCTTCTTCTTTTTCTTCTTCTTCTTCATTTCCTTATTTGAATTTCGGATGGGCTTGGTTGCTGGAAATGATGGATTGGGGATGATTTGTGTTGTAGTTAAAGAAAGAGGAGATAGAAAGGATAAAGGGAAGGATATTGCAAGGGATTGAAAGCTAGGATGAAATAGGGGTCGGCCAAGGTATGGGATGGTACTCTCCATGCATGCAAGTGATTTTTAATTGAATCAACAAGGTGTTTATGTGTGTGATAGATGAAACAATGGTAATGAGATATGAATTTAGACTTTGTATCAATAGGTATTGCATGAAGATTTGCTTAAACTATTTACTGTAATTTAGATATAAAAATGAGTTCGTGACCTTAATTTAAAGCTATATGAATTTTGATAGTTTCATATGAGATATAGGTATAAAAGTGTAGTTGAAAAATAGTACTAATTTCGCCTTTAAATTATCCCTACATTGATTGAATATTAGATACATCTTTGAATCCGATTTTGAACAGCTTGGGGTAAAATCTTCATAATTGATTGTAAATTGATCAGAATGACAAGGGGTTAATTCATAATTAAAATAGACTTCAAAAACTACAATTTCTATGAAGAAAACGAAGTCAAATAATGCCTACAACATTGCCTAATTTTCACTTGAAAATCGGAAATTATGTGTACCCTACTATGATGTACAGTATTTAGTAATTTCAATATATCTCGAGTTATAGAAATGATATTGAAATTATTTTTGATGTTCTAGAAACAAGAAATGTATATCTACAACTTTGTAGAAGACAACTGTTTCTAAAAAGGCCTTTTAGTGTGTCAAAAACGATGTACAAAATAAAATTATTAAGCAGTTTGCAGGATTTTTGGGGACAGGGTGAAAAACTCGTATGGCCAAGCATACTGTCGCGAGCGCGACACTTGCCGCGAGCGCGACAGCATGATTTTGGCCCATAACTATGTTTTTTATTCACCTTTATCAGTATATTAGACTACCCCCATGTGTTGCACATATGACTGAACAAAATAGACCTTGAATGCAAGTATACGAGAGTCATATACTCGTGTGTATATAAATTTGTATCACTTACATTGGAAATTGCCTATGAATGTATACCTATGCTATGAAATAGGAAACATGTTGATATTTTCATAGTACATGATTTGATTAATGATAAATGTATGCACATTGATCAACATGCTTATAAGAATAAGCCTACTATAAGCGACTGTATCTACAGGTATGTACATTTATGATTATGTATATGAATGTATGAGCAATTGAATAGGTATGATGCATTAATTGATTAACATATCATGATTATGCTAATCTGAGATATCTAATGATGGTATATAAAAGTAATTGTATCATAAAATGAACTTACATATACAGTTATGTCATAGTAACAATGTAGCTATCATATGATTATACATGTGCAAAATGAACACTATAAGTGCAAGTATGATATATGAAGGAAAGATTAAATAGAATTTGCCTACAGTTATAGTTCAATTGTGGATAGATAGGCGCCTATAGGGATATTGCAGCTGCCACAGTCGACCTTTTTAGGTCCACAGTATAATTGATCCTGTTGGATCTTGCACAGCCATTATGGTTGTTACTTGCCCTCGTGTGGGTCTTGACCGGTCAATCGTACAGTGGCCCTGATGGGTCCATAGTTTTGATATTTTCGGATACCCATAGTTTTGATACCCTCGGGTATCCACCGATCCCGTTATCCACTCTTAGAACTTAAGCAGGCTAAAGTAAAGCAATAATGTATCATAGTGAATCACAGTATGAACTATGCATCTAATATATGATTTATCATGTTTAACAGTGGTTTCTTTAACATGTATTGGTATCTATTTATATTATATACATATCTCATATTGAATTGTATGAACTCAAGTATGCTGAATAAATTGTGAAGGGTTATCTTGTTATGCAAGTATTATTATTATTCAATTGTTTTGAATATCCTATATTTTTTGATTACCACTGTGAGTGGTTGTCTTTCATGTTTAGAATCCCCACTAAGTTGTATAGCTTAGCACGGGTTATTTTGATCCGTGTAGGTTTTGGTAGTCAAGGCTTTTGCACAGAAACTATTTCTGCATCAAGACAGGCCAACACCAGTCTATAGAAGTTGATGTACGAACTTTTGATAAATCTTGTGTAGTTCCTTACATGTTTAATATGTATAAAGGTTGTAAAATATGTATATGTCTGTCATATGGAAGTGAAGGTTGTAATAAGCTTATAGTGAGAATGCTAGTTTATGCATGCATCTAGAAGCTATAATACTTTATATAAATGTGCTGAAATGCTGAATGCTACACATGAAAGAAAAATGGTAAGTATGATGATATAGTATAAGTATTAAGATATTGGGATTGCATATGAAGTCAATTTGCTTATTCAAATTTAAATGTACAGGAAAGATGTGAAAGTCCTGATTAGTATATTAGTTATATGATTATTTGGATAAATGACGTAGATTGCATTATATATAGTAAAGATGTGGTTTAGGGTGTTTCAATTTGGTATCAGAGCCTGGTTTTGCCTTTTCTGGGCAATGCAAGTATAGAAACTTTGATATGAGATAGTGTTATGTTGGCCTAATGCAGAAGTTCCTGTTTTCTTATAGATTAAAGATGGAGAATTCTTCTAGGAATACTATAGAAGAATCGGCTAAGTAATTTGCCGGTTAGATCAAATCCTCCTAATCCAATGACTTCCTCTTCGCATCGAAATGAAACTCCTACCGCAGTTCCTGGAGAGGCCTTGTTAAAAATTTCTCAGGATATGGCCCAGATTCTGCAAAGAATGACTATGCCCAAGGCTCCAATCTCTGAAATTAGAAAGCATGGGGCACAAGAATTTATGGGCACCAATCTAGAACAATCTGAAGAAGCTGAGTTCTGGTTAGAAAGGCTAGAGAGGATATTTGATGAAATAAATTGTCCTGCAAATCACAAGGTATCTTATGCTGTGTCCTTACTTCAAGGCATGGCGTATGATTGGTGGAAGTTGATTTTGAGACAACCTCAGTTACCTGACCCACTTACATGGGAATTCTTTCAGGGGGAGTTCAGAAAGAAATATGTTACTGAGGCTTACAAGGAGGAGAAATTGAAGCAGTTTCTGAGTTTGAGACAAAAAGTTTTATCTGTGGCTGAATATGAAAAAGAATTTAGCCGATTATGAAAATATGTTCCCAAGGAGATGTTGACAGGACTATTCAAATTCAGGCACTTTGAAGATGGGTTGAATGATAGAATTAAAGAAAAATTGTTTGGATTTACATCTTTAAATGTGGTAGATTTTAATCAACTGGTTACAACTGCTATGAAAATTGAAAAGTATGAGATAGCTAAAAGAGAAAGGGAGCATAAAAGAAGTGGTTCCAGGGGAGGATCATCTACTGGAAAAAGATTTAGGGGAACTCAAGAAGGTCAGCCTGCAGAGTCCATTTTTAGTTCTTCTAATAAAGGAAATAAACAAGAATCTTCTGCCAAGCTTAAAAATGAGAGGGAAACTTCAGGAAGACAAAGTAGGGGTCAAACACCTGAATGTTCTCATTGTTCCAGGCACCATTGGGGTAATTGTAGGAAATTGGCTGGAGAATGCTTTAGATGTGGCAGTGCTGATCATTTCATGGCAAATTGTCCTTTGAAATCTGATCAAGGTTTTAAGCAACAGAATAGCAGGGGAGCTTCTAATGCACCCCCATCTGGAAGAGGTAGAGGCAGAGGAAGGTTTGGATCAGCTCATCATGGATCCCAGTCTCATAATATGTCAGAAACAGTTGATAGACCTTCTACTCAAATGGTTGCTAGACGGGCTTATGCCATAAAGGCTCGGGAGGAACAGGATGCCACAGAAGTTATAGCTAGTACTTTTTCTCTTTATAATTGTAACATACATGCACTCATTGATCCTGGCTCTACTCACTCATATGTTTGTATTGGGGTTTCGGGTAGAGATAGTTTTAAAACACAAGAGTTAGATTTTGATGTATGTGTAACTAGTCCTTTGGTACATAGTATGATTGTTAATAAGGTGTGCAAAGACTGTCCTTTAGTAGTTCAAGGGAGAGAGTTTCCAGCAGATTTAATTGTGTTGCCTTTTATGAGTTTGATGTAATTCTGGGAATGGATTGGTTATCCAAGCATCATGCAGTAGTAAATTATGAGATGAAAATAGTAACTCTCAGGGATGATGAAAGAAAGGAAGTGGTAGTAGAAGGCAATTATTCTAAGCTATCAAATAATGTTATATCAGCAATGCAAGCTAGGCGATATCTTAGAAAAGGATGTGAAGCATTTTAGCTTTAGTCCTTGACTCAAAAAGGGATACAGTGAAGCTTGACAAAATACCGATTGTGAAAGAATTTTCAGAAGTATTTCCTGAGGAATTACCTGGACTTCCTCCAGAAAGAGATGTTGAGTTGTCTATTGATCTGTTACCTGGTACGGCCCCAATCTCCAGGGCACCATACAGAATGGCTCCATCTGAATTAAAAGAGGTGAAGGTTCAATTACAGGAATTGTTAGACAAAGGCTTTATCAGACCTAGTGTGTCACCTTGGGGTGCTCTAGTTTTATTCGTTAAGAAGAAAGATGGGTCTATGAGAATGTGTATCGACTATAGACAGTTGAACAAAGTGATAGTGAAGAACAAATATCCTTTGCCACGAATAGAGGATTTATTTTATCAGTTAAGTGGTGCTGGTGTGTTCTCAAAGATAGATTTGCGATCAGGATATTATCAGATCAGAGTTAAAGATGGGGATGTTCCTAAGACTGCTTTTAGAACTCGTTATGGACATTATGAATTTTTAGTTATGCCATTTGGGTTGACTAATGCACCTGCTGCATTTATGGATCTTATGAATAGGGTATTCAGACCCTATTTGGATCGATTTGTTGTTGTGTTTATTGATGACATATTAATTTACTCAAGAAATGAAGCTGAACATGCTGAACATCTGAGCATTGTATTGCAAACTTTGAAAGAAAATGAGTTGTATGCCAAACTGAGTAAATGTGATTTTTGGCTTAAGGAAGTTTCTTTCCTAGGTCATGTTGTATCCGCTGAAGGTGTTAGGGTCGATCCAAATAAAATTGAAGCTATTGTTAATTGGAGACCACCCAGGAATGTACATGAAATTAGAAGTTTTCTTGGGTTGGCAGGTTACTATCGTCGTTTTGTGAAGGGTTTTTCTGTCATTGCTTCACCCCTCACTAAGCTGTTGAGAAAGAATATTAAGTTTGAATGGTCTGATTGTTGTCAAGTAAGCTTTGAAAGGTTGAAGAAGATGTTGACTGAGGCTCCAGTGTTGACTCAACCTGTGGCAGGGAAAGAGTATGCAATGTACAGTGATGCTTCTAAGGTTGGTTTGGGTTGTATATTGATGCAAGATGGTAAAGTTATAGCTTATGCATCTAGACAGTTGAAAACACATGAACAGAACTACCCGACTCATGATCTAGAATTGGCAGCTGTGGTATTTGCTTTAAAGATTTGGCGACATTACCTGTATGGGGAGAAGTACAGGATTTATACTGATCATAAAAGTCTAAAGTATTTGCTTACTCAGAAAGAACTTAATTTGAGGCAGAGGAGATGGTTGGAACTATTCAAAGATTATGATTGTATAGTTGATTACCACCCAGGAAAAGCAAATGTGGTTGCTGATGCCCTGAGTCATAAGTCAATGGCTGTATTGATGTTAAAACAATGCAGATGGAAATTTGCTTCCGATGGTGCTTTACTAGCATAGCTTAAAGCTAGGCACATGGTTAGGCAGACAATGATTGATGCTCAGAAGGATGATGCAAAGTTGAAGCAGATTGTTAAAGCAATTGGTGAAGGTAATCAATCTGATTTTTTAGTGAAAGAAGATGGTGGTGTATACTACCATAACAGGTTGTGTATCCCTGATGACAAAGAAGTGAAAAGAATATTGTTGCATGAAGCACATAATACTGCATTTACTATGCATCCAGGTGGGAATAAGATGTATCAAGAGTTGAAACAGTTTTACTGGTGGCCTAACATGAAGAAGGATATTGTTGATTATGTTTCTAAATGTCTATCATGTCAGCAAGTGAAAGCAGAACATCAGTTTCCTTCAGGTCTTCTGAATCCCATTCCGATTCCACAGTGGAAGTGGGAAGACATTACCATGGATTTTGTTACTGGTTTGCCTCTTTCTCAAAGGAAATATGATGTTGTTTGGGTAATAGTGGATAAGTTAACAAAAGTAGCTCACTTTTTACCGGTTCGAACAGATTATTCCATGGATAGGCTTGCAGAATTGTATGTGAATGAGATTGTACGGTTACATGGCATACCTGTGTCTATAATTTCAGATCGAGATCCAAGGTTTACATCGAGATTTTGGCAGAGTTTACAACAAGCTTTGGGAACACAGCTCAAGTACAGTACAGCTTTTCATCCTCAAACGGATGGGCAATCCGAAAGGGTTATTCAGATTCTCGAAGATATGATGAGGGGATGTGCTTTGGAGTTTTCTGGAAGTTGGGATAAATATGTAGCCTTAATGGAATTTGCTTACGGACAACCAATGAGGGACGGTCATAATAAGGTTTACAAGTCGTTTTCGGATGTAATTGAAGGGAAAGAAGGAAGATTTCGTGAGACTATGCTTGGCAAACGAGTTGATTATTCGGGTCATTCTGTCATTGTCGTAGGCCCCTCACTTTCATTACATCAATGTGGATTGCCTCGCGAAATAGCAATAGAGCTTTTCCAGATATTTGTAATTCGTGGTCTAATTAGACAGCATCTTGCTTCGAACATAGGAGTTGTTAAGAGTAAAATTCGGGAAAAAGAGCCAATAGAGTATTCAAATGGCACCATTTGAGGTTTTGTATGGCAGAAAATGTAGAACTCCAGTCTGCTGGACTGAGTTGACTAAATGTAAGTTAATTGGTCCTGATCTTGTTAGAGATACAGAAGAAAAGGTTCAAGTTATCAAGCAGAGGCTGAAAGAAGCGAGTGACAGGCAGAAATCATATGCTGACCTTAAAAGAAGGGATATCGAGTACCAGGTGGGTGATAAAGTATTTTTAAAGGTATCTCCTTGGAGAAAAGTGCTTAGGTTTGGGAAAAAGGGAAAACTTAGTCCGAGATTTATTGGTCCGTACGAAATTCTTCAAAGAGTCGGACCAGTAGCTTATAGATTGGCACTCCCTATGGAGTTGTCCAAGCTTCATGACGTGTTTCATGTATCTATGCTTCGAAGATATCGCTCGGATGAATCTCACAAGTTACAAGTTCAAGATATTCAGTTACAGCCGGATTTCACTTATGATGAGGAACCGAAGGAAATCCTGGCTAGGGAGATCAGGCAATTGAGAAACAAGCAGATCCCTCTGGTTAAAGTACTTTGGCAACATCATGGTGTACAAGAAGTAACCTGGGAACCAGAGGCAGCCATGAAGAAGCAATATCCTCAGTTGTTTAATTCAGGTATGAATTTCGAGGACGAAATTCCTTAAGGGGGAGAGAATTGTGAGACCCTTACTTGACCCTAAATGAATTTCATGTTTTGAGAGGAGTTTTTATTTGATTAAGATTAAGAATTTAATTAGAAATTCATATAAAATGGTGGTTAAGGGATAAATTATGTCTTATTTATTTTAATGGCGTGGGAAATAAATTGATTAGTATGATTTAATTTTTAATTGAGGGTTTAATTGGAGTATAATTATTAATTCGGGGTAAATTGGTAATTATAATATTTTATGGGGTCAATTGAGAATTTAAGAATAGTAGAGAGGCTAATGTATGGAAGAGGTTAAATGATGGGGTTGATTTATGAATAGATTAATTGGTGGGAATAATTTATGACATGCAAAGAGATGTGAGATGTTGGTGTCACATGCAAACTCTTGAAGGATTAAAAAGGGCATTTACCATAGCATTATAAATAAGTAGTTTTAGTGGATGGAAAGAGAAAAAGATAAAAGAGGGTGAAGGTGTGGTCGGCTAAGCATGTTGAAAAGAGAGAGTTTCCTATTTCTCTTGCTTGATTAAGCAATGTTTCTAAGGAAATCTTAAAGGAAAACTTCATGCATGATAATTAATCAAGAAGATATTGATATAGATTTTTAAAGGTATGGTTTAAATTTTGGATATCTTCATCCCCTTCTTCTTCTTCTTCTTCTTCATTTCCTTATTTGAATTTCGGATGGGCTTGGTTGCTGGAAATGATGGATTGGGGATGATTTGTGTTATAGTTAAAGAAGGAGGAGATAGAAAGGATAAAGGGAAGGATATTGCAAGGGATTGAAAGCTAGGATGAAATAGGGGTTGGCCAAGGTATGGGATGGTACTCTCCATACATGCAAGTGATTGTTAATTGAATCAACAAGGTGTTTATGTGTGTGATAGATGAAACAATGGTAATGAGATATGAATTTAGACTTTGTATCAATAGGTATTGCATGAAGATTTGCTTAAACTATTTACTGTAATTTAGATATAAATATGAGTTCATGACCTTAATTTAAAGCTATATGAATTTTTATAGTTTCATATGAGATATATTTATAAAAGTGTAGTTGAAAAATAGTACTAATTTGGCCTTTAAATTATCCCTACATTGATTGAATATTAGATACATCTTTGAATCCGATTTTGAACAGCTTGGGGTAAAATCTTCATAATTGATTGTAAATTGATCAGAATGACAAGGGGTTAATTCCTAATTAAATTAGACTTCAAAAACTACAATTTCTATGAAGAAGACAAAGTCAAATAATGCCTAAAACATTGCCTAATTTTCACTTGAAAATCGGAAATTCTGTGTACCCTACTATGATGAACAATCTTTAGTAATTTCAACATATCTCGAGTTCTAAAAATGATATTGAAAATATTTTTGATGTTATAGAAACTAGAAATGTATATCTACAACTTTATAGAAGACAACTATTTCTAAAAAGGCCTTTTAGTGTGTCAAAAACGATGCACAAAATAAAATTATTAAGCAGTTTGCAGGATTTTTGGGGATAGGGTGAAAAACTCGTATGGCCAAGCATACTGTCGCGAGCGCGACACTTGCCGCGAGCGCGACAGCATGATTTTGGCCCATAACTATGTTTTTTATTCACCTTTATCAGTATATTAGACTACCCCCATGTGTTGCACATATGACTGAACAAAATAGACCTTGAATGCAAGTATACGAGAGTCATATACTCGTGTGTATATAAATTTGTATCACTTACATTGGAAATTGCCTATGAATGTATACCTATGCTATGAAATAGGAAACATGTTGATATTTGTATAGTACATGATTTGATTAATGATAAATGTATGCACATTGATCAACATGCTTATAAGAATAAGCCTACTATAAGCGAATGTATCTACAGGTATGTACATTTATGATTATGTATATGAATGTATGAGCAATTGAATAGGTATGATGCATTAATTGATTAACATATCATGATTATGCTAATATGAGATATCTAATGATGGTATATAAAAAGTAATTGTATCATAAAATGAACTTACATATACAATTATGTCATAGTAACAATGTAGCTATCATATGATTATACATGTGCAAAATGAACACTATAAGTGCAAGTATGATATATGAAGGAAAGATTAAATAGAATTTGCCTGCAGTTATAGTTCAATTGTGGATAGATAGGCGCCTATATGGATATTGCAGCTGCCACAGTCGACCTTTTTAGGTCCACAGTATAATTGATCCTGTTGGATCTTGCACAGCCATTATGGTTGTTACTTGCCCTCGTGTGGGTCTTGACCGGTCCATCGTACAGTGGCCCTGATGGGTCCATAGTTTTGATATCTTCGGATATCCATAGTTTTGATACCCTCGGGTATCCACCGATCTCGTTATCCACTCTTAGAACTTAAGCAGGCTAAAGTAAAGCAATAATGTATCACAGTGAATCACAATATGAACTATGCATCTAATATATGATTTATCATGTTTAACAGTGGTTTCTTAAACATGTATTGGTATCTATTTATATTATATACATATCTCATATTGAATTGTATGAACTCAAGTATGCTGAATAAATTGTGAAGGGTTATCTTGTTATGCAAGTATTATTATTATTCAATTGTTTTGAATATCCTATATTTTTTGATGACCACTGTGAGTGGTTGTCTTTCATGTTTAGAATCCCCACTAAGCTGTATAGCTTAGCACGGGTTATTTTGATCCGTGTAGGTTTTGGTAGTCAAGGCTTTTGCACAGGAACAATTTCTGCATCAAGACAGGCCAACACCAGTCTATAGAAGTTGATGTACGAACTTTTGATAAATCTTGTGTAGTTCCTTACATGTTTAATATGTATAAAGGTTGTAAAATATGTATATGTCTGTCATATGGAAGTGAAGGTTGTAATAAGCTCATAGTGAGAATGCTAGTTTATGCATGCATCTAAAAGCTATAATACTTTATATAAATGTGCTGAAATGTTGAATGCTACACATGAAACAAAAATGGTAAGTATGATGATATAGTATAAGTATTAAGATATTGGGATTGCATATGAAGTCAATTTGCTTATTCAAATTTAAATGTACAGGAAAGATGTGAAAGTCCTGATTAGTATATTAGTTATATGATTATTTGGATAAAATGACGTAGATTGCATTATATATAGTAAAGATGTGGTTTAGGGTGTTTCAGTATACATGTTATAGTCCATGTAAATTTTAATACAATATGGTACATTTTGGGATCCATATATTCTCTATGGAATCCAACCGATGGAGTTTAACTCACACCGGCAATCACACGGGAACCTTCTTCATGGTTGATGACGTACATATCTCATAATCATAATATATTGAATAAGGCATCTCATTTCATAAAGACAGTTATAATCAAAGGAAATTTAAGATAAAAAAACACAATACAATAAGTCATTCATCATGCGTCTGTTAACTACGTGAAGAAATCAATGCATATATATATATATATATATATATATATATATATATATATATATATATATATATATATATATATATATATATATATATATATATATATATATATATATATATATATATATACCACTTTATTCCTTGTACCTTTTTTTCTTTTTATCATCTTTAATAGGCTGCCTAAGTACTAGGTCGAAGGGTGGATAACGGGTGAAATGGATACCCAAAGGTATCTAACTATGGATATCCGAAGATACCAAATAATGGACCCAAACGGGGTCAAATAATTGTTCCAGCAAGGAACAAACTATGGACCCAAAAGGGCCGAACGATGGTTCCTTTAAGGAGTAAGACCCAAACGGGGTCAACTATGGCAGCTACAACTATATCCCTTTAGGCATGCCTATCTAATCCACAACTGAACTAAGACCCGCAGGCTTAACCACTTAAGAACATCTTTAATTTAACATATCCTTCTTTACTTAGTACATCATTTGGCTTAAAGCCACTTATCATAAAAGAATGCATATCATTCCTGTCATACTTCAAACATTGAGCTCTAGGCTTCAATACATATGGATGCTATCATATAATCATATAGTTGCATCAACTTTCTTTCTTTCATATCATGATGGTTTCAGGTTTAAACAAATAATAATATGTAATCTTTCATAATTAGTATTGCGCATGCCCATATTTACATATACATATATATGTAGCTTAAATCATGAAAATACATGCTTCTATTAGACATATCACTATACAACATATTGTACTTACATACCTCATGGATAGTTCTCGATGACGTACCTTATTACCACTGGCTATGAATAGCTCCTTATTCTTATAATTATTCACATTATGACATAAGCATATATAGCAACACTCAGGCGTTTATGGTCTACATACTAAAATAAAATGAGTTTTTCTACATCTTAAGGTCAACACATGTTCATGTTCAATCACTTTATTCTCTTTTGGGGTCTATCAGATTATAGACAATAAAGACATACACCTTGACATTATCAAATATATATATATATACTTCGATCGTCTTAGTTGTATTTTCATCTTGTGACATTTTATACTTATTTGGGGTATATGCGATCATGCCATCTTAGTCATTATCACACTACTGACGGGCATGAGTTACTCATAATATAGTATAGACATGAACAATTAGGCAAGCAGGTTAATATACCTCAATTCAAATCATAATTCTTCTTACGACCTTGAGGGCATTCAAGCTTCTTCGGTTTCATAATTAAACATAAGTCATGTTGGCGCATTCATTTTATCTTAGACTTGCAACCTTACACTAACATCTTATTACAACCAGGTTGAATCATAATATTTGGACAAAAACACCCATTGACCTAGTACATACCTCATAACGACTTTGCAGGGTACATTAATTAGCATATCATTACGGTTACTATGCTACCTCATGCTATTCTTAGTTTGATGGTCATTAGGTCTTAAAGTACTTTTTGCAACATGATTCATATTAACATTGCCTGGAGCAAGTCCCTCTAATTTAGAGTTCTAGTGAATCATCATTTCCTTACTCAATGTGATAAATTATCATAAAGCTTGTGGAGGTTCCTTCAATTAGGTGATCATACTTTATGCACCTCACATGTGACTTTGGATAACTGATAGCTTAATTCACTCTTCTTCCTCTTATTATAGCATTTATGTCTTTTAAATTTCCATAATAATTAGTGTCATATTCATGCCTATCTTGTAACACTCTTATCGGCTACATAGCTGTAAACACTATATTCTGTAACATTAAGCAAGCTTGCTAGGTTTAATGTTCAATATATATATATATATATATATATATATATATATATATATATATTTAGTTTTAAACTTCAAACATAAATCCGACATATAAACTATACTATTAACACTTTACTGTATACTTAAGAGTATTTTTATATAATACAACATTTATATCTATTAATCATCTGTACATCACATCCTTGTCAAAGTAAATAAAAATCTTGTAAACAAAATGCATTCAACAGTAGACTATACTTTCAATCTCTCTCTTGTGTTGGCCATCCTACTGCAGATATCATCCCAGGAAAAACAATCCTTACTTGCAACCTACACGGATGAAACACCCGTGCTAAGCTATAAAGCTTAGTGGGGAACAAAAACATGTGGACGACCCCTTTTAAAGGTCATCAAGATGAAAACCCATATATACATATCTTAAAGCAAATAAACCAATCATTATAAACAATATTCACTATAATCTCCCAGTGCTATATTCTCTTATGCTATTCTTATAACCAATAACAACACCTATTGATATTTCCTTTGCTTATCAATTTCATAACTTTATCAATATTTATTCAATACTTGAATCCTATACATCAAGCTTACTTTCTGGATTTCTTTATGTTACTCTTGACCAATTACTTGAATTATTATTTGTCAAACATTAATGACTATATTATTCATATATCAATATCAATTGCCAAACTTTTATTAACTAAGTCATATTTCTATCACTTATTTACAAATATTTATATATATACTTTATATATACTTTATGAGTTCCCGTAATTTAGTCTTAGTGATCACTTGGATATACTTAACTATCTTAGAAACATGGTACTGTATTCAAATAATTTCTATTCCCTATACACATGTATAATATTTTCCATGTATGAGATGCATTCTCATTCGTTGGAATACTTACTATTATTATTAAACTATTATATCTTTACCTTGTATCTTTTTCAACTTTTAAAGCATTTCGATATTGCCATTGCTTCATCAGTAATCACACTCAGCACACTTTAAATATATACATTTATTTAACATATAATCATTGGATTTGAAAATCCTGACAAATCTAACAACCTCATGTAGTAAACAATAAAAGCATTTGAAAAGCTTAACAGTTAACTTAGCATGCTTGTATTGTATCATTACTGATAATTCTTTATGCATTTAACTCATTTAAGCAATTTTGAACATTTGGAACCAACTATAAATAGCATACATATCGTGTGTTACTTGGTAAACTTTATTTATTTAAACTTATGAAACAATACAAGCAAATCAAGTCAAACATGTAATCAAGCAATATCCTTAACCCTTATATGATGCTTAATATGTACTTTATACTTTAATATCTGTGCTGTACTTATAGTTTAGCCTGCCTAAGTTCTATCAGTGGATAACGGGAACTATGGATACATATCGGTATCAAAATGAAGGATATCCGAAGATATCGAATCTATAGACCCAAACGGGGCCAAATATACTGTGGACCGGTCAAGCAGACCCAAACGAGGTCGCCTATCAACCCAAACGGTGCTGTTCATGATCCAAACGGGATCATACATACTATGGACCCAATTGGGCCAAACTATGGCAGCTGCAATTTCCTTATAGGCGCCTATCTATCCACATCTAAAACTCTATCGCAGGTAGAACTATATTCATCTTCAATTCACATATTAAGACTGCATTCATAGTATACTATTTGGACATAAATAGAGTCTTGTAAAACTATAAGTTCTCTGGTGCATAAATAGATATATGCACATTTTATAAGCCAAGTTACACAATTAGTTAATCCATTTCGTGTGACTATAAGTTTGCATCATGACCTATAGGCATGACATATAATCATCATATCATATGCTTGATCATGTTCTCATTAAGCATCTCACATGTTCATAGTCAGGCTAAACATTTTCTATCTCATCGGGCAATTACATGCTCATACACTCATATACATAATCATAAATGTACATACCTGTAGGTACATTCGCATATAGTAAGCTTATTCTTATAAGCATGTTTATCAATATGTATGCATATGATCCTTTATTGATAGTCATATAAGCATGATCTATATTCATATCATATGAGCATGGTCTATATTTATAATATACGAGTATGATCTATGCTATGTAAATTAGGTAAATAATAACATATTTGTACTTATAAGTGTCATATACATACTTCATCATCTATTCACTCCCATTGCTTAATATGGCAATATCATATATATATATATATATATATATATATATATATACACACACACACAATTAAACTCAGGTATCAAATTAAGCAACGGTAATTTTATAATACTGTAATAATTTACCTTAACATGTTATTCAGTAGACATTAACATGTAGGCATAATCATATTCATTAAAATAAGTAATTATCCATATGCTTTTTCATGGTCTTATTGCATACTATATTTTCTAAACTTTCATGCACTTATAGCTTTAGATTATAATATTATCGTACCTTTATATCATATACATATATCATCTAACACCATAGTCATGTATAAATTTATAATACCACTATTATTACCTATAATTATACAACCAGCAATGTCATTGAAAACAGTTTGTGTGACCACGTTGAAAAATTCGTGGAACAAAATAAGCACAGAATTGAACTAACATTTATTAATAAGAGTTGTACTCCCATAAGTCTATTTTAACTGGAATTTTGTCCCATAGAATTTTGAGCCTTCTATCATGAGTTATAAGAAAGATACCACAAGCTGTTCGTTAACACTAGATAGCAGTTCATAATAACAAAATCAGTTTTAGTTACGAATTAGAAAATTCATAGAAGACAATTTGCACAGATTTAAACCAACCTTCCTTCAAAAACATTGTTTTCCTATAAGTCTATTTTAACAGGAATTTTGTCCCATAGCATTTTGACCTCTACAAAATTAATTATGCGCAAAATACTGCAAACTGTCCACTGAAAAAGTGCTGTCAACAGTTCCAAATTCGAGTCATTTTTTTGACATATTTATAAACGGAATCAAATTATGATTTCTTCACAAAAGTTGTAGATAATTAATTTTAATTTCATCTGAATGTGGAATCATTTCATTTCAACCTCTATAACAAGAGATACACTCAAATTACTATAGTCCATTCTCGTTTCCTAGGCAGCACTTTACTGCACCTAATTCAGTTTTTATCACCAATTAATAAATTCATATGATAAAATAGGTACAGAATTTAAGCAACCTTCCTTCATGAATATGATGCTCCTATAAGTTTATTTTAACCATAATTTTGTTTCAATTGATTTCAACTTCTCAACAAATATTTATAGCAAAAATACTGTAACATGTTCTTAACAACTAGGTAGCAGCTCAGTCCGAATTTTAAATTAATTTTAGGAGCACTTAGAAGCAGAATTAAATATAGGTTTCTTCTACAAAATTTTAGGTCCAAATCCTAAGAGTAATTAACAACTGAGTTTACTCAAATCAGAGTTTTAAAATTCAAGATATCCACAAAATTCCGAAACTGGTTCATAGAAACTTAACTCAGAATTTCAAATTCATTAACTTTTCTTCTTTCAAAGGCTACTGTTTTGGGCATTTTTGAGGACCTTAGAGGCAAAATTTCATTATTGTTATTTCTATAACATTTGTAGCCACAGAAGTCCCAGTTCTAACCCAACTAGTAATATTAAATTCGGAGTTCAAAAACTCAACTTATGATCAAATTAGTCATTGGAGGTCAATCCGAATTTCTGGACAGCACTTTCACATTATACTTATAAAATCCATAATGAACACAATATTAATGCATGCAAGAAATAATAGTTCCCAAACCTGGACATACAACTCAAATCTTCTTTAAATTCTCCTTGCTCTCTACTCTTTGTAACTACTTTTCCTTGTTTCTACCCACCTCTTCTCCTTTATAACCAACATCATCTTTTAATCAAAAACTCCAGCACAATACTCAACCATTACCTCAATAAAATGAGAATGAAAAGAAGAAGAAGAAGATGGAATTCATTAGATTAATTACCTTAAATTTGTTACACAAATACTTCTTGATTAACCATCATGAATTTAACTTGGTTTGCTTGAGAGAATACAAAGGAAATGAGAGAATAAGGGATAAAGAATTTCTGGTTTTTCCTTCTCAAATGGCCGACCAAACCTCTATAAATACTCCTAAATACATTGCTTGCATGGTGAGTTAAGTGGAAAATGACATCAGCATGTCCCACACAAATATCTCTTTTAATCCTCTAACTAATTGCATGCTACATAAATTTCTCTCATTTATTTGCATGTCACACAATGTTCCACTCATTTTTTTCTTTTCTTAAATCAACCTCTCCTTTATATCTTTTTTTCATAATTTACCCTTCAAGTTTCATATAAAGAAATTGACCTCTAAATTTCACCCTCTTTTAAATTAGCCTTCAAGCTATATTATCACTTGACTATTGTATCCTCTATCATAGGCAGTTTTCTGAATTCGACTTGTATGTAATTTTTGACCTTCCAAAAGCCATTTTTAGAAAATGTTATCATCTACCAACTTATTACAATATGTTTCTAGTTTCTAAAACGTCAAGAATCATCTCCATAGCATTTGTACTTTTTAAGATATTTACAGAATACTGAGGTCTGTTCCTAGTGACTAGGCTGCAAACTATTCTGAAATTTATGCTTAAATATAGCCTAGTTAAAGACATATTTCAAACTTGGTTTCTTCATATGAAATCTTAGTATGGATGTATATTTTCAAAACCAAATTGAATCATCTAATTTTGTGCTCTATAACTGGAGATATAATCAAAAGAGTGCCCAAAGGTCGAGAAAAATATAAGAATTCATCCAGTAATGTTTAATTAGACTTTAATATCATGTAATTGCCATTGAATTCTAATAGGGCCTATATTGGGTCCTTACATATCTAAAACGTATCGTTATAGACTTTAGCATTAAAGAGAGACTTTCCTGATCCATTACTCTAATTAAGTAACATATACAAACTTCACTTAATAGCCATTTACCCTCCGTCATACTCATTACTAGTCAATTCATCTCAATTCTTACTCTCTTAATGATTTTATGGACCACATAATACGGTGTTCTATATTTAATTACAAGGCTTAAATCTTAGGTGAGAATATACTGTAGAGGGGAGAAAACATGTTTGATAGTGCCTTCAAGGAATGCAGTATATAAGTGGCCATGCTTCCCCATGATTAAAAGCATAAGTGTCCATGTATTTTCAAGAGGAAACCACATATGTGGCCGTGTGTTTCCAAGAGTAAACCACACACGTGGCCGTGTGTCTCCAAGAGGAAACCACACACGTGGTCGTGTGTCTCCAAGAGGAAACCACACACGTGGTCACGTGTCTCCAAGAGGAAATCACACACGTGGCCGTTTGTCTCCAAGAGCCAACCACACACATGGCCATGTGTCTCCAAGAGGAAAAACATGTGTGGCCATGTGCTGGAGAAAGAATAACTCTCGATTATGCAGGCATGAAATTTAATCACAAATCTCACCATCCCACTTACTTAAATTATCATTTAATTTACTAATCATGTTATAATCATCAACACCTACTAGATTTACCCTTAATCTCTCAATGAAAACAGATGCAACTTGAGATGGAAAATATATACAGTAACTTTTCCAAAACAAATCCCATACCTGCTATTCAAGATTGAATTGTAACACCCTAATCCACTAATCATGCATAAACATCATTCATCATCATCACCTAGCAAAGATAAGGCAAGATAATAATAAACAGCATAGGCCATAATTATCACATGCCACAACAACTTAAAACCAACTTATAATTAAAAGGCCTAACATAATGCCAAAATACATCATGGAATCTTCAAACAACTGCACCTTGCCAGATCTTCTCTTCAAAGGCTGACTAGCCACCAGCTGTTGATCCACTAGAGCTTAACCAGTGCCAACACGGATAACAAGCCCGTGCTAAGCTATAAATCTTAGTGGGGAAACAAACTCTAAGGATAAAATCCAAATAAAATATCATGAAATCACTACACCCTTTAAATTTAAGGAAAACATATAAGCCAACAACGTTAAACGATCTCACCCTTGCTATACCAAATTAATTTGCAATCCTAAACATGAACATTATTCTTACAATCATCTAGACCTCATAGCAACTGATAGTACAGCTTTCATCATAAGAATTTAATCACATTTATTATGCATGATATGCCTTCAATGTTTACTCAAAGCATAAGGGAGTATACACATCATACATCGTCGATAAGAGATATTTTAGGCATGCCTATCTAATCCACAACTGAACAAAGACCCACAGGTTTTAACACTTTACTGACATCTTGAATTCATCATATTCTCCCTTATTTAATATAACATTTTCTTAAATCATTTTCCACAAATGAACACCTATCATTCATTTACATAGTAATACTGGCTTAAAGCCCTGATATTTAAATTCATATCATTGTTATACTTGCATAGCTACCAGGTAACTTATATCTTACACTAAAAGCTTTAGCATAATGATAACTGAGTATCATGCAACACTAGCTCGAAATCAATGTTTTAAGAATATAATGTAATGCACATCATTGAGCATAAGATCATGAAATAACAACATGATTTGAATTTCATGGTTGTCTTTGGTAATACCCGCATGATAGTTCATGAGAATAAAACCATACATATAGTCATATAAACCATGAGTACATAACTCCACACGAAAAACATATTCAATAAAGGACGTACCTGAGTGGTTCCTCAATATCGTTTCTCTTTGCGTCATTATACTCAATTTAGTCATCACAAATTCATTTTATCCAATACATCATATACATGCATTATATGTCTCACAAGTAGAGAAAGTAATCAAATGTGAGATTAACATTTACCTATGTCTTTTATAATGCCTTGGAAAGACTTCACCGTTCAATTATTTCATTTAGAATCATATGACTTATTAACCACCACTATAATTAACATAATCATTAGGTACCTTATTTATGGTCCATTTAATTCTCTCTAAATATATTTTATAATACGGGATTCATGACTCATGAAGAATTTATAGCTTAGAGTGTGTAGTAGAACCATTAAAAGAAAACATGTGAGTGGCCGTGCCAATAAAGGAAGAGTAGGCATACACGGCCACTCAAGGAGAACAAAGGCCAAACACGTGGCCAAGCAGAAGAAGAAGCAAGCCATTCACATGGCCATGTAAGGAGAAAGGCAGCCATTCATGTGGTCACACAAGGAACCAAAGGCCAAACATAGCCACACAGAAGAAGAAATAAACATTCACGTGGCCAAGCAAGGAAAAAGGCCATGCAGGGAGAGGAACAAGCCATCATGTGGCCATCCATGGAGAACCAAAGGGAACACGCTGCCATGCATAAAAGTCTAAAGAAAATCACATAGCCATGCATAGATAACCAAAAGAGACACACAACCACGTAAGAAAGAAACAAAGAGGAGGCACGGTCATGAACTGAAGAAGCAAGAAAGCATGGGTATGCGTGGCCACGCAAGGAAAAGAGGAACAAGTCACGTGGACATGCAAGGGACTTCGGCAGCCATTGATAAAACCCAAATTTTTCAGCTTGAAACTCAAATCCCAGATCACATCTTAAGCACTTAGTTTTAATTCATTGCAAATTCATCTAGATCTCTACAGTTTAACCCTTAACTTCTATTAAGGGAACACATACAAAAACATAGGAAGAAAATCATCAACTAAACATCTACATAAAGTTCCCGTACCTCAAATACTAGCTTCATTTCCTTAGGAAGTCCACTGATCTAGCTCTTTCTTCCTTCTTCTATCCTTGATCTATCTGCTTCTCTCCTTTCTCCATACACACAAAGATAACAACAGGATTTTGTAATCCCTCATAACCAAAAATCATAAATGAAGAAGAGAAGAGGAAGAAGAGATCTTCAATTGAATACATTACCATTAATCTTCACTCACAAACCCTAGCTCCATTCTCCAACCCGTAACCAGCAGAGAGAGAGAGAGAGAGCTGTCTCTCCCAAAATGCCGATCCCCTCCATCTCCAATCCCCTTACTTCCTTCTCCAATAAGTTATTGAGTGAGTTAATGGGGTAAATATCTCATTGTGAATTTCCAAACTTGCCCTTATTCAATTTGACCCCATTAACTTATCTCTTTTACCATTAACACACAAACTCTTAATTTACTTCAACTATATCCCTCTTTAATCTTAATTTTAACCATACTCAATTTACATACATGTTGAAATTACAAAAATATCCCTAATGGGTCTTAACCTTAACAATGTAAAATAATTCAATATTTGCCTTAATTAACAATAATTCTCGTCACTTTACTATTATCCGATTAGGGCCATGATTGGGTCCTTACATGAACTATTTCAACATCCGTTGATCTAGCTCTCTTTCTCCCTCATTTCCTTACACATGATGACAACAAGATCTTGAAATCTCTCATCACCATAGAAATCACAAATTAAAAGAAAAGAAAGATAAAGAGATCTATGGGAGGGGAACATTACCTTCATGCTAACTCACAAACCCTAGCATCCTTCTCCAAACAGTGACCATAAAGAGAGAGAGAGAGAGAGAGAGCTATCTCCCTTAAATGCCAATCCACAACTCAAAATCCTCAAGAGTTCCTTCTCCAAGATGTTAAATACAAGAGTTAGTGGGTAAATATGAATTTCCAAAATTACCGTTATACATAATTAAATCCCCATTAGTTCAATTTCTTCCAACTTAACCCAAGACTTTCTAATTCACTTCAATTATATCCTTTTCTTCAATTTTAATTTAACTTAATTCATATACTTACCTGCTAAAATTATCAAAATACCCCTCTTACCTTAACCCTAATAATTGTAAAATAATCTAATTTTTTCCTTAATTAACGGTAATCCTTATTAATTAATAATAATCCGATTAGGGTTATGATTAGATCCTTACATTTGAAGCCAAAAACTAAGTAGACCATAATCTTCATAGTTGTTTCATCCTATCCTGATGTGCATCATAGCCTATAAATCCATAGTTAGATGCGGGTGTACTTTTTCTCTTCTTCTTATGAACCCTATCCACCCTAATTTTGTAAGGACCCAAAATAGGCCCTAGTAGAATTCAAGGTATAATCATGATCTTTAATGTTTAATCAAGATTAAATAGATGAAATATTATAAGTTAAGACCTAAAGGATTGATAGTCTTATGTGATAGAGGAGTAGAGAGTTAAATAAAAAAATTTTGTATAGTAGTGCATTATTGAAAAGAAATTAAAGATAAGTGGTCAATTGAAATGAAATTATAAGTTATTGAATCGAATGATAAATTAGTTATTTATTTATGAGTGTAATTGAAATAAAATTTTAATTTCAAGGGTCATTTTTGATATAATTAAAAATTTAGGGTCGAATGTAATAATATAATATTTATTTGGGGTTCAATTAAAAGAGGATATAAATTTAGATGCCAATGTTACAATAATGATTAAGTGGGGTTAATTTCAAAAGAAATAGAATTTGATAGGGGTTGAAATGGAATTGAAGAATTGAATGGGATCAAAATATGACATGCAAATAAATGAGAGAGATTTGTGTGGCATGCAATAAGTTAAAGGATTAAAAAAAGAATTTTGGAAGGACCAAATAGGAACTTTTACTTCCACTTTAATCTCCTATTGGTTGCATGTAAGGATGAGAGTTATAGGAGGGGAGATAGGGACGGCAACTCATTCTCTCATCTCTCATCTCTCTCTCATTTCTTATCTTTGTAAAGTTATCCATTCTTTCATCTTTAAACTCTCGAGGAGATTAAGTTGCATGTTATGAATTAAGAGGTTTTGACAAGTAATTTTTAAGGTAAATGGATTCAAGATATTAATTAATTTATTATTCTTCTTCTTCTTCTTCTATATAGTTAGGTTGTTTTCCAAAGGATAAATAATGCTGTAATTTGATGCATGGTTGTATATGAAATGTGATTGTTTTAAGAAGAAGCTAGGAAGATAAAGAAAGGCAAGAAAGATTGCAAAGGATTGAAGTGATGGAGTTGGTCGGCCAAGGTATGGGACAAAGGTGGTTTATTTTCATGCATATATGTTATAGAATGAAGATAAGGAATAGTTTATTGCATAAAATGGAGAATATGGATTGTGAAAATTAAGTCTTGGTTTGCTTGTATGGAGAAATTCATGTAAGGATCTTGGAACCTATTGCTGTATTTTATGGATATCTTGAATTTTAAAACTCTAATTTGCTTAAACTCAGTTGGTACTTACTCTTAAGATTTGGACTTAAAATTTTGTTGAAGAAACCTATATTTAATTCTGCCTCTAAGTGCTCCTAAAATTAATTTAAAATTCGGACTGAGCTGTTACCTAGTTGTTAAGAACATGTTACAGTATTTTTGCTATAAATATTTATTGAGAAGTAGAAATCCATTGAAACAAAATTCTGGTTAAAATAGACTCATAGGAGCATCTTTTTCATGAAGGAATGTTGTTTAAATTCTGTACCTATTTTATTATGTGAATTTATTAATTGGTGATAAAAACTGAATTGGGTGCAGTAAATTGCTGCCTAGGGAACGAGAATGGACTGTAGTAATTTGAGTGTATCTCTTGTTATAGAGGTTTAAATGAGATGATTCAAACTTCTGATGAAATTAGACTTATATATCTACAACTTTTACGAAGAAAACAAAATTTGATTCTATTTCTTAATATGTCAAAAAATTACTTGAATTCAAAACTATTGACAGTACTTTTCAGAGGACAGTTTGCAGTGTTTTGTGTATAATTAATTTTATATAGGTCAAAATGCTATGATTCAAAATTATGATGAAACTAAACTTATATATCTAAAACTTTTATGAAGAAAATATAATTTGATTCTATTTCTCAATATGTCAAAAAATTACTTGAATTCAAAACTATTGACAGTACTTTTCAGAGGACAGTTTGCAGTGTTTTGTGTATAATTAATTTTATATAGGTAAAAATGGTATGATTCAAAATTATGATGAAACTGCACTTATATATCTACAACTTTTATGAAGAAACCATGATTTTTTTATGTCCCCAAATATGTAAAAAGGTAAACTTAATTTCGGAATTGTTGACAGCACTTTTTCAGCAACATATCTTAATTTTTTTTGTAATATCTTAAAAAGTATAAATGATATTGAAGTTATTTTTAAAGTTCCTGAAACTAGAAACAAAAGGGATCATGTTTTTATAAGATTATTTCAACATAAAATGTCTCTAAATAAGTCAATTATAGCTTTCAAAATGAACCTTAAATTCTATCTCTATACAGATTTGTTACTGAGTTTGCCAAGAACCACCTTAAACCTCTCTTGAGTATCTTTGTATTATAAAAGCAGCAATAAAGGGAATTAAATGGATGAATTATAATAATATCTTAATGAGAAGTATTAAGCATGATTATGTGGCAAAGAATGTGCATGGTGATTGCAATGCTAAGGTAAATTATTATTTACCTACTTGAGATAATATGAATATAGCACTATATGAGGATTATATGTTATACCTATATGTTGTGTCAAAAGTATAAATGAAAAAAAAATAATGGATAAAGCATGTTTACATGGAAGTATACTAATTATCGATAATCGAGCAAAGTGCATGATTGCAATTGTTTATATTTGATGAGATTGTGTATAAATGTATGTAAACTAAAAAAAGGTATAAGTTTTCATCGATTATTTACATGAGCAAAAATGTGTGGATTGTGCTATATGATGTGTTTACATGCTTATACACTAGAGATTTGTTTTTTTTTCATCATTTACATGTACAAATTGTATAATTTAGTACAAGCATGATATATGAAATGTTAAACATGATAAATGAAATTTATATAAATAATATGTGTTTAAGAATATATGATGGTATTGCATAGTTAAATGAAACATGTCATATAACAAAAGTATAAACTAATATACTTATTATTTAGTTGAGATAACGTGTACATGTTTTCATATTTTATGAATATGAATTGTTATGCTTATAAATAAGACAATAATTAGGTATATTCATGTATAAATACTTGAATGTCATATAAGATGTTATGTGAAAGAGTTACATGTTGTAAAGCAAGTTTCAAGTATTGTAAGGTATTAAACCCAAGTTGTGCATGATATGATATGATATGATATGATATGATATGATATGATATGATATGATATGATATGATATGATATGATATGATATGATATGATATATAAATATATATGATATATATGATATATATATATATATATATATATATATATATATATATATATATATATATATATATACACACACGTATGTATGTAAGATACATAGACATATATAATGACGAAAAAGTAAAGCATGGAACAAAGATGTTTAATCATGAGCATGATATAGTGTTATAGAAAATTATTTTTGCACGTGTATATGATTATGATTATCCTACTCATAGCCATGAATAGATTTAAACTACTATGTATATAAATGCATGATTGAAAAGGGACCATTCCTTGAACTAATTTCAAGTAGAAAATAGTAATACTCAATAATGTGTATGATCACATGTTTAAAGAAAGTATTACATGAACATGGATATGATTACCTTGGACATCATTATACATGGGTTTTGACATACACATATGTATATGATTGAACAAAGTAAAGCAACATTTGGAAAATAAAGTAAAGAGATATATTTGCCTGCTTTTAGAGTTCAATTGTGGATAGATAGGCGCCTATAGGGAATTGCAGCTGCCACAGTCGACCTTTTTAGGTACATAGTATAGTTAATCCTACTGGATCTTGCACAGCCCATTTGGGTTGTTCCTTAACCCTGTTTGGGTCCTTGATTAGTCCACCATAGAGTTGGCCCTGATTAGGTCCATAGTTTTGATATCTTCGGATATCCACCGTTTGATCCCTCAGGTATCCACCGATCTCATTATCCACTTTTAAAACTTAAGCAGGCTAAGTTACAGTATAATTGCATCATAGTCTACTTCAGTATAGTAGGGTATATGTTTATGATTTTTTCTAATGCATGTATTAGATTAATGCATATACTTATATATATGTATGTAGATCAATATTTGAAAATAGAAATTTGTGGATGCTAAATTGTACATTTAGGAATGCATGATACATGAAATTGTACTTATAAAATGTGTTGTTTTGTTAAAAGTTGATATGTATAGGTATATCACCACCAATACATGATAATTATTGAGTTTTGAGTAAATGAGATAAGTGGTAGGTATGACTCACTATACGGTAATAATTAGTGAACTATGAACTCATAAATTGTGAATTTGATTTATTTGGAGATCGAAATGTAAGAGATATGTATAAGCATATATGTTGGTGATGTCTTTTAATTGTTGCATGGTCTTGTATGATTTTCTTATAGTTACTCATTTAATTGTTTCCATTGGTAAATGATATGCAATATCTTATATGTAACGATAAGTCTCTTATAAACTTGTAAATGGTGAACTGTATATGATTTAGATTTGAGATGTAAGTAATATAATAAGTCAACACATGAGTAATCTGATAAATAATCAAGAAAGATTGGTAAGTCAAGTGATTAGACAAGAATAACATATAGGAATCCAAAGTAAACTTGATGTGTTAGATTTTAAGGGTTAAATGAATATTAATATGAGTAAGACCAATAAGCAGACAAAATATTATTAGGCAATTTGTAATGGTTATAAGGATAATGTGTATAATATAATAGCTAAAGTAAAAAAAATTGTTAACACAGTTTAAATGATTGGTTTATATGCTTAAGGGTATAATTGTATGTATTTGCATTTTGATGACCTTTAAAAGAGGTCGTCCTCATGTTTTATTTTCCCCATTAAGCTATATAGCTTAGCATGGGTGTTTCATCCGTGCAGGTTTTTTTGAGGTGATATCTACTGCAGGATGGCCAACTCAAGTCATCGAAAGAGACTATTCTAGACTTTTATTTCGTACTCTTTGTATATAGTAAAATTTTTGTGGCATAGGAGATATTGTATATAAAGATGTTAATTAGTTGTTTTATTTTGTAAAGAGACTTTAAAGTATATTGGAAAGTTTTAATAGTATAGCACTGTTAGGTATTAAGTTAGAATATATGTTCACTGTATAGTTAGTTTATGTTTAAGTTGCACTATTAAACTTATGTAATGAGAAGAATAAAGTGATATGTATAGGTTAAAGGATAAGGGTGCTACAACTTTGGCATCACAACTACTAGTTGCATCAACTACTACTCACTTACTAACATAATTCACAACCACTAGTATATACTCAAACCCATAAGACGTTGAAAAAGATCCCATAAAGTCTATACCCTATATGTCAAACAATTCAACCTCAAGCATGTTAGTTAATGGCATTTCATGCCTTCTAGAAATATTTCTTACCCTTTGACATCTATTATAAGATTGAATAAACATTTTAACATCATTAAACATGGTAGGCAAATAAAATAAATATTTTAGAACTTTTGACACCGTATGATTGGGTCCATGATGCCTACTAGCTTCTCCATTATAACATACCTTGATGATCTCCTCCTGATCCTCTTTAGGAATGCATCTTTGCAGCAATTGATAAGTACACAACTTGAAAAGAAAAGGATTGTCCCACATAGAATGCTTCGCATTGGCTTTCAGCTTCTTCTTTTATTGCCAGGCATAATAACTTGGTATAAAACTAGCTACGAGGTAGATTGCTAAGTCAGCAAACCATGTAATGGCAACCTCATAAATATAAATAGCATAAATATGCTTATCAGGAAAAATTCTAAGATTTTTCCCTATGTAATATGCTCATGGTCAAGTCATAAAAAATGGTCAGCCAGAATGTTTTCCATCCCCTTCTTATCCTTAATTTCCAAGTTGAACTCTTGCAAAATAAGCACCCATCTAATCAACCCTGGTTTAGACTCCTTCTTAGCAAAAAGGTATCTCAACACTGCATGATCAAACCACACAATAATTTTAGCACAAAAGAGATAAGGTTAAAATTTCTCAAATGTAAGAACCATAGTAAACAATTCTTTTTTAATGGTGGTGTAGTTGACTTAGGCTCCCATTAAAGTGTGGCTCACATAATAGATGGTATAAAAGACTTTCTCCTTCCTCTACCCTAGTACTACTTCCAATACATAATCACTTCCATCATATAGTAGCTTAAAGGGAAGACTTCAATTTGGAGAGATAATCATCAGGGCTAAAATTAGTTTTTACTTTAAAGTGTTAAATGCCTACAGGTACTCATTATTAAAATCAAACAAAGCATATTTCATAAGTAAATTTGACAAAGGCTTAGCAATTTTAGAAAAGTCCTTCATAAACCTTCGATAAAATCTTGCATTCCCTAGAAAGCTTCTAACACCTTTGACACTAGGTACGGGTGGGAGTTTTTCAATCATTTTTACTTTGGCCATATCGACCTTTGTTCCTTTTTAGATATTTTATGCCTCAAGATAATACCTTTTCTTACCATGAAATGACATTTCTACCAATTTAATACTGAGTTGGTTTCCTCACACCTACCTAACACTAAATCCAGGTGCTCTAAATAACTTTTAAAGTCCCTTCCATAAATAGTAAATTCATCCATGAATACTTCTATAAATTTCTCTATGAAGTCATGAAAAATTTCCATCATACACTGCTAAAATGTAATTGGTGCATTGTACAATCCAAATGGCATTCTTCTATAAGCTAAAGTACCATACGAATAGGTAAAAGTTATTTTCCCTTAATCCTCAAGGGCTATAAGGATTTACAAATATTACAAGTACCCATCTAAAAAGCAGTATAACCTATTGCCTGCTAATCTCTCTAAAATTTAGTCAATGAATGGCATGGGGAAGTGGTCTTTCCTGGTCACATTGTTCAACCTTCTAAAATCTATACATACTCTCCAACCCATAACACTATGAGTTTGGATGAGTTCATTTTGTTCATTTTTTATCACTATCATCCCCCCTTCTTAGAAACACATTATACCAAGCTTACCAAGCTGCTATCCGAGATAGGAAAGATAATACATGTTTCTAGTAATTTTAACACTTCTTTCTTGACTACCTCTTATATTACTGGATTTAATCTTCTTTGCGGTTGCACAACTAGCTTACAGTCCTCTTCTATTGAGATACGGTGGGTCCAATTACATGGGTTGATTCTTTTAATATCCGATGTCTCCTATCCAATTTCTCTATTATGCTTCCTTACCACTTTTATCAGCAATTCTTCTATAACACCTATCAAAATAGAAAAAATTATCATTGGTTTCATCCCATCTTCTAAAAACACATTTTAAATGAGGAGGGAAAGGCTTGACTTCAGTTTTTAAGTCTCCCTTGGGAAGTTCAAACCCTTCTTCCTTTTGATCCTCTTCTTCACACTTTTTTTTACTCCTTCACAATCTCACTCTTATCCTTAGTTAAATCCTCTTCTTTAGTTGAATGCATCAAGTAGCTCTTCAATAGACCATCTAAGAAGATTCTTTCTTGCACTTCCTCCTTATAATCCTTAATATCATCCATAAATTACAAGTACTCCTCAAATCACATGATAGGTGTTTCATCACTTTATTCATATCAAAAAACATTTCCTTATCATTGAATCTCAAGGTCACTATTTATCCATGTACATCTATAAGTGCTCTAGCAGTGTTTAGGAACATCCTTCCCGTAATTAATGGCACCTTCTTATCCTCATCTATATCCATGACTACAAAGTCAATTGGGAATTTAAAGTGGCCCACTTTAGCCAGTAAATCCTCTATGATTCCCTTCATATACTTGATCTAATGGTTTACCAATTAAAAAGTCATCCTGGTTTCCTTAATATTGCCCAACTTTAATTTCCTACAAAAAGAACACGAAATTAAATTGATGCTCGTTGTTAGATCATATAATGTATTTCCCATAAAATTTCCCCTAGCCCACAGGGTAGTGTAAAACTCCTTGGGACCTCTAATTTTGTTATGATTTTATTTGTAAGAATAATATTATAACTTTTTGTCAACTAAACCATACCTATTCCCTCTAGCTTCTTTTTTTAGCATAAGTCTTTCATTAATTTTCCAAATTCTAGCATACGAAGCAAAACTTCAGCAAAAGGCAAATTTACATGCATTTTTTTGAACATATTTAAAAACTTCTTAAATTTCTCATTATTTCTCTCTTTTCTAGTCACTAAAGGGAATAATAAATGTGATAAATCAAATGGTAAATTAGAGTTAGCAATGGATTTACCCTTGTCTTTTATCTTTCGAAGCACTTTTACATTTTTAGGATTAGAATCACATACCTTCATTAATGTCTCCACCTCTTTAGAAGAAGAAGAAAACTTACTTTGCTTTGCTATTTACATTTCTTTACCACTCCTTAAAGTTATAGCTTTAGCTTTTTCTTTAGGATTGCGACCAACATTAGAGGGAAATGTGTCATGTTGCCTTATAAAGATTGAGTTGGCCGATTGCCTTATTTGAGTTTCCTAGTTCCTCATAGCTGCATCATGGTTCCTATTCCATCTTCCCTATGACTTTCATCTCGTATCTTAGCTTATCTTGAACTAGGTTTGACTAGACATAAAGCTAGCAAAGATATCCTCTAGATTAGGTTTTTTTTCTTATGATGGGGATTATCTAACTTAGAATCTAAGAGGTTAGAAATATATTTGGTGAGCTAGAGGTGTTTGGTATAGTGTTTGAAAATGAGGGTTTAATTATGAAGGTTGATACTGCTGATGATAACCTTGGTTATGACTACTTTAAGCATGGGTAGATTAATTGAATAGGGCTCTTAGCTAGGTGTTTAAAGTGGATGCTTGACTACACTCTCTCCAAGAGAAATTGGGGTGATTCCTCCATCTAGGATTGTAGTGGTTGTTGAATGGGTCATTTTTTTAAAGTGATTTAAGGCATTCACTTCTTCCATTCCATAAGTGTAGGCTTCTATCACCTTAGATTCACTACCCAAATTATCTCCTTCAAGTACATTTCGATCTTATGAAATAGCTGACACAATCTGAATTTTTAAACCATTAAGCTCATTCTTTAATAACTCTATTTAAGCCTTTAACATAAGAACCTCATCTATGTTATAAACTCCTTATCTCCTATTTAATTCTCTTACACTAGCCCATTGAGCTTCATTCATTGCCATCTCATCCAGTAGCAAGAATGCCTTTTTAGGAATCTTGTTCATAAAACTACCATTGATGATGTATCTAATAAAGGCCTTATGTTAGGGTTGCAAGCCATATAGAAGGTTAACATAAATTGATGCATGGAAATTTCACGATACGAATAGCTTTTTAGCAATCTTTTAAACCTTTCCATGCTTCATGGAAGGACTCTTCACTTAATTGCTGAAAATTATAGATTTTGTTCCTTATGCTTGCTATCTTCATTGGTGGAAATAATCTAACCAATAGTTTTTCTTGCATTTACTCCCATGATCGAATGGACTGACTAGGAATCATGGATAACCAATCTCTTGCTTTCCATATGAATGTGAAGGGAAATAGCTTCAACTAAATTGCATCCATTGATAACCCTTGTATTTGGATCATGTCATGTATCTCTAAAAATATATCTAAGTACTATACCGAGTCATCTATCTCCAATCTTGAAAATTGGTTCCTTTGAACCATGGTTATCATCATCGGTTTAAGCTTAAAATACTATTGATGAGCTAACACAATTGTTTTATACTCCTCATTCCACCTTAGAGCGGCATGATCTCAAATGGTCCTTGGTCTATAACCATCTTAATTTCTATCTTGTTGTTGCCCTTTTCTTTATTCATTCTCAAGAGGCACACCGGGATTAGTTGGATCATTCATATTTCTAACTTGATTTTCTCTTCTTACTCAATGCAAAGTCCTTTCGATTTTGGGGTCAAAAGGTGCAAGATGTTGTTGTAAATACAATCTATTCCTGCACCAGTATCACCTGCAAAGAATAGGTAAATAAAATAAAAACACATAAAAATAATTAATCAAATATTCATAAAAATATACCAATCCCCAGCAACGTGACCAAAAACTTGGTATGACCTCAATAAGTGTACTAAATCGGCAAGTAATAAAGTGGAGTATTTTTAAGACTACAAAGATTTTCAAACCTTAGAGATCAGATTATGGGATTAAAATTTTTATTGATTACAAATATGTATAAATAATTTCCCAATTTTATTTTTTTGATTAGGAATACAATTAGTAAACTTGTGTGAACAAAATTAAATTAATATAAACTAAAATTGTAGAGTAAGTAATGGTACTAAAAATATAGTATAAAGATTTAAGTAAAACAATCACTACAAACTCTATTCAAGGATCAAATCCTCCCTATACCTAATGCAAGACATTTTTTTAACATAAATTTATATGATTTAGATGTCGGTGACCTAACTAAACCCAAGATTCCCATTTGAAGCCAACTATTCTAACTACCTAATTTCCCATTTTGAAGCCAATTCGATAGCTAGCCTAAGAACGAGTCTAATAAATCCTAGATATGGATTGACTTCCTATTTCGGAGCCAACCAATCCAATACCCATTCATTTTCCCAACTATTTTTAGATCTACAATACATCAACTCTTGATCTAACAGCCCCTATTCTAGAATCATCATTATATATACAGTCAAAACATGTAAAAATAGAGCATACATGATATTTACTCTAAACAAGCCCAAACCCATTAAACTTGAATAAGATAATATATAAATACTTGAATAAAACAAATATCAAGAGCATCATAAGGGAAAAGAAACATTTGAATATATATTTAATCAAATAAACTTCATAATCTTACATAGGTATAGGGATTTAAAGATCCCTAAACAACAAAAAGACTATTCATTATATATAATATTAAATGCAAAGATAAAAGAGAAAGAAACTCTTAAACCCATTTGTTGACGATAGATCTAAAATCTAGAGTAGCTTCTTCTCTTTAATCCAAGCAAGTCCTCATTAAAACTAGAGTTATAACTATTATAAACTAAGCTAAAAATGATGTTTTTAATCTTGGAAGTTTAAAACCCTAAAAAAAATGAAGTTTTTATGATATGAATAAAGCTTAAAACCCTAAAACTTTAAAAAAATGCAGAAAAAGTTAAAAAGTACGTTCTAAAACATAAAAACTCTAAAAAATCCTCTTTAATACATAGTATTAAATGCAAAGATAAAAGAGAAAGAAACTCTTAAACCTATTTGTTAAAGATAGATCTAAAATCAATAGTAGCTTTTTCTTTCTCATCCAAGCAAGTCCTGATTAAAACTAAAGCTATAACTACTTTAAACAAAGCTAAAACTGATGTTTTAATCTTGGAACTATAAAACCCTAATAGAAATGAAGTTTTTATGATAAGAATAAAGCTTAAAACCCTAAAACTTTGAAGAGAAAATGAAGAAAAAGTTAAAAAATACATTCTAAAACTTAAAAACTCCTATTTTAACCAAATAAAAATTCTACTTTTATGGTGTTTGAGGTGACATATGGTGTATTGTAGCTTGACTCACCATAGAGACTATTTAGTCTTTACCATGTGTACCCCTCTAGACTTAAGTTTTTCGAAGCCTAAATGACCATTAGACAAATCTTCTCAACGTTTATGCATTTAGTCTTGTATGAAATAAACTTCTTGCTGAGGTATACTACATACTTGATTCCAAAGTCATCTACTTAAGCCATCATGGCCCATACTAAGCTATCCTCTATGGCCAAATATAAGACCTAAGGCTTACTTACCTGTGGCAACCTTAACACTGGCAGATGTAGAAGGTACTCTTCGATGGTGTCGAATGCCTTCTAACAATCTTCGTTCCAAACTATTGGTTAATCATTTCTAAGTAGCTTGAAGATCATTTCACAAATTGAAGTTAATTTGGCTATTAACCTACTTATATATTGAATCATACCTAGAAATGCTCTGACCTCTTTCTCCTTCTTAGGTATAGGTATCTCCTTAATAGCTCTTACATTGTCACGATCATCTCCATCCCTTTCTTGCTCACTACGTGCCCTAAGAGCTTACTTAAAGTAACTCCGAATATGCACTTTATGGGGTTGAGGCAGAGATTGTACTTGTTAATCCTTTGAAATAACTTTTCTAATGCCTCAAAGTGACCTTCTCAAGTTGCCAACTTGATCATCATATCATCTACGTACACCTCTACCTCTTTATGGATCAAGTCATCTAATATCCTAGTTACTAAGCTCTAGTAGGTGGTGCCTACATTCTTAAGCCCAAAAGGTATAAAGCAATAGATAGAGGTACCCCACTCAGTGATAAAGGAAGTTTTGATCCTATCCACAATCTTGTTTAGAATCTTATTGTACCTGGCATACCCATCCAATTGATGCAATATGACATGGTATGATAATCATGATAGCACAGCGGAAAAACAAAAATTTTTATCATACATACCATACATATCCAAAACTAGGAACGAAAACATGCAATTTTAGGTTGTAGAACTTACTAGTTAAGATGCCTTTTAGATATTGATTTCGGTGATGGCCAGCAACTAAGATGACTTTGTTCACCTTAGATCTCGATCACCAATGCCAAGGAATAGCCTTTTACGCCACTCCCTCTATTCTCACATACACACTTGCACCGACGGCTTAAAATCGAGATTGCTAGCTCTCTATTCGGTATTGTGTAATGGTTATAGTTTGAAGCTACAAAATTTGATTTTGTACTTCTCTTAGGTTACTATTACTACCCAAGAACACAAGAGAATGAGGAACTATCCTTTCTCCTTGTGAAAAATTAGGCCAAAAGAATTGAGAGAGAGAGAGTTCACGCAAAAACTAGAATAAAACTAGGGTTTTTCACGCCAACTTCACTTAGTTCTTTAGGGTTTTATTTCTTTTTAATATATATGATGGAATATGACATGGTATGAAAATCATGATAGCACAGCGGAAAAACAAAAATTTTATCATGCATACCATACATATCCAAAACTAGGAACGAAAACATGCAATTTTAGAGTTTTGAAACTTACAACTTTAGATGCACTTCAAGACTTGATTTTGATGATGACCAGCAACTAAGATGAATTTATTTACCTTAGATCTTCACCACCAATGCCAAAGGAACAGCCTTTATGCCACTCCTCTCTATGTTCACACACACTTGCAAAGATAGCTTAAAATCGAGAGTGCTAGCTCTATATTTGTGTATTAGGCAATGGAATTGTTTGAAAAACACAAGAACTCTTCTTGTTCTTTCTTCTTTTGTTTCTATCTTAGTCACCTTCCATGAGAGAATTAAGAGCAAAAGGAATCTCTACAAATCCCACTAATCCTCTCATGGCCAAAAGAGAGAAGAAGAATAAAAGTGGCACCCACCATTATTCCTTTAATTCATTTAATATATATCACTTACTTTAGTCATGTGTGAGTGCCTTAAATTAGGTAGCAATTTCAGCCACTAACACTTAATAATTAAGAGATATATATTTTAATTTAAATTCTATTAGAATTTAAATTCAAATGGCATCATTTAGCTAATCAAAACAAACTTACTTAACTAAGGTAATTAGTTGCCAAATTTAACTAGGATTCCTAGTTTAAACTTTGGTTACTTTAATTCCCTCTCAAGTATTATATTTTGATTAAATATAATTTAGGATTTAATACTCAATTAACTTAATTATACATAGATAATTAATCAATTGAAATTAAACCTAACACATGCCAGTAAATTTCTCTCGTGACCAATTGTTAACAGTAAAAATCTGTTCACCCATTGCATGCATTAATTTGACTTCAAATAAAAGTCCAAATTAATTTCCAATACAATTTTAAGCCCAGTGCTTTATGTGCGATCCTATAGGTCCATTTAATATTGGCAATGAATTAATAAAAATTAATTCAAAGGCTATATATATTCTCTAGCAAGATATTATAGCATTCCAAATTAAATGAAAATGCAAATGGCATTTAGTGACCTAATGCAATTTTGCATAGTCCCTTACCCATAAATATCAAAATTAATATAAGGCATGGAGCCAGTCATCCTTATATATATATTAATTCCTTTCTTGATATTCCAGTGACACTGAACTCTCAGATAAATAATGATTACTCATTATTTCATCTCGGTATGGCCATACACTTCTCAGTTCACTGATCAAGTGGCCGATGATATTTTCTCTCATATCGAGAGGGGTAATCCCTTCACTTCTCTCATGCTCTCTAACATGAATCAATGCATACCCAATCATACCCGTACTTGTCACTCTGTTACGAGCACGTTAGGTGTATGTCAAAGTACACAGTAATTCATAAAGAGTTTCATAGAGATTTCAGGTCTAAGAACTCCGATACAAAACTTGCATATGAGAAACACTTATGACTTGTACCATGTAGTGTTCTCATGAGCGGATCGAATCCAGATACCATGTTCCTTAACATGTATCTATGATCTCTGATTGACACTCTTGTCCTAATGATCCGTAAGACAGGACTCATAGCATCAGAGAGAGCATACTAGTCTTAATTCATTTGTTATTCCCATAACAATGACTGACTAGGGATATTTAGAATGAAGTCTCATTTGTTTCAAGGTCTTACAATCCATGTGCCTCACACATGATAACTTAAACCGAAACGACACTCTTGGATAGTTTTATCAATTGATATGCACAGGAATACAATAGATAAAACAAATGCCTCATTATATTAATTTCAAGTGTTTCGTTACAATGCATTGGGGCTAGGGCTTACACTAACAATCTCCCACTAGCACTAGTCCCAATTGGGCATAGCCCTAAGACCGAACGCTCTCAAATGAGCTTCGTGCAGATTTGGACGTAACTGTTTCGTCAAAGGATCTGCTACATTGTCTTCACTTGCTATCTTGCTAACCTTGACGTCCCCACGATCAATGATTTCTCTGATAAAGTGGTACCTCCTGAGTATGTGTTTGGATTTCTGGTGTGACCGGGGCTCCTTTGCCTGTGCGATGGCCCCGTTGTTGTCACAGAAAATTTCTAATGGATCTAGGATGCTTGGGACCACTCCTAATCCATTAATGAAATTTTTAATCCAAACAGCCTCTTTTGCAGCCTCACTTGCTGCAATATACTCAGATTCTGTAGTTGAGTCGGCAACGGTTTCTTGCTTTGAGCTTCTCCAGCTGACAGCACCACCGTTCAAAACAAAAACAAACCCAGATTGCGATCTAGAATCCTGAGTGCTGGTCTGAAAAGCAGCATCGGCATAACCTTGTATGACGAGCTCTTCTTGACCACCATACACCAAGAAGTGATCCTTTGTCCTTCGCAGGTACTTAAGGATCCCTTTTACAGCAGACCAGTGCTTCTCACCAGGGTCTTGCTGAAACCTACTGGTTATACTCAGTGCATGAGCAACATCCAGCCTAGTACATAACATAGCGTACATGATAGATCCAATAGCAGATGCATATGGGATTCTACTCATGTTGTCCCTTTCCTCTTTGGTTTTAGGGCACTGTTCTTTAGTCAAAGGAACTCCCAAAGCCAAGGGTATGTACCCTTTCTTTGAGTCTCCCATACTAAAACGCTTTAGTACTTTGTCTATGTACTTTTCTTGACTTAGTCCCAAAAGCCGATTCGATCTATCTCTATAGATTCGAATACCAAGTATTGTCTCGGCTTCACCTAAGTCTTTCATTGAGAAACATTTTCCCAACCATTGCTTAACCTTTTGCAATGTTGGAATGTCATTTCCAATGAGAAGGATGTCGTCCACATATAGGACTAGAAACACTACTATGCTCCCACTAACCTTCTTGTACACACAAGGCTCATCTTCGTTCTTGATGAAGTCAAAATCTTTGACTGCTTCATCAAAACGAAGATTCCAACTTCGGGATGCTTGCTTTAATCCATAAATGGATTTTTGAAGCTTGCAAACCTTCTTAGGATGCTTGGGATTGACAAAACCTTCAGGCTGTGTCATATACACATCCTCAAGTAAATTTTCGTTGAGGAAAGCAGTTTTGACATCCATTTGCCATATCTCATAATCATGATATGCAGCTATGGCAAGCAAGATCCTAATGGACTTGAGCATGACTACAGGCGAAAAGGTCTCGTCATAGTCTATACCATGAGTTTGTCGAAAACCTTTTGCTACTAGTCTACCTTTGTAGGTCTTATCAGCTTTTAGTTTGAATAACCACTTGCATTCAATTACCTTAGCACCTTCCGGTGGATCAACCAAGGTCCAAACCTGGTTATCGTACATTGATTGCATCTCAGATTTCATGGCTTCAAGCCAATTATCCGAGTCTGGGCTTTCAATAGCTTCTCGGTAGGTAGTAGGATCCTCACGATCTACTAACTCAATAGTGTCACTGTCAGTGATTAGAAATCCATATCTCTCAATCTCCTGACGTACCCTACCAGACCTTCTAGGTACTTGTGTAATGGGATCTTGTTCCACAACTTGTTGTGAACTTGATCCCACTTCCAACTCATCCTCTATAGGAGCTTGTGGCATTTGAATTTCTCCAAGTTCTACTTTACTCCCACTGTCTTTCTTGAGAAGGAACTCCTTTTCCAAGAAAACAGCCTTGCGAGCAACAAATACTTTGTTCTCGGCTTTTGAGTAAAAGTAGTATCCCTTTGTTTCTTTGGGATAACCCACAAACAAGCAGACAGTCGATTTGGACTCTAGTTTGTCAGATGTTAATTTCTTAACATGTGCTTCACAGCCCCAAATCTTGAGAAAAGACATATTGGGTTCTTTCCCAGTCCATACCTCGTATGGTGTCTTCTCAACTGCTTTAGTTGGAGTACGGTTCAATAGAAACGCAGCAGTTTCTAATGCATAACCCCAAAAAGAGATAGGAAGATTAGCTTGACTCATCATAGATCGAACCATGTCCAACAGAGTTCGATTTCTCCTTTCGGACACACCATTCCATTGCGGTGTTCCAGGAGGAGTGAGCTGTGAAATAATTCCACACTCTTTTAGATGATCATCAAGCTCTTGGCTTAAGTATTCGCCACCTCGATCTGATCGAATGGCTTTTATACTTTTGCCAAGTTGGTTTTCTACTTCGTTCTTAAACTCTTTGAATTTCTCAAAAGTTTCAGACTTGTACTTCATTAGATAGACATAGCCATATCTACTGAAGTCGTCTGTGAAAGTCACGAAGTAGCTAAAACCACTTCTAGCTTGTGTACTTAATGGTCCACATACATCGGTATGTATTAGTTCCAATAAGCCATTAGTCCTTTCACCTTTCTTGTTAAAAGGACTCTTTGTCATTTTTCCATACAAACATGGCTCGCATGTGTCATAAGATTCTAAGTCAAATGACCCAAGCACTCCAGTTTTGTGGAGTCTTGAAATGCATTTTTCATTTGCATGTCCTAAACGACAATGCCAGAAGTAAGTAGGGTTTAATTCGTTTGATTTAACCCTCTTTGTATTAATGTTGTATATAGACTCTTTGTTTTGTAAATCAAGGATATAAAGGCCATTTTGCAACATGGCATTGCCATAAGAAATGCCTTCGCGACGAATATGAGCATTGCCCTTTTTAATAACAAAATCAAATTCATCATTATCCAAACATGAAACTGAAATAATGTTTCTGCTCATAGCAGGCACATAATAACAATTATTTAAAACAATACAAAGTCCGGAAGGTAAAGTGAGGTGATAGTCGCCTATCTCCATGGCAGCAACTCGTGCTCCATTCCCCACACGGAGGTCCACTTCATTCTTCCCAAGTAACCGCCTATTTCTTAACCCTTGCACATTTGAACAAATGTGAGAACCACAACCGGTATCCAATACCCAAGTGGTAGAAATAGAAAGGTTAATTTCAACAACAAAAATACCAGAACTGGACGCCTTGGCTCCATTCTTCTTTTGTTCTTCCTTGAAGAGAGCGCAATTCTTCCTCCAATGCCCTATCTTGTTGCAATGGAAGCAAGTGCTCTCACTCTCTTTGAGCTTTGGTGCCTTGGGCTTGGATTGGGCTTGAGGTGCACTCCCAACTGTCTTGGGTTTTCCCTTTCCTTTTCCCTTTCCCTTAGCAGGTCCCTTCTTAATTCCCTTTTGAACCATTAGCACGGGATTGGTCTTTCGAATGTTCTCTTCAGCATTCTTAAGCATCCCATGAAGCTCAGTGACTGACTTGTTCATAGCATGCATGTTATAATTCATCACAAATGGATCATAAGCAGCAGGCAATGATCCTAAGATCAAGTCAGTGGCCAATTCCTTTGGCACTTGTACCTCAAGCTTCTCAAGAGTATCAAGATACCCTTTCATCTTGAGTACATGGGTACTAACAGGAGTACCCTCAGCCATCTTACAAGAAATCAAAGCCTTTGTTGTCACGAACCTCTCGTGACGAGCTTGTTCTTGGAACATCTCCTTGAGGTGCACCATGATCGCATAGGCCTCTTGGTCCATAAATTGCTTTTGCAATTCAGGCACCATAGTGGCTAGCATCAAACAGGTCACATCATTAGAGTCACTCTTCTTGGTCTCAAAAGTTTCCTTTTGAACCGCAGAGGCGTTCCTTCCTGGTTCTTCAGGCAAGGGTGCATCCAAAACATACGACTTCTTCTCTTGCTTAAGAATTATTCTTAAGTTTCGAGACCAGTCTATGAAATTGGTGCCATTCAATTTGTCCTTTTCAAGGACCGATCGCAATGAGAAATTGTTATTTGAAGATGCCATTTTCAATCTACAATAAAATTTAGCAAGATTAAATGAGGTCTTATTTATGATCCCACAAACCGAATTAATATCCCTTTAAATAATTCGCGTTAGTGATTTAATGTGGGCCAAGATCCACTTTTCACAACAACTTATTAGTCAAGCTGAGCCTGTACACCTAATAAGTTAAGTTACTTAGGTAGGAAAAACTCCAATCATGTCTCGTACATGACTCTTGGATCAAATGGGCTAACATCAAACAATGTTATAGCACAAACCCATTTATAAGTTGCCTAGGTCCGAGCATCCCATTCCATGTTAAGTCCAACCTACATTCACAACCCATGCCTCACAAAGATAATCGGGCGCATCTAGGACTCCTAGTCTACGTGACCGATGATCGATGCCTTGACATGTTTCGAATTAGGAAGGCAACTTTGTGACTTACTATTTTTAGGGATTCATTTTATTACGGCTTACATGGCATACGCTTTGTCATCCATACATAGCATGCATATATATATATATATAATTGCATAAAGTAAAGCGTGACAAACATGGGCCCAAAAACCTACAACTAAGATTCTATACTATTACATAAGAATCTTCGAGTTGGGCTTCTCCACTTCGGTGGGCTTCGTCTTGATTTACAAAGTCTTCAAATAAATTCTATTCTAAGAAATAAATGAAACTTTTACAATAAAATATAATGGCACGCAGGCCATATTTAATTACAAAAACCCAAGGCCCATGAATGCACCATGCATATCCATTCATCACACCAAACAAGCAAATAAATATACATAGCATTCATGGATCAGACAAAGTCCAATTTTAATCAATTTAGCCAAGCCCATTAATGGAAATTGTGTACTTGAACCTTTAAGAGAAGACCCCGTGATGGGCCTGGGCTGAAGCCCAATGGACTAAATCCTCTTATTGAATAAGTTCTCTTAAAAGCCCAAAACACAAACTAGTTAGATTTGTGCCATAAATCAACTCTAGTATAATTTCCAATTTTGCCATTTTTAATTTTATGTCATACAGCCCATAAACATTAAAAATACATATAATATGTACCAACATGAATTAAACATAAAATCATGAAGAACATATATATATAATACCCGGCATTCATGCAAAACAAACAAACAACAAAAACTAGTTGTTTAATGCTTATGTAATGCCATGAAATGCACAAACATTTAAATCAATTTTATGAGTCATTTAAAAACTAAATAAGTCCATAAACATTGATTTAATATTCTGTACCATTTAAATCTAAATGTTTTTTTTACCATTTTAATCAAAACAAAGCAAACAATGTTGATTAAACATGTAACAAACACAAACTAGTCATTGTTTTAAGTGATTTTAAAATTAATCAATTAAATTGTCATGGACCAGAATTAAAACCAAATTTAAAATATGTCCAGACCTGATATTTAATCTTTAAAAATCACTTACAAACATGCCAAAATCAATTTTACATTTAATTTTGAAAACTAGTTGTTAAACTAGCAATTTACATGCCAACTAGCACCTAGTTTCATAATTAACATGTACCATCAGGTATAAATAATTAAATCCGACCATTACCAGCCCTAATAACATCTTAGGACAGTATATTAACATGTCATATTAATTATAATACCTATCTAATCAATTAAAATCGTTTTTACACCAAAACAATGCAAAAAACTCAAAACAGAAAATTTCAGATTTGCATGTTTTCAAAATAACGATTTTTAATTAATTTTTTCATGCATCTAAAGCACTAAAATAAGCATGTCTAGGCTCTGATACCACTGATGGAATATGACATGGTATGAAAATCATGATAGCACAGCGGAAAAACAAAAATTTTATCATGCATACCATACATATCCAAAACTAGGAACGAAAACATGCAATTTTAGAGTTTTGAAACTTACAACTTTAGATGCACTTCAAGACTTGATTTTGATGATGACCAGCAACTAAGATGAATTTATTTACCTTAGATCTTCACCACCAATGCCAAAGGAACAGCCTTTATGCCACTCCTCTCTATGTTCACACACACTTGCAAAGATAGCTTAAAATCGAGAGTGCTAGCTCTATATTTGTGTATTAGGCAATGGAATTGTTTGAAAAACACAAGAACTCTTCTTGTTCTTTCTTCTTTTGTTTCTATCTTAGTCACCTTCCATGAGAGAATTAAGAGCAAAAGGAATCTCTACAAATCCCACTAATCCTCTCATGGCCAAAAGAGAGAAGAAGAATAAAAGTGGCACCCACCATTATTCCTTTAATTCATTTAATATATATCACTTACTTTAGTCATGTGTGAGTGCCTTAAATTAGGTAGCAATTTCAGCCACTAACACTTAATAATTAAGAGATATATATTTTAATTTAAATTCTATTAGAATTTAAATTCAAATGGCATCATTTAGCTAATCAAAACAAACTTACTTAACTAAGGTAATTAGTTGCCAAATTTAACTAGGATTCCTAGTTTAAACTTTGGTTACTTTAATTCCCTCTCAAGTATTATATTTTGATTAAATATAATTTAGGATTTAATACTCAATTAACTTAATTATACATAGATAATTAATCAATTGAAATTAAACCTAACACATGCCAGTAAATTTCTCTCGTGACCAATTGTTAACAGTAAAAATCTGTTCACCCATTGCATGCATTAATTTGACTTCAAATAAAAGTCCAAATTAATTTCCAATACAATTTTAAGCCCAGTGCTTTATGTGCGATCCTATAGGTCCATTTAATATTGGCAATGAATTAATAAAAATTAATTCAAAGGCTATATATATTCTCTAGCAAGATATTATAGCATTCCAAATTAAATGAAAATGCAAATGGCATTTAGTGACCTAATGCAATTTTGCATAGTCCCTTACCCATAAATATCAGAATTAATATAAGGCATGGAGCCAGTCATCCTTATATATATATTAATTCCTTTCTTGATATTCCAGTGACACTGAACTCTCAGATAAATAATGATTACTCATTATTTCATCTCGGTATGGCCATACACTTCTCAGTTCACTGATCAAGTGGCCGATGATATTTTCTCTCATATCGAGAGGGGTAATCCCTTCACTTCTCTCATGCTCTCTAACATGAATCAATGCATACCCAATCATACCCGTACTTGTCACTCTGTTACGAGCACGTTAGGTGTATGTCAAAGTACACAGTAATTCATAAAGAGTTTCATAGAGATTTCAGGTCTAAGAACTCCGATACAAAACTTGCATATGAGAAACACTTATGACTTGTACCATGTAGTGTTCTCATGAGCGGATCGAATCCAGATACCATGTTCCTTAACATGTATCTATGATCTCTGATTGACACTCTTGTCCTAATGATCCGTAAGACAGGACTCATAGCATCAGAGAGAGCATACTAGTCTTAATTCATTTGTTATTCCCATAACAATGACTGACTAGGGATATTTAGAATGAAGTCTCATTTGTTTCAAGGTCTTACAATCCATGTGCCTCACACATGATAACTTAAACCGAAACGACACTCTTGGATAGTTTTATCAATTGATATGCACAGGAATACAATAGATAAAACAAATGCCTCATTATATTAATTTCAAGTGTTTCGTTACAATGCATTGGGGCTAGGGCTTACACTAACAATATATGCTTATCCTTTGGCAAGTCTTTGATCTGAATTCAACCATCCTAAATTAATTAATTCAAACTCTATCACTTCCTAAAGATAAGTAATATATTTTGAATTAAACTCCTTTGAATTTAAATTCAAATTTGAAATAAAACATAAGACATTTAAATAAATGAAATCACTTAATTTAAATATATAGCATGTGCCGAAATTCCTTGATTTCCCTCTTGGAATTTCGGCCACATCATTAAATATATAGGTGATTTAATTTAATTTAAATTCCTTTAGGCTTTAATATTCAATTAACTTAATTAATGTAACATAATTAATTAATTGAAATTAAACCTTGTGGGCTGAATTTCTCTCTCTCATGGACCAAGGCCCAATAGCAATTTTATAACCCATTACATACATTAATTTGACTTTACTTAAAAGCCCAAATTAATGCCCAATACTTAATTTAAATATTTTAAGCCCAATGCTTTGTGTGCGATCCTATAGGTCCATTTAATGTTGGCAATGAATTAATAAATTAATTCAAAGGCTATATATATTCTCTAGTAAGATATTATAGCATTCCAAATTAAATGAAAATGCATATGGCATTTAGTGACCTAATGCAATTTTGCATAGTCCCTTACCCATAAATATCAGAATTAATATAAGGCATGGAACTAGTCATCCTTATATATATTAATTCCTTTCTTGATATTCCAGTGACACTGAACTTTCATATAAATAATGATTACTCATTATTTCATCTCAGTATGGCCATACACTTCTCAGTTCACTGATCAAGTGGCCGATGATATTTTCTCTCTTATTGAGAGGGGTAATCCCTTCACTTCTCTCATGCTCTCTAACATGAATCAATGCATACCCAATCATACTCGTACTTGTCACTCTGTTACGAGCACGTTAGGTGTATGTCAAAGTACACAGTAATTCATAAAGAGTTTCATAGAGATTTCAGGTCTAAGAACTCCGATACAAAACTTGCATATGAGAAACACTTATGACTTATACCATGTAGTGTTCTCATGAGCAGATCGAATCCAGATACCATGTTCTTTAACATGTATCTATGATCTCTGATTGACACTCTTGTCCTAATGATCCGTAAGACAGAACTCATAATATCAGAGAGAGCATACTAGTATTAATTCATTTGTTATTCCCATAACAATGACTGACTAGGGATATTTAGAATGAAGTCCCATTTGTTTCAAGGTCTTACAATCCATGTGCCTCACACATGATAACTTAAACCGAAATGACATTCTTGGATAGTTTTATCAATTGACATGCACAGTAATACAAAAGATAAAACAAATGCCTCATTTTATTAACTAAGTGTTTTATTACAATGTATTGGGGCTAGGGCTTACACTAACACCAATAACCTATACATTGCACAAGCAACTTTACTATCTACCAAAACATCCATGTTAGGCAAGAAAGTAATCCTTAGGGTAAACTTTGTTTAAATCTCTATAGTCCACACAGACTCTAACCCTTCCATCTTTCTTTGCTACAGGGATAACATTTGTCAACCATGTTGGGTATTAGACCTCTACTAGGAATTTGGCCTCTATTTTCTTCCTAACTTCATCTTTAACCTTTTCAGCCCATTTTGGCCTAAGTCTCTAAAGCTTTTATTTGATTAGCTTATACCCTGGATAAGGTGGGAAGGTATGTTCAGCTTTTTCTTGATCAATTCTAGGCATGTCCTCAAAGGTATAGGCAAAGACTTTCATATTCTTTCAATATTCTTTCAAATTTTTCTCTCTTTAGGAGTTATATCTAATGCTAATAAGATATCTATGGGATTTTCTTTTTTTTTTGTCGAGATTAAATGAACATGTATTTGTTGAGTTAATGTCAAATATGAATGATTCATTATCATGATTATACATATTGAAATCTGAGGAAACATCACACACGTAAGCAAAATTATTCATCTTACTAATATAATCAAAAGAGGAATTATTGTTCTCAACAAAAAGTTCTGGAACATAAACAATATCAATGAAAATATCATCTTCAATCTTTGTAGCATCAGATGTCTCTCCAACTTCTGGGTCTACCTTGGGTGTATCTTCACTTCATTCTACTCCTTGCCCTTCTTCTAAACAACAAGTAGCTTCTCAATCATGATCTCTTCAGGCACTTCCTTATCCCAAGTTAAATGATCCAAAAGGATCTCTTTATCCCCAACATCCTTCGACTGGTTTGATAATCCCCTGTTCCTAGTCAAAGACGTCATTAAGCAACTCAAAACTAGGTACCATCTTATCTCTTACCACTTAAGGCTCATTTTCTCCATAGTAAAGGTATACCCCCAATGCTGGCACAAAGCTCTTGAAAATATGAGGAATCTTTTTTACTACTTCTTTTCCTTTCCCTTTTTGACTAAGACCAGTATAACCTAACCTTGTTTTATCCTTCTAGCCCTTAGTAGTGATTGCAATCTACGGCCCTTGAGAATTCTTACCTAAACCCACTCTAGGCAAGTAATGCATCTTTTTCAGCATATTGATTACTTACGAGTTATCAACAACACCACCTTCACTTTCTTCATCACTGATCATAGACACATTGAATCCACTAAACGACTGCTTAGCTATTTCTAGCATAAATAAATGATTCTCTCTCATAGCTTTGATGGCAACCACCATAAGGTATCTTGATCATTTAATATAGCATCAAGGGCACTTCCCCTAACATATAGAACTATGGCCTTCCAAGTAGCACAAAAAAATTGGTAGGAATACATAACACCATGAACTCAACTTCAGTCACAATCATCCCTATCTTCACTAAAGCTTTAAAAGTCCCCACGACTTGCCTTTTCAAATTATAATAAGCAGAAATGGTCAAATTTGACTTGTTCAGCGTACTTTTATTCAGCCTAAAAGTAGGAATGCCAATTAGGGGACATATATTGATAGAAGGCCCATCATCCACAATTAAGTATGTTGTGTGTTTTTCATTCACTTGAGCTTTGATGTAGAGAGGATGATTGTGGTTTCTTCCTTTAGCAAGCATATTAGCATTTGAATATACAACATTCTCTCCCATTCCTCCTTTAACTAAATCCAAAAATTTAGAAGGTGAAATTGTAGTGGCCATAGAAGACTCACTCAAAACTTTAACCAATAAAAGGCTAGTTTGATGGTGATTTCTTTAATAAATCCCAAATAGATATTTGGGCTTGTGTCTTTTTCAAGTGCTTTACAGTTCTTTTTAATCACTTTTCAATCTTTCAGCACTACCATAGAAGTCAGTTGTTTCTCAATTCAGGGGTCACCCTTCCACTTTTAGTGACCTCTTTCACTTTCTTCTCTTCTATCACATCTTCCCCACTCTCACTGGCTGAACTCTATATAACAATGGGTACCATAGCCCCTTCATCTTTACTATTAATAGAGGAATTCCAACATTTAATTATAAAAATTGGTCGATTTTCTTCACTTGGCTTTGTTACTTTAGGAGTGGAATGAGTAACGACCATATACTCATTCCCATATAGGTCTCTCATCACATACCACTCAGGCAGATTGATATGAGCACGACCAAGAATAATGGCAACAAGAGAGATGAACTAGCACTTCCTCAAGGACCAATAACAAGAGAAAGGTCAAAAAAGCTTAAAGAAGTCCTACAAGCATTCATGAGACCTTATGTGGATAAGATGCAAGTTCAAGAACAAAAAGAAGCTAAATTGGACTATGAAGACAAGTTTAGGCCAAATAGTATAATGGGCCTTTAAGCTACTTTATTTAGTTTCTATTCTTTATGTAACATTTAATTAAGTATATTTGGGCATCCTAGAACCTAGGAAAATGAATTGGGCTTGATTAGAATATATTTGTTTTATTTTGGGTTTATTTTCTATTTTAGGTAGTTTAAGTTGGTAGACCAAAGTTAGGCTTATCTCTTCTAAAGAATTGGGCCAAAATAACTATTTGAGGCCTAGAATACCTAAAGGGGCCGAATTTTACATGGGAGAGTTAAATTTTAATGTGTTTGGATCAAATTTAAGTTTAGGCCTACATTGGTGAACTTAGGGTCCTAAATTTTAGGGATGGATTTTCCTTTATAAATGCTTATTATTTTGGGATATTATTAAGTAGAGTTTGAGGGAGAAATAATAGCTTGACCATATCTTTAAAGGGCTGGCCGAAAGCCACTTTTAGCAAAGATTAAGTCTATATTCATTCCTTCATTTTCTTAAGATAATCATACATATTTATCACTACCTATTACGCTTATTTTCAGATTGCATTTATCTTTATTCCTTTATGTACTTAGTCCATATTATAGCTAAATACATGTAGATAAAGGTTAGGAATTATCTTTGTTATTAACTTCATTATTTATCTTTTAGAGTTAGTGTTTGATTTTAATTCATATCGGAAAGGATGGCTGCCTAGCCGATATAAAGGTCTGAATTCTTCATTTGTAACGCACTTGATTTTTTATTAATGAGATTTTCATTTGGCTTGGCCAAATTTGTAAGATTTAATTTTTTATTGATTCCTGCTATTGCATGAAGATTTAAACTTAGGCTATTTGCATGATCAATGTATGTTTGATTCTTCTTCTTCTTGTTTTCTAAATCAATCTATCATAAATGTTTCCAATCAATCTTGTTTAGGGGTTCTTTAAATTGAGGGTTTATTATCTTGTTTATGTTCAATATTCATGGTATGTTGGCATTCTAGTTTGGCATATAGGCTACGGATTCCGCATCAATTGGCATCAAAGCATAGGCTAAGGGCTAAATTCTTAACTATCCTTTAATTTTCTTTTAAACTTTAATTTTCTATTTTGGCTGAATAGGATCTTGCGTCTAGTTTCTTATTTAGTTCTAGCTCTATTATGTTAATTACCTATCTTTAAGTATTTGATCATTAGTTTGTTTGATTAAAGTTATAAAAAAAAGAAAAAAATCAATTAGAAATAGCCTTGTTATCAATTCAGGTTTACTATCTTGTTAAGTTTATATTTGATCAATTGATGAATCTTTTATTCTTATTGAATCCAAATTTTCCATTGAATATATCAAGCATATAATTTGCAATCTTTGAGTGGTTTGATCTTTTTTTTGATATAATTTTGACCTACAAAGTGCCCTACACAACTTGGAGTAAGTCTTGATAAATCAAGCAAGTATCAGAGTTAGAACTTTCACAAATTGGTTTGATTTCTTCAAGACTAAGTTAGTAGTCCTAATTTTGGATTTAGGTTGCATTTATTGCACGTTTTTTTTTATTTCTTTTTGTTGAGTCTTACATCAAATATGCTTAAACTAATCATTAGGTTTAGTTAAACATCACATTTAAGTGCATCCGTCTTGTCTATTTTCTTCATTTGAAGTCTTCAATTTGTGTGTCTAAGCTATTTTTTTGTTCAAATTACACTAGCTTAACATATTTCACATTATTAAACATCTATATATATTATAGCACATGAAATCTTCTTCTTGTGTACTAATTTATGATTTTTGTTCAACTTGACCAATTTACCTCTATAATTAGTACCTTTGTTATTCTTGTTAGGTTTTTTTATTGTTCCCTTAATCAAATTACTTAATTATGCATTTTTGTTTGACTTTTTTTTGAAATATAATTGTGAAATATCAATTTGTGAGTTGAGAGACAAACACATGAGGTTGAGTGAATTTTTTCCTTTATCTGGTTATTTAAAGTTTAAAGATGTCCAAAATCAATAGTAAAGAGGAAATCAAGATTGTGCCTGATAATAAGTTTATGTACAAAGCTTTTATGGATAGTTTGCAAAAGCTAAATCTTAGGATAGATAGTTTAGAAGATAGCCTCAAAGGTTTCAAGGTTAAGTCTATAAAGGAGGAAGAGGTAAACTAATTATACAACGATGATGAGGAAAAAGAGGCTTATTCTTTTCCAAGAAGAGCAAGGAGGTATGACAATTGAATGGAGAGCCAAGATAACAATTTGAGTGTTATCAAGGTAAAGATTCCACCATTCAAAGGAAAAAGTGATATGGATGCCTATCTCGATTGGGAAAGAATGGTAGAGATAATCTTTTCATGCCACCACTATTCGAATGAGAAAAAGGTAAAACTTACAGCCATTGAATTTTTTGATTATGTACTAATTTTGTGGGATGAGTTATTGAAAAATATAAGGAGAAATTTGGACTCCTTATCACTTATTAGGAGGAGATGAAAAGAATCATTAGAAAAAAGTATATGCCTAGTTACTATCATAGGGAACTCCATAATCAGTTACAAAGACTTACACAAGGATGTAGTTCTATAGAGGATTACTACAAAGGGATAGAGATGCTCATGATTAAAGCAAGCATTATAGAGGATGAATATCAAACGATGTCAAGCTTTTTATGAGGTTAAATGTGATGCTTCTGGGATTGGTATAGGTGTTATTTTGATGTAGGAAAATCGCCCAATAGCATACTTTAGTGAGAAGTTGAGTGGAGCATAACTAAATTACTCTACCTATGACAAAGAGTTCTATGCATTGGTGAGAGCTCTTGAGGTTTAGGAGCACTACCTTTTGCCTAAAGAATTCATTATACATACAGATCACCAGCCTCTTAAATATCTGAAGGGACATGATAAGTTGAATAGAAGGCATGGTAAGTGGGTAGAGTACCTTGATACTTTTCCATATGTGATTAAGTATAAGCAAGGCAAAGAGAATGTTGTTGCCGATGCACTTTCTAAGAGATGCATTATTTTCTATGCTTAGTTCTAAACTATTAGGTTTTGAGCATTTGAAAGAAATGTATGATCATGATTTTGATTTTGGTGAAGTGTATAAGGCGTGTGTACATTATACATTGAATAAGTTCTATAGACATTATGGGTTTCTTTTTAGAGGAAAACAACTATGTATACCTAGCATATTTTATTAGAGAGTTGCTTGTGAAGGAATCATATAATGGGGGATTGATGGGACACTTTAGTGTGCAAAAGTCTTTAGACATGCTTAATAAACATTTTTATTGGCCTAATATGCAAAAATTTGTTGAAAAATTATGTGCTCAATGCTTTACATGTAAACAGGCTAAGTTTAAGTCTTTAAATAAAGGTTTGTATACTACTTTGCCTGTTCCTACTAAACCTTGGATTGACATTTCTATAGACTTCATTGTAGGTTTACCTAGGTTAAAAAGGGGAAGGGATAGAGTGTTTGTTGTAGTGGACCGATTTAGTAAAATGGCACATTTTATTGCTTGTCATAAAACTGATAATGCAACAAACATAGCTTATTTATATTTTAAGGAAGTAGTTTGATTACATGGTATACCTAGGACTATTATCTCTGACAAGGAATCTAATTTCTTAAGTCACTTTTGGCATATTGTATGAAACTTGGTACTAAACTTGTGTTTTTCACTACTTGTCATCCACAAATAGATAGCCAAACCGAAGTTATTAATAAAACTTTAGGAACTATATTGTGTGCTATAATTGGTAAGAATATTAAAACTTGAGAAGTATGTTTACCATTTTTTGAGTTCGCTTATAATCGTACAATTCATACTTCTACAGGTTTTTCACCTTTCCATATTATGTATAGTTTTAATCCATTGACTATTGTGGATTTGATGCCTTTACATTTGAATGAACTTTTTAACTTAGATGGTAAGGCTAAAGCTGATTTGGTTAAGATAATACACACAAAAGCACGTGAGCACATTGAGAAGAAGGACAGGATGTATACAAAGCAGGCTAACAAGGGTCGTAAGCAAGTGATATTCAAACTAGGAGATTGGATTTGGATCCATTTGTGTAAAGAGAGGTTTCCTAACCAAAGGAAGTCTAACCTTGATGGAAAAGGAGATGGATCATTTCAAGTGCTGGAATGGATTAATAACAATGCATACAAGATTGATTTGCCAGATGAGTATGGTGTAAGAGCAACTTTTAATGTTTTTGACTTCTCTCTATTTGACTATGATTCAGATTCGAAGATGAATCCTTTCAAATAAGGAGGGGGTGATATGAGCACGACCAAGCACAATGGCAACAAGAGAGATAAACTAGCACTTCTTTAAGGACCAATAACAAGAACAAAGTTAAATAAGCTTAAAAAAGTCTTACAAGCATTCATGAGACCTTATGTGGAGAAGATGCAAATTCAAGAAGAGAAAGAAGCTAAATTGAACTATGAAGACAAGTTTAGGCCGAATGGTGCAAGAGACCTTCAAGCTACTTTATTTAGTTTATATTCTTTATGTAATATTTAATTAAGTATATTTAGGCAACCTATATGTTAGAGAGTATACCCTAGAGCCCATGTAAAAAGGGATGTATTTCATATATATATATATATATATATATATATATATATATATATATATATATATATATATATATATATATATATATATATATATATATATATATATATATATATATATATATATATATATATATATATATATATATATATATATATATATATATATATATATATATATATATATATATTCATGTAGTTAATGAAAGGCATCATTCATTTATTAATGCTATGTTTAAATACATGTGTTTGTATATCTTAAATTAATAAATGAAGTCCTAGATATTATAAACACAGTGCAAAGGCAATCATGAAATTGTTCATGATATGAGATGTCTATTGCATGCAAATATGATAATATATAAATATCCCTAGTCATAGAATTAACAAGATAAGACATTGTTAATCCAGACAAACTAGCACATGTTATGCTTATTGAATAGTTCAAGCAGTAGTTCTCATAACTGTGATTATTGGAGATGATCAAAGCTAACATGTGGATGCTTGTTAGAAGAACAAGTTCATTGGAGACCTGTACAGAGAATCTTCACATGGATATTAAATCTATGTTAGTGAGGAATCTCTTCATAGCGATTGTGCAAGTATCCTTCTACTTAAGATCACCAAGGTTATCTTAAGTAGTAAGTGATATACTTTGACTCCATAACTTATTACTTCTAACTGGGGGTGAACATAGTTAGGAGATTGGGTATATTATGACCTACTTGAAGATATTTGAATAATCGATAAAGGATTCACCAATCCAGATTTATTAAGGGAAGTTATCTCGTATGATTTTATAATTGCCTTGTTTAGAGAATCTCTGGCCAGAGTAATATGCCAAGATGGATAGCGATCCATAAAGGGCATTTTAGGAACAATGGTTAAATTAATAAAACATACATAATAAGATTTATATGAGTTGACATAAATCCATACTCAAAATCTAATTGAGATAAGAGTGGTGAAAGGAGTAATTGCACGGTAACTATTTCAATGGAAGGGTATAGTTAGAACCACTTAACTTTCCTGACTTTTGGGTAGTCATGATGCTTAGCTAGAGGCCACTTATGACTTGTGTAATAGTGTATCAAAAATATCAATAAGGAATTGATAAAATGATTTAAAGAAGTTTAAATCATATGAGTGTGGAATGAAACTCATAATTATATATTATACTGCCAATATGGACAGGAACCCAATAGGTCACACATATACAGAGTAAAGGATAAAATGGTAAAATGACAAGGATAATAATATTTGATATTATTATGGGAGAGGAGAAATATATAAGAGAATAATTAATTAAAGAGTTTAATTAATTATGCACAAGTAGAAATGTTTGCAGAACTTCTTGGAAATATTCTGCAAAATGGACTTAATTGAAATATTGTATTTCATAATTAATTATTATTGGACTATAAATGTTATAGGGCTGATATAATAATTAATAGGTCCATTGGAGAAATAATTAGAGGCCCATTGATTTGGTTTTTGCGTAGAAGCCCATTAGAAGAGGGGTTCCACGCAAATTCAATATAGAAGGCCTTATAGGCCTAATTCTTGGACTAAATTAAACTAAATATATTTTATAAGTGTTATGGAGCCTATATATTTAATTTGGATGGATTTAGAATTAATTTGGGTTATTAAATCCAATTGTATGCATATAGGGCCTAGTTTATGGGTTATGTGTAGGGTCCTTTATGAAAGGATTTAAATTGGATTTAATTAAGCCCAAATGAATTAATAATATTTTTAGAAGCCCAATTAATATTGTTCCAGCAATTTTAAGGAGCCCAATCTCATTTTGAATTTGGATTTTTTAACCTAGCTATAAAATCCAAGATAAAGGGATTTAAGGTTAAGTGAGTTTTAAACGAAAAGGAATTCTTTTTTCTTTAAAAACCCTAGCTGCCACTCTCTCCTTAGTAGCATCAAGGAGAATTTGGCCAACTTGTAATTCCAATAGTCTTTGGTTCATTCATTCATTGATTCTCTTATGTGGATTACGATTGGAGGTGTTTAATTTTTGATATTGTGGTTTGTGACAACCCGGTGAGAAGGAAAAACAACTATTCAACAAAAATCAAAGGTGATTTTTCTTATTCTCATTTATATCTATATTGTATATTCATGATAAGATCATATATATTGGTTAAAAATTTTAATTCCTGCTTATACATGCGATGTATGTAATCAATTAATTCCCAACACTAGAACCTAGAAAAACGAATTGGGCTTAATTAGAATAGGTTTGTTTTATTTTGGGCTTATTTTATTGTTTTGCGTAGTTTAAATGGGTGGGCTAAAGTTGGACTTATCTCTTCTAAAGAGTTGGGCCAAAATAACTATTTGTGCCTTAGAATACCTAAGGGGGCTGAATTTTACATGGGAGAGTTTAATTTTAATGGGTTTGGGTCAAATTTAGGTTTAGGCCTACATTGGTGAACTTAGGGTCCTAAATTTTAGAAATGAATTTTCCTTGATAAATACTTATTATTTTGGGATATTATTAAGTAGAGTTTGAGGGAGAAATAATGGCTTGACCATATCTTTAAAGGGCTAGCCGAAATCCACTTTTATCCAAGATTAAATCTACATTCATTCCTTTATTTTCTTAAAATAATCATGCATATTTATCACTAGCTTTTAGGATTATTTTTAGATTGTATTTATATTTATTTATTCATGTACTTAGTCCATATTATGGCCAAATACATATAGATAAAGGTTAGGAATTATCTCTGTTATTAATTTCATTATTTATCTCTTAGAGTTAGTGTTTGATATTAATTCATATAGGGAGGGGTGGCTGCCTAGCCTATAGAAAGGGATAAATTCTTCATTTGTAACACACTTGATTTTTTATTACTGATATTTTTATTTGGCTTGGCTGAATTTGTGAGAGTTAATTTTTTATTGATTCTTGCTATTGCATAAAGAATTAGAATTAGGCTATTTGCATGATTAATGTATGCTTGATTCTTCTTCTTGTTGTTTTCTAAGTTAATCTATCATAAGTATTTCCAATCAATCTTGTTTGGGGGTTATTTAGATTGGGGGTTTATTATCTTGTTTATGTTCAATATTCATGGTATGTTTGCATTCTAGTTTGGCATATAGGCAGGGGTTCTGCATCACAGATTGGACCTAATCATGAATACCGAAGGTGGAATGACATTATACCCTCCTTTCTTTTTCTTTTCTCTCTTTTTAGGATCTAAAATCTATTTGTTATCTATCAGATATTGAATCCTATTTCTCAAGGTACAGCAATAATTAGTGAGAAGCCTGATATGTTATCTTTAATATGTTAGGGCAACCTTTGACTCTTAGTAGGTCTCGAAGGTAATGGCTACAATTTCCCTTCATTGCACAACCAATCCAAAACCCAATGACTTCTCAAGTTTGGAATAGTGCCTTTGATTAACTCTGTAGTAGATACTTCAACTATCTTTCCACTTTTATTCACCACAATGCTACTTTTAACTATTTTGTTATTACCAAAGTTCCTCCTTACACCATCATTGTTGGCTTATTTGGCCAAGTACTCACCTTCAGTTTCTATGATTATATCCTTTAAAGACTTCTATTCTTTTAAATCCTTTATCTTTAGGCCATCCCTTAGGTGAGGACTTGCATTTTGAATAAAAATCCTAATATGGTTAGTTATATCGGGCTTTCTTTTTATCTCTATTACCTGGTTCCTCCATCTAGTGAGGTACTTGTGAAAGGATTCATTATGCTTTTGTTGGAGCAATTCGAGATCTTTCGAGGTAACTTCCATTCTTGTATTACAATTGTACTACTTAAGGAATTGGTCAAATAAGTCCTAATCTTTCTTAATATGCCTGTATAATCCATGATACAAGTCAATTATGGACCCCGTTAAACTCAAATAGAAATATTTTACCTTTTGTTTCCTAGTTAAGGTGGTACCTTTAATGATTAGCGCATACTGCTTAACATGTGCAAAAGGATTCAAAACACTATTAAATCTCAACAAATCAAGCCTCTTAAACCTCTAGGGTAGCATCTTATCTCCATCTAAATCCCTATCTTTAGGGATCATTCCTCTTTCAGTGGTTAATAACCTGGACATTGCTTTAACCTTCTCTTCCATTTTCTTAAATGCTACATCCTCCATATTAGGACCCCTACTTCTCATATTCATCATAGAAGGGGTATATTTTCATCATTTTCCTTACTAAAATCATTTTTTGGCTCATGCCTCCTTTCCCCCCTTGGTAAATCTCGAGACATAGCATCATCTATAGTGGTAATGTCCCTAACATGCATTGGCTCTGCTATCTCAGGAATAGGTGCTGCAGGCTGAGTTTTAGTGTTTGGTGCTGAAGAAGCCACCAACTCACTAATCATAGCCATTAACCTCTATTTAAAATCCTAGAACTTCCTATCCATCCTTTTATCCAATTCAACTCTCTTCATCAAAGGTCCCAACTTAGAAGTGACCAACCTTTTCCTAAAAGATGTAAGTCATGCTATCTTATCCATGACTCTCTTAGTCTTATTCAATTGCTCATCATCCATCTCTAATTCTATTTCTTGGTTATTTTTCGAAAACTAGCTTAAACTCAACTCTGAACTAACCTCTGATTCCAACCCTAAACTTGATTATAACCTTAACCCTAGCAACTCAGATATCCATCTCCAAACAAGGCAACCGTCTGATCCTCTAGACTGCCTAAGTGAATATATATTGGCTGCAAGAATCAAACATTAAGAGTGATGCCTAAGCATGGTATATAAATGATGCATTAATGCAATGAATGATTTCATTAGACATCAATCACAATCACATTGTAACACCCTCTTACTATTAACCTATTTTCTATATCCAATTAAGTTACTTTAACCATGCATCACAATACTATCATACCTATATATTATTGATCATATAGTCATGATGTTCCTATTACTCATATCAGGCTATATCATATATTCATATAGGTGTTACTTTAACTATTTGCATGCTTTATCTCCTGTATAGCATCATGTATACCATGTACTTTAGGTTCTATGTCCACATAAATACTTGCTTAGTTATATCATGAGTTGGTAACAATTCAATATACACATATTAAACACATCTTTATATTCCGAATAACTATAATATAAAATATTTCAAAATACTGATGCAAAATCTCCCTACATCAACTCTTATCAGTCTTGTGTTGGCCATTCTTGATGCATAGAACGTCCCTATGTGAAAGTCTTATCTATAGAACCTACATGGATAAAACACTTGTGCTAAGCTATAAAGCTTAGTGGGGAACATAAGACATGTGGATGACTTTTTACAAAGGTCGTCAAAAATGCAATCACATACAAACATAACTTTAAGCATATAACTAATCATTTAAACTATATTCACGGAGATCTTCAGGGACTATATTATCTTTTATTTAGACTTTTAACCAATATCAATTAGTTATTGATATTCCATTGCTTATCGATTTCATATTTATAACAATATTTATCTGACCTCGAAAATCTTATACATCAAGTTTACTTTTTTAATTCCTTTCTGTTATTCTTGACTGATCATCTTGACGCACAAGTATTTCTTGATTATAAAACATTATCAATTGTCAAACACTCTTTAACTATTCAATTTATTTATCACTTATATACTTTTACACATATTCATATACTTTAACTATTTTTATGATATGATAATATCAACCCACATTCATCAAAGCCATCTTATAGTCATAAGACTTTAAATTAATAAATTATATCTTTAAATATATAATAAATTCAATTAATTTCATTTCTTATACATATATATAGCATATTTCATGGATAAGACATGTTTCCATCCACTCGAATACTTATTATTATTATTAAGCTATTATATCGTTACCTTAAGTAATATACAAAGTCTTTAAAGCATTGCAAGACTACCCTTGCACTTCTATCTCCACACAAATCAAATTCAAATATTATAAGTCCACAACTTATTTATATTATCATGTAATAAGTCATATATACCACTCATATCAATTACACAATATTCAACAAGTAACATGTAGTTATGGTAATATATATATGTGTGTATGTGTGTGTGTGTGTATGTATATATGTATACATATATATATATATACACACACACACACACACACACACATATATATATGTATATATATATGTACATATGTGTCTATATATATATATATATATAATACTGGAATCATCATAATGAATATTACTTAGAAATAATAATATAGTTACGATTATATGTTTATACTCTTATGTTATTATTAGAGAACCTATAGCTATCATATTATGCATTTACATGTATTTGCATATGTACATGTGTATTTGAGATTTTGTATTTATATATGAAATTGCAGTATTGAATATATATCCATCCATAGATATAGAAACTATATATATATGTGTGTGTGTGTGTGTGTGTGTACATACATACATACATACATCTATATGTATGTATGTATGTATCTATGTATATACACACATACATGTGTGTGTGTGTGTGTGTGTGTATAGTTATGATTGTATGTTTATACTCTTATGTTATTATGCGAGAACCTATAGTTATAGTTCTATGCACTTACATGTATTTGCATATGTACATGTGTGTTTAAGATTGTGTATTTTATATATGAAATTATGGTTTTGAATATTAATTAATGTATAGATATTGAAACAATGTGGGATGGTATAAATATGTGTTAATCTTAAATTGGAAATGACTTTGCTGATTATAATATAATGGTAATTTGTATTTAGTATATTAATCAGATATGAATGTGTGATGATGTAATTTAGTACGATGATACATGGGAGATGGACAAAATGAATCGTAAAGGTACGTTGTTATAAAATGATAACATGCTTAAGTAATATTCCATGCACTCATAGTTTATATGATTACATCCTATAAGTACAACGTTACAATATTTAAGCAAGCATGAATAATTTGAGCATGTTCAATTAAAGAATCTAAAATCAAGTTGTATGCCTCGAAGTATAGTGGTAACAGACAATTACATTTGTATTATCTGGATAAAGGAATTCAAGATAGCATGTTTATAAGTATCACATTTTATGTATATGATAAGATACATGCCTTTATATGGATTACAAGTACAAAATGTATGTGTGTGTGTGTGTGTCTATATATATATATATATATATATACCTTGCTCACATAAAGTTTATACATGAAATTGTATAGTATATCTTGCTCACAATTATAGATAAGTATATATATGAATGTTTATATGTATATGATGAGAAATGATTGTTGTAAAAAATACTAAATTAAAGATATTCATTTGCCTACGGTGTGTCTAAGATGTGGATAAATAGGAATTCCTATACAGGTAATTATATGAAATAAGGAAATCAACTTGTTATATATGATTTTAAATATTATACAAATATGTGTAAGACAATTATGAAATTGATGAGTAAAGGAATTAATTAATATCCAAAGATGAATATAACATTAAATGTGATTTTTAAATATTTTGAAATGCCCTGAACTATCAGCTACTGTTTATCATAGTAAACATGTATGTTTAAAGTTTTCTTGGTTTAAATGCATGCGATTGTTTCGACAACTTTCAAATGAGGTCATCTATATGTTGTTTTCCCCTACTAAGCTTTATAGCTAAACATGGTTCTTATCCATGTCAGTTGTTGAGATAGGACTTTTCTCAAGGATGATATCTTCAGCAGGACGGCCAACAGAAATCATAGAAGAATTTATTTTTTAAGTCTTTATTGTATGGAATTATGGTTTATAAGATCTTATTTGTACTTAAAGTTTTGTACAGTATAAATGTTCTTATATAGAATGGAAGCTTGTAAATGTAAAGAGATGTTGTTATAAGTTTGTTTTCATATAGTATTTAATGCATTTAATACCATAGTTTATTTGAATTTGTACTGAATGTAAAAGAGTTTTGGTTCAATGGTTGATTCATAAGTAACTTAAAGATTAATTTTTTAAGTACAGATTTATTATATAGTTAATGTTTGATTATAGAATAAGTGTTTTACACTATCGGTATATCTTGAAGGTTTACTATCTCTCTTTTGGAATCAAATACCAAAGCCAAGAATACCTCACATCCCTTCCTAACAAAGTGCCTGACTTTTATAGCCAACATAATATTTGCTAGGGCTTTAGATTTAACACCTTTTATTGTTATTTCTTTACCCTCAACATTCTTTAATACCACAATCTTAGCTCTATAACTCACTATTGCCCGATGCTTACTTAACTAGTCCATACATAATATTACATCAATTTCATTGAAGGGTATCTAAATTAAATCAGCCAAAAATTCTTTCCCTTGTATCATTAAAGGGTGATTCCTACACACTTTGTTTACACAAACACTATGGCCTAAGGGATTAGTCACACACATATCAAAATTCAATTAATCTACTGCCGACACACTTTTACCAAAATCCCCATTACATATATAAGAATGAGTAGAACTCGGATCTATAAGCACATATACATCAATGTCAAAGTGAAAAAAGTACCAACTATAACTTCTTGAGCATCCACATCTTCACAATCTTTCATGGCGTACACCTAGGCAAGTGGTGTTAGGGCAAAAGGTCAATTAACAATTTTAGAAACATTTCTAGACTATGCTCTAAACTTACTAGGTTCGCCTTTAACTCTTCCACATCCTTTGCCTGCTGAGGGTGCATTAGAAGCTCCCCTGGTGCTTTATTGAGTAGACCCCTACTCTTGTCTCAATAGGTAATTAACCATAAAATGTTCAATGCTGCCACATCTAAAGCAAGCACCTATCAACATCCTACAGGTGCCCTAATGCCTCCTGAAATAATAAGTGCATTCTGGTGGTGGTCCTCCACCTTATCCTATTGATGTCTCCTTTCCTGATATAACTATGGTAAATGCTCCCTATTGTTTACCCTTAGAAATAGGGCAATTAATAGATTTTGATGGTTGATCTCCCTATGTAACCCTGGGTCTCTTTCCTGTTGATGAACCACCTCTAGCAAAGCTTCTTTTTTATTCTCTTTCTTTATTAGCTAATTCATTCTTTTCCACCTGAATGGATTCTTGTACAAGTTAATAGAAGTCCACTGATTGCAATGAAGTGGGTCCAATCAACCTCTTCAAAGCATAGTCATTTAAGCCATCCTCAAACTGCTAGCAATTAGAGGCTTTAATTAACATAGATTATGGTATATATTTGCTTAGGCGACTGAACTCCTTCTCATACTCAGCTAGCATTATATCTCTCTACTTCAAATTTAGGAATTGCCTCAACTTTTCTTCTTTATAAGCTTCAATTACATATCTCTTTTTAAATTTTTCCTCAAAGAATTCCCAAGTAAGAGGGTTAGCAACTAAGGCTATTTCAACACTAGCTTTCACCAATAATACACTGGTCTTTATAATAAAGACACAACAAGTGTTACTTTCTAGTTGACTTGTCATTGAACCTCCTTAAATACTCATTTAATCTTATTCAGCCAAACTTTTTCCATTTTTAATTCCTCCAAACTAGTGCCTATAAATTTTTTCGCTCCATGCTTTTTAATTTCTGCTATAAGAACTGTTGGATTTATCATTCTCTATAAAATCTAGGCCATATCCTGTGAAATCTTTAGCAAGGCCCCACCATGAATAGTACTGGGTGCATCGCCTCGAGTAGACGCTGAAGATTATAGGTTAAAGGAATTTATCCCACTTGTAAGTTACTTTAAGTAGTTTCTTCTATCATTTCCCTATATCCCTCCATGATCTAATATCCAAAAAAAATAAGGACATCAACATTAAGCCAACATCAAGGACATTTTTTACATGCATACTCTTAAACTCCTATAAGCTAGAATCGACTAAATCATACTCTGATGCCAAAAATGTAAGGACTACTCTTACATTTTCGATTTCCTATTACCATTCATACTATCTTTCATACAAATAAGTTATATTTTATTTGCACAAGCATCATGCCATTTTAAGTAACTTATAATCATATCATTACATTAAAAGAGGCTATATGAGAGAAAAATCTTTAATGCATCATATTTAAAATAAAACTAATCTTTACATTATATTTTACTTAGTTTAATATAATATTTACAATGACAAACAAAAAATAGAAAGACAACATCTTCATACTTGGCTATTTCTATCAATGGTGTTGGCTTTGTTGCTATTGGCCTTGTCCTTGCTGAAGAGTGCTAACTTGAGAACTTATATGGATAAACACCCATGCTAAGCTATGCAGCTTTGTGAAAATAATAAATATGTGAATAACCACTCACAATGGTCATCTTAAGCACACCATATATATTAATAATAAGATACATTTATATTAATTAGAAGCCATATCACAATTCATTTTGGTAAGCATTACCGTGTATAAGATTTATAGTGTAAATTAATCACATATAGCACATCATCATTTAGCATTAAGCATTTAACATTCATTGAACCATTTATTATTTTCTTTAAATACCTGTTTAAGTTATACCAATTGGTATAAGACTTAGGCTAGTTGTTCTCTTTGACACCTTCCCAAATTAAGTGAATATAGGGCATGTTTTAGGATAGAATCGAGGCTATAAAGGGATACTTAACTTCGTTCTAAAGCTCTATCTATATGCAAAAGATGCAATTTTGAAAGTATATAGGATTAATAAGAAACATTTAATCATAAGAAACTTAACTAGTATGCTTTTGGGAGAAAGGTCTCTTTAGTTCCCAGTGCAGTCACCACTGTGATGAACATCGGAGCCCACTAGATTCCAATTGGGTTCTCAAAGACCTACTTTTAGGGCTCAAGACCGAATACGGCTCACTACTAATCATAAATTGGCCACTTTACTATAGAGTGATTTTTAAGCCCAATCCATTATTGATGGTTAACCTATGAAGGCATCTAAAATGGGTTTAAAGAGATAGGTATTATGGAGTCACCACCCAATAGAATGTTGGGAAATGATTCTTAACCTTTTAATGCCTAAATAGATAATGATCATCTATGGTTATTCCCCTTTCGGTTCAAGTCAGATCAGAGGCATTTTTGTAAATTTTAGGAAATCATGTGAGGGATGGTCATATGTCAATGATAGATTCCTATCTATGGGGTTAAGTTTAGATTTCCCATGTTTTCCAATTTTTAAAATCTTTGATAGGGATGAGATTTTAAAGATCTAATAGACTTAAGAATTTGGGGAATTGAATCTTCCTCCTTTAGAAAGTTAGAGTTAAAGTTGATCTCTAAATCTTCACTAGGTATTTAAGGGAAAAATTAAGGTTTTTGAAAAAAAATAGGAGGAAGAGATTTTAGAAAGAATAGAGTAGGATGTTAAGAGAGAGAAAATAAATCTTTGCTCTTGAAACCAAGACTCTATACAATCACTCATGGAAAATTACACAAATCTTTCTTTGTTTTTGAACATGAAAACTAAGGATCGAATTGAGGTCGGCGCTTCTATTTTCACAAAATCAAGAACATCCTGAGGATAATATTTTAGGCCTCAAACACTTTTTCTCTCTAGAATTCATCACATAATCATGTAGTTAACTATCTTTAACTTTTTCTTATGATGTCGTATTTATGTTATTTGATGTATTATGCATGATCCTTGCTATGCCATGATCATTTGATGGTAATCTGAATCTATAAGATGGTATGTTAGATGTTATTTTCTCATGTAGATTAGGCATGTTTTAGTGTTTCGATATTACATGTTTAGGATATAGAATTTATCTCCTTTATAAGGGTGTTACAGTCCTAGACTAGATGAGGCTTAATACTAATCATAAATTGGCTACTTCACAATATAGAGGAGAGTTTAACCCCAATCCATTATTGATGGTCAATCCAAAAGGACATCTAAAGTGGGCTCAAAGAGGTAGGTATCATGGAGTCGTAACCTAATGAAATGTTAGGAAATGATTCTCAACCTTTTGATACCTAAATAGATAATAGTGTTTGGGACATCACTCTTAGTTTGTATCTTGGTTAAATGTTGTTCTTATAATCAATTTTTGTTATTAGTCCACTATCTCCTTTCTCACAAGATGCATTATGACAAGATTTAATAAACATTTCAAGAACATCAAGGAAAGAGATAAATCAAAATAGAAAATCCTACTTAAATTATTACATAAGCAAATCATCCTCAAAGAAAAAAGTGATATGTAAAATGAAACAGCATGCATAAAATAGGGAATTAATTGAATTTTGGGAACATTGGTTACCTTATACATGATTTAAAAAAAAAAGGTGGAGATCCTTTTGCTTGATATTAATGAAAACGCAAGACGAGTGATCCCACTTTACAGAAAATGAGGTTCCTTTTTTATGTTATGATTTTAGGTTAAAATTGGACATTGGTCCATTTTATTAGGAAAAAAGCAAATTAATTAATAAAAATGATTTTAAGTGAATCTTTCATTTAACATGCAAAAATCATTTTATTACTGCCTATTACATCCCAAAAAAAAAATATACCATAATTAAATAAATAAAACAAGATGAAAAAAACTTAAAGGCAAAATAAAAAGAGAGAAAGAGTGAACTAACTGGGGGCATGACTCCCAATGCATAATTACCCCTTGAGAGCTCCAAAAATGCACAAAATAAGTTGCTCACACAACATGTAAGGGCCCAATCATGACCCAAATTGGATTATTGTTAATTAATGAGGACCATCGTTGATTGAGGAAAAATTTGGATTATTTTGCAATTATCGAGGTTAAGTCTCGATAGGGGTATTTTGGTAATTTTAGTGTGTAAGCATATGAGTCAAGTTAAATTACAATTAAAGAAAAGGGTGTAATTGAAATGAATTAAAAGTCTTGGGATTAAGTTGGAAGAAATTGAAATAATGGGGTTTATTTGTGCTTAAGGGCATTTTGGAGATTTACTTGGGAAGATATTTTTCCCCATTCATTTACTTTGGGACACTTGGAGAGATGAGGAATTGACTCTCTCTCTCTCTCGGTCACGGGATTGAAAAAGAAGCTCTAGGGTTTTGGTGTTTTAGCATGAAGGTAATGTCTCCCTTCTATAGATTTCTTCTTCCATGCTTGATTTATAATCTTAGGGTTGTAGGAAGAGATGATAAGTCATATTTTTTTTGTCTCTGTGTATAAGGAAATGAAGGAGAAAGAGAGCTAGATCAATGGATGTTGAAGGAGATGAAGCTGGATTTTGAGGTACGGGATTCATTTTTTATGGTTACTGTAAATGGTTTCCCTCTCATATTGTATGTGCTTTGATAATGAGATTAAGGGTTTAAACTAATAGGTTTGATGATTATAACATGATTAGTAACCTAAATGATCATGTAAGCAAGAGGGGAAGTGAGATTTGGTGTTTCAATTCATGTTATGCATGATTGGGATTCTGGTCTTTCCTGTTTTCTTTCCCACACACAGCCACGGGTTAGTTTGCTCTTCCTAACCTGTGGACACGTGTGTTTGTTCTTCATGACACACGACCACGTGATGATTTCCTCCTTCCCACCCATGGCTACGTACATTGCTTCCTTTCTTGGATAAGGCCACCCAAGTTTGTCTCCTTTCTTGCACATGGCCACGTGATGTCTCTCTTCCTTGTACACGACCACATGTGATTTCTTCTTTGAAACACACGGCCACTTATTTGTTTCTCCTTCAAAATACATGGTCACTCACTCTTTTATGCATGAGAATACATGGCCACTTGTCTTGTTTTCTTTCCCACACACGGCCACTTATACACTTCAATTTTAATGGTTCTTCTCCACCTGAAGAGCACAACATTGTATAGCCATGTTTATAAGTGTAATGCTATAGTAAGGAGGAATTAAGCTAGTAATGGGAAAGGTTGATAATGGTTGTGCATGCAAGTGATGAATGGTATGTTAATGGACTACGCAAGAGATGTTATAGTTCGAAAAGTCTTTTAATGCTAAGATTTTAAGTAAATATATATAGTTTAGAAATGTGTGACTACAGGAAGGTCTATTAACTGAATTTGAATGTTAAGAATGTATAATTGGTGCCATGCAAACACATGACTAACGAGAGTAAGAGATAATATAATAAGCACATAACTAAGGACAATAAGAAGTAACCTAATGACTCTAACATGTATATGATATTTAATGTATCCTATGGATTTGGCATCGGTGCAAACTCAAACAAAGTAACTGGCTTTGCCCAAGTACCATATATGTATGTATATATATATATATATATATATATATATATATATATATATATATATATATATATATATATATCAATATTTCTTTTCAATGGAAAGAGATTACCAAGTTATGATCTAGTAACATTAAGAAGATAGTTATACTGTGCATGACTAAGTTAAAAGAGATGGAATATTTATTGACAATCAAAGGTAGAACTATAGAAGTTTGGTTATGCTTTAAACCATAATAGGAATTTAATGATAAGCTTTGAGGCAAGAAAACTTACTTACTTATTTAATCCTGCCCTATGATATAATATGAAAATCGTAAGTCTGCTAGTAGTGGACTAACGATTAAGATGAAATAACCTCACCCAACTCACCTAAGTATAAAATATTATAAGATGAAAAATACAAGTAAGATGATTGAAGTATATACGACTGTATTATAGTAGGTCACGTGTGGTTTCTAATCTGGTAATCATGAAAGTGAATCAAGGGATCAAATATGAACAAGTAGTGACCTTAAGCTATTAGAGAACCTACTTATTTTATTATATGAATCATAAATGCTTGAGTGTTGCTATATATATGTGTGTGTGTGTGTGTGTGTTTGTGTATTATGTGAATAAGTGCAAGAATACGGAAGCTATTCATAGCGAGAGCAATAAGGTGTGTCACCAAGAACTCTCTATGGGTTATGTAAGTACTATACATTATATAGTTAGTATGAGCATGCTATGATGAGTAGCTTAATTCAATATGTGAACAAGTATGAGTAAGGAAAGCCTATATTTTCATGATTTAAACTACATATATATGTATATGCACATGTGGACACGAACAATGCTAATAATGAAAGATTACATGTTATTATTAATTTCATAAACATGTGACCATTATGATATGAAAGAAAGAAAGTTGATGCAACTATATGATTATATGATAACATCCATATGTATTGAAGCCTAGAGCTCAATTTTTGAAGTATGATATGAATGATATGCATTCTTTTATGAAAAGTGGCTTTAAACCAAATGATGTACTAAGTAAAGAAGGATATGTTAAATTAAAGATGTTCTTAAGTGGTTAAGCCTGCAGTTCTTAGTTCAGTTGTGGATTAGATAGGCATGCCTAGAGGGATATAGTCGCAGCTGCCATAGTTGACCCCGTTTGGGTCCATAGTTTGTTCCTTGATGGAACTATTACTTGACCCCGTTTGGGTCCATTGTTTGATATCTTCGTATATCCATAGTTTGATACCTTCGGGTATCCATTGATCTTTGAACTAGTGCTTAGGCAGGCTATTAAAGATGATAAAAAGTACAAGAAATAAAGTGATATATATATATGCATTGATTTCTTCATGTAGTTAACATAAGCATGATGAATGACTTCTTGTATTATGTCATTTTATCTTGAACTCCTTTTGGCTATAACTGTCTTTATCAAATGAGATGCCATGTTTAGTATACCATGATTGTGAGATATGTATATCACCTCGACCATGAGGAAGGTTCCCGTGTGAGTGCCGATGTGAGTTGAATTCCATCGGTGGGTTCCACGAAGAATATATGGACCCCAAAGTGTACACTATTGTACTAGAACTTATATGGAATGTAATAGGTACACTAAGTTCCATGTAATCTGCTAATAAAATGTATACATGTTGCATCGAGACCTTATCTTGTGATCATGATATGTAATGCTTGTTCTTTGTGATCACATGCAACTCTGCCAATCTGTTTAATTATATATAAATGTTTGCACACATGTAGGCTTAACGATAACATTCATTTAACCAAGTGTAATGCCTGACATAGAATGATGATTGTAAAGGAATCAGGTTACCGTGCTAAGATAACATGAAGGATGTAAAGTCTATGAATCTAATATGAGAATTACATGATATATGTGATGTAATTATGCCTACCAGGATTACTTGTAGATGTTATATGACCTAAGCATATCCCTTATATTGTGAATTAAGGTTGAATGCCTATCTTAGGTGGATAAAGTGATTTAATACGGTAAGTAGAAATCCTGTACCATTAATAACTATATTGTCTAGCCTCTTGATAAAAAGGATTATAAGAGGTGTATGAAGGTTTGCACACTCATATGCATAATGATAACATTGACCTAACTAAGTGCAACATATGATATAAATTGGTGTTGTAAGAGGTTTAAGCTACCATGTTAAGATAACATTAAAGAACACATATGCAAGAAATAGGAATGATAATTGAGTTATTATAAGAAGAAATCATGACTAACAATATGAAAAAAAGATGTTGTATGGCATAAGCATTTTCTTAAGCATGCCATATCAACTAATTGAAGCAAGTTAAGCTTATACAATCAATAATCATTATTTCTTTAGTTGTAAGAAGAAAGAATTATGAAATGCATGTATGATAATAGTTTGACATGAATAGTATGCTATGATGATGTTTGTGAAGCAACTATTCTAAGCAGGGTCAAGCTAAGTTTAAGTAAATACTCTAGATTAGTGTAACAGGGTATTCGTTGTTAAGGCTAAGTTTTTATCAAATTATCAGTATAATAAACTCATATGTTATTTGGTGTTATATGATAATAAGGGGTTGTGTATATTTATGCATGATAATATGACTCAGTTAAAAGAGTAATATATATAGAGAGAGAGTTTTGTTCCCCACTAAGTTTTATAGCTTAGGACAGGTTTGTTTATTCGTGTAGGTTTCAAGAGAAACACCAGAGGGTCAGGCAAGATGCAGTTGCCTTAAGGATTTCAAGATGTTTTAAGGCCTTTTATGTTATGATTAATTATCCATAAGTTTGATTTATTTATTTGTGGCATGTAATTATGCCTGTCTTATTAATATTATTGCCTAGTTTTTAATAGGTTTATGATGATGATGATGATGATGACAATAATGATTGATGATTACCCATGGTTAAGGAATTAGGGTGTTACACAACACATAAAAATCAATTAATTAGCATGTTAAAGGGAAATGGACATTAAAATAAATTAAAGGGTTAGACAGAATGATCATGCTAAAAATATAAATATGTATACAGAATCAAAGATACGTACATAATGATGTAGAAATGAATTAAAAGATAATACCAAGAAAAAGACTCAAATTAAGCTAAAAAGGATTAAAAACACATCAAAATGGGAATAAATCTAGCCACTGATGCCCTTGGGAACCAATAGATACCCCAAACCAAATAAGGGGTGGGATAAAGAGAAAATACCGTGATGTCTCGTTTATCGCATTGACAGACGGGCATCTATGATGCTTTCTTTCGTCTATCACCCAAAAAAGAGACACATGAAGCAAAATTTCCACACAACAAATATAAGAAACTAAATAAGTCCTAAACATACAATTTACGGTCCTAAATTATGCCAAATCTAAATATAACCCTTAAATCAAACTTTTAACTAAGTGATGACAACAAATAATATGTAAAATATAAATTTAACACAAGAAATAAAGTATGCATTCATGGAGAAAAATAAACCTCAATACATTATTCTAGCACATTGAATAGCTCTAAATCATCATAGCATCACAAAATTAAATAGATTCAAATAGAATAATGTAAAAACATGCATTACAGTACCATAAAAACCTTGTATATTCAAATGATTGTGAAGGTGAATTGGAGAGAGAAAGAGAGGAACCTAGAATGTTACCCTCAGGATATTCTTGTTGGAATTTATCGGTTACATGCATCTCATACATAAGCGGAATTTAAAATTTTTTAACCAATATTATTGATCTTGCCATGAATATACAATATAACTATATGAGAATAAGAAAAATCACCTTTGATTTTTGTTGAACATTTGATTTTACTTCGCACCGGGTTATCGCAAACCACAGTGTCCAAAATCGAACACCTCCAATGAGTAATCCACACTAGAGAAAGATAAATTGAACCAATAATTGGTGTGTAACTAGGGCTGGCCGAAATTCCCAAGAGCTAGCTTAGGAGTTGGTGCAAAAGGGAGAGAGATTTAGAATAAAAGACTTTCTTGGGTATTTAATCACTTAACCCTAATTCATCATTAGTTGGACTTTTATAGTCAGGTTAAAATTCCAACTTCTAATGAGATTGGGCTCTTTAAAATTGCTGGAGAATTATTAATTGGGCCTCTAGAATTAATTATAATCATTTGGGCTTAATTAAATCCAAATTAAACCCTTTTCATAAAAGACTATGCACAAAACCCACAAACTAGGCCCTTTGTGCAACTAATTGGATTTAAATACCCAAATGAATTTCAAATCCAACCAAATTAAATATGTAGATTCCATAACACTTATGTAACATATATAAATTAATTTGTTCCAAGAAATATGCCATTAAGGCCTTCTGTATGGAGTTGGCGTGTGGCCCTCTACAGAAGGGCTTCCACACCAGCTCCATTCCTCTGGCCCCTTTATAACTTCTCCAATGGACTTATTAATTATTATATTAGTCCTATAACACTTATAGTAGTCTTATAACACTTATAAGACAATAATAATTAATCATGAAATACATTATTTCAATTAGGTCCAATTTACAGAATATTTCTCAAAAGTTCCTCGGACAATTTTACTTGATCATAATTAATTAAACTCTTTAATTAAATATTATCTTATTCACTTCTCTACCCTCATAATAATATCAAATATTATTATCCTTGTCATTTTACCATTTTATCCTTTTCTCTATATGCGTGTGACCTATTAGGTTCCTGTCCATGTTGGCAGTATAATATGTAATTGTGAGTTCTATCCAAAACTCACATGATTTAAACCCCTTCAAATCATTTTATCAATCCCCATTGATATTTTTGATACATCATTATACAAGTCATGATTGGCCTCTAGCTAGGAATGATGACTACCCCAAATGTCAGGAAAGTCATGTGGTTTGACTATACCCATCCATAGAAACAGTTACCTTGCAATCACTCCTTTCACCACTCTTATCTCAATTAGATTCTGAGTATGGATTTTTGTCAACTCATATAAATATACTTATGTATGTTCTATTAATTTAACCATTTTTCCCAAAATGCCCTCCATAGATCTCTATCCATCTTGACATTTTACTCTGGCCAGAGATTCTCTAAACAAGGTAATTATAGAATCATACGAGATAACTTCCCTTATTAAATCTAGGATGGTGAATCCTTTATCAATCACTCAACTATCTTCAAGTAGGTCACGATATACCCAATCTCCTAACTATGTTCACTCCCAGTTGGAAGTAATCAGTTATGGAGTCAAAGTATACCACTTGCTACTTAAGATAACTTTGGTGATCTCAAGTCTAAGGATACTTGCACAACCGCTATGAAGAGATTCCTCACTGACATAGATTTAATATCCATGTGAGGATTCTCTTTGCAGGTCTCCAGTGAACTTGTTCTTCTAATAAGCATCCACATGTTAGCTTTGATTATCTTCCATAATCACAGTTATGAGAACCACTGCTTGAACCATTCAAGAAGCATAACATGTGCTAGTCTATCCGAATTAACAATGTCCTATCTTGTTAATTCTATGACTAGGGATATTTAGATATTAACACATTTGCATGCAATAGACATCACACATCATGAACACCTTCATGATTGCCTTTGCACTGTGTTTATAATATCTAGGACTTCATTTATTAATTTAAGATTTACAAACTCATGTATTTAAACATAGCATTAATAAATGAATGATGCCTTTTATTAAGAATATAAATTTTATACATATGAAAAACATCCCTATTACATGGGCTCTAGGGCATACTCTCTAACAATCTCCTATTTGCACTAGAGCCAATCACTCATATGTCTCAAACCCATGCTATTTTTATGGTGATCATGCTTAATCTGGGAAAGTGCTTTAGTGAGGGGATCTGCCACATTGTCATTTGTGGGAACCCTTTCTATTTTCACATCATTTCTAGCTACTATTTCCCTTATGAGATGGTATCGTTTGAGAACATGCTTGGATCACTGATGAGACCGTGGTTCCTTTGATTGCGCTATGGCTCTATTGTTGTCACAATATAAAGGAATCGGATCAACAATGCTAGGCACCAGTCCTAGTTCAGTTATGAACTTTTTGATCCAAACTGCTTCTTTCGCTGCTTCTGAAGTAGCAATGTACTCAGCTTCCGTCGTGGAATCAGCAGTTGTTTCTTGTTTGGAAGTTTTCCAACTACTTGCTCCTCCTTCCATTATGAACACATAACCAGACTGTGATTTACAGTCAACTTTGTTAGATTGGAAGTTGGCATTTGTATACCCATTTACTTCCAAATTGCCCTCTCCATATACCAAGAATATATCCTTAGTCCTTCTCAAGTACTTAAGGATATTCTTAACAGATGCCCAATGTTCCTCTCCAAAATTGGATTGGAATCTGTTTGTGACACTCAAAGCAAATGCTACATCTGGACGTATACATAACATAGCATACATGATAGAACCAATAGCAGACGTATATGGTATTCTATTCATGCTCTCTCTATCCTCTAGTGTCTGTGGACACATAGACTTAGAAAGGTGTTTCCCATGCACCATGGGTATAAACCCTTTCTTAGAGAGATCCATATTAAACCTCTTCAATACTTTATCTATATATGTACACTGAGAAAGACCTAGCGACCTATTGGATCTATCTCTATAGATCCTTATTCCCAGAATATAGGATGCTTCTCCAAGGTCTTTCATGGAGAATTGCTTGGATAACCATATTTTAACAGATTGGAGAAGAGAAATGTCATTTCCCATTATCAATATGTCATCCACATATAGAACTAGGAAGACAATTGCACTCCCACTGACCCTTTTATACACACAAAGTTCATCTTCATTCTATGAGAAACCAAACTCTTTGATTGTCTCATTGAATCGTATGTTCCAGCTCCTAGAGGCTTGCTTCAATCCATAAATGGATCTTTGAAGCTTGCATACCTTTTCGCCATTTCCTGATGTGAACCCTTCTGGTTGTGTCATATACACATCCTCAGTAAGATTTCCATTAAGGAAAGCTATCTTCACATCCATTTACCAAATCTCATAATCATAATGAGCTGTAATGGCTAAAAGTATTCTTATAGACTTAAGCATCGCTACAGGAGAAAAAGTTTCATCATAGTCAATACCTTCTTTTTGACGATAACCTTTTGCTACTAAGCGAGCTTTATAGGTAACTATATTACCTTCCATGCCGGTCTTCTTTTTGAAGACCCATTTGCACCCTATGGGTTTTATCCCTTCAGGTGGTTGAGTTAAAGTCCATACTTTATTCTCATACATGGAGTCCATTTCAGACTGCATAGCCTTAAGCCATAAATCACATTCTAAACTGTTCAAAACTTCTTGATAGCTTGTAGGCTCATTGTCCTCTACTACAATTATGCCTCTATCCAAATCAATGTGAAATCCATATCTCACAAGGATAGAACACATCCTAGTAGATCTTCTAGGATTTTTTGTATAATCAGGTTCAACTACAATCTCATCATTATGAAATTTAGTTTCGGGTTCAATCGGTTGATCATCTTCTATTTGTGGGTCTTGAACTTCACCAAGTTCAATTTTACTCCCACTATCCTCTCATAGGAGAAATTCTCTTTCCAAGAAGATAGCATGCCTTGAAACAAACACCTTTTGTTCTAAGGGATGATAGAAATAATATCCAAATGTTTCTTTTGGATATCCCACAAATAAACATTTTTCAGACTTAACATCCAGTTTGTCTGACATTGTCCTCTTCACATAAGCAGGACAACCCCATACTTTCATATGAGAAAGCGTGGGTTTCTTGTTATTCCACATCTCACATGGAGTAACATCAACCGATTTACTAAGAACTTTGTTTAACACATAAACAGCAGTTTCTAGTGCATATCCCCAAAAGGACTTAGGCAAGTCCACTCGGCTCATTATTGATCAAACCATATCTAATAGTGTTCGATTTCTCCTTTCAGATACACCATTGTGTTATGGTGTATATGGTGGAGTCCATTGAGATAAAATCCCATTATCTTTAAGATAATCCTGAAACTCTTGGCTTAAGTATTCTCCACCTCGATCTGATCTAAGTGTTTTAATACTTTTGCCAAGTTGTTTCTCTACTTCATCTCTGAATTCTTTGAACTTTTCAAATGCTTCTGATTTATATTTCATTAGATAGATATATCCAAACCTGGAATAATCATCTATGAAAGTAATGAAGTAGGAGTAACCTGCTCTGGCATGTGTAGTCATTGGACCACAGACATCTAAATGTATTAAGTCCAAAACCATTTTAGCTCGTTCTCTTTTACTAATAAAGGGAGCTTTTGTCATTTTTCCCAATAAACAAGATTCACATGTATCAAATGATTCATAATCAAATGATCCCAAATCACCTGACTTGTGTAATTTTGTCATGTATTTCTCATTTATATAGCCTAAATGACAATGCCATAAGTATGAGGTATTTAGATTATCATATTTCATTCTCTTGGTATCCACATTATGTACTTCTTTAATTAAATCAAGAACAAATATACCATTCTCAATGATACCTTTTGCATAAAACATATTGTTCTTAAAAATGTAACGACATTTGTTCTTTAAAGAAATATCATAATCGTTCAATAGACGACTAAAAGAAATAATACTTTTGGATAAAGTGGAACATAATAAGAATTATTTAATTCTAGTACTAATCCACTTGGAAGAGGCAAATGATAAATCCCCACAACTGTTGTAGAGATGTTTTGTCCAGTAGCTGACTGCAAACATATCTTTGCCTTTCCAACTCTTCTAAATCTTCTAAGCCCATGTAGATCATTACATAAATGAGATCAACATCCAGTATCTAATACCCAAGATAGTTTTAAAGCAATAGAATAAGTATTAATTTCAATCATATGAATACCTAAAGTAGAAGCATCAGCTTGCTTCTTCTCCTTGAGAAAATCTAGATAGGCCTTGCAGTTACGCTTCTAATGACTATACTTTCCACAATGAAAGTAAGTTCCTTTGGGATTCTCTTTCTTGGAAATCTTTTTCTTGGAAATCCCACCATCTATTATCTCATGTTGCTTCTAAAGCTCTAAGGACATACCACCCAGCATCAAACATGCTGCTGCTTCACTATCCTCCATGTATTTTCGATAAGTGCCTTTGATCTCATCAATGGAATCATCTAATGGAAGTGGTGGTGGATCTTTATCCAAGACATAATAGATCTTTTCAGCTCTGAGAACAATTCTCACTTGCTTGATCTAGTCAGAATAGTTGCTGCCAATCAGTTTGTTATCCAAGATTGATCGTATATTTGATGTGCTCATAATGATGACATAGATGTGAAAAAGAAAAGATATGAGAGTATGTTCATATATATGTATGCATTAATAAGGTCTTTAATTAATCCATTTTACTCCCACTATTTTATTGCGAATTAATAGCCCTCACTATATAATCCGAGAAAACCCGATGGTTTTCTTAGTGGGCCAATATCCAATCCTTGATATGTAATTTAACCTTGACTCTGGTCAACAAGCCAAACTCCATACCCTTGAAAGGTAGGTATCTCTATACCAATTGTGTCTCTATACAACTATTGGATCATTAGGTTATCAACTCCTGATGCATGCATATCATATATGCATTCACTAATCTTGCCTCTATAACCATTAGCCTTGACCGTGGTCAACAAGCTAATGGGCTAGCTAAGATGACCCATTTAATTAGATTTGAACATATTCGATATAATGTGAGCTTGACTGTGGTCAACAACCCACACTATAAAGAACTCTGGTTCTCCTCAAATTAATGGAAGGCTTATATACCTTATTATTTTTTTTTTAGGGTTTTAGTTAATTAAGTCTCATCATACATGGTTGGCATACATTGGTATGCATCCTATATCTATCACATAAATATAAGCATACAGATATGGTATATTTATGGACTTTAATACATTGATTTCCCCGAGCCAAGAGGGAAATCAAAAGGTCACACCTAGGTAGTATGCATGATTCAAATAAGAAAAATAATTACATTATCTTCAAGTTTGTTGGATCTCCATCCGGCCTATCTTGCTCCTTGAAAATGTTCTTCATCTCTATTTCTAATTCTAATCTAAGTAATCTAATTACATATTACAATTTGAAATGAAATACAAACCAAAAACAAACGGCCGAGACATGAAAGTCCTCATTGGGCCAAAACATGCATAATGTTCAATCACATTGAGCTTTATCCATAACTATCCATCATGCCAATCATACACCCTTATATGCCTTTCTAATGCATAAAGAAATGGATTACTAACTTTGTTTCAACCTTTGAAACAATATTTTAAGTTATTTTAATGATGTGATCAAATTAGGAAACTTTTTCCATTTTGGAAACTTTCATTTTAGGAAACCTTTTTGCATGCATGTGTTGTTGCCTTAATAATCAATCCAATTGATTATTAATTAATTATAAATTGATTATTTAATTAATTAATCATATTAAATAATTAAAATAATTAATTTTGGGCTTATAATCAAGTGTAGGCCGAAACCCACAAAAGAAAACCCTAAATGTGTTCACACACAAACTAGTTTTATGTCTTTTGGACCATTTGGGCCTTTTAGAATGATCCAAGCCCACTCCAGCCCTTAAAACACATTAATAAACTTAATTAATGTTTATAATATTTAATTTAAATTAGCTCCTTGGGCCCACCAATTCATTCACTAATTTAAACCAAGTCCGTAAACATAATTAAGCCCACTAAGTGATTTTAATGAATTAAAATTAATCAAATTAATTTAAGGCCCATTTTAATTAATCCAATTAATTAAAAACACTTTAATATATCATATATATCAGATTTAGAAGATTAAAATTCGTTCTAAACAAGAACACATCAAGAACACATGAAGAACACCAATTTATCGAACTTTTCAACTAAACTAGTTTTCATGCAAAACTTGTTCGATTTTAATTCCGTTCGATCCTATGGCTTAATATCACATATTAAACACATATAATATCATCTAAATTAATTTTTAATGGATCCATAAGAAATTAAATTAGAACAGCCCCTTAAAATTTCATGGGTTTCATGCAAAACCCTAATGGGTTTCACGCAAAACCTTTGTTACTTTTCTTCAAAAGTTCAGTTTTTGTTTCCGTCAAATTTATTTGATCACACATACAACCAGAAATCAATATTTCTCAATCATGAACAATTAAATCTGATATTTTAAAGTTCATGAAATAAATAACTCAAAATAAAAAAAAATTTATTTCGCAGAAAAATATAGAATTGTATATCCATGGCAAAACCAAGGCTCTGATACCATGTTGAAATTTATCGGTTACATGCATCTCATACATAAGCGGAATTTAAAATTTTTTAACCAATATTACTGATCTTTCCATGAATATACAATATAACTATATGAGAATAAGAAAAATCACTTTTGATTTTTGTTGAACAGTTGATTTTACTTCGCACCGAGTTGTCACAAACCACAGTGTCCAAAATCGAACACCTCCAAAAAGTAATCCACACTAGAGAAGGATACATTGAACCAACAGTTGGTGTGTAACTAGGGCTGGCCAAAATTCCCAAGAGCTAGCTTAGGAGTTGGCGTAAAAGGGAGAAAGAGTTAGAATAAAAGACTTTCTTGTGTGTTTAATCACTTAACCCTAATTCCTCATTAGTTGGATTTTTATAGTCAGGTTAAAATTCTAACTTATAATGAGATTGGGCTCTTTAAAATTGCTGGAGAATTATTAATTGGGCCTATGGAATTAATTATAATCATTTGGGCTTAATTAAATCAAAATTAAACCTTTTCATAAAAGACTATGCATAAAACCCACAAACTAGGCCCTTTGTAGAACTAATTGGATTTAAATACCCAAATGGATTCCAAATCCAACCAAATTAAATATGTAGGTTTCATAACACTTACTTAACATATATAAATTAATTTGGTCCAAGAAATAGGCCATTAAGGCCTCTACAGAAGGGCTTCCACACTAGCTCCATTCCTCTGGCCCCTTTATAACTTCTCCAATGGACTTATTAATTATTATATTAGTCCTATAACACTTATAGTAGTCTTATAACACTTATAAGACAATAATAATTAATCATAAAATACATTATTTCAATTAGGTCCAATTTACAGAACATTTCTCAAAAGTTCCGCGGACAATTTTACTTGATCATAATTAATTAAACTCTTTAATTAATTATTATCTTATTCACATATCTACCCTCATAATAATATCAAATATTATTATCCTTGTCATTTTACCATTTTATCTGTTTCTCTATATACGTGTGACCTATTGGGTTCCTGTCCATATTGGCAGTATAATATGTATTTGTGAGTTTTATCCAAAACTCACATGATTTAAACTCCTTCAAATCATTTTATCAATCCCCATTGATATTTTTGATACATCATTATACAAGTCATGATTGGCCTCTAGCTAGGCATCATGACTACCCAAATGTCAGGAAAGTCATGTGGTTTGACTATACCCTTCCATAGAAATAGTTACCGTGCAATCACTCCTTTCACCACTCTTATCTCAATTAGATTCTGAGTATGGATTTTTGTCAACTCATATAAATCTAATTATGTTTGTTCTATCCATCTTGGCATTTTACTCTGGCCAGAGATTCTCTGAACAAGGTAATTATAGAATCATGCGAGATAACTTCCCTTATTAAATCTAGGATGGTGAATCCTTTGTCAATCACTCAACTATCTTCAAGTAGGTCACGATATACCCAATCTCCTAACTATGTTCACTCTCAGTTTGAAGTAATCAGTTATGGAGTCAAAGTATACCACTTGTTACTTAAGATAACTTTGGTGATCTCAAGTCTAAGGATACTTGCACAACTGCTATGAAGAGATTCCTCACTGACATAGATTTAATATCCATGTAAGGATTCTCTTTGCAGGTCTCCAATGAACTTGTTCTTCTAACAAGCATCCACATGTTAGCTTTGATTATCTTCCATAATCACAGTTATGAGAACTACTGCTTGAACCATTCAAGAAGCATAACATGTGCTAGTCTGTCCGAATTAACAATGTCCTATCTTGTTGATTCTATGACTAGGGATATTTAGATATTAACACATTTGCATGCAATAGACATCTCACATCATGAACACCTTCATGATTGCCTTTGCACTATGTTTATAATATCTAGGACTTTATTTATTAATTTAAGATTTACAAACTTATGTATTTAAATATAGCATTAATAAATGAATGATGCCTTTTATTAAGAATATAAATTTTATATATATGAAAAACATCCCTATTACATGGGCTCTAGGGAATACTCTCAAACAATTCTAATTCTATAGGATTAGAAATGTCTGCCTCCACTCATATCCTCAGATTTCATATTCAAGAAAAATAAATAGATTTTTTGTGTCTTTTTTATTAAATCAAAAGCCATAATGAACTTTAGTCTTTCCAAGAGAAGAAAATCAGTTTTTTCCCTTTCAAAAAAACTATTCTCCTTTTTTTTCAAATATGAGCTCCTACCCTTCTAAAAACCCTAATTTTTAGCCTTTTATATCTAAAGGAGAGTTGGAAACCCACTCTAACTCTAATTTCCCATATATGAAAGGATTAAATCCTCCTGAATTTTAAATCAAATCAAATCCTCCTATCTTGGATATTTTAGAATCAAAAAATGTAGGAAATCTAAAAATACCCCCATAGATGGGCATCCATCATGGAGAGAGTCATCCTTTACATGATTCCTTAAAAATTACAAAAAATGCTCCTAATTTAACCTGGTTTATAGAGAAATGGCCATAGATGACCATCCCTCTCATGACAAATGTCCATCTGTCATGGTTTAAGGTTAAAGTCAAGGTTTTCTTAATGCTTTGTCAAAATTTTTCCTAAAAAACACTTAGAAAACCATAAAGCTTTTTTATAAAAATATGAAAATCAAGGTTGGAGCATTGAGATTTGTGTTATTCATCAAAAATATACTATTTTCTCTTCATCGGGTAACCCTAATTTAGGCTGCCTTGGGTCATGATATCTACATGGACCAATGTTCAATTTTTATCCCAAAATCACACATAAAAATAGAGTATTATTTTTTGACAAAATTGGGATCACTCATCTCACGTTTTCTTAAAATTAATAAAGACTCTTCATCTCCCTTTTGTAAATATGTATGTGGGAACCAATGTTCCTAAATTTAATGAATATCTTATTCTATTTATATTTTATACCTTTCCTTTCCTTTGGATGATTTTTTTCTTTAATAATTAAGTAGTGGATTTATTTGCTTTATTTACTTGATTGGCATGTTTATTTACTTTCTTTGCAATGAATCGTGTGAGAAGGGAGGTAATGGATTAATATATAAAAAACCTAATTATAAATAAACACTTAACCAAGATATCAAGTATGAGTGATGTCTCGTACACCAACCTCTATTTAGGCATCAAAAGTTTGAGAATCATTTTCCAATGTTATGTTGGGTGGTGACTCCATGACACCTACCTTTTTAAGCCTACATTTGATGCCTTCATAGAACAACCATCAATAGTGATTTGGATCTAACTGCTTTTCATTGTGAATTGGTCAGTTTATGAGATAAAGTGAGCCTCATCGAGCCTTAAACCCTGAAAATGGGACTTCGAGAACCCAACAAAAAATGAGCTGACTTTTACATGCATCGTATTCATTACATTTTTTGGAACTCTATTTGGATTCTCTTAAATTTGATTTGGAGTCTCTTATCCTCCAAGTAGTGGTTGGTTATCGAGAGGTAGATCAATTTGCAAATTTATATTTGTCCATTGTTATCTTCTCTATCGATGAAGTGTCCTCTCAATTTCAAGGTCAATTGGTATGATTGGATTAGTTCTTGTCATGCACTATTGACACCTAAAAATAAAAAAATAAATGAATAAATAAATAAAAAATAAAAGAATAAAGAAAAAGAATACACACAATATCCACTACAAAATCTAAACTATATGCTAGTCCCCAGTAATGGTGCCAAAAACCTAACATATGTCTAATAAGTATACTAGATTGGCTAGAAATGTGGAAAAATAGATTTAACACCCTTAAATATTGTACACAAGGGATTGAGAAAGTTAGATTTTTTTTAAATTGAAATTGTGTTAAAGAATTTCCCAAGTTTGATTACGATTTTAGAGTAAAACTAAAGTAATTAATTAGCTAAATATATTAAAAAATGGAAGTAAAGTCTAAAATTAATTAAAATATAATTTAGCAACTTTAATGATAAAAATCAATCACTACAACCTTTTGCCAAGGGAATTATCCTTCTCACTTCATACTAAAATCGAATTTATTCAAAGTTAACACAAATTTGTTATGTAAAATCAAACTAAATTTAGGCCTCTTTCTGAAAACACCATTTTAGAAAATTAAACTTTTTATTAAAAAAAATCCAATAACTAGTGTAAATCCTGGCTTTAATTCCTAGATCTTAATTAAATCTCTTTCGAAATATCTAATGTCAATCTATTCATCATTCAAATTTCTTCAACCTAATAATAATTATGATCATAATTTCCTACCTCAATTCTAAAAACATATGAACTCATTCAACACACTAATATTAGAAAAAGGCATGCATATTAATGATCAACACTCAGATTCAAATACAATCATCTATTCGATACATCAAATATAAATCCAAATATAATAAAAAAAATATAGAGAACATATGACTAATGAAATAACAGAACTTGTATTGCATTAAGCTTAACTCAGAGTCATAATAATTGAAAAATGAGGATTCAAGAATCCCTCAATAAAAGAAGAAATCTACTACCATTCATAATGTAAATTCAATAAATGAATACAAAATTGAATACTATACTCATGAATTAACTCTAACATCTTCAATCTCCAGCTTTTAAACTAGAAGAATAAAACTTGAATTAACCCTAAGTATAGATCTCTAAAGCTATGAAATTGTACTTGAAAGAATAACTAAGCTAAAACTTATAGTAAAAAAGACCAACAAATGAATTTCTTATGAAAACTCACTAAAAAACCTAAAAAGAATGAAGTCAATTACTAATCAAGTCTCCAACGTCTACTAAAAGACTTCTAATTTTTGTCAAAAGATGTAAATCAACCTGGCTAAGACACTAACCATCTCAATCGAGTTAATACCTTTTGCTCTTGAAACATTTAATTAACTCGATTGAGACATATTCCATCTCAGTCGAGTTTAGTACTTTTGGACTGATTATGATTTCTTCTAATGAGCCAACTAAGTCACCCTTCATCTCAGTTCGATTGATCTTAAAATTTTGCCAATCAATATAAATAAGCTCTAAACTCCATGATTTTAAAAAACAAGCAATTTAAACACACACTAATTAAACTAAAAAACTGTAACGCCCTTATCTCCTATATAGTTGTAAACACTATATCATGTGTCAATAAGCGTGCTTGCCAAGTTTAATGCTCGAAATATATTTTTTTGTCAAACATCAAACATAAATCTGACATATAAACTACACTATTAACACTTTACTGCATACTTAAGAGTATTTTTAAACAATACAATATTTACATCTATTAATCATTTGTACATCACATCCTTGTCAAAGTAAATAAGAATCTTGTAATCAAAAGGCATTCAACAGTAGACTATACTTTCAATCTCTCTCTTTTGTGTTGGCCATCCTACTGTAGATATCATCCTTAGGAAAAATCCTTACTTGTAACCTACACGGATGAAACACCCGTGCTAAGCTATAAAGCATAGTGGGGAACATAAAACATGTGGAAGACCCCTTTTTAAATATCGTCAAGTTGAAAACACATATATACGCATATTAAAGCAAATAAACCAATCATTATAAACAATATTCACAATAATCTCCCAATGTTATATTATCTTATGCTATTCTTATAACCAATAACAATACCTATTGATATTTCCTTTGCTTATCAATTTCATACCTTTATCAATATTTATTCAATACTTGAATCCTATACATCAAGCTTACTTTCTGGATTTCTTTATATTACTCTTGACCAATTACTTTGAATTATTAGTTGTCAAACATTGATGAGTATATTATTCATGTATCAATATCAATTGCCAAACATTTATTAACTAAGCCATATTTCTATAACTTATTTACAAATATTTATATATATACTTTATCTATACTTTATGAGTTCCCACAATTTGATCTTAGTGATCACTTTGATATACTTAACTATCTTAGAAACAATGTACTGTATTCAAATAATTTCTATTCCCTATACATATGTATAATATTTTCCATGTATAAGATGCATTCTCATTCATTTGAATACTTACTATTATTATTAAACTATTATATCTTTACCTTGCATATTTTTCAACTTTTTAAAACATTTTGATGTTACCATTACATCATCTGTAATCACACTCAGCATGCTATATATATATATATATATATATATATATATATATATATATATATATATATATATATATATATATATATTTAACATGTAATCAATGAATTAGAAAATCTTGACAAATCTAATAACCTCACATAGTAAACAATAAAAGCATTTGAAAAGCTTAACAGTTAACTTAGCATGCTTGTATTGTATACTAACTGAGAATTCTTCATGCATTTAAATCGTTTAATTAATTTCAAACATTTGGATCCAATTGTAAATAGCATACATATATCATGTGTTACTTGGTAACCTCTATTTATTTAAACTTATGAAACAATACAAGCAAATCATGCCAGACATGTAATCAAGCAATATCTTTAATTTTTATATGATGCTTGCTTTGTACCTTATACTTTAATGTCTGTACTGCACTTATAGTTTGGCCTGCCTAAGTTCTAAAGGTGGATAATGGGAACGGTAGATACCCGAGGGTATCAAAAAGGTGGATATTCGAAATATCAAGATATAGACCCAAATGGGGTCGACTGTATAGTGGACCGATCAAATGGATCCAAACGGGGTCAACTAACAACCCAAATGGGGTTGTGCTTGATCCAATAGGATCAATTGTACTTTAGACCTAAAAAGGTCAACAGTGGTAGCTATAACATCCCTATAGGTGCCTATCTATCCATAATTGAACTCTAATTGCCGGTAATACTCTATTTAATCTTCTTTTCATATGTCATGCTTGCATTTAACTAGTCAATTTGCACATGTATAACCATAAAATAGACATATTATTGCCATGGCATAATTATGTATGCAAGGTTCCTTTAATGCTTCACATACTTTATTAACCATGCTATCATCAGATTTCACATATTAACATGATCATACTATGACAATCACGTAATGTGTCGTACCTGTTCAAGTGCTCGTTATAAAACATGCCTTGTTATAAGAACTTTGCACTATAGCACATCATATGGATGTGATCATGTAAAAATATTCATAATCACAAGTATATATATATATACACACACATGTATTAATATAGGCATATAACAAAAAAAGTACTTACTATTAAGCATATGTCATCACATTATGTATTTTAACATGTCATCAATAAGGCACTATATGTGAACATGATCATACTAATGTATTTCTTTATTTCATAGTATAAGTGCATGTTGAAATACACATTTACTCTTCATAGGAGTACATACATATAAATAATTTTGCATATAACAAGCAAGTATTTAAGTTCAATCACATATGCATATTTGATATAATTGTCAGCAATCTTTACTTAAATACATATGTGAACATGTATGTGTGTGTGTGTGTGTGTGTGTGTGTGTGTGTATATATACATAGGGACTTTTATCAATAATAATATCACATGTTATATCCAATCCAATGTGTTATCATATAAACACATATTTAACATAACTATATTTAACGCAAATATAGAAAACAAATTAAAATTCTGCCTACACAAATCTGCATGGGGGCAGCATTCTGGGCCAACCTTGTGAGCCACTTATGATTTTGAAAACGTCATTTTTAGGCTAAATGACCTTCTATAATCTTATTTCCCTTTGTGTCTAGTTTCCAACGCATCAAAATTCACTTTAATATCTTATCTATATCTCAAGATATATGAGAAAAACTATAGGCTATTCATAGAACCAAAATAGTGTTTGTTACCACTTATAAAAATTCATAGAATAAAATTACGAAGGAATTAGACCAACATTTCTTCATCAAATTTATACTTCCATGTCTCTAATTTTACCATAATTTTACTTTGTAGAAATTTCACAAGTCAACCAAATGTTATGTCCAATTTACTAATGTTTGTTCCCTAACAGTACATCCAGTCCCTATGAATTTCAAGTCAACATTTGACATGCTTGCATACAATTTTAATTCATACTTCCTACGTACAAAATGTGCATTTAGGAGTCTACTATGCATAGGAATTAATATCATAGCATTCTAACCATTGTACACTCATTTTTACAACAAACTGTTCCATAATTAGCTAGTATGGATATTTCTTTAATAGACACTTGCAATTACATTAAATTTAAGTTGTAGATAAACACATGGTATAATAGGAGTTAAGCACACAATTACATTTATTCCAACCCCAGTCATAGTATGGCAATAGTATTCAGGGGAGGTAGCTATAAAGGCTTCAATAACGATAAAATACAATTACAAAAATAAATTGCTTTCAATATTATCAAAGTTGATACACTATGACTATGGCTATTATCTTTTCTTTTTATGAAGGCAATTATATTGTTTCTACTTTTTTACATAACTCTAAGCCAATGAAAAACATAATCTATTGTTAATATCATCTTATCTTATATATACCTCATCATCTCTCTTTATTATGAAATCAATTTTACTATATTGTACTCCTAAACACTGTATATTATTTATGCTATCTATATTTTCTATACGTTGTCAAGCAATTTAAACTCTAAATCATTTAATGGCACTTATCTGTACATACTTAATGCTATGACATTAGACTCTAATTTGATACATAAAAACATCAGCATATAATTACTCTCATATAATGACAATCTATTAATAATCATTAAGCTCAATTATATACTTTCATTTATATACATATCTATGACATACTATAGATTAAATTATTAAGTTAAATTAATCTAAAAACCCTTAGTTCCTACTTTATAGATATTATAATTATCCATTAACATGATCATCCTAGTAAGCTTGTTGATTGAGAACTTGTTAATTGAGTCCTTAAGTGATTAACAATGTATTTGCAATTGTCCCTTCATGCTAAACATACTCACTCTCTACTGCTCACTATTGAATTTTTGTATAATATTTTTCACATGGAAAACAACATTTTTTAGGAAACTTTTCTCTTAGCAATTGATACTTAAGATCTTAACTATATACTATAAAAGTTTCAAGTCATTTTGATGTATATCCTAGGAGTTATAACATAAGAAACACCTACTGCTCCAATGACTTGCCAAATACAAAAGGGCTACTATTTTGGGCATTTTTGAGGACCTTAGAGGCAAAATTTCATTATTTTTATTTCTATAACATTCGTAGGCACAGAAGTCCCAGTTCTATCCCAACTATAATCATTAAATTCAGAGTTTAAAAACTCAACTTATGATCAAAATAGTCATTAGAGGTCAATTCGAATTTCTGGATGGCACTTTCAAATTAATGCCTAATATCTTAATTCAAGTCAATATACTTATAAAATCTATAATCAACACAAGTATTAATGCATTCAACAAATAATAGTTCCCAAACCTGATTTTGTAGCTTCAAATCAATCCTTTATTCATTAAACCTTCCTCTTCCATGCGAAACCAAAGAAAGAAAATGAAAAAGATGGTCTTTAATTCTTACAACAAAATGCAAAAGAGACTTAAGAGAGAGGCAAGTTCCTTGAATTTATATGGCTGCATGTTCCCATTAACAAAACAAAGCCACCTCTCCTCTAAACACTACCACATGATTACCAACTTTAAGGGGTTTTAGTGGGCAAATCCCACTTCACTCCTAACATGCATTGCCTTCTAAAAACAACTACCCAACTATACTTCTAATTTAAACTACAACCAACCATTTAACTATTAACCACAATTTGATCCCAAAACTTATTTTCTTTACCTCAATTATACCCTTAAATATTTTTATACCAAACAATTCATAAGTAATTTGAAATTATCGCTTGTCCTTTTTACTCCAATCCGAAATTCATGCATTTTAATTAGTCTAAATCAAATAATAATCCATTAAATCACGTAATTTCAACGATGGTCATTTTTGGGGCCTTACAAAAACCTACTCAAAACACACATAAATATAAGTATAATTTGGAGTTATCACCTAATACGGAATAAAAACATTTATGTAAAACTTGGAAATAGGAATTCATAGATCCTAAAATTTTATAAGGAAAGAGCATGTTATGGTGATCAAAAAGATTTTGTATTTTTGTGAGGGTAGTGAGGTCCAATTAGGCTTGGTATTGTTTGGAATCTATAAGAAAGGCTTGCCCTATCCGATTGGGAATAAGTTCTCCAATGCTTGAGTTAATTTTTAGACTTTAGAAAGAAAAAGTAGTGAGAGAATGTTAAGAGTGTTATTTCTTTGAAATGTAAGATAACTTGGTATTTAAAAGTGGTATAGAGGACTACTTAAGTGGTCTATCTTGATGTCAAAGTAGGTCTATGGGGATGTGATGTGAAACAGGCGATAAATGAGATCACTATAAGAAAATTAACAAATAGCAACGAAAATTAGCAATCGAATTTGTTGAATTTCTGTTGCTAATAAAAATTAGCAACGGAAAATAGTAATGGAACATTCGGTTGTAAATTTAACGGTTGGTATTTTTAGCAACAGAAATTATTTTTCGTTGCTAAATTTAGCAACGAATTTAATTTCCGTTGCTATTTTTACCAATAGAATTAAAATTTCCATTGTTATATTTAGCAGCCGAATAAAAATTCTGTTGCTGTTTTTAGCAACCGAAATCAATTTTTGTTGCTATATTTAGCAACCGAATTGAAATTCCATTGCTATTTATAACAACCGATATTAATTTTCGTTGCTAAATTCAGCCAGTATTATAAAAAATTTGTGACGGAATTATCGTCGCTATTCCATCACTAAATTATTGTTGATTTTTTACACAAAATTTATGCAAAAGCCTATATCTACCAATTGAAATAAAAGTGCACCAGCAATCCAATCAACATTAAATCATTATACTCATCTTCAGCTTTCTCAAACATTGCCCATCCCTGCAATATTAATGGCTTGATTTATAAATGAATTGAATCTAAATCAAAAACTTCCTAAAAATCACTATGCATGCTTCAAAACTAAAAAAAATCACAGTACGTGTTCTAATAAACTAAAAGAAATCACAATATCTGGCACTGAAATCGTCGAATACTGTGGGTATATAATACTATCAATAACAAATAGAAAATTATTAGAGAGTAATTAAATCTCTTAAGATTTAACCTACTCAATTGTATAAACCTAGAAAAAGATAGAAACCCAGTAATGTATTTTGAAATTAAAATATGAAAAAATAATCCACTGAAATAGCTCTACTTCTCAATTCAAGATGTGTATAGGACTCTTTAAAAAAACCAAAATTTCTTGCCTAAAGAGGACTCCAAACAAATAGCAAGGAAAAAATGGGGGAAGAACAAAAAAGTATACACCAACATTGTACAAAAACAACAAGGAAAAGCTACATTGCTATATGTCACCTCCATTTATCATATAAATATCCATGTGTAAGTAGGTAATTCTGGTAACTTTACTCATTGTACCTTTCCAAGATCATTCCAAAAGCTGCCCAACACAGAAGTTGACCCAAGAATCCACGTGCCATACAAATACAATTTTTCAAAATTTTGCTAAATAAAAGTTTTGCAGTTAAGAAGACAATGATAGCATTTTCTATAGAGATTTCAAAAATTCAACAACTCACAATAACAAATAAAAAATTCACAAAAAAAATGTTAACCTGAATGTAATAGCATACTCATCTAAAATTTCACATTCATCAACTGTTAATAACCAGTCAGTAATTTACAATCTAAAGAAATTTGCAGTTAGCAAGTTATCTTGAATACAAAAGCTTTTGGAATTACCGTACAATCTAAACTAGTATATTACTATTACTAATATAATAGTCGAAGATGGTTTTTCATAAATTATTTTACAAGAAAATATATATAATAGAAAGAACCTGCAGCAGCCAAGAAATTCAAAGCAAAGATACTAAACTTTAGCATATATATATATATATATATATATATATATATATATATACTTTATTCATTGTACCAATCAAAGATATGAAACTTTATTTAAAGTCGTCCTAATAAAAGAGATTGAAAAGAATTATTCAATCATGGATATTTACATTACCACATCAATAAAAGGAAGCGAGCTTGTTTCACAAGCAAAATAATGTAAATATAAAAAAAATAATGTATTAAGATATTTTTCTATCCTATTAAAACATGATATATTTAATGCATAATGATTCTTTAATTGATAAATATGCCATTCATATATATATATATATATATATATATATATATATATATATATATATATATATATGCTAAAGTTTAGTATCTATTAGCTTATTCCAGTTTTATCACTTATAGGTATACCATTAATTTTATTGGTATTATTATATAATCAATTATGTAGATTGAGATTTCTCTGGTTTGTAGCTATGCTTGTTGTTGGTGTATAACTCTGGTCTATTTTGTTATGTAGGGCTACTGTACCTATTGGAATCTTGGGCTCCTTTTGTATTTTATTTTTACTTTCCTATTATCAATATATTCCTTGGCTTATAAAAAAAACATATTAGGGATAATGACATATTTTTTTATGAATTATTTGGAATGACGTAATCAATCACATAATGTAGAAAATGGTTGAATTAAGATGTAAATAAATTGCTTATTTTGGTTCGGTAATTGCTTGTAGTAAGCTTTTCCATTCTTTAACATCCCTTGCAATTGAGGTAGCTTTGATGTCATCCTCTTTTAATTTTTGAGTGACCAACTGTTTGTGATTGGAGCAAATGAAAGATAGATACTAAACCTTTATAAATATGTTGATTAATTCTTAGTTAAACTCGTGGCGACAAAGAAGGGCTGATGACTAATTCTCTAACTGTTCTGCTTTAACTCTGCATTTTAATTCCTAAATTCACTCAAAAGCAGTAGGAAAATAATACTATATGGTTCCTCACCATTTGTAAATTATCTATCCTATTAAAACATTCCAATTTATTTATTTCATGCCATTAACATTGAATAGTTATATGGACATTCCAATTCATTTATTTCACTTTTCACATAATGTCGTTCTTCACCATTTGTTTCCCGACAAAAAAACAAGAGATATTAAAGGCATAATTTTCTCTTATCCTCAACACTCACAAATTTTCCAAAAATAGGAAAATATTCACCAGCAAAGAAAAATAGTGATCAAGAACTGAAATAAAGCAACAAATAATATTAAAGAAAAAGGAAGAAAAACCTGGATGCTTCATTTTTTTCTTTTCAGCCTCAGATCATTTGACGAGATCAGCTACCATACGAAATCTCCAGCGAGGCTCTTCATATCTTTAAATATCCTCAATTTTGTACCTATTGATGAGAAAAAAAAAGCACATAGAGAAACTAGAATAATGAATTGAGGAGAATAGCCACAGCCAAAAAAATAAAAATAGCAATTAAAGTGGAGGGCCAACCTTTATTTATTGGATTATAGGCAACAAAATGTCTCTATCACCATCAAAGGCAGAGGTTCTTAGTAGCATTACCCATCTGCAAAAGAAGGGACCAAACAATACATACATGTGGAGTGAGTATGAAATCTTTTTAACCAAAAACTTTAATAGGAAAGAAGCCATGATTAACTATACTTTAAGAAAATGTGTCACTTGGTATGAATAGTATGTTTCTTGATATGAACTTTGAAGATCTAACCTTAAACTGAGGAAATAACCCAAACTCTGAGTTTGGAGCAGTTGCACTAAATACAAAGAATTTTGTCCTAAAGTAGATTTTGCACATTCGAACAGGATAAACAAAAACATAATAAATGTCAGATTATGCATTTCCTGGCAATGAAAAAAATGAACAAAATAAGCAACATGCCTGGTTGTTTTCCAACAATGTTCTCCAATTGCACATCTCTACAAGAGCTTTTGATCACCAAGCCAAATAATTCGATAATTTAGATCACCAAGCCAAATAATTCGACTGCATCAATATGAAGAAGTTTAGAATGATTGACTGTACATACCCAATAACATAAATATCAGCAGGAGAAGAGATGTCAAGCCAATCTTCAATATTCAAATAATTTGGAGGAGATTTTCCAGCCACATTCCAAGTTGCCACAAAAATCCTGCATCAAATATCAAGTAAGAAACTACAGAAAATAGCCAACTTCTGAACAGGAAAGAATAATATTCAAAACAAATGACACACCTATAGTTATGAACATTAATAACTTGGGCAGCATTAAAATCCATCTTATTTTGGCGGACTCGATTAGAATTCCTCTTAAATTTCTATATTTTCTCTCTTTTTTTTCAATGTAATTCTTAATAATTTCTAAATTTTAAAACAAAAATTATTACAAATAGAAATGGTTTGGTATTGAATTCTGGTGATGTACCCCTTCAAAATACTAAAAACTCACCTGAAAGAATCCTACTTCTGACCATTTCTGTACATGCATGCTTGTTATCTCTGCCTGCAATTCCCTCATATTTAAGTAAATAATAAATAGCTCAAAGCACATAACAAACAATAAAAGCAAAAGTCTATGAAAATTACCTCTTTGTCCCAATCACATCTCATAGTGATGATGCCTAGTATCAAGGTTTGCACTGTTGTTCCCCCAAAAATCATTCCAGCCCAAATTCCCTAATTTTGATTATTTGATTTTATTAGCCACAAAATATTCCTATTTATTTAACTTAATAAGAGTTTAATTAATTTTAATGGGGTGTTCTACCAATTTCTGGTAAACAAAAGGCAACCAAACCTTCCATAGAACTCATAGAAACACCTAGAAAATGTCTTGAATGGCTTAAGATAAATTAAATTAAATTAAATATCCTAGCTAGCTAATTATAATTTCACATGAAAGGTGATTTTTCAAAACTTTCCAAATTCTTAATCACATTTTATTTTTATATTTTAGAGAAAAAGACAGATTTTCTGGTTGTTGTTTTATAATCATTGGCTAATTAATTAGTTAACCAATGGAAATAATACGTACCATAACTCCGAGATGGAAAAACCAACCCATTAAGAATCCAAGTGGAACACCAAGCAAATAATAACAACCCAAGTTTATATATGCCACATACTTTTGCCATCCAGATCCCACTGCCACTCCTACGATAATATTAAAATTTCTTTTATCAAAATACTAATTATTCTTCATAGTACATTAATTAATTATAATTTAGAGTAAATACTTGGAAAATAAAAAGAAGAGTACCAGAGAGAATGGGCTGAACACTGTTGAGCAAAATAGTGAAGGCTAAGAGAAATGAGAGTTGATTGACGGCTTCAAGAATAGGTTGACTCGAAGAGAATATAAATGCAAGTTGATCGTGGAAAATCATTATTAATATCCAAATGAATATCCCAATTATACTTCTCTCTTTTCAAGCATTAAATCAAGTATTTCTAAAATCAAAAGACAAAACAAACTCAAAAAAGAGAATCGCCTCAATGTTTTCACAACTATCTGTCCCAGCAACTGGAATAGTTCCCATGCTCTGCCCATTTTTCCGCCACAGAGAGATCTTCTTATCTTCCCCAGCACTAGCCACAACCAAATCTGTGAAAGATTAAACCCAGAAAGGAATCTATCTCAGATTGCCAAGTAAAAGTTTTTGGAAATAAACCTAGAAAAAGAAAGAAAAGTTTTAAATATGCACCCAACTAAGCCTAATTCAATTAATCTGACAAAGTTTAACCAATAATTTCCAACATTTTTAACTTTCTAAGCAACAAATTAAACCCTAAAGGAAAAAATAAATAAATAAAACTTAGATGTGTTAATTCCATGAAAGTAAACAAAATACACCCATTCACAAAAATTAAGCAAGCAAGACATCTAAGTTTCATTTAAAATAAATAAATAAATTTTCAAAATATATGAAGATGCAAACAGTAAGTGGCTGACTAGTATGGTTTCACTTGACTGAGTTAACCAAGTAACCCGAAGATGGAGTATAGCTCAAGATGCAACGATCTCCTGTCTCTCCTGATAGATCAAAAAGCTTCATTGTATCGCTTACGCTAGCTGCCTGAAGCCCTATTGTGCCTTTGAAGTTAGATTTCTTTGTTAGAGAGAGAGAGGGGCGGCTGTGTCTGTGAGGGAGGAGAAGAGGCAAATGTGTATGCCTAGGGTTTTTCTATTTTATATTTCTAACAAACACAAAAAATACTTAAATGCCCCTCATTTACCAACGAAATTTAAATTCCATTGCTATTTTAGCAATCGAAAATAAATTCGATTTCTATTTAGCGACGAAAATTATTTTAAAATAAATTTTGTTTCTATTTTAGCAATCGAAAATAAATTTGGTTGCTATTTTAGCAACCGAAAATAAATTCAATTGCTATTTTTCATTGAAAATGATAATTAGCAACGGAATTCTATATCGGTTGCTATTTAGCAACGGAAATATATTTTGGTTGATATTTTAGCAACCAAAAATAAATTTTGTTGCTATTTTAGCAACCGAAAATAAATTTGGTTGCTATTTTTCATTGAAAATGAAAATTAGCAATGGAATTCTAATTCAGTTGCTATTTAGCAACGAAAATATATTTCGGTTGCTAAAATAAGATATTTTGTTGCTATTTAGGAACCGAATTATCTTTCGTTGCTAAAATAGCAACGAAAATCATATTTCTTTGCTATTTTTCGTTCCAAATTTTTTTGCCATCTATTGGCGCCTTAATTAGCAGCAGAATATTGATTCCGTTGCTAATTTTCGTTGCTAAATTGTGGTGCCAAAAATTTCCTCCACTTTTAGCAACGAAAGATAACCAAATAATTTTTCGTTGCTAAATCTACAAAGTTTAACCAATTTTAGCAACGGAATAATTTTCGTTGCTAATTTTCCGTTGCTATTTCCAAATTTTCTTGTTGTGGATAAAGGTATGTGTCAGTAGATCACTTCATGGTAGGCCTTGTCTTGTCCGATCGGATAACCTAATCCCATTGTTTATTGTGCCCATCTACTTATCCATATGTCAAGCCTAAGGGATGGTAGGCCCAAGCCACATATGGCTTTTTTATATGGATATTCTCTGGATCTAATTTAATACAGAAATAATAGATGTTAATCTTATACATTATCATTTGGCCCCCTTTAACATTATGATTGGTCCAAATGAATCGAAGGACAAAAGAAGTCTTGGACGATCAATTTCTAGATTCACAATTAATTCCTTTGGACAAGGCCCTGATTAGGCTTTTTGATTACTCTAAGTGTCTTTCCATTTGCTTGATGGGCTATGTTTTTATTAAAGACATTATTCGAGTGGGATGTTGAATATTGTAGTTAGCCCAATCATATGTTATTATGTGGCTAAATTTTATTGTCATCTATGCTTAGCTTGATGTAGAAGATAATTTCTACAATAGTAGATAATTATTTTGAAAGTACTTTTCTAACCTTTAAAGGTGTCTTCTTCTTCTATTAGAGCTTTGAATTCTTTTCTCTTTAAATTCCTTAGGTTTTGTCTTTAAGATTTTATTTACATCCTATAAGATTTAATGAATAAAAAGGCAAGCTTCTTTTATTTGACATCCTTGAATTTTGTTAGGTTTGGTCGTAAATTGTTTTATGACGAACTTGTTTCATCATTTTTTTCAACTCATTGAAAGAGTTAAACCTTACAATACCAATGGTTAGATTGGAAATATTGTCTAACCTTTTAGAGCTTTATTTACCTTTTAGAGCTTTATTTTTCTTTTGCTTAAAGTTTTGAATTTTATTTTTAATCTCTTTAAACTATAGCTTCAAGTTTTCTTTCTTCCTTTGAAATTTTGCAAATTTCTGATGGGCAAGTTCATTCGTGGCTCTATACTTTTTATCAAGCTTTTTTTTAACATTTTAGGGTATATTCCCTAGCGGGTGCTCTTCATTTTCTCTTTGTCTGCAAGTATTTTTAAATGTCAATTTGAACACATTCGGTGCCGATCATCCTTTCTATCTTAGTTATATATGATTAAGGACCCTATAAAAAAGACATGATAAATTAAGTGTTATAAAAATGAAAGGCTTAAAAAGAGGTACCTTCTCATTGTATTCATTTGATCTGAGCAATCTTCAAGATTATAAAGTCTTCTTCGATTGGCTTAGAGTTGATAGGGAATAGTTATGATGCAGAATCCCAAGGGTAAAGAACCCAAAATCCCTTGAACATATAATATAGCCTGAACATGAACAAGAATAAATCTCCAACCTTAATGAACCCCCAATCAACAATATGTGTGGAAATGCATATTGCAATAAGTAAATACCTTGATAAGAATAAAGTTTTTGATGCAAAAGGAGAAGACAAGTAAATCCTCCCCTTATAGAATTCAGCCAAGCCTTTTTTAGACAAACTCAATATTATCTAATTCATCAAAAATTGAAATCTCCTTTACAATATTTATAATGAGGTATTTATAGCCTCTTAAAACAAAGAAACCCTAAATAAGTAAAAACAAAATTAATCATAGCCCTCCTACCAAAATAACTTAAGCCCATACTAATTAACTTTAAATACAATCCACAACTCTAAAAGAAATAAATTAAATAAGCCCAAGCTAATCAAAGCCCAACTCATTTAAATAAGACTATTAAGCTAGATTAAGGTTCAACAAAATAAATCAAAATAAAATAAGGCCAACATAATAAAATAAGTCCCTTCAGCTTTCCAAAGCTACTCTACTAGCTTAAAATAATTAAGCAAGCCCATTTGAATCTTCTCTTGTCTATTATAACCCATGGTGTTGGACATAATGCCATTGGCCCTTATTCTCTCTTAAGATTCGATGTTATCTACAATTTTGCCTATATTAAGCTTGCAATGTTCATTAATCTTTCCATAATGACCCATACACGCATCAAGTTATCTATTTAGAGGTTTTATATGGACAACTTTATCTCTTTATTTCCTTTTCTAGTTAGGCATTCTAGAGCAAATCCTTTTTTTATCAATAAAAGATGAACTTTCGATATAAATTTTCGTCATTTTTCAAAGCTTGCTCATTTTAAAGACCATGTCAGCTTTTTCTTAAAGATCATAAACCCTTGGATTTTGCATCATTCTGTATAAATGTTCATTTCTTATACCTTATGTGCTTTTATATTTTTCCAACCTCAAGTAGATCATTTAAGGAGCCAACTATCTCTGTAACACCCTATATCAGGTTAGTTATGAGATTCAGATATCGAATGTCACACTCGGATCTAGGTTTCTTTAAGAGGGCTTATTAAATTTTATTTATTTATAACCGTATCCAAGTTAATTTAGTAATATTTTAGTGGTTTTAATAGATTTTTAGGTAGAATTTTATATTTTTGGTTGAATTTGAATTATGGATGAAGAAATTTGAGGAAAATATACGTGGAAAGATTTAGCCAAAGTGGGAATTCTAGAGAAATCAAGTAAAATCAAAAGAAAAATGGAGGAAAAGATGGAAAAGGAAGAGAAATTATGGTGAAAGCTTGGAAAATTGGTAAATGGATACCTAAACTAACTAATTTCATGTAATCCTAGTTTATGTATTTTTGGACTTTTGATGTAAATGATGCTTAAATTTAAATTAAAGGTAGATTAGTAAAATTAAATGATAAATAATAGGAGTGGTATGAGAAATTGTATAAAAGAACGATTAAAAATAAGAAAATGGTTTAGGAACCCATTATGTCCCTTAATGATAAATTAAGTAATGTTAGTTTTATTTTAAATTAATGGTAGATTAATATAGTTGTGTGATAAATAATGAGATATATGATGTTAAATGTATAAAATTATGGTTAGAAATAGTACATTAGTTATGAAACCTATTATATAAGAAAATTAAATTGATTTAAGGTTAGAATTATATTTAATATGCATGAAAATATGGTAGAAATGTGCTTGATGAATTAAACAAATTTAAATGTATTTAACCTAGTGATAGCCGATCGAAAAGAGAATTATGGAATTATAAAGGAATGAATGATAAAAATAAAGAAACAATGTTAGGTACATGAAAATTGGATCTCGAAAACATGATAGAAATGTACTTTATGAATTAAACAATTTTAATATGAATGTGGTATGCTATGCTTGATTAATTTGATAAGATTATGATGATTTAAAGCATGAAAATGAAGTTACATGATGAATTAGAGATAATGATGTACATTGTATGAGATGTGATTGTCATATAATATCAAGATGTGAAAAAAATATTAATATGTTGTATATTTTATGTGTATGTATTTAACCTATTGATAGCCAAATAAAGAATTATAGAATTATAAAGGAATGAATGATAAAAATAAAGAAACAATGTTAGATATATGAAAATTGGATCTTGAGAACATGATATAAATTTATTTTGTGAATTAAACGATTTTAATATGAATGTGGTATGGTATGCTTGATTAATTTGATAAGATTATGGTGATTTAAAGTATGTAAATGAAGTTACATGATGAATTAGAGATAATGATGCACATCATATGAGATGTGATTGTCACATAATATGGAGATGTGAAAAAAATATATGAATATGTTGCATATTTTATGTGTATGTGATGAGAATAGTTTTTTCCTTAGTATTTAGTAGTGAAGCCAGAGGTATAGAATACATATGGCTAGCCATAAGGGCATTCACTGCAGTATGCAGGTCATAGTGACTCATAATAGTGGACCAAAGACAGTTCCACACCATGATTATGAGAAAAGAGGATAGAATGAGAAAATAGAGAAAAAAAAGAAATAGTATGATGTGGTTGAGCTGCCCTCTATGTGGCCACCTTAACTTGTATTGGATATTTTGGGCTCATGTCAAACTCGAGGGTTTTCGTTACAATAAAAACTACTAGGGATGAAACAAAAATATAAGTGATAATATTATAACAAAAGGAGAAAAAAAATAAACAATTAATAAAGATGAAAATTAAGTATTAAAATTGGAGAAATATGGCAAAAAAGGTAAATAAAGGTAAAATGGTCAAAAGATGATGAAATTGTAATCAAAAAGGGTAAAAATGGAATTTTGAATGAATTTGGTAAATGAACGATAAAATTATAATTTAGTGAAAAGTTAAGAAAATAAGGACAAAACTATAATTTTGGTAAAAGATTTGAATTTAAGGACTAAAATGAAAAGAAATGTAATTTGTAGGTTAAAAATGTTAAAAATGGGGAAATTAATGGTAAAATAGAAATTATGAAAAAAATGAGGATGAAAATGTCAATTTAGTTAGAGAAGGAGCTTAGATATCAATTTAGTGAAATACGGGACCTAGATGTCATATTGAGAAAGATAAGACTTAAATGTTATCTTGATAAAAGTTAAAGACCTAAATGAGATTTTAATAAAAGATAGAGGTTTAAATATAATTTTTGAAAAATGAAGGGAACATTAGAGGTATGTAGTGCACATGTAGGAGGTGGAATTTAACAGAATTGTCTTATGTACATGCAATATGTACAATTATACATAATAACGAATGTAACATTCTAAAATTTTCATCCGACATGCATGGTATATTTAAAGCAAGAATAGTAATTTTAAGACAATTTTTGAAGTGATTGTAGTTGAATAGTATAGAAAAATTAAAAAGTGTACAAATGTTAAACATGCTCAGACTAGAGAAATCCTAGGATGGGTGACCTAATAGTATAATTTAAGAAGAAATTAAACTTAAATAGGTCCTCAAAGAAGACAGTAAAGATTTTACTTAATACCATAAACTTAGTTGATCACAAGTTTGATTGAGCCCTAAAATATTTTAAAGATCTTCAAAAATTATTCTGATCATATAGATCCATTATAAATAGTATAAATTAGTTATCAGAAGTGAAAAATAAATTTTTTGATAATTTTAAAATTTTAGATTTCGGACCGACTGACTTTTTTTTTTGGAGCTGGAAGTATACCAAAATCATATCGGAATGATATGAAATTTTAATCACATGCTTCTGCATATGTTATTACATGCGGGTCAAATTTTCATAGCATTCTGACAAGTAAAACATTAGTTTCAGAAAAATTGTGAAATTTGAAATTAAATTAATTAGTGGACTTAATTATCATATTTAATTTAACAAAGGGCATAATTATCATTAGGAAATATGATCACCTACATGCATCAGCATAGCATAAAAGAGGTGTAAGAACCAATGAAACCTTGACAAGTGACTTAAAAATAAGCTATTGGATTAAATAGTAAATGGAAAAATCATAGTCATTAGTTTGGTGGACTTAAGGGTAGCTTAGGTCTATAATCCTCTACAATTCTGCCCAAAAATTTCTCATCTTCCCCCTCTTTTCCTCCAAAAATCGAACCAACCCTTCACTTAGATTTCCACCTTTTTTTCTTCATTTTTCTCACCTCTCACCATATCTCAAGCCTTAATTTCATCCAACTATACTAAAAAGTATTCTCTTCATCCTAGAAATTAAATTGAAGCTAGAAGAAGCTTTGAAGTTGATATATATATATATATATATATATATATATATAAAGTGTATTATAGTCTTTTAATACTTGGCTCCTTAAAAATAAGGAATTTATTTGCAAATTTCACCTATTTTGATAGAATTTGGTAAATGTATAACGAATTTCAAGAAATTTAATTCACGAAATTCAATTTCTATTTTTCTTTTTGAATTCCAATCATAAATATTTGGAATTACAAATGAATTCTATAAAATTTTATGAAATTCATTCATTCCAAGCAAGGGATTGTTTGGTTCATTGTATGATTCATTAATGTATTGTTCTTTGGAGTATAATGTTTGAGATGATGATTCTTCCCATGATACTGTACTCCATAATTTTGATCTATAATTTAAGAATCATAATTTTAGCTAATTTTGAGAATCACCAATTGGTGATTCTCAATGATTCTCACTTTTACTTTTACTGTTTTAATCTTATTACTTTTACTTTTTACTATAATTAATTTTATAACTATTTATCTATCTATAATAAATTATCATTACTCTATTACTTAATTACTTTTATTAATGTTTAAATATTATGAATGTAATATTTAGATTTATTTATATTATGATTGTTTAAATTATTTATTAAAATTTTAAGTTAATATTTATTAAATAAATATTAAATTTTATTATTTTGAAAATATTAATATTATTTGTGATAATATTAAAATTATTATTTTGAAATATTAATAATTATAACAATATTTATATATTTAAAAATTAAAAAATAATTATGTTATTTTTATAATAAAACTGTACAATATCATATAGTTGAACTAAATACAAAATATTATAAAATTATATAATATCATATAATTTTTTTAAATATTATATAATTAAATTATATTATATCATACGATGCTATACTATCATGCTATACTATATTATACAGTACGTAAATAATTCACGTGCTACCACCAACCATTCAGGCCTATTTTGAATTGGGTCTCTTTTTTAACTTTTTCCAGCCTCTGTTAGTTTGAGATCACCTTTCAGAAAACACACCCAGTTTAACGATATAACAGTGAAGAAATTCAGGAACCGCAACGATGACAGTAAGCATCAAAGAGTACGAACTCACAAACGACACTCACAATCTCTACGACGTCACCTTCTTCACCGACCAGATCCGCACTCTACTCACCCACGATCCCTCTCTCGTCCACCACTGGCTCCTCGAAACCCAGCATTCCATTCACCAATCCAGCCCTCCTACCATCGTTGGCCTTGACGTCGAGTGGCGCCCCAATTTCAACCGCCATGTTGAGAACCCAATTGCGACTTTGCAACTTTGCATTGGCAGCCGTTGCCTTATCTATCTGATCAAGCATTCCCCAAATATTCCTCAATCTCTAGTGGACTTCTTTAGCAATAAAAATGGGAATTTTGTTTTTGTCGGTGTTGGCATTGAAAGTGATGTTGAAAAATTAGTGGAGGATTACGAATTAAGTGTGAAGAATACAGTGGATTTGAGGGGTTTGGCTGCGGAGAGATTAGGGGCCAAAGTGTTGAAGAATGCTAGATTGAAGGAGTTAGCCAAAGAGGTGTTGGGGAAGGAGATTAAGAAGCCCAAGAGAGTGACTATGAGTAGGTGGGACAATTTGTGGCTTACTTCTGATCAGGTACAGTATGCTTGTCTCGATGCTTTTTTGTCTTGTGAAATTGGGAGGAGTTTATGTGCTGCTGGACCTTGAGCTTTCTAGGGTTAATTGATGGAATGTTTTCAGGATATTTTTTTTTTTTCTAGCTCTTAAAATATTTTACTGTTAGTTGTTGATTGTTTATATATAGCCCTTTTCAATTTAATAAAGGTTTGGCTTGGTTGGTGATTGTCCACTGCATTTTTCTATGTTTATTTGCATAATTAAATTTGCTGATAAACTAGATGAACAAACATTAGATAAAATATGTGAAATTCCTATACTCCATACCTTAATTTTGGCACTACCAATGAGTTTCTTTTGCCATTATATATAATTTTAGTTGTTTTAGCATTAATATATAGCCAAGGACTAACCATAACAATTTTATATTCATAATTTTTGCGAACCTGTAAAATAAAAAATAAAAATAAAAATAAAAAAAGAGGTTGCTTTTAACATTTACCGCTCCAATTTGTATTAACTACAAAAAAATAAATACTCATTTTGTACAGAGTATAAACCAGTCTTCCATTTGTGCAATAAAATGGAATGGAAGTTATCATCATCTTTCCAAATAAGTACATAAAAGCAAGCAATCAAAACTCAAGTAAGGGAAACTTAAGCTTTAAATCCATGCTATAGCATACAACTGCTTGTTGCCTACAGAAAAAAGGTAACATCAAGCATCGCGTAGAGAATCATTAAGAATTGTATTCCTTTTGTTTCTTTGCTTGCCTTGAGGATGACTATCATAAATAAGAACAGAGCAATAAATCTCTCCATTTATATTATATAGAAAGTGAGCCGCATCTTATATGCTTCAAACAATATATTTCCATCTAAAATGCCATTTGGAGAATTCCTAAATACAAAAAATTAGTTGAGATGTAATGATCTTGGCTAGCTATTAATAATATTTAATCATAATTCCAAAAATTACTAACCATATCATACGTTTTCTTTATCATCAAGTTCAAATAAGAAATATTTCCTTGTTTACGGAGCTTTAGACAGAAGAAAAATGCACACAAGATAAAGAGCCTTATCTAGACTTTAGCTTGATGGTTTTTCTACTGAAATTCTATTAAACCCGTAAACAAGAGAAGATATGTCACTATAACATTGTCATGGTTATTTCATCACAGGTTTTCTTGAAGAAGTCATATGAACAAATGTCACCTCATTTGTTGCTGCAATGGATACGTTAGACGTGCGTTATTTGCATCTTTTAAATACTGTAAATACAACTTAAGGTGGTAAATACAAACATTTTAAAGTTCAGATATCATATTTTTTTTTACAAGTTTAGGTGGGAAAAAGATGTATCAAGCCTTAATAAAATTATAAATCATGTATTTGTTTTTTTTAAAAAAAAAAAACAAAGAATAATATATAGCTATAAAATAAGAACTAACCATAGTATTTTTTTTTTTTTTTTTTATTCACAATATCTATTTAAGTCAGAATCCTTAAGAAAATCGGGCTGTGGTGTAGTGTGTAGAAATTAGAAACTAGAAACCATTTAGGTGTGAGAATGCCTTCAAGAAATTGTTAATGTTGTCAATTTTTTTACAGAGATTAAATTTGTCCATGTTAATAGGTGCAGGAATGCCTTAGCTAATAGGGTTTTTACCAGAAAATAACAAACTAAATTCCATGTCTATTCAATAAAACACAGCTTTATTTGTTCTCGACATTTTGCAACAGTTATTAAAGATTCAAAATCTAGGTAGAAAGTTAACAACAAATTACAGAATAAAAAATTTGGAAAATTACATATCGGCAGGCACACGTTTATACAATTGAGAGGGCAATCGAGGCGTGGCAACTGCTTGTAAAGGGGTTCGCATATAAGTGACTAATCCAGGACTTTCAGACATGTCAATCTCCTCAACCTTCACCCCTTGAGCTGGCGTCCAACTAAAGTGATGCAACAAGTGACCTAACATTGACGTTACCAAATTGATACCAAGTTGTGCACCAGGACACACCCTCCTTCCTGCACCAAATGGAAGTAGTCTAAAATCATGACCCTTCATGTCCACATCCTCCTCCAGAAACCTCTCTGGCCGGAATTCATTCGGGTTCTTCCAAACGGCCGGATCACGAGCAACAGCCCATACATTCACATGAACATTTGATCCCTTTGGTATATCATACCCTCCAATTTTAACATTTGCGTTTGCACGGTGGGGTAACATTAGCGGGGTTGGTGGGTGCATTCTTAGTCCTTCTTTTGCTATACATTGTAGGTAGGGAAGACTTGAAAAATCAACCTCCGTCATTACACGCTCAAAACCACCCACACGGTCTAGCTCCTCTTGTGCTTTCTGTTGCACTCTTGGGTTCTTAATTACCTCTCCCATTGCCCATTCTACTGCTATTGCTGTTGTGTCCATACCTGCTGTTATCATATCCTGAACAAAATTTTTATTAGCTATAACATTATCTAGAGATGGTATTTTTCACTTTATCAGTTAACAATATTATTCAAAATACGATTTGACAGTTAAAGTAAAAATAATGTTAGCCAATGCCATTTCTCAATTGATAAATAGTTCAAGCCATAACTTCAAGTGACATACCCAAAGTAGTCCAATAATTGTGTCCTCGCTAAGATCGTATTTTTCTCGCAAAGTAAGCAATGCATCAACAAAATGTTGTTTAGCACCACCAGTTTTTTCGCGAGCATGTGTATGCTCATCCATGATAATTCGAGTAAGGCGGTCTCTTCGAGCTCCGTGCTTGGCAAATGCCTCCTCCTCAAGTGGGAACATCCATCGAAGCCATGGAATATGTTCTGCCATCGCAAGTGAACCACCTAGCTTCAGTCCGTTTTCATTAATTGCTTTGAATTCTTTGCCCTGGTCATCCATTATGCCCTCTGCATTCACAAATCGCTTGCCAAATGCCAGCCTTGTAATGTTGTTGAATGCAACTGCCCCCAAATATTTCCTCACTAGCAAACTTTTCCCATTATTTTCTGCATTTGCATTGTGTTTTTGAATGGTTCAGCTTTAGTTAATCTTCATTGAATCACATAATGAGAAATGATAATAACAAGAAAGGATTTCATGACTTCGGGCCAGGCCCAATAGTTATATAAATCACTAACACGTCAAGAAATTAAGAAGCTCAACTGTAAATGACGATCTGCTCAATAATCGCAACAATTGGAATCAAACTAATATTTAAATCTCCCACCTTATTACTATGTTTTTTGTCTAAAAAAAATGCTTAATGGGCCAGCTATTACCTACGCCAACAAATGGTCCGAAGCCTAACATAAGGAAAAAAGTTTCGGAAATTAGAGAAAAATATGAAGAATTTCTGTTAAACCTACAGTTCATTTATATTAAATTAAAATGTGCATAAATTTTTATAATTACAATTAATAAAATTAAATTAAATAGAAATATAACAAAAAAAATCTACCCATTAATTATAATGTTAAAAAAAAGCCAACTATACTTTGAAATAGATTAAAATGAAAAAATACACAAAAATTTAGTATTAGTTATTGCCAATTATGATGCTCCTGAATATGGTTGGACATCTTTCATTTTTGTTAGCAGTAATCTAGAGAGTAAAAAACAAAAAGCATCATATGTAATATCAAAATGATTCAAGATAAGCATGCTCTTAAAAAGAACAATTGCCCACCAAATAAATTTATCTACACAAGGCACATACAGGGGAAAAAAAAAAGAAGAAGAAGAAGAAAAGTGGGTTACCAGGATTTGTGCAGTCCAAAAAAATAGATTCAACCATGGCAGTAACTTCATCTTCTCTAATTGATCTTAAAGCTTCAAGTCTTTTAGGTGTGAAAAGTTCAAGAGTACAAACTTTTCTAACCTTAACATAGTGAGGCCCATAGTCAGCCCATATAAGATCTTTACCATTTCTGCTAAATCTAGCAGACGATCTATTTCTATGCCTATCAGCTAACTGTTGATCATTTTCTTTTAGAACTTGTCTAGCCAATTCTGCATTCGTAACTATCACGTTCAGAGTCGATCCGAACCAAACCGAAAATATCGGACCATATTTCTCAGCCCATTCTGCAAAGCACCGGAATCTCACCGGCTTTATTTGGTAGAGGTTTCCGACCACCGGCCACGGCGTTGGTCCCGGCGGAAGCTTGAAGCGGAGGTGCCGGTAGAGAAGGTAGGCTAATACAAGGACAAAGATTGTAGTTGGGATAAGAGGAATAACCATGATTAGAATTAGGAAAGAAATGATTGAATCTAGCTGAAGAAATGGGACGGGGCATGTGTTGATATATAACAGAGAGGGAGTTGGTGAGGTTTATAAAAGAATATTTAATATTTTTATTTTTAATTTTAAAAGATTGTATAAGACGTGGATATTATTTGGAGTGTGATTAAATGTGTCCGTGCGCAGTGAGCACAAAGGTGAACATCGTTTGGAGCGTGACTAGATGTGCCAGTGCATAATCAGCATGCATGTTCATACATGTGCATACCGTGATGAAATCAAATGTATTCATTTGATCCCACGGTGCGCAGGAGCACATCTAAGTAATTTTTTATTATTTGGCATATTAATATGCTGTATATTTATAAAAAAAAGTGGAAAGAATAATAAAAATGGCATTTCATATTTTTATTCGACAATAAATATTAATTTTTAATGTATTAAAAGATTTTAAATCTCGTTAGTTTTTCTCTTTTATAAAAAGAAAATTATAAAAGAAAACAATTTCGAGGGAGACTCCAAATATCATTTGGTATATTACATATACTTTATATTTATAAATATAAACCGTAAAAAAATAATGTTTTAATAATTTTCATTGATATTTAATACATACATGTGTTGCCCCTAATCATCTTGACGCGAGGCGAGAGAGTCAAAGTTGATTGCCAATGTGCTGATGGCGCGTGTGTGAACTTCAATGGATTAGAAGTGGATTAGGTTTTAGCATCGGTTGGTGGTGGTTGGTGGAGGATGTGAAGGAAACAAGGGATGGTAATATGAGGTTGACGATTGTATTGCTTTTGCCCACAGAAAGTGCCGAACCAAAAAGTGAAAAATCCATTAAAACGCAAAGAATACAAAGGTAATCACTTTACTTGGACTTCATTATGTTTTTTATTTTTTAAAATTATAGCTAGTAGTTTTGCATTCATTTTTATTTCTAGTTAATTAGTCTCTTTATTTTATTTATTGCAATAACTTTTATTATCTTTTGTTATTTTTTTTTCATTTAGAGTGATAATGTTTAAATTTTAATGAGCGTTAATTATATATTTTTTATTTTCCTTTTATTAAAAAAATAATTAATAGGATAAGAATGTAAAATTATAAAAAAAAATTTAGTAAAAAGATATTATAGTAAATTATAATTAATATTTTATAAAATAGATGATAATTAGTGATTTTCTTTGTATGTGTGGGGAGCTGAAAATTATCGCATTTAGTGGAATAAAGGAAGTAATAGCTAACAATTAACATTTTTTATTTGTAATTAGTTGTTGTTTTGCATGATGCATTGTATTTTTCAATTATTATTTTTATTATATATAACTTGTTTTAAAATTTTTTATTTTGCTAATGATAATCGAACTCTACATAACAATTCAGGATCATAGACTAAATAATAGAGTCCGGATCCAAGTAACAGAGCCCAAATCTAACCTGAGTTTTACAATCTTTACATTTCCATAACTTTTATAATGATGCAACCTTTGCACTTTCATAACAGCTCAGGCAATCAATGATGAACGATTAGTCTAAATTAATTATCTTGACTTTAATGAGCTTTCTAGCCAACAGTTCTATAAATAGCTTAATAAACTCACAGGTCAGGTATGATTTTCTCCCACACTTAGCACTACATTCAAGCCAACAGTTCCATATAGAGATATAACATGCCATGAAATACATGTAATACATGATTGAACATTATGATATAAATATAAAGTTAGCCTAAACATGAGAATTTACTACAAGAAAATTGACTTTTAACGACCAAAATTTAGCGAAGGGATGAAAATCTTGTCGTAAAAATATTCAAATTACGAAGGGAAATTAAACCGGTCGTTAGTTGTTAAATTTTATTATTATTTAACAAGGGTTAAAAATTCAGTGGCTGAAGAGCAGTAAATCCGGTCATAAATACATTAAAAAATTTGGCGGGATCTTACTAAAGTTTACCTCCAAAATAAATTCCTCTTATTTTATTTTCTAAAAATAAAACATATAATAACAATGCCCACGAAAAACTAAAAGACGAAAAAAAGCAAATAAACCCAACTAAAAAAAGAGCAAATCCTTTTCTTTCCGCCAAAAAACCCTAAATCCTTTTACTTGGTTGTCACTCCTTCGAAACCTATCTCTGTAAACTTTTTTTGTGTCTTTTTGATTTTTTGATTTTTGCTCTCATCCAGCCACCATCAACGATTTTTTTTTGGCTGGTTACCGATCAAGACTCTGTTGCCGACAAGCTTCATTGATTTCGGTATGTATGCTTTTTTTAAATTCTTGTGCTTTTGGTCCAATAATTATCTGGAAAGCTAGAACCCTAAAACCATGGAGTCCGACTTTCCTTATGTTGCTTCTGTCTTCATTATTTAGCTTTATGTTTTATCCCATTTGCTCGTTCCATACCCTTCATTGTTCTTCATGGTAATTATCTTCCCATCTTTTTCAAGCTTTTTTTATTCTATTATTCATAGTTTTATTCCCTTTCAATGATCTGTTATTAACTCTGGATGTTTTTCTATTTCTGGGTGTGCTGATTTTGCTGGTTAATGGGTACAAGAGGACAGATAAAGGGTGATTATTAGAAATTATGGAGTCTAATTGTGATAAATATTAGTGCTTTCATGTTTAGTATATTTAATGTAATGAATTAATCGATTTTGGAAACCACAGGTTTTGGTGTTGAAACTACTCATTGATTCACTTAACTGATGATGTTAATTTTTAACCGTGAAATTAATCTGTAACTATCTAAATATCTTCTTTTTTCTATGATTTAATCTGCTCTTTACAAAATTTTAAAGTTAATTTTCGTCGGTATTCTTGCTTAGCTGCAAATAATTTGGGATGTTCTATTCTAATAATAAAATGGAACTGCAGATTAGCTATTTTTGCATAGTTCATGTTATATGGTGCATTGAAATTGGCATAACTTTTTGCCAGTTTTGAGTTGGGATGTGAGGCTTTTTGTCTAGTCAGTTAGGTTTGTGTTTTGTTTGCTCTGCTCTACCTGCTGCTTGCTCTTTTCTGCTTTGTAGAAATGTTTTTGGCAGTTCAAGGCTTGAAGATCAGAATATTGTGGGAGTATGCTGGCTTCGATTTTTTTTGACTTCTTCTTATGTGTTTTCTCTATAATCTCTTCTACTGTTGGGTTGTTTGTTGTGCTGAGGAATTGTTCCCTTCTTCTCTGATCTGCTGGTGATAACTCTTGTTTGCTGCTGAAGGATTAGTTTTTGATCTGGAGGTTTTAATTGGGATGGTTGTTTTTTATTTGGTATTTAGGTTTTTTGTTGTTGTCACTGGGCCTGCTGAAAGATATTAAGTTTCTCACCGTTACTATCCCCCTTTCTTCTTCTTTTATATCTGCTGCCAGTGGGACCACCTAATCTCTTTACTCTGTTGGTAATTTGTTTTGTCCATATTCTTCTCTTAGTCTTTACTTGCTGGAGTCTTATATCTTTCATGGCTTGATATATGGAAGGCTTCTAATGGCTTAAAATATCCAATCTTTCTCACATCTCTGAATGCTAATTGGATGACTGTTGTGTTAGTCATGTATATGTATCTTGAGTGAAATAATGGTATAATTTTTCTGTTTATTCAATTATTATTATTTTACCTTCCATAGTCAATTTCTCCAATGTGTTTGCTTTTGCAAAATATGGATCTTAAATATTGTTGGGGTGGGATTTATTATTAGTTAATAGGTTTTCTGATTTCAGAGTTATATTAGAATTTCTATGAATTCGATTATTATTATTATTATTATTTTACCTTCCATAGTCGATTTCTCCTATGTGTTTGCTTTAACAAAATATGGATCTTAAATATTTTTGATTTTAGTATACTCTTATATTGAATATGGGATTTTTAGTACTTAGATTATATATGATATCTTTAAATGGTCATTTATCAAGATATATTGGACAGTTATGATTATTGGATATGTTGTTGTCTAGTTATTATTTTTTTCTTATTTAGATCTATTCAGAAACCTTTTTAGTTCATTAGAAGTTGGCTGTTAGTAGATTTTTTGATATAACACGTATGGGTTGTGCTCAGTGTTGCTTTATGAGCTTGTTTTCTTTGATCTTCCTATTGCAATAGGTCTGATAAGCAATTGATTGTCGTTTGTCAGTTGATTGCTTTTTTTCACGTCTTACTGTGGTTGTTTGATGTGTATATTGATTTGAAATAGTACTTGCTAATGTGGTCATTGAAGTCTGTCATTTTCTTTATTTGATTATTCTATTTTTCGTCATGTATATGTATCTTGATTGAAAATTTATACCACCAATCATGTTGGCAAGTCAAGATAGTTAATTGGAACCTTCATTCTTCTGAAATTGATGGTCTTCTTTGCCTTGCTTGTAGTTAACTGCTTTTCTCATTTGTGTCAAATATTTTGTACATAATGTGACCATGAACTATAAAGATGTAACTATGAACCAGAATTGTGCTCTATGTTCTGTTTATGTTGAGTATGCACAAACTATATTCCTAAAAGTATTTGATTAAAATTGAGACAGTTTATCTTGTTTGAGTCTTGTGTAATGCTTGTGCCTTAAAGGTTACTTATTCTTAACTAAAATGTGCAGATCTTGGTCCATATACTCTGGATTTCACCTCAAGTGGGAGATACATGGTTGTTGCTGGGCGCAAAGGTCACCTGGCAGTTGTAGACATGAAGAATGTAAGCCTAATTAAAAAGATGCAGGTATGCTGTGCCACTTTCAGGTTGAGACTCTCCTTAGCATGTTGCTATTGAATTTTAGACTAGACGTGTTATCTCTATTGACCTTTGATGCTTAGATGACTTATAGGTTTACTTATTCTAGCCAATTATTGTTAAAATCCTAATTTCACTTATAAATTATATGAGTTAACGATCTAAAATAGATTTAACTTGTGTATAAATTAGAAACGAATAATATCGTGGTACCCTGGTTGATTAACTTGTTAAAAACTTAAAATTATTAGTCTATTGGCTAAGTACATGTACGACAATCCATGAATCATAAAAAAAGTAGTTAACTGCCAAAATAAGTGGACCATGAATGAAACTCTGTTTCATTTCTTTTCTTGCATAATTCAAAGAGAATTCAGGAATGATATGCAATCATTTTAGTGGTTTTGGTTAAATTTAAGGTGAATTAAAGTTGGTTAGTTTCTCGCATGAAAGATTGAGGTGAGGTCATATCACTTAATTTTCCCTTTGGATGTTCTAAGACAATTTAAGAATCAAATCTCTATAAATGAAGAGTTTTTAAGAGACGTGTATACAAAGAGTAGTCATTTAACTGTCAATGGGATGCTTCCTCTATTGAAATGTGCCACTTCTGAGGTAGCTTGCAGAATGGGAATAACATGCCATGTTTGCTGAAATGGAAATGTCATTTATACCATCTTATGCAATCATTATCTAAATCTTTACTAAGATAGATGCAGTATAATGGGTATAAAAGCCATTTAAGCCAATGAAAATTGCCAACAAAAATCTGTGTGTATTTGAGAAAGATGAATTAAATCTACGAAACAAATATTTCATTTTGATCTAGAGCAATTATAGCTTTACAGAATGTAGTCCGAGTCAAAAAATACTAAATTTTAATTTTTAACACTAAAATCACTTGACTTTAACTACTATAACTAAAATGTCCGCTAAACCAGTTTTTAATGACTGCCTGTAATGTTTTTGAAATAATTATATCACAATTAGCATTGAATCCCAAACAGAGTGAAGCATTTAATAGGTAAGTAAATATGTTCCAGGATATAAATTCTATAATATTTTTTAAGTATATGGCAGAATATATATTGTTTTTTGAAATATTAATAATTTCTTCTTTTATGATTGTGATTGCATTTTACATGTATTTCCTGTAGTCTTTTTACACAAATTTTCATCATGTTTGATTTGCAATATGATAATATGTTGTTAATATATTATTAAACTTATTATTATTTTTTACTTTCTTAGCCATTTGATCTACTGCCTTTATAAATGAATATTAATTATAAATTTATATTTGCAGGTTTTTCGATCAATGGACAACGGAGATTTGATGCTCATTATTCATTTTTTTGAAAATTCTAGCTAGATAGATATTGGTATATCTATGGGCTATTTTTCTAAACAAATTTATATATGACAAATAAAATGTTAAACAATTTCGAAATATTGCTATACTTTGTAATTGGCTTTTTGCAATTTATGAAAAGAGTATTTATTATATTTTTGGATATGTATGTATGTGTTGGAGTGTGAATAGGGTGTATGTGAAATATTTAAATAAAATTGTTTATATTAATTATCGGATGTACATTTAGCGATGAAAAATTCGGTCATCATTTGTAATTATTAACGACCGGATTTTCTGTTAAAAGATATAAACAATTTGTGAAGGGAGTTTTTGGTCGTTATAGTTAATTTTTACGACCAGATTTTCCTTCGCTGAAAGTGGTAAACAATTAATGAAATAAGAAACCGGCCGTTAAAAGGGCTTTTTTAACGACCGGACTTCCCTTCGTTAAGAGCATAACACAATTAGCGAAGGGAAATCCAGTCGCTAAAAATTTATATTTAACGTCTGGATTTATTTCGGTCGTTAATAACTTTAACGACCGGATATTAATCTGGTCGTTTATCTATTAACGACGGGGCTTTTAACGACCGGTGATGACCGGATTTTTACGATCATTATAGTATTTTAACGATTGAATTTTAACTTTTAACGATCGGATTTTCTCTCGTTAAAGAGCATTTTTCTTGTAGTATATGCAGATGATTTAGTTTATGTTATTACTAGGTCTATATATCAATTTTATGTATATATAACAATGCAACTAGAATATATGAGCACAATTGAGGGCATATATTGATGAACATGTATAAATATATGAATATGTACAATTGATAGTATTCAAACAAGATGATTACATATATATAAATGCCTATATTCATAAGAATATGCATTAATAATCAATGTTACATTATTATAATTACATGTGGATGCTTATATGCACATAAGTGTACAATGTGATGAATTGAACATGATGAATGATAATCATGTTGAATTATATCTTAATATATCTTAAGTGTAATTGAATATAAGTGATATATTGATAACATTGCATGCTTTAATGTGTATATCGACTCCATGATCATAAATGCATTAAATGCAATATTGTTGAGTAATTAAAGATTCATTGAGAGCCTGAATTTCACATAATAGTGGATAGACAGGTATACCTATAAGGGATAGTGATTGCAGCTGCCAGTGTTCGCATCGAAAGATATCTAATGTTTTGATACCTATTGACATCCACTGTTTCGATTGTGCACAATTTTGAGCTATTCAATGATATTTTTGATTGGGAGTAAGGAATCATCAAGCCGGTTGAGAATTTTTGGGATCAATAGATCCTTCTGCATCACTTAGCTTGGGATATGGAAGTGCTTAAGAAGATTGTAACTGAAAAATTACTTGCTGTTCAGAAAAAGGATAAAGAGAACGTGAAAGCTCAAGCTCCACCAGAACCAAGTCTTAAAGCTGAAGAGGCATCCGCAACTGCTGCAAAGACTGAAGATGATGATACTTTTATAAACATAGTTTATGTTCCCGAACTTTTTGATGAGAATGATAACTTTTTTTTTATTTTATTAATAAGATGAACCATGTTATTTACTTGTGTGATGTTTCTCCTGATTTCAATATGTATAATCATGATCATCAATCATTCATATTTGGCATCAATTTAACTAATACATATTCATTTAATCTCATAACAAAAGAAAATCCTATTAGCATCAAACATAACTCCTGAAGAGAGTGAAAAATTTTAGAGAATATTGAAAAAATATGAAAAATTCTTTACTTGGACCTACAAGGACATACCGAGAATCGATCGAGAGATAGCAGAACATATCATCCTAACCTACTTGGATTATAAACCGATTCAGAAGAAACTTAGAAGGCTTGGGCCAGAATGGACTGAAAAAGTCAAAGAAGAGGTGAGGAAATTGATAGAGGCTAAGTTCCTGGTAAAGGTTCAGTACCTAACATGGTTAGCTAATATAGTCCTTGTAGCTAAGAATGATGGAAGAGTTAAGGTCTGTGTGGACTATAAGGATTTGAAAAAAGCTTGCCTAGAGGATGACTTTCCCTTACCTAATATAGATGTCTTAGTGGATACTGCACTGCTCATACCATTTACGATTTTGTGGGTGGATATGCCAAGTATAATAAGATTTTGAATAAGATTATGCATAGGATCAAGACAACTTTCATCATCGAATAGGGTCACTTATGCCTACCGTGTCATGCCTTTTGGACTTAAGAATACAAGTGCCACCTATCAAAGGATAACAACTACGATTTTAGATGACTTGATCCATAAAAAGGTGGAAGTATATGTAGATGACATGAGGATCAAGTTGTCGAAAAGGCCACTTCAAGGCTTTGAAAAAGTTTTTTCAAAAGATTGATAAGTATAACCTTCGCCTCAACCCCAAAAAAGTGTATATTCAGGGTTAGCTCAAAAAGCTTCTAAGATATATGGTAAGCCGGAGGGGGATAGAGATAGATCCTGACAAAGTAAATGCTATTAGGGAAATACCAGTGCCCTAAAGGGAGAAGAAGATTAGAGGATTTCTATATAGGCTTTTGTATATAAGTAGGTTCATAGCCAAGTTAACCTCGATTTGCAAATCGATTTTCAAACTACTTAGAAAAGATCAACCAATGGCTTGGAATGAAGATTGTCAGAAGGCATTTTACACCATTAGAGAATACCTTTTACATCCACTGGTGTTGAGACCCTTATAGGTAGGTAAGCCCCTAATTGTGTACTTAGCCATAGAGGATAGTTCTGTGGGAGTTATAATGATTTAGGAAGATGACTTTGGGATTGAATATGCAATACACTATCTTAGTAAGAAATTCTTGCCATATGAGGTTAGGTATGGGGGAAGTGGAAAAGATTTTTTTTGGCAATCATATGGGCTTCAAAAAAACTAAAGCAATGGCTAAGCAGAACCCATTTAGGTTTCTACAGGAGGCACCTTCACTCCTAGAAAGGATGGGTAGGTGGTTAATCCTCTTACAGGAGTTTGACATTGAGTATATGACGAGGAAAACTATCAAAAAAAGAGCTATGGCATACTTCCTAGCTGATCAACCATTAGAAGGGGAAGATATGGTTTATGAGTTTTTGGATAAAGATATTACAACCATAACAGTGTAGGATTGGTAGATGCATTTTAATGGAGTTGTGAATAATAAAGGTGCTAGAGTAGGAGTACTTTAGTGACCTAGAGGGCAAGAAGCTACCTTTAGCTAAGAAGCTAAGATACAAAGTTACGAACAATAAAGCAGAGTATAAAGCCTACATCTTTGGGTTGGAAGCCTTGTTCATTATAGGGGAAAAATTTGCAGAGGTATTCGGGAACTCATCTTCGGTAGTCTATTAGGTGAAAGGTGAATGGTCTATAAAGGAAGAATGGTTGATGCCCTACATTAAGTGTTTGAAGGCTTTGGGTAGTCAGTTTGAGCTATGCACTTTTTGATATTTACCTAAAGATAGGGACCAGTTAGTCGATGCTTTAGCTACCTTGGTATCAATATGGGATAACACGAAAGGGGTAAGTATGAAACATGTGTTGATCTCTAGTTCTAACAAGCCATACTTTGAAGCTGAACAAGTAATGGACATTGAGGTGGATGATGGAAAACCTTTGTATTTTGACATTTAAAATTACTTAGAGAAGTCAGTGTCCTTAGAAAAGGATACTAAAAAGGACCAAAGAATGCTCTATAAGTTGTCTACTCAATTCATTAGTAGAGGTGAAGTACTGTATAAGAGACAACCTGACAGTATTTAGTTGAGATGCCTAAATGAGAAAGAAGTTAAAAAATTCATAAACGAGGTACATATAGGTGTGTAAGGAGCTTACATGAATGAATTAGCTTTGGCAAAGAAGATCATACGTCAAGGGTTCTTTTGGCATACAATGGATACAAACTACTCTAAGTATGTGAAAGAATGCCAGTTGTGCCAACATTATGCAGATTTAAGATACTTGCCAGTTTCTGAGCTTTGTAACCTTACATTGCCTTGGCCATTTGTAGTATAGGGTATAGACATCATAGGTATGATCCATCCACCAGCAACGGATATATATTTATCATAGTTGCCATAAGCTACTTTACAAAATGAGTGGAGATAGAATCCTTCAAGAAAGTAGATGCTAGGGACATAGCCAAATTCATTAAGAAGAATTTGATATGTATATATGGACTACCCCACCATATAGTGTCAGATAATGGGACATAGTTCCAAGTTGAAACCAAGTAGATTTATGTGAGCACAGCTAACATGATTAATTACAATGGTAATACAAAGGATGACTTGGCTATTTCTTAAGGGCCAATTACAAGATCAAGGATAAAGAGGTTTAAAGAAACTAAAAGTTGGTTTTGCCTTTAAATGGTCTTAATTTTTTGATTGAAGCTAAAACTAAACTATTGTTTTTTAGTGAATAGTTTACAATGTTTCAAGCATAATTAATTTTATAGAGGTCTAAATGCTATGATTCAAATTTATAATGAAACTAGACTTATATTTCTACAATATCTATGAAGAAAGCATAATTTTTTTCTATCTCTAAATATATCAAAAAGTAACTTGAATCCAAAACTATTGACAACATTATTTTCAGGAATGGTTCTCAATATTTTTGTAATATATTGAAATGCAAAAATGATTTTTAGGTAATTTTAGTTGGGTTATGAAATAAACTCTCATATCTACATTTTTTTATAAAGAAATAAAAGTCTAAATATGCTTCTAAACCTGTCTAAATATTGCACTACAAAAAAACTGCTAATTAGCTACAAAAAATTCCGTCGCTAATTACCAGAATTCCATCGCTAATATAATTTAGCGACTGCACAACGAACAGTCGCTAATAGCCTAGTCGCGAATATATTAGTGATGGAATACAAAATTAGTCACTAATTTAGCGAAGAAAAATTTCATCGCTAATTTATTTATGCTGTCGCTAATTTATATTCATAATTAGTCGTCGATATTATAATAATATTTAGCGACTACATTTTTCGTCGCTAATTATTATTGTACCAATAACGATAGGTTGCCACTAATAACTCCCATCACTAAATGTTAGGACAAAGATTAGTCACTAAATTTGTTGCTAATTATTTGTGAAATTCTTATTTTTACATATTAGCAACAGATTTGTTGTCGGGAATGCATTGCTAAATTATAGCATAATTTAATTTTTTTTGCAGTATTTATTAATTTTCATCCTATACATAATAAATGATCACACACATACACATATATATTTATATATTTATTCCAAAACATAATATATTCCAAAACACATATAAAAATAATTGAAATCGTACATAATGTTTGATAAAAGTAATTGAAATCATACATAATGTCATCAGACAATCTCTCTTAAAACAATACACACTACAAGAAAAATAAATTTTCCCAACGAATATAATTATGAAAATAAAATCATTAGCCACAAATTCATTTATAATACCAGCCTAGCCCCCACATTTTCCTCCTTGCCTGCTTGCTGCTTCACCAAATTCTTTTCATGCTGCATGATCCTCAAGAATCTCTCTATCTTCTAACTTCATTCCTAAATTCATAAGAACTCAATAACAATATTTTTGGGCAATTTCAAATAAAGACATCAAAATTATCTTGAAAACATCTTTACTTTTATTATCTATTATACCTTTGAGTCCATGTAATGCTCATAAATTTATATAAATATAGATATGTGTTAATTTCATACCGTGTTGTTATATAACTATCACAAATTTAATATTGTGATCATAATAAAATAATACAATTATTATTTTATACCAATAAAATTATAATAGCTAGATTTTGGATATTTGAACAATCAAATTGCGAATTGTGAATTGAATTCTATATTTTATAGAAATTATGTTCAATGTCCATGATTCTATCACTTCATACCATCCTAGAACAGAAGATAAGATTACTTTAACCAAGTTTTGGCTATTATGTATATTCACAAGTTCACTGATAAAAATAAAAAATAGGGTCAAAACAAAAAAAAAATAAATAAAAAACTACAGTTAGAAGTATATGAATGGTAGCTCTGACAAAATTGTAAGGAAATATTTTGAATTTATCCTAGTCTAAATTTATTGATGGCCATGGTATTAGCATTTAATCAAAAAGACCTATTGAATCATTTAAGATGGACTTAATATAATGAAATTTAAATCAAACTAGATTAATTGAATTAGTCATTCAGTTTGGTTCTATAAAAATAAATATAGTGTTTAAATCTACAAAGATGTAACAAAAGCAGAGAAGGAAAAGTTTATGTGATGGTAATCTTAGCATCCAATCAAACGACACTCGGATATATCCATAACCAATTCATTAAAAGAAGAAACTTTGCAAGTTATAACGAGAAGCCAAAATACCTATCAAAAATTGAGGTTAAAGACAATGGAGTTAAAAGTGTCATCTAAAAAACCTAGAAGTTATATTTTTGTTTATGCATTTTGTTAACTACCTTGCATAACAAACACAACTTGAGCATTAATGATATTCCAAATAATAGCACAATAAGGAAACATAAAAAAAAAACATCATATAGTAACAATGTAGAAGACCTTAAATTGCAAAAAATTAACCAAATCTCATTTATGGTAATATTTGTGTATTTGTATTGATAAACATCACGAGATAGTTTTGGTTATTCATTAGGCTAGTCATCACAGTTTTTTTTTACTTTCCTAAAATTTGTGCTTCTACTACAGCCATGCACACACACATAATATATAGTAAAATTCAAAATCTACTGATACAAGACACAAAATGACTAATTCAAATCAATGGAATAAGAGAGATTTAAGATGACAAGAAGAAGAGAATAATGGTTGGTTGTTAGCTAACTGTAGACAAGTGTAAAATGATAAAGAATTCACTTTTTATTATCTCCAATTTGTCAAACTAATTAATTTCTTATTTTTATTGCTGAAAATCCTCATAAAATTGAGTATATATTTTTAAAACTTAATACATAGTAAACAAGTATTGTCATTTGTTTGTCACAATTTATCACTTAGTTTTTGCATTAATTTTTTTATTTAAACTAAACATAAGCAATAAAGCTTACCTTCTTCTGTAGGTATGAGATGCATTATTGATAGAGCTAGTTCTGCACATTCAATTAACCAAAAATATTTTTTTCATTATACTTTCAACTCAAGTTACCGATGAAAACAATAAGGTGATGCTTTGAAGTTTAATACTCAATATTTAAATGAGACTACTTCAGCATGATGCTGCTTTAGAAAAGTAAAAGATCCAGGCATTAAGATAAGCAATAAAAGAGGAACCTATAGAAAAAAGTTTCATTTTGACTTGCAAGTTCAAGTTGTAGGAAAAACACAAATTATGAAGATCAATGCAATTGCTTGGATAAAAAGTATTACAATTTTTTTTCACATAGCCAGATTCTTTCAAACATATCACATGGTAGCAGTGCACACTCTTTACCTAACTGACATCTTACAAGTCCCTATCATTCAGATCAAGAGAGGAAAAAGAAAACAATAATTCAATCATAGAATATACACATAGATGACTCCCACTGAAAAAGAAATAATGAATTTGAGAAGGCATTCATGTCCCAATATTAATTCTTTACCTGAAGCTCTAATAACTAGTAAAATAACTTACAAATGATTTCTTCTGAAGTAATATATCCACCAAGTATAGCAGCCATAGAACATTTGTTCTGGGAAAGCTGCAAAACATAAGAAAGGTTCATCATTCACAAATGAGGCTTAAGTAACAAAAAAATTAGGCTTCTTTCACCTTGTTGAGTTGATAGAGATATATTATACCATCACAAATCTATTAATTTTGAAATAAATTGAGCATAATAATATGTTGTAGTTTGTCTTTTAATGCTCTCAAGTTCAATTACAAAATTATGAACCGGTATAGATGTTCAAATATCCCAAACTTGTAACAAATAAATAATATAGAACAAATGTAATCTTGTAGCACCATTATCCTATAATCTATACATGTCACTTTATCCATCTCATTACACATGTTTTACTGTGCAACATAAACATATACCAACTATATAGAGAACTGTTATTCATACTTAATCCATAAGAGTGCTAAACTAATAAGACTTTACAATACACATTAGCATCTCTTTACAGAATTAAACAACTAATTAACATCTTACAAAACATATGTACTTTTACAAGATTTCCAACACAAGATAAAACCCTCGAAATACAAAAAGAAACAAAAAAGAAGACTATATACTTTATAATCTTCAACGACTTGTGTTGGCCAACCTGCTACAGATATCAATCATGCGAAAAAGTCTTAGCCTTGCAACCTACACGGATGAAACACCCATGCTAAGCTATAAAGCTTAGTGGGGAACTAAATCATGATAAACGACCACTCACAGTGATTGTAAACAAGCACACAACATGCCTCAAATATAACAATGATTTATTTGAAGAAATGAAAGAAATTAAACATTTACATTCACTTATAGAAATCATAAAGTTCAACAGTAAAAATTTGCACTGACGTTTCAATCACCAAATATAATCACACAAGTTCTAACATCCTTTGGACTTGAGTTCAACCATTGATAAAATTCTTATTTTATTAATCAATGCTTAATGATGAAAGTATAGTTATATATTATTAATTTCATAAATAATCTTCACAGACATAGAAATTATCTTATATCTATTCTTGTATGCCTTGGATATATACACACATTAGAATTATATAACAAAACAACACTTCCAATTACCATGAGATTATTATATTACTATAGGATTACTATATATTCCATAAGTTATTCATGTCATAACATATTAGATGTATCATAAAAATAAGCCTATCAACCAAACATAACACTTATATATCATTACAATAAATAGCAAATACACGTTAAAGAATGTGTAAATGCAACAATGTGAACACATATATAATCATAAGAAAAATATTTCAAAATAATGGTTGTTACCGTCTAACCTTTATAATCTTTAATATACAATATGCTTATGCACTTATAAAATTGTTACGCACATGAGATATTATAATACTCTTGAACTTAATAAAAATTCCTTCATCAATCATGTATTGGAATACATATAGAAATAAGGTTTATGATCACAAAGGCATATATATATATATATATATCATCAATTTAATCAAAGTATTAATATAATGCGAATTCATCATTTAACAATTAGCATGTATTTATGATACTAGCAGTATAGATACATATACTATTGGGCATTCTTTTAGATGTGAGTTTTATGTGCAACAAAAGAAATTTCATATGTAGAATAGTATAAAGTCAATTAAGAATTTGCATGCCCTATAAAACATTTTCTTAACCTTTGACAATAAAGCCTGCACTATTCTAAAGAGGTGGATATCGGGTTATACGGTAGTACCCAAAGGTACAAAACTGTTGATTATGACGGTGGCACCCGAAGGTACAAATAAGATACCCGGAGGTATTAAACGATGATCCCTTGTAGGGATAAAACTGTATGATGAATCGGTGGATCCAAACGGGGTTAATCAAATAGCATGGACCGGTTAAGCGAACCCAAGCGGGGTCGGCTACAACCCAAATGGGGTTGTTAAAATCAACTCTAACTTTTAAACCCAAATAGGGTCACTCTAACTTTTAATTTCAAGTGGATCTAAACAGGTCAAAACTGTTCAGAAACAGCTGCAAGGTACCCTTATAGGCATGCCTATCTATCCACTTCCTAGACTCAACACAGGCAGTAAAATCTATTTACTTTATCTTTTATTCATTCATTCATATTTTTATATGCACATGTATACTCTCGGGTAACTATGAATAATGTACTCATACACTTATTCATGTGTAACTTTCTGTAAACCTGTAAATATGTTCACTGTTAGATATTACTACTTTATACTTTGTAATCTTATTCGATCATATAACTATTCTATATGTCAAGACTATACTTATATAATGCCATTTGTACCCATACATAATCATGTAAATATATATATATCTCCTCTAGTACATAAACATATATACAAAATTCAAAAACATTTTATAAAATTTGCTCATGTAACAATCACGTGACAAAATACTCCCTCTCTAATACATACACTTATATATATATATATATATATATATATATATATATATATATATAGAGAGAGAGAGAGAGTCTTATATAACCTTGCCATTATATGCTTTAATAAGATTTTCCATAATTGAGTCTATAGCACTATAGATCTGTATTTTAGCATTCTAACTTGTAATAGCACATATGCCTAATCATGTCATTTTAATTAAGTAAAGATATATTCATATATTTCACTTTAACATATTCTTTGAATCATTACTCATAATAGATTTAAAGCTTCGAACCCAACCATGTAAGATCATACATATCTATATGTATATATGTGTTTATATGCACATATATATTCTACTAATCACATTACTTCTTTATACAAGTGAAGAATTAGCATTTCAAACTATATGTATCATAGCAATTTCAAGAAATCAATAGGAATAATGTATAATCATCTAAATTTTTATATATATATTAGCCCATTAAAGGACAAGTTATTCAACTAAATATAGTAGCTTTAGATTCATCAATATGTATACAACTAGGTAACGTGACATGTTTTCATGTTCTTGGTTCATATACTTCAGCATCAAATAAATGGTCATGAGAAGCAGTGGCGAAGCTAGGATTGAAAAATAAGGGGGGCAAAAATATAAATTATATTTAAAATAAAAAAATAATTTTATAATAAGGGGGGAAAAATAAAATTTTAAATGAGAAAAATCATTTATTTAATATATATATATACATGTAAAATTAAAAAAATTTAAAAAATAAGGGGGGCAATTGCCCCCCTTCTCCACCACCTAGCATCGCCACTGATGAGAAGCATTTTTAATATTAATTATCATGTATGTATTTGTATCTTATACCTTGTACATGCATATAATCATATTATAGTACACAATTGTCCATTGTTTAAGTATGCATTCATATATTCATATAGTAATTCGAGTACTGATAATTAAACATACCTTTCATCATGAACTTATACTTGAACATATGATCTTTAGGCAACACAACATATCACAATCATATTATCATACATATAGGATTAATAATAATTTTATCACTTCATACTTTCATATATTAAACTACTTCAATGAAGGTTCATCTATATGGAAATAATTTATCTTTACAACTTTGTTTCTTTAAGTCATTATATTAATCTCATATTTTGATATTTCATAATACTATCATATTTATATTTTAAAATATTCTAAACTCACATATTAATGCCATATTTTAAGTTTAATTACATGTCTTAACATGCTTTAGATGTGTCTCAACATGTTAGAGTAAGTGTTGATATTTGATGAGGCTAAAAGTCACATTTGACTACAAAAGGAAAGGGCCACGACTGAGAAAATTTTTCCTAGCCACAACTAATGGCCGAAATTGACATCAGAAGGTGGCCACGGCTGAGATAAATGGTCTTGGCCGTGACTTCCAATAATGCCTTAGGAAAATTTCTACGAAATTGTTTTTCTACTTCAATTTGTATATCATTTTAGACCTTCTAAACGGCATTTTCAGAAAAAATGGTCTCTATAACTTTGTTCCCCTATATTTCTAGTTTCTAAAAAATAAAAAATATTTGCAATATCATTTCTATAACACTAGATAAGTGGAATTTACTAAAGGCTGTTCATTAGGGTAGGGAACACAGAATTTCCGAATTCAAGTGAAAATTAGGCAATCTTAAAGGCATTATTAGACTTTTATTTCTTCATATAAATTGTATATTTTGAAGTCTATTTTTATTAGGAATTAACCTCATGTAAATCTGATCATTTTACATACAAATATCTCAAATTTTCCCCAACCTTGTCCAGAATCCGAAATTAGAAGTTCTCCTAAATTCAATAAATCATAAAAAATATCTAGAGGCAAAATTGAAGGTAGGTTCCTTCTTAAATTTTGTAGGTAACTTTCTTATGTAACTATAGAAATTTGATTTGTTACAATTAGAGATCTCTATTACAAGTTACACTAAATTTTCAGTCACTAGGTCAGAATATTCATCTCATCCCTTTATGCACATTTCTTACATTGTACTCTCTTTTAGTTACTACAAATTCAATTTAATCACAACAAGTTCCAGCAACCATATTCACATGCAACAACCAAATTCACATGCATTAAGGTAGCCCTAATCCCATACCTTGGCCGAATTTCCCCTAGTTTTCAATCCCTTGCAATTTCCTTTCTTTTACTCTTTCTACCCTCCTCTTCTCCTTCACAAACATCATCATCATCAATTAAAATTTCCAGCACTTATTCAACATATACCTCAACCAAAATGAAAAGAAGAAGAAGAAGAAGAAGAAGAAGAAGAAGAAGAAGAAGATGAAGGTGTCATTTAATAGCTTAATTACCTTAATTTGATGCTCCAAACTCTTGATTAATACCCCACATGTAAAATCTTTCTTCATACACTAAGCTAAACCCTTAAAGGTTCAAAGAAAATGTCTAAAGAGAAGAATTAGTTTCTAAAACTCCATGGAAAATTCAGCCCCTTCTCCACTATCTTTGACTTATATAGTGTTAAGAAAAATATCTATTTTAGTCCTTAAACCTTTTGCATGTCACAATTTAACCTAGCTAGTCTTTGCATGTTAAACATTAACCCCTCCTTTTAATTCCTTTCATACATTGACCTATCAATTTATTTCTTCTCTTAAATTGACCTCTCAATTTATGCTTTTATTTACAATTTCCCCTAAAGATGCTGAAATTACAAATTGACCCCTAAACTAATACTTCATACTTCAATTACACCCATGCATATTATTATACCAACATAATAAATTAATTATGACCTTATAAAATTCATACCATATAATTTACACATTTATCACATAATTAATGATAACTTAATAACATTTTTACCCTAATTAATATCTTAACTCATAATAATTCACCCAATAATGCTCAATTAGACTTTAATAACTTGTAATTGCCCTTTAATTCTACTAGGGCCTATTTTGGGTCCTTACAAATCTCTCCCCCTTAAGGAATTTTGGTCTTGAAATTCATACCTGTGTCCTTTGCTCAAAAGTATCACTATCAATTCTTAGACTTCTATGTTTAGCACTATAAACTTCCATTCCATACTATCTCTGCCAACTTTCCTTGATGCTCACTTTGACTTAATTTGCTTCTCTTATAACTCAATCTTCATAAGGAGCAATGTTATCATAAAATTACATTAGTACTATACTCAACATATATCCTGTTAGTTTTCATTATCAGTTGGGGCCTGTACATGTAATATGATGCTTGATGCTATGTTATGCGTGAATAATGCTTTCGTATATGCAATAAGATGCAAATACATTTTCTCATGTGCTGTATATGTTTTAGCGTCATCCCATGTATAATGTTTCGTCAATTGCCCGTACTCGATAAGGAAATACTGACAGGTATATAGAGCATCATAATTACACCTCAACTGGATATTTTAAAACCTTTAACTATAGATACCTTCATCAACTAAGCAAAACTCCATTTCATATATCATAATTAAATAATCACTACTTATCCCTCTAACATACCTATTTCATAATCCAATATACTTTCATATGCGCATTTTATGTACTATTTGATCAGGGATTAAGATCCCCAAAGAGAGTACTGTTATACATATAGTCCATTTTTTAAACTTCCATCATATACATTTATCCTCATATACAATTTTTCAAGTATCTTAATTATCAGATTCTATCAAATCATCTCATTTCAGTCTAACCATGGCAAAATAAGGATATCTGTATTGGCCAACACTCTATAGCTTTCTATGATAACAACTCTAGACACCTATAGCCCAGAAATGGCTAAACCAGCTGCTCTGATACCACTAATTGTAACACCCTTATCCTATAATCTATACATATCACTTTATCCATCTCATTACACATGTTTTACTGTGCAACATAAACATATACCAACTATATAGAGAATTGTTATTTATACTTAATCCATAAGAGTGCTAAACTAATAAGACTTTACAATATACATTAGAGTCTCTTTACAGAATTTAACAACTGATTAACATCTTACAAAATAGATGTACTTTTACAAGATTTCCAACACAAGATAAAACCCTCGAAATACAAAAAGAAACCAAAAAGAAGACTATATACTTTATAATCTTCAAAGACTTGTGTTGGCCAACCTGCTACAGATATCAGTCCTGCGAAAAAGTCCTAGCCTTGCAACCTACACGGATGAAACACCCGTGCTAAGCTATAAAGCTTAGTGGGGAACTAAATCATGATAAACGACCACTCATAGTGATTGTCAACAAGCACACAACATGCCTCAAATATAACAATGATTTATTTGAAGAAATGAAAGAAATTAAACATTTACATTCACTTATAGAAATCATAAAGTTTAACGGTAAAAATTTGCACTGATGTTTCATTCACCAAATATAATCACACAAGTTCCAACATCCTTTGGACTTAAGTTCAACCATTGATAAAATTCTTGTTTTATTAATCAATGCTTAATGATGTAAGTATAGTTATATATTATTAATTTCATAAATAATCTTCACAGACATAGAAATTATCTTATATCTATTCTTGTATGTCTTGGATATACACACACATTAGAATTATATAACAAAAGAACAATTCTAATTACCATGAGATTATTATATTACTATAGGCTTACTATATATTCCATAAGTTATTCATGTTATAACATATTAGATGTATCATAAAAATAAGCCAATCAACTAAACATAACACTTATATGTCATTACCATAAGTAGCAAATACACATTAAAGAATGTGTACATGCAACAATGTGAACACATATATAATCATAAGAAAAATATTTCAAAACAATGGTTGTTACAGTCTAACCTTTATATCTTTAATATACAATATGCTTATGCACTTATAAAATTGTTGCGCCCTTTAGATATTATAATACTCTTGAACTTAATAAAAATTCCTTCATCAATCATGTATTGGTATACATATGGAAATAAGGTTTATGATCACAAAGGCATATATATATATATCATCAATTTAATCAAAGTATTAATATAATGCAAATTCATCATTTAACATTTAGCATGTATTTATGATATTAGCAGTATAGATACATATACTATTGGGCATTCTTTTAGATGTGAGTTTTATGTGCAACAAAAGGAATTTCATATGTAGAATAGTATAAAGTCAATTAAGAATTTGCATGCCTTATTAAACTTTTTCATAACCTTTGACAATAAAGCCTGCACTATTCTAAAGAGGTGGATATAGGGTTATACGGTAGTACCCGAAGGTACAAAACTGTTGATTATAACGGTGGCACCCGAAGGTACAAATAAGATACCCGGAGTTATTAAACGATGATCCCTTATAGGGATAAAACTATATGATAAATCGGTGGACCCAAATGGGTTTATCAAATAACATGGACCTAAACGAGGTCAACCAAATAGCATGGACCGGTCAAGTAGACCCAAGCGGGGTCGGCTACAACCCAAACGGGGTTGTTAAAAACAACTCTAACTTTTAAACCCAAATAGGGTCACTCTAACTTTTAATTTCATGTGGGCCTAAATAGGTCAAAACTGTTCAGAAACAGCTGTAAAGTACCCTTATAGGCATGCCTATCTATCCACTTCCTTGACTCAACGCAGGCAGTAAAATCTATTTACTTTATCTTTCATTTATTCATTCATATTCTTATATGCACATGTATACTCTCGGGTAACTATGAACAATGTACTCATACACTTATTCATGTGTAACTTTCTGTAAACCTGTAAATATGTTCACTGTTAGATATTACTACTTTATACTTTGTAATCTTATTCGATCATGTAACTATTCTATATGTCAAGACTATACTTATATAATGCCATTTGTACCCATACATAATCATGTAAATATATATATATCTCCTTTAGTACATAAACATATATGCAAAATTCAAAAACATTTTATACAATTTGCTCATGTAACAATCACGTGACAAAGTACTCCCTCTCTAATACATACACTTATATATATATATATATATATATATATATATATATATATATATATATATATATAGTCTTATATAACCTTGCCATTATATGCTTTAATAAGATTTTCCATAATTGAGTCTATAGCTCTATAGATCTGTATTTTAGCATGCTAACATGTAATAGCACATATGCCTAATCATGTCATTTCAATTAAGTAAAGACATATTCATATATTTCACTTTAACATATTCTTTGAATCATTACTCATAATAGATTTCAAGCTTCGAACCAAACCATGTAAGATCATACATATCTATATATATATATATATGTTTATATGCGCACATATATTCTACTAATCACATTACTTCTTTATAGAAGTAAAGAATTAGCATTTCAAACTATATATATCATAGCAATTTCATGAAATCAATAGGAATAATGTATAATCATTTAAATATATATATATATATATATATATATATATATATCAGCGCATTAAAGGACAAGTTATACAACTAAACATAGTAGCTTTAGATTCATCAATATGTATACAACTAGGTAACGTGACATGTTTTCATGTTCTTGGTTCATATACTTCAACATTAAATAAACGGTCATGAGTAGCATTTTTAATATTAATTATCATGTATGTATTTGTATCTTATACCTTGCACATGCATATAATCATATTATAGTAGACAATTGTCCAGTGTTTAAATATGCATTCATATATTCATATAGTAATTCGAGTACCGATAATTAAACATACCTTTCATCATGAACTTATACTTGAACATATGATCTTTAGGCAACACAACATATCACAATCATATTATCATACATATAGGATTAATAATAATTTCATCACTTCATACTTCCATATATTAATCTACTTTAATGAAGGTTCATTTATATTGTAATAATATATCTTTACAACTTTGTTCTATAAGTCATTATATTAATCTCATATTTTGATATTTCATAATACTCTTTTATTTGTATTTTAAAATTTTCTAAATTCACATATTAATGCCATATTTTAAGTTTAATTACATGTCTTAACATGCTTTAGATGTGTCTCAACATGTTAGAGTAAGTGTTGATATTTGATGAGGCTAAAAATCACATTTGACTGCATAAGAAAAGGGCCACGATTGAGACAATTGGTCCCTGCCATGACTATAGGCTGAAATTGACATCAGAAGGTGGCCACGGCTAAGACAAATGGTCTTGGCCGTGACTCCCAATAATGCCTTAAGAAAATTTCTACGAAACTGTTTTTCTACTTCAATTTGTATATCATTTTAGACCTTCTAAATGGTATTTTCAGCAAAAATGGTCTTCTACAACTTTGTTCCCCTTTATTTCTAGTTTCAAAAAAATTAAAAATCTTTGCAATATCATTTCTATAACCCAAGATAAATGGAATTTACTAAAGGATGTTCATTAGTGTAGGCAAAACAGAATTTCCAATTTCAAGTGAAAATTAGGCAATCTTAAAGGCATTATTGGACTTTTCTTTCTTCATATAAATTGTATATTTTTAAGTCTATTTTGATTAGGAATTAACCTCATGTCAATCTGATCATTGTACATACAGATATCTCAATTTTCCCTAACTTAGTCTAGATTCTAAAATTAGAAGTTCTCCTAAATTCAATAAATCATAAAAAATATCTAGAGGCAGAATTGAAGGTAGGTTCTTTCTTAAATTTTGTAGGCGACTGTCTTATATAACTACCAAAATTTGATTTGTTACAATTAGAGTCTCTATTACAACTTACACTAAATTTTTAGTCACAAGGTCAGAATATTCATCTCATCCCTTCATGCACATTTCTTACATTGTACTCTCTTTTAATTACTACAAATTCAATTTAATCACAAGAAGTTCCAGAAACCATATTCACATGAAACAACCAAATTCACATGCATTAAGGTAGCCCTAATCTCATACCTTGGCCGATTTTCCCCTAGTTTTCAATCCCTTGCAATTTGACGCACCAAACTTTTGATTAATACCCCATATGTAAAATCTTTCTCCACACACTAAGCTAAACCCTTAAAGGTTCAAAGAAAATGTCTAAAGAGAAGAATTAGTTTCTGAAACTCCATGGAAAATTTGTCCCCTTCTCACTATCTTTGACTTATATAGTGTTAAGGAAAATATCTCTTTTAGTCCTTAAACCTTTTGCATGTCACAATTTAACCTAGCTAGTCTTTGCATGTTAAACATTAACCCCTCCTTTTAATTCCTTTCATACATTGACCTATCAATTTATTCCTACTCTTAAATTGACCTCTTAATTTATGCTTTTATTTACAATTGCCCTTAAAGATGCCGAAATTACAAATTAACCCCTAAACTAATACTTCATACTTCAATTGCACCCTTGAATATTATTATACCAACATAATAAATTAATTATGACCTTATAAAATTCATACCATATAATTTACACATTTATCACATAATTAATGATAACTTAATAATATTTTTGCCCTAATTAATATCTTAACTCTTAATAATTAATCCAATAATGCTCAATTAGACTTTAATAACATGTAATTGCCCTTGAATTCTACTAGGGCCTATTTTGGGTCCTTACAAATATGGTTAGTAAACCCAAGGCATATCTCAAATCTCAATATATATACACCAAATAATGGGACAAACACCTAATCTATATGCAAGTTTTATTTTTACAACTCTTGAGGTAAAGGGACTACAATTTACAATTGTTCTATCACAATTACATACAAGGCTTTCAATTTTTCTGCCAACTTAAGCACACATTGACATATATAGTGTACTTTCATTGTTTGTACAACAAGTGGATACAACTTACATAAACTAGTCGAGCATACAGTATTTATACCAATCAATTCCAATTATATTGAAAAAGTTAAACCTATTTCTTCGAGAATTCTTTAGGATGATTGTTTTCTGCACCATGTTTCTCATCCCGGTCTTCCTATGCTCTAATTATTGCATTGTTATAAAGACCCTGACACACCCTTAAATAGACAAATAAATGAAAAGAAAAATTTATTAGAGATGACCGACTATATGTGTGTGCGTGTGAGAATGTGTCAATATATTTAATGAGAATTAAACTACGCTTATAAAGAACGAACTTGTAAGAGAGATAGTAATTGAGTTTGATAACTTTTGCACTTCACCATTTACTTTGAAGTCTCCATCAATTAGAACAATTTTACAAACAGTGTTGCCAGCTTTGAAGGCTTCCCCATATGTGCCTTCCCCAATTTTGATAAAACTGTTTGGGTCACTGGGTAAATAGAGTTGGATTCTCATTAGCATAAGAATCCAGGTATTGAAATCAAACAACAAACTATATAGATGAATTTGAATATATAATGGAAAAAAACACGAGTAAAGCAACCATTATAACTATTGCAGCGCTTAATTTTGAATTATGGTAAATTAGAATTTCTCAATTTACTAGCATAATTCAAAATAATTTAGGTATTTTTTAAGATCGCAACTATCAACAGTCAGCCAATCATCAACATTATACTGAAACAACTAAAGAATTGGAATAATTGAAACGTGACAAAGACAAACATGGACAAACTGTATGATAAGAAAAGGACTCAATATACAATATAAACAAAGTTATATTGTTAAGAACTTTGTGAATTCTTTCTACAGCCCACAATGTGTTCTTTCTATACTTCGTGATAAAGTTATAGATAAAATTAAATTCTGTAAATAAATATAATATATATTGTTAAGAACTTTGTGTGAAATGCGTGATGTCAATTGCAGCATCTTCATGCTTAGAACTTCACACATGTTAAGATATCAATGCAAATCCTAAAAGAAAAAAAAGATAAGAAGAGATCCATAAATAATACCTCACATGCAGTAATGAGTTCACTATCGCCGGTCATCGGTGTAAACCCAATAGCATTTGGAAGCAGCTGACATCTTGGGAAGTCCAACAATGGTGGTCACACACCATGAGGAGTTGTCATTTGGTCGAAATCTAAGCTTGAAGTTCTTGGGATACCAATCTCCGATCTCCTTGCATCCGGTATGAGAGGAGGATTGATGGGTATAGAAAGAAGCGCTTGATTGCAAGGAGTCCGATCGTGTTGCTCGGGCCGCCATCCGACGTCAGAGATGGCCGAAATTACTAAATAAAGCTATCGAATTTTAAAATAAAAGAAGGGAAAAATAGAGACCGACGGTGGGGGTTATTGGAGAGGATGTGTTGAGTCATCGGCTTGGTGGAAAATGACAGAGGGATGGTGACACTGCTGCTGCCTACTACGAACAGCATCGGTGAGAGAACCCACTACAAGAAAAATTCATTTTACCGACGAAAATTACCGACGAAATTGAGTGAATTTTCATAGGGAAACCAAATTGCTGATGGAATTTAGCGATGGAAAATGGCGTTGGATCCGTCGGTAAATTTACCGACGAAATTTATAGTTTGTCGGTAACTTTACCGACAGAAATCATAGTCCGTTGGTAATTACTTTGGGAGATACAAACCAAAAACTGTCGGCATTTGCCATATTTACCAACGAAATAAATTTGTCGTTAAAAATACCGATGAAACTATATTTTTCGTCGCTAAATTTTCCTACGAAAATAAAAAATCCGTAGGCGAATTTACAACGAAATAATATGTTCCGTAGGTAAATTTATCGATGGTCCATAAATTTCCGTCAGTAAAGTTACCATGTGGTTAAAAAATTTGCGATGGATTTTTCCATCACTAAAAATATTACAATTTTCTAATAATTATTTAATAAATATGTTCTGTATCTCCTAATTGAAGGAAGAAAGGAAATGAAATAAAAGATAAAAAATGAGAGATAGAATAGGCATATCATGGAGACTGTTTAAAGATGCTCTATTATTATACCAAAGTTCACAGATTTTCTCCTGATATATACTTCAACAAAAAAATTATATAACTTCTGAATATTTATGCCCATATAAATTTTATTTACTCTATCTCCTTTAAATGAAAATGGATGAAGACATTATTCCACAGTTGACAGCAGAGTATCAAGTTTGACCAATGAAGTGCCCCATGATATTGAAAACTATTGAGGACTACAAAATATTCTGAAAGAATAACGAACCAATAAAAGGCTTGTTTAATGTACAAGGTACAAACATTTTAGACCATCTACAAAATTGTTTAAATCTAGTCAATTTCAATTTCTTGTTTCACTGTCATTTCCTCACCGACTATATTATTAGGAGATCAATCAGTTTTTCCCTCGGTCGGGCCATCCTGTTTAAGTTCAAGCTTTAATCTGTTAAGCTCGTGATCCTTCTCTTCTACCTTCTCTTGCTAGATAAGAACCTGCAATTACAAATGCATGAATAATAGCATCTCCAAATGTGACCATAAAAACAAAAATCAAAATGGTAGTAATTAAAAACATAAAAAACTTGCCCTGCCCTGCATTGTGCTACACATAAGTTCATAATGATTCAGATTACAAACAAACAGTTCCATAAGTGCAAGCATCATTTTACTAAGATGTAGTTAGATGGCTAAAATAGAGCACTTTCAAAAGCTATTTTAACCCTAATGAACACTGAGAAGCAATACTACCATTTCATTTGATTTCTCTACGTCGTTTGTTAGCCCTTCCATATGTCTGTAAAGTCTTGCATTTAATAGTCAAAGTGGAACTAAGATCACTATTTCTATTGCTTAAGTACCACAAAAAAGTGAAACCAATTAAATTTTGAACGAACTAAGACATAGCCAAAGTGGAACTAAGATCACCATTTCTATTGCTTAAGTACCACAAAAAAGTGAAATCAATTAAATTTTGAAGGAATTAAGACAGCCAAAGTGGTATTTTCCACAAATCCAAAATCATGACATCGCCCCCATGAATAAGACAAAGTGGTATTTTCCAGAAGTCCAAAATCATGGCATGGGCTCTACCAATGAGCCAAAGTGGTATTTTCCTTGATGTAAAATCATCACAAAGCCACCATGAAGACAAGTGGTTGATATTGGGAAAAAGTTTTGGAAAAAAAGGTGTTAAGCATCAAATACATTTTCAAGTCCTAGTTAACACAGTTTTGATGGCTTGTACAAATATAAAAAAGAGTACAAACCCCTCGAGATATTGGCTTTACTAAAGCACAAAACAAATTAAGCAGCATATAAAACTAAAACCTGTAGGAGTTTTACTCTATAAGCATTGAAACAAACAAATTTAACTTCATTGTATATTGTGTAGTGTGAAATCATCAAATTATCGACCGCCTGCTCAGAGAAGCAGTCATTAGTTTTGGTTACTTTTTGTTCATACGTTCTTTAAGCCATATAGAAGGGAAAATCTTCTGTGAAGTACATGGAAAAAGGCGAGCATTTGGAAGCAAGAACAAAAGATAAATAAAGGGTATAGGATAGGAAGCATGTTGATTCAAGAAATAGAGCCCCTAAATTTAAAGTATTAGCTAACAAGCATTCAAATGCCCAACATTTGGTAGTCAGTAACAAAAACTTCACTAAAGCCTCAATGTAAGCCATGCTGGTTTCAAGTAATATACTAGAGCTCCTCTAAACAGAAATGGTTCAGTTAGAAACAAAAAAAAGTCAGCCAACCATATCAAAACTAAGAGAGTCTATTAAAAAAAGTTCTGAACCACTTGTACAGAGTAGAAGTCAAAACATAATTTTTTTTTAAAAAAGGAAATAAATAAATGTCCCCGTGAAGTCACCCATTACAAGAAACATATCATACTACAATCCAAATCTATCATCTTGTCACTCTTTTCAGTTTGCTATTGACCAGTTAGTGCCACTATAATACTTTATTTGCCTTGAAGAAGGGCATACAATTTCTTACAAGAAAGAAACTATAAAGAGAAGATTTATGCAACATGATTTACTCTGTTAGTAATTAATTTTGGCTCAATACATGAGCAATCTCATCTTTTCACTTGAACCACTATGAGATCCCTTGCCAATACATTCTTCTAACATAATTAAAAGATAAACCTCCCAAGTTAATGTTTTTATCAAGAGACGTCACATTAAAATCTCACCTTTAACTCAACAATCTCTTGCTCTCTTTTCGTAAATCTTACAATGAAAGCAGCTTCTTTTTTCTTAGCCTTTTCTAGCTGAAAATAAGAAAAGATGGACTAAATCCTGCATGATTAACAAAGACTTCTTATGCATATAAAGAAAGCTCTGTAAATCACTAAACCTATTCTCGCAATGACTCGTCTGAGGATTTCAGAGTTTGAAGATAATTGATCACAAGTTTAGGTTCTACAAAGACCAAGACAAATCAAGCCTTATGGAAAATAAGCTAAAACTCTAGAATGATCATAATGGGTGTAATTGCATGTAATGCCAAAACATACATAATATTTACTGTTTAAACTAACCTGGTAATGCCCTAGAAGGTACAAAAGACTCATTCTTAAATACAGAATGCCACTTCTGAATTTCAGATTTTGTAGCTTCAAGCTCAGTCTAAACAATATAAAGAAGAAATATTAATTTAAGTGTGTGATATCTTAACATATTAAAATCACAATTTGCATATCCTCCACCTATCATAATTAGGTAAAAATATCTCAACATGAAAAACCAGATAAAATTAGTCTTAAGCAAACCAAAAGCTAGAATGGGAAGGCTAAGAAAGAATCAAATATAAACTACCGAAGTAGAGGGTCCAAGGACATCTACAACCTAATGCTGTGACATCATAAATATTCACATTATCCTTTATGGTTATTTAAGGAACTGGTAAACCTGCCCGCAACTAGAAAAGATAAACTCAATGAACAAAATAAACTTTATACAAGGCAATAACAACAAATAAAAGAGAGATGAGATATACATATTGGGCATGTTGTTAATGCATTTTTACAATTGTCAAGACTGCAAAAGCAAACACAAAAAGAAGGCAAGACCGTAATAAATTTAAAAATAAACTAGCAATATAAAAAATTTTATTCCTCTTTTTCCTTAAGCTGTGAATATATTCCAAAAATCACAGTACCTCTCACGAAGAGACAAAATCATTGCAGTTTCTTCTACCTTGTTGTTGCCTTGCAATAAAAGCAAGCAAGAATACACTCCAAAAAATCAACAACTCATCAACACTTTTAAGTAAACATTAATATTTCAATTTCACGAACTTGACAGACTTGCTATGTAGGTCTATATAGGACGCAGCGAGTAGGTAAACATAAACCATAAACAAACACAATTATTATCCAAACTAAAAATTTTTGTTTCTTGAAGAATTTATAGCGGCTCACTTAAATTGCAGAATAGAGGAAATTAGGCTTTCTGTCTTCATATGAAGAAAAGCCAAAAATGAATTCTGCCAACTAGCAACAACCCATTTTAGACTAATAAGCAAAACATCAGTTCTTTTATTCAGTGTGCTTTTGATCTGTTTTTAGCCCAGGAAAACAAATGGAACAAGGAAAATAAACCTAAATCGTTGATCCCAAACTTCTGAAGAATTTGGGGTAAAAACAAACAACACTAGCACCTAGGACTGTAAACCTCAATTTTCTCACAGTCCAAATAGAAAATTAACCAAAAAATGAAAAAAGAAAGGTAATAAATCTTATGGATCTCACATTCAAGTACTATCAAGGAGTTAAATATACCTAGAAAAAAATGGTAGAAAATCAAAAAACCAAAAAAGAAGTAACCAGCATCTTTACTCTAGTTTTTGACAGAAGGTATTAAAAAAAACCATGATTTTTCTTTCTTCAGTTAAACCCCTTCAAGTACCCTCGTTGAGTAAAAAAAAACCACAAAATAGAGAGAGAAAGAGAAAGTTACAATGGGTGTGTCTTTGATACTAAGGTGAGGCAAAGGGCCCACGGTGTTGACGTGAATCGGAGCCAATGGTGCACCCATGATACCAAGCAACAACCTCAGATCAGTCCTCCGGTAAGCCACACTACTAACTGATGGAGTCCTCGACAACTGCCCTTTCATCCACTGACCTAAACCCAATGGCCAGTTCCAACACCTCCTCCATTGAAGCAACCTCTACTAATTACAAGCTTTAGGAGTTGGATTTGGCACAACGAAGTTCATATTTTATGGAGACGACGGCTTGCTGTGTGTGGGAGGAGGCAGAACAACATTAGGGTTAAAGTTCTTCGTTCTTTCTCTCTATATATTAAATAAAAATTAATAAATAATATATTAGAAAAATCTTAGAATATTTTATTATATACATAATTATACTTAGTATATTACTTATTACTATAGACTATAGAATTTAATATAAAAATTTAATATAAATAGTAATTAAATATATTACTATATAACATTATTATAGAGAATTTAGTATAGAATACAATGATAAACTATGATAGGATATTTGATTTTTTATTAAATTATTTTTTTATATTTTTAAATTATGGCTTTTTGAATTATAACATTCAATAATATATTTATTATATATTTTATAGCCATTTCTGTACATTCAATGTAGCCATCGGAATATCAGCCAAGGGACCCCTTTACTATTAGAATTAATAGAATGAATCACACTTTTATCACCAAACTATATTAGGGTTAAAGTTTTTCATTATATATATATATATATATATATATATATATATATATATATATATATATATATATATATAGCTTAATTTAAAATGGTATATTTTTGCTTAATTTCTTGTTAAACTAAAAGAACCAATCAAAATACTGGAGTAATCAGCTATCATTCATTCAAGAGTTTTCTTAATGAGAGCAAAAAGATTGGAGATTTTTCTTTTTTTTTTCTTTTTTATCTATTTAATAATTTTTCTTTAAAATTATAGGGACTTATGCTATTAACATTATTATTATAAATTCTCTATTTAATTTAATTTTTAAATAAAATTTCTTTTTAATAAACATTTTTAAATAAAATGTTTAAAATTAATTTTCAAATATTTATCTCAAAATAAAAATTCAACTCTAATGCTATAGTTTAAAGAAAAGGTTCAATTTAGTCCCTCAAACTCTTCCAATTTGAATTTCTAAGCTCCCAACTAAAGTATAATAAAACATATGATGCTATCTCTTTCTTTTAATAACTATATTATTAATATAGTCATTAAATAAAAATTTACATCAATTTAGTTTATATTAACTTATAGTTTAATTAATTAATTAATTTACTGAAATTAAAATTTATAATTTTATGGTTTTAAATTAAAGTCACAGTCTAATCACGAATAAATAACATGCAGATATAAAAAGATACCTTCTAAAATAAACTAAATTACATATAATGAAATAATCAAAATTTACACATAGTACTATTTATAAATCATTATTAACTTAATCATATTATGAAATAATCAAAATTTATATATTAATTTTTTTTTTAAAAAAATAAAGTTGTTAAAAAAAAATAAAAAATATAACAATTATAATTTATAACAACAATTGATTTTTATGAAAATTACTGACGGAAACATGATTCGTGGGTAAATTACCGACGGAATCATATTTTCATAGGTAAATACCGATTGAATCATATTTCCGTAGGTAAATACCGATGGAAATTATTTTCATCGGTAATTTACTGATGAAATCATATTTTCGTAGGAAAAATACCAACAAAAATTATTTTCGTAGGTAAATTACCGACGGTAAAATGGTTCCGTCGATAATTTACCGACGGAATCATATTACCATTGGTAATTTACCTATGGAATCATGTTTCCGTCGGTAAATTTCGTGGCATATTTCAGGTAGGAAAATTGGCGCCAATTTAATGATGAAATTTTTATTTTCGTCGCTAAATTCTGTCGATAAAGTTTGACGGGATAATTTCCCTCCCTTATTTACGACGGATTCGTTATTCCGTCTCAATACACATTTTTTCTACAATTTTCCCTAGGGAAAAATTTTTTCCATCGGTAATTAGCGATGGAAAATATTTCGTCGGTAATTTTTCGTCGGGAATTAGAATTTTTCTTGTAGTGACCCATTCCTTCTTCCTCCTCCCTCCCATATCTTGTTTTTTCCCCTGTTGTCGCTCTTCTCTTTTATTTAATTTTCTTCTTTCTTCATTTCTTTCTTTTTTTGGTTAAATCCAAGCTTGCATTTTTTAACAAGTCTAACCTAATATCATCGTAGCCTAATTGAACTTTTACCTCTCAAGTGGACTATAAGTTTCAATTTTAGCTTTTCTTTAAATAATAGCTAAATAATACACATGGACTCCATAGATTAATCACAAAGGTATGATAAATTTATAATTTATTAATTATGCTATTTTTAATTACATAGTGGAAGCAGATATAAAAAATGTGTCTTTTAAAACATATTTAATTCAATTAATAATCTATTGAGTTTCTATTAGTGATATATAAAAATTCTAATAATCAATTGTATTAAAATTGAATTTTTAAATATGATTGAAAAGTAAAATGTGTGCAACGTGTCATCTTACCACTAATGCATGGGGTCCATCAAAATTTGAAAATTAAATATAGCTATGTGACAAATTTATGTGTTGATTATGTATAGATATAAACAAATGTGAATTAAATTTTTGGAAGCAAAATATGTGAAAAAATGTCAACATCTTAGTAAGAATGCATTAGATTGTATTAAAATTCTAGAACACTGTGGAAGACCTCGTCGCTCGAAAGGTGCTGTTGACGATGGAAAAGCTCCCTCCACACTCACCACCGGACACTAGCTCATGGAAAAAATGTAAAGAATATGATATGGAGAAAAGAGGTATGGCAGCTCGATTTAGGCCCCCTCAAATAAACATTTTTTGGTTTCAAATGAAATAGTCTTTTAATTTAAAAAAATGCAAAAGAAAATTTTGTAATGTAAAAATATTTCAGTTTTTCAATTTTAACTTAAAAAGCCATTTTATTTATAAATTGAGCAAAATTGTCCAATATATATATATATATATATATATATATATATATATATAAATTTAAAATTGAAAAATTTAATTAAGAGAAAATATATCTTATTGTTTCATTTCATTAATTGGAGATATATTTATATTTATTATAATAAGTTTAGATTTATTTATTTTCTAGAATAAGTTGAAATTTATTGAACAACTAGTTCTATTCGTTAGGATGCTAATTTTCATTTGATTATAGATAATTATATGACTACACATAATGAATACATAATTAATTAAGATATATGAAGAAAAATATCAATTTCGTTAGTTTTAAAGTAGTTAAATATATGGCAAATTTTGCGACAAAAATAATGCCATCGCTAATTTTAGTCACTAATTTACAGTTTTTTTGTAGTGTGGGTTGAATATCAGAACCATATGCTGCCTATCACAATAAATAGTCATCAGTAATTCTCAATTATCTTGAGTTATAGAAATGATATAGATGTTATTTTTAATTTTTCTTAAACTTGAAACATAGTGGATCATATTTGTATAGATCATTTTGCCCAAAAATGTCTTTATATAGGTGTAATATAGCTTTCAAAATAAACTTGAAATTCTTTCTCCACGCAGATTTGTTATTTGAGTTTGCTAAGAACCATCTTAAACCTCTCTTGAGTATTTTTGTATTATAAAAGCATCACATAAAGGGAATAAATGCATAAATTATATAATAGTATCTTATTGAAAAGTATTAGCCATGATTATGTGATGAATAGTGTGTATGGTGATTGCAATGCTAAGGTAAATTATTATTTACTTACTTGAGATAATATGAATATAACACTATATGAGGATTATATGTTATGCCTATATGTTTGTGCCAAAAGTATAATTACAATGATAATAAAATGGAAAGTGTTATTGCATGGGAAGAAAATAATGGATAAAGCATGGTTACATGAAAGTATGTTAATTATAGATAATATAGTAAAGTGTATGATTGCAATTGTTTTTATTTGATGAGATTGTATATACATGAATATACACTAATTATGGTATAACTTTTCATTGATTATTTATATAAACAAAATTTTTTGGATTATGCTATGAGATGTGCATACATGCTTACGCACTAAACATGGTATATCATTTACATGATTATATACATGTCTATATATATTGGTTTACATACTAGAGATTGTTATACAAGTATAGTAAAAGCACATATATCTATCTTTTGATACCACGTGATATTATATACCTATTTATATGTTAGTATACTAAATGTATAGTCATAGGGATATTACTTGATTGAAGTAGTATGGTTATCCATATGTGATGCCAAATGTTAGTATGCTAAAGTACATGAATACATGGAAGTATAGTTGATTATAGATAATATGACAAAGTATATGATGAAATTTTTACAAGACAATGTATATAAGTATATATACTAAGATTGTATAGTTTTCCATTTATTTCTTACTTGAGTAAAATTGTATAAATTGTTATATGAATTATGCATATATGTTTATGCACTAGAAATGGTATATTTTTACATGATTATATACACGTGCAAATGGAATAATATAAGGACAGTCTTGATATATGAAATAAACATGAACATAGTATTACCTACAAATAAAGTTCAATTATGGATAGATAAAAGCCTATAAGGATTATTACAACTACCATAGTTTGGCCCAAATGGGTCTAAACTATAGTTGATCCTATTTGGATCATGAACAGCCCTGTTTGTGTTGTTAGCCGACCATCTGGGTTCGCTTGATCGATCTATAGTATAGTTGGCCCAATTTGAGTTTATCAATTTGATATCTTCATATAACCACCATTTTGATACCTCCGAGTATCCACTATTCCTGTTATCCACCTTTAAAAATTAAGCAGGCTATCTAATATTATTACAATAATTGAACTAAAAGAACAAATGCTCATATGTCATCGTTTAAGTAATGTGAATAATTTTAATCACCATTATGGATGAAATTATAGTATATGGAATACATGATACATATATAAGGCTACATTATAAAGATGTGTACTTGGCATTTTAGAATCACATAGTCATACTAGACCAAGAAGTCATGCATATGAACGTGCTTGATATTGATACTTTATCAATGATCTAAATGATGAATACATTATCTTTATAGTTAAATGCATCTTATATGATTATATATATGTGTGTCTTAGCTTCAAAAACATCAATGTATAACATATGGAAAAGTATTATTTGGAGTGAAAGAGTATTTGGTTATTGTATGTATGAAAATCCATGAGATGGCTTTAAAGTGTTTCCTATACCTAGGAATCCATGATAAGAGTCATGACGAATGGCATGTAAGCCATTGATGATCACTACCAGGATTAAGGAAACTGGGTTTCACCCTTGAAAAATGCATCCATAACATTGAATAACCCATAATCTTTAGTCATGGGATCATTAGCATGCATCAATAGACATTGAGAAAGATAGCAAAGCAGTACTACACTAAAATGAAAGGTGGGTATGTCATTGAAATCAATCAGTACATCGATCAGAGATTCTAGTAAAAATGTCCTCCAATAAGGTATCAAGCCTATGGCCTCAAAAGGAAGAATACCTAGGGCATGGGCTACGGCCTTAGGATAGTCCAAAATAAGAGAGGGCAGGCAAGGTTGGGTACCGAACTTGAACCTGACATCGACTATTGTGGCTAACTTTTCTAGTAGAGGATACAACTCCTAATGTGTAAATCTAAACATATGGAACCTTAAGTCCAAATATCTAGCGATAACAAGTGATAAAGTTCTATCTAAATATACTCTTCTTAGAAGTCTCAAACTTGAGTATGGGGCCAATAAAGGGTTCTACCAATTGCCGATGCAATTTTGCAAGTCAAGAAGCCATGATAAAGATCTAAGTAGTCCAGTTGCAAAAATAATGGGGCAACAAAATAAATAACTGAAAGGAAAATGAACATAAAAAGGAAGAAAGGAAAAAGAAAGAAAGAGAGAAAAAACCTGGTGGAAGCTTCATTGGAAAGTGAGAGGTTAATGGCACAAAGACCAAAAAATTTCAAGCAATATTTATAGAAAGTGGCAATAGATGCCCATCCCTTGAAAGGAGCAAGTCGTGAGTAGCCCGTCTATCACATTAGGAAGGCCAAAAGTCATATTTCTACATGTCCCATACATCACACACACATATATTGCATTTTATATTGTTTCTATTTTTATAGAGAATCCAAAAGTTTGGCGGTCTAGACAAATGACTGGAAAGATTTTGGAGTCAAAAGATTATGAAGTTCAGGGGACATGATGAATTTCAGGGGGAATTTTGAATTTTTGGATATATATAACAAAAAAACAAATAACACATGTAAATAATGTGAATAATGTAAAAAAAATGTGATAAAGATGTAAATAAATATTCTTAAACAAATTCTAGGCTAAAAAAGGTTAAAAAATGAAGAAAAAGGTTTAAAAATAGAAGAAAAATGAGTTAAAATAGAAAAAATTCAAATTTAAATTCAATTAAGGGCAAAATGGTCTTTTGGCATCGAGGGACGGGATGTCCCACGGTCCCATCTATCACTAGCGAAGGATGGGCTTCCTTTTGCTTCGCTTGAAAAATTGTATAAAAGGGCATTTTTCCTCATTTTTCCAACAAACCACCATTTTTTCCGATTTCAAGCTTTCTCCTCTAGTTTTTTGTGTTGTTGTTCTCTTTTTTTCATTTTTTTCTTCGAGTCATCTATGCCTAGAGGCTCCCAGGATGAGGTATACTTCAGGTGGCAATTTATTTTTGCTATTTTGTTCTTTTGTCTCTTACAAGTAAGTCTCCTCATTCTACTTATTTATTTTCTTTTCCTCTAGCTCTAATTATTTAGTTCAATTTCTTAGTACTTCCACATACCCTTAGACTTTAGAAATAGTAGAGTTTGTTCATATTTTTCCTTGTATCTTAGAGATATATAATGTCTTTTAGAATATTAATGCAATTTGCAAAACTATTTTGCATGACACTGTAGTTAGGAATAATCCTTCTGTATGAGCATATAAGCCTGTAAAAACCTTTATATGAATGTATGAACTTTTAACTTTGCTTTTTTAGAAAATGATATATTTTACACCTTCACATATATGTTCTGGTTACACCCAAGTTTTTTTTGTTATTATTGTTTGGTGGCCATGATAGCCCGTGTTGTTTAAATTATCTTTTTGTGCACAAGGTAATCACATTCCTAGCCAAAATACTGTTTAAATTTTGTTAAATTATCGTAAAGCGTAAAATGTATATTATGTTAATAGCATGAACTATGTTTTTTAGTGACCATGGTGGCCTATGTGTATTATTTAAATTGTCTTTTGTGCAGGAGGCAGTCACATTTTTAGCTAAAATATTATTGAAATTTTTGTTAAATTCTCATAAAATGTGAAATATATGTCTCATATGTCATGCATGTTTGTTAGAACACCTGGTAAAAGGGTTTAGGATGTTAGAACACTCGATAGGGGGTTTAGGATGTTATATATCATGTTGTAGTGCCTAGCATGCATTTTTATGCAGGTTGGCTTCTGTTTGTTAGCGAAAATGCTATCAAAATTCTTGTAAATTTTAATATATTAGCTTACTTGTAAACCAATATGAACCCATAAGTTAACATGTAACCTTTCTTCTTGCAAGATGCCTCGTAGGACCATATATACACAGCTACCTTAGGTGGTGACAGTTTATATGATGCCCCAGTAAGTAGCCAGATATAGAGCCCTATTGCAGGTATAGTACAGATCCAGTTGATTCATATCCAAATAATTTTTGCAAGACTTTAGGTTATTAGAGGAGGTTGATAGACTCTTTACTAGGGCAAGCTAGATGGAGTCCTTCACTCTGACTTACAGGACTTACCTCGACATGACTCGAGAGGTCCTAGCTACATTACAGTACGAGGGTTATCAAAGTTCAAATATGCAGGAGGGGGTAGTCTAATTTCAGGCATTGGGTATACAATACAACATCACACACCATTAGTTCATGCAAGCTATGGGTCTACCGGTTGTTCCTAATGTGGTCACCCCCTAAGCTTTATGGATCGAGATAAATAGAGAGCAGTGTACTATAGGATGCCATATACCGATTAGATACTACAAAGAGTACCATGCTGACCACCCATATCTAGCAATATATTCAGAGGGTGTTGTTAGGTTCCTACTTGGGATATACAATGGCCTAGGGTTGATTAATTTGATCAATATCACCAGCTTATGGGGGATGTAAAAATACAGGCATGTGCACAACACATATGAGATTATTGCATTGCTGGTTAGAGTAGCCACTCAGCCAGCTACCTAAATATGTATCAGAGGTCTCATCACTTGACTGCTATGGCTGATGGAGGAAAAAGTGAGTGAGTTTGGCAATCCCATTCCAAAGGGCATCCATATTGACTTGCAAACAACAATCACTATGAAGATGGTGAGCCCATCGAGGAGCAAGAGGGAGAGTATAGGATATTAACTATACCAGAGAGCAGACAAAGGTGTATTCTCAACCCTATAGGTCGAATGAGCCATAAAAAGATTAAACAAGTTAGGCAGATGAGCTAGCACAGAAGGCAAGCCAGGCAGATAAGCCACAGGAGGATTAGGCAAGTCAAGCAGATGAACCATAAGGACCTCAAAAGGCAGGGATGGATTCACACTATGAGTTTAATTTGGAGAATGATCTGCAAGACATTCTAGATGAGTCACCCTAGCCACTAGCTCATGCTAGGTCACCTATCAAACTTCAGTTATCGACACTTAGGAGGATAAGGAGGTTCTCTCCTTATGGACATCCGGGGGCATCCATATCTTCAGCTCCTCCACCAAGTACTCCATCATCATCAGCATGCCCAAGGACACCTTCATCTATACTGCTGGTATATCCTCATTTAGCTCCTCCATCATATGACATCTTAAAAAGATTGGTAGCATTGAAGGATGCCAGTAGGTACTAGGATCAAACATTACAGGAGATACTTATAACAGTGCAATCTCTACAGGCATTGCCAATAACTGTACAGACTCTGTAGAGTGAGGTATGGGATATTAAAGATGATTTTGTAGCTATAGGATAGAGGTTTGATATGACATTGTAGGTGGTTAATGAGTCTCTAACTTAGATCAGGGATCAAAGCACCCGTATTGAGATAGAAGTCCTTAGGAGCAGATAGGCTGTAATGGAGATAGACTAGCAATTAAGGAGGTATATTGGGTATCTAAAATGAGATATCTTGAGCACTACTCCAGGGCCATCACAAGGGTAGGACAGTTGTAAGATTAGCTAGCAAAGGTGATAGTACAGGTTCTGCAGCCTTTAACAGTAATATTATTAGGGTTCTACTTCAAATTTGGGCCAAATGATGATTAGCTCCCTTTGGCACCATAGGTAGGGATACTAAATAGGCCTCATAGGCCACTAGCTCCTAGACCTCCATCAAAGCTAGCCTATCATAGTGCACCAAGATCGGGGCCTTCATAATGACTTATGATTTTTGTATTTAGGGAGTTTTGAAAATTTTATCTAAATACTTTGATGTATATAAAAATAGAGTTTGTATAAAATTTATACAATTATCTTATTTCATGCTTTGTTTTATTATGTTGTTCATTATGACTACAATGAAAAGGAAATATCATGAATGAATGGAAAGAGATGCAACAAAATTATTTAGAAGACATGTAATTTCCACACCATGATGTGACAAAGATAATGAACAAAATAAATGAAAAGATTCGATAAATTAAAATCACATAAATAAGGCACTAACACTGAATATTTCTTCATAATAGGTACTTAAAACCCCTACCAGGGGCCATATATTTACTCTTTCAGATGGCAAGGAATGAAGATATCCATCCTCCTCACAAAGAGTTACCTAAATGGGTTGAAATAAAAGGAGATTTATAGCAAGAAACTATCGAATAAGAGGTGAAAGCCTGATTATAGCACTTATTTTAGAAGAATGCAAAGCGAGATCAAGCACATCAAAAGCCTTAGCAATGATGGTTTCCCTTATATTAGTGCCAATTTGTGGAGTGGTGACATAGTCATTGGGAAGTTTGCCAAGAAGGGCTCCACAGCATTTCAGTGACCCTTCATAGATGCATATTTACAAAAAGGGCTTCCAGCATCTTAATAACTCTTCACAGATGCATATTTGGAAGAAGGGCTTCTAACATCTCAGTGACTTTTTACATGTATATATTTGCCAGAATGGCTTCGCAGTATCTTGATGACTCTTCGTAGATGCTTATTTATCAGAAACCTCCCTAGTGGAATATCTTTTCTATAAGGGACAACACACCATTCAAAAATACCAAACAACACAAAGGTCAGTTAACAATGGATAATAATGAAACAATACTTAAAACTTATTTAATTTGCAGGTCAAAAAACCAAGCCCTAATCAGTACCTATCAAGTCTTTTCGATTCTGCATACCCCAGTCACTAATCAGAAGCATTCAAACAACACTAATTTTGCATGCCTTAGGAGCTAATTAGTCCCCATCAAGTCATCTCAATTCTGTATGCCCAGGTGATAATTATACACTTTTGAATAACCTAATTCTGCATGCCTTAGGCACTAATCAAATTTAATCAACTTGTTTTAATTCTACATATCCCAAACACTAATCAGATAGTCAATTTAGGATTAACACATCAACAAACTAATGTTAACTATTCAAAACCAAGATTAACACATCGATAAATCGATGATAACTATCCAAACTAGGACTAACACGTCAGCAAGCTGATGATAACTACCCAATCAACCTAGAAGCTCACTGCCTTAGAAGAAGGTATGTGTTTTAATCAACCAAGAGATTTGCTACCTCAGGTACGAGTCTTTTTCCTTTTGCTCTAAATTTTAAAGAGCTGTAGCACTAGTGTATCAGCTTTCCCAAAATTGGGGGTAGCTGTAGACACTATGACCTATGATAGCCTAGATCAGGGTAACCCGATGATGAGAAAATAGTATATTACTGACAGTAGATTTGGATCTTAAAGCTCCAATTGTGAATTTCTTATTTTTGCCTTAAAGTTTCTTTGTTATTCAAAATGATTTTTGAGTGTTTTAACAAACATGCATGAAAAATTTTGATTTAGGCCTTCAAAGGTGATAGAGAGTTATTTGTCACATGAGGGCTAGCCATCTAGGCCCCCTATCTTATAAATGTTAAATTAAGGGTATTTTGGGAATTTTAGGATTTTGGGTACCCATCCATAGCTTGAACTCCAGAATTCCCACATTTCTAGAATTTAAAAAATGTAGTTATAGTTTAAAAAAAATTTATCTGGATTTCATAGGAATTTTATCTCCAAATTTAGAAAGTTAGAGTTTGAATCCATTCCAACTCTAACATTGGTGTAAAACCTAAGAATCTAGGGTTTTGGAAGGGGAGGAATCATTTTTTACAAAGCCACCTTAGGGAAGAAGAAAAAAATTAATTTTCTTTCTTTCTCTAAGTTTTTGCTCTAGAAATGTTTTGATTAAACACACAAAAAAAAAATTTATTGCATTTTCTTTCTGAAAAATAAAAATCATAAATTGAAGTATAGATCTATACTATAAGAGTTTTAGAGTCATAATATCAAAGAAGGGTAATATTCTAGGCTTGTTTATGCTTTCTCTCTCAACATGTTATCTTGCATAATTATGTGATTATTTGGTGCAATTATAACATGTTTAAATGCTATGTTTGTGTAATTGGCATGATTACATTTGGTTGATATGAAAATTTGGATCATAAATCATGTTAGAGGTATGATTAGGTGGCAAATTCCTCTAGTGTTATAAAATATGAAGATTGTATTTTATTCTCTTACTATTGTTAATTGATGGTTTTAATATGTTTTATGTATGGTTTGATGTCATAAATTTATCATAGCATTATTTAGAGCTTAGTAATTATAAGTTTAGGTTTAAAATATAGTTTGTATGATTTTTTAATATTTTTACATAGGAATTCTACAATTTGTTTTGTCCAAAGATGACGGATGGGAATGTAAGGCCCCTAACATGACCTTAATCTATTTTGCATATTTGAATGGGATTTTTAATTGATTAAGATTAAATTAAATAAGGAATTTGTATAAGTATGGGTTAAGAAGGGGTAAATTATCATGTTATTATGATTTTGCATGAAAATAAAATTGTAAAGCATGGTTTAATGTTAATTAAGGGTGCAATTGAAGTAAAAAGGTGTTACTTTGGGGTAAATATATTTTTTTGAAAACTCAAGGGTCAAATGTGGATAGAAATTATTGTTTAAAGGTTAATTTGAGAGAAGGAATAAATGGATAGGTTAATGTTTGAAAGGAATTAAATGGAGAGGTTAAAGTTTAACATGAAAATTTTCAAGGGACTAAAGAGGGGATTTTCTTTGTTGGTATAAGAGGCTTGAGTTAGTGGAGATGGAGGTGTCATGTAGATGTGTGCTGATCGGCTTGTGAAGGAGAAAAAAACCAGAAAAATCTTCATCTCATCTTTCTCTCACTCCCTTTGAGTCATCTCAAACATTTAAATGATAATTTTAGTTGGTTAATTAAGAGTATAATGCATTAAACTTAAGGTAATTAAACTGTTAATTGGACCCTTCATCATCTCCTTCTTCTTCTTTTCATTTTGACTGAAAAGAACGTTAACAGTGCTGGAAACTTGTATGTCGTTCATTTTGTGAAGGGGAAGAGGAAGGAAGGAAGAGCAAAGGAAAGGGTATTGCTAGAGGTTGAAAACTTTGGGTTTGTTAGCCAAGGTATGGGAATTTAGGCTATTCTTATATCATGTGAAATTGATTGTTGGAACTGGGTAGGATTTATAGAATTCAAAGTTACATTTTGCTAAATTTTATCGATGTAAGGTTAAAGAAGACTGTCCTTGCCGAGTTGTGAATGTCTTCACGAGTCGTGAACTTTTGTTCGACTCGTGAAGCTCTTCACGAGTCGTGTATCTTCTTCCAATGTTGGGTCACTCGTGAAGCTCTTTACGAGTCGTGAACATTAGTCAAACTCGTGAAGCTCTTCACGATTCGTGAAGTATAGTTTTTCTTCTCCACTCGTGAAACTCTTCACGAGACGTGAGTTTTGGCCTTATAAGCTTCACTCGTGAACCTCTTCACGAGTCGAACATATCGTCACGACTGAATGACCTGTCTGGAATGATTTGCTCATAAGTTGAGGTATAGAACAACAAATTGAATGATTCTTTTTTGCAATTGTAAAATAGACTTCTCTACCTATATTTCATGTGAAGTAACCTAGACTTGAATCTGTCTTTAAGTACATGGAATTTAGGATTGAATCCGGACTAGTTCCCTAGATTGCACACAGAAACAAAATTCACAGTAATGGGCATATCTTTTTGTAGAGAGGTTGAAATGTTACAAAATGAAATTCTAGAAAAATTAGAGACATGAAAGTCTAACTTTGATGAAGAAATGCTGGTTTAAATCCTTCTAAATTTTACATTATAAATTGTTCTAAATGACATTCCATATGATTTGTTTTAAAACAGCCTATAGTATTTTTCAAATAACTCAAGCTATAGGTCAGATATGGAGATGAATTTTGATGCACTTGACTTTATGACTACTAATTAAATTGAGTCAAATAGTTGTTTTTATGATAGTAAAATAGAATTGGACAGGGCATGTAATATGACTATCGATGAAAGAAGTATATGCATACATGTACATTCATTGTGTATATGAATAAAGATTAGTGATGAAATACCTAACCTATACATGTAATTAAACTTGTACATGATTGTCATATGCCTAATTGATGTGTACATATGTAATCCTATGATATGAAAGTGAACATGATTTGTATGATGATAAATGCATATATATATATGTGTAAACATGCTTATAGGAATAAGCCTACTATGAGCGAATGTACCCACAGGTATGTACATTTACGATTATGTACATGAATGTATGAGCATGTAAATGCCCTATGAGATAGAAGATGTTGTAGCATGACTATGAATATGTGAGACACTTAATGAGAACATGATCAAGTATATGATATGATGATTATATGTCATTCCTATATGTCACGATACAAACTTATAGTCACATGAAATGGATGAGATAATTGTGTAATTTGGCTTATGAAATGTGCATATATTTGTTTATACACTAGAGAACTTATAGTTTTACAAGACTCTATATATGTACAAACAGTATTCTATGATACAGTCTTAATATGTGAATTGAACACGAATATAGTTTTGCCTGCGATAGAGTTTTAGATGTGGATAGATAGGAGCCTATAGGGAAATTGCGGCTGCCATAGTTTGGCCCAATTGGGTCCATAGTATATATGATCCCGTTTGGATCATGATCAGCCCTATTTGGGTTGATAGGCGAACCCGTTTGGGTCTGCTTGATCGATCCATAGTACAGTTTGACCCCATTTGGGTCTATAGATCTGATATCTTCGGATATCCTTCTTCTTGATACCGATGTGTATCCATAGTTCCCGTTATCCACTGATAAAGCTAAGGCAGGCTAAACGTTATTCATAGTATTGATAAAAAATTAAACAGTTAAAGTTATTTGACTAAAGATTGATATTGTGGATTACATTGTTGATTTTCCCACAGGTATTATGTTTCATTTGAATATGTTTACATGGGAAATTGTTGTCCATATGAATTATGAATATGAGAATATTTGTTACTCTTGTGGGTAAAATGTTTAGGTACATGAGAATATGTTTTATGCTTTAAAGTATTTATTGTTAATGACATGATATGTTGTACACATTGTATGTATATTTTGATGACCGTTGTGAGTGGTCATCCATCTATAGATATTCCCCATTAAGATTTATAGCTTAGCACGGGTTATTCATCTGTGTAGGTACTGTTACCAAGACTTTTGCTCAGGGACGATCTCTGCATCAAGAAGGGCCAACTACCAATTGTTAATCTTGATGTAGGATGTATTTGTAATAGTATTATCATATGTTTTGCTTTATGGCCAGTTATGTTATAAGATGTATATAACTTATGAGAAATGCTGTAACTCACAAGTAGTAAAGCTAAGAAGAGTATACATGCATGTGATATAAATAAGTAATATTCATATAGTATAGTATACATGATACTGAGTATGAAATGCAATACAGGAATAGACTAGTAGCACATACATAAGTATATGAACCGTATGACATGATTAAGGGCAAAATGATAGTTAAACAAATATATTGCATAAGCGTGATTAATAGTAATCAAATTATCAGTTAAATAGGGTTTGGCTTAGAGGGTGCTACAGGGAAGATGTCTCGATAGATGCCCTGTTTGTCAATCCATAATAGGAAATCACGAGCTTATCTCTTCATCCCATCCTTTGCTTTGTAGTAGGTGCCTTTCACCTGGTTTTGGGCGTTTATGGCCATATTTTTGGGTATTTTTAGTGTATTTCATGCATTTTATGTAATTTTATTCCATTTATATGATCTTAATGATATTTGTGCATTATTTTATATGATTTTAACCCTGTATGATGTGGTTCTGCACTCGATTTCATTCTATTTGTATAGTTAAATTGATAATTATTTTTATTTGTATTATTTTTAATATTAATTCATTTATTTCTTTTGTGGTTTTTTGATTATTTAATATATTTGCCTTTTAAAGGATTTTGTGTGATTTTTCACAAGGAAAATCATGCTTTTGAGTTGATCACTATCCTTTGCTCATCTAGTTATCTCGGCTAGCCACTTCCTTTTATCATTTATTTATTTTTATTGCTTTAATTTTATTTACTTATTATTTATTTATTTATTTATTTGGTTTTTTGAATGTATTATTATTTTAGGGAAGTAATAGTTAGTAAAAAAGGCTTTTATGCATGTTAAGAGGAAAAGTCATTTAAAATATTTTCTATTGAGTTAATCGGGTTTTCCTTCAAAGCTTGGATCAATGTTCAATTTTTTTAGCTCAAATCCATACGATATAATATAATGATTTTTTTAAAATATGCATGAGGGAACCAATGTTCCTAACCCAAATAAATATCCCAATTTATGTATTATATTTTTCTATTGTTGCTATTGAACGATTTGCTTTTGTAATAGGTTAAGTAGGATTTTCTTTTTGTTTTTACCATTTTATTTATTTGAATGGGATGTTTACTTAATTTTTATCACGAATGCATTGTGTGAGGGAAGAGAGTGGATTAATTATAAAACTTAATTATAAAATAAATACTTAACCAAGATGCCTAATAAGAGTGATATTCTAAACACCAATCTCTGTTTAGGTATCAAAAGGTTGAGATTCATTTTTGAATGTTCTATTAGGTGGTGAGTCCATGAAACCTACCTCTTTTCGGCCTATTAGTAAATGCCTTCATGGGTTACCTATTAATAATAATTTAGGCTTAATTCCTTTTTATTGTGAAGTAGCTAATTTATGAGTTAAGTGAGCCTAATTCGGTCAAGAACCCTAAAAGTGACCTCCAAAAATCTAATCAGATAATAAGCAAAGCTCCAGCATGCATCATAATATGTTTAGGTTTCATGTTCTTTAGCCTTGGGGTTCCACATTAGAAGTTTAGAGGCACATTAATGGATGAGTCAGATTTAGCTGAGTTTTGGTTAGGAAAGACAAGTTGGATATTACAAGAAATCAATATTCCATATAATCAATAAGTGGTTTATATAGTGTCAATATTGTAAGGCCCAGCTTATGACTGGTGAAAGTTAGTTCTCTAGAATCATCAACAACCTCTTAAGTTTACATGACACTTTTTTGTCCAAGAGTTTAAAAAGAGATACATCACTAAAGCTTATAGAGAAGTGAAGTGGAAAAAGTTTGTAAGCCTAAGGCAAAGAAATTTGATAGTGGGGAAGTATGAGAAAAAATTCAGTCGATTAAACAAGTATGTGCTAATGTCCTATTGATTGAAGACTTTAGATGGTTTGAATGAAACCATTCGAGGAACCTTAGTAGCAATAACCTCTGTGCAGATAGTCAACTATTATCAATTGGTCTCACTTCCTTGAAAGCAAAAGAATCAAAGTTAATGAAGCAAAAGAAAGAACAAAAGAGAAAAGTGCAAGATAGTAGAGTTATTAGTAGCAACAAAGTTTAGAGAGGTTCAAGGTAAGCAAGTAAAAGAAGGCTACCTCAATGGTTAGTGCCACACCATTATCTCGTAAAAGAAGCACTTTACCAGTGTGTGAGTATTGTCAAAAGTGACATAGGAGTATGTGTAGGAAGCTTACAGGAGCTTGTTTCAAGTATGGTAGCATAGATCATATGCTTACCAATTATCTTGAGATTCAAAAGAATTTAGCCTTGCAAGCAAGTTAAGGTAATTTTAATATTTCTTAAGCTATTAAAGGTGGGAGAGGTAGAGGTAGAGCTAATCGAGTAGCATTTGAGATATTAGAGAAGCTTGCTGCATCTGGTGCTCCAACTTAAGTGTGTGCCATGATCAAAGAAGATGAGGATGATCCAAAAATTTACTTGGTATGTTTTATCTAGTGTTTATTTTCATATAATGTTATTGCTTAAAGATATTGCAATGTGTGCTCAATAACGAGAATAATTTTGAGGATGAAATTATTTAAAGGGAAGAGAAATGTGAGGCCTAAAAGTGTATCCTAATAGCATCATAATATGCCTAAATTATATTAAGTTAATTTAAATATAATAAGGGATGTAATGCCATTAATCTAAGAGATGGGATAAATTGGTAATTTGATTAATTTTTGGTTATGTATAATTATATAAGATATGGATTAGAATGTATTTAATGCTGTTATTATATGTCAATTTAAGGAGTTAAAAGAAGTGGAAGGATTAAATGTGCAATTTGGCTATATATTAACGCTTGGACCAATAGGAATTAAGCATGTTAACTCTAACAGATTGTATGAATTTGGGTCAAAAAGGAGAGGAGAGTGTGACTAAGAATTGGGACTTCAAAATTTAGATTTTTACTCTTTTCATTTCCTCTCCATTTTCATCTTCTTAACTATATCACTTTGCATGAAAGGAAACTAAGCAATTTTCAAGGGGAAATTAAGGAAAGTTAATGATTTTTTTCTCTTTATCTTTATCATCTCTTTCTTGGTTTTGTATGAGCTAGAATTATGAGATGGATTTGGGTTTGAGAAACACATTTTTGGTGTTTTTAGTTGGAGAATCCAAGCATCCAAAAGGGAAAGAGAATGAGGAGCACTAAAAGAGCTAGCTGGCCAATTTTGAGGTTTGGGAATGATCTAGTTTGATGCATATGTGCGACTTATTAGTTGAATATAAATTTTTGAAATTGATGTTTAATAGGTGTTTTAGTGTTGAAATATGGGTGAATTTTATGAAAATGAGAGGATTTTCCATGTATGGGACGCTAAAGAAAATTTTACCATAGGTTTCCTTAAACCGGTTTTAGTATTTAGACAATATTTTAGACTATAGACCTCTAAATGGAGTAATTATAGTTTTTCAATAACCATAATAAATGGATTTATAACTTTGTAGGAGAATCTAAGTTCTAATTTTTTTCTCTAAATTCCTTAAAATTTAGTTTGAATGTAGGGGACCTGATGCTGTCCTTGTTTTGTGGAAGCTTGTGGTGTTTTAAGTAAATCACATAATTTAGAGGTCCAAGTGGAATGATTTTTGATTTTTTAGAAACTAGAAATATAATATAACAATTTATAATGATAAACCATGATCCTAAAAATGTTAATAACCATGTCAAAATTTGGGGACAAAATGACCCTGAAACCTGTGTAAACCTATTCTCGATATTTCAGGAATTTGGTACCCTCATGGTGGTTAGCCATTCATGCTAGGTATGAGGGTAGCTACTGGACTAAAATGGCCAATTTTTTCAGCCTTTATAGTGGTCAGCCACCCATGACCGCTATGACCCACCCTTGTTTTTGCTTAAATGCACATTTTCTCACCCCAAAAATTACTGAGTTGTATCTAAAATTTCTTGGATGTTAATGAAACCTTGTGAACACATATGTGATATTTTAATTTGTTGTAATAAGTATGAAATACTTGATTTAACATTGAAGTGTAAACTTAAATAAATACATGCAAATGAATTATGAATACATATATGACTTTTATATGCTTTTGTTAGTGATAAGCTTATTATGTGTAAGATTGAATTTAAGTTTCAAGTAGTTGAGTCTAATTATGAACAAAAGGTTATATGAATATTATAACATGCTAAGTGACTAATAAGTGTATACATGTATGCTAAGTGACTTAAAGCATACATGAATTATTTATATCCTGAATAATTAAGTATAGTTGTATGTTTTTAAATGAATGATATTAAGGGTTCATGATTGTATTAAATATAAATTGCTAAGTGATTAAAGTTTAATGAAAGCCTAATTTGTCATGGATAGATAGGCATGCCTATAAGGGATAGTGGCTGCAGCTGCCTACTGTTGGACAAAAAGGTTTCTAGTGTTTGATATCTTTTGGTATCTAGTGATTTGAGACTTTTGTCTCCTAGTGTTCGATACTACTTGTCAGTGTTGGATTTTAACGGTTAAATGCATCACATATATGAGCGGAATTTTAAAAATTTTTAACGATTAGATCTGATCTTGCCATGAATACACAATATAACTATATGAGAATAAGAAAAATCACCTTTGATTTTTGTTGAACAGTTGATTTTACTTCGCACCGGGTTGTCGCAAACCACAGTGTCCAAAATCGAACACCTCCAATGAGTAATCCACACTAGAGAGGGGTAAATTGAACCAAAAAATTGGTGTTCAACTAGGGCTGGCCGAAATTCCAAGAAGCTAGCTTGGAGTTGGTGCAAAAAGGAGAGAGAGAATAGAGAAAAAGACTTTCTTTTTGTTTTAATCACTTAACCCTAATTCCTCATTAGTTGGCCTTTTATAATTAGGTTAAAATTCCAACTCCTTAATGAGATTGGGCTCTTTAAAATTGCTAGAGAATTATTAATTGGGCCTCTGGAATTAATTATAATCATTTGAGCTTAATTAAATCCAATTTAAACCTTTTCATAAAAGACTATGCACAAAACCCACAAACTAGGCCCTTTATGCAACTAATTGGATTTTAATACCCAAATGGATTCCAAATCCAACCAAATTAAATATGTGAGTTCCATAACACTTATGTAACATATATAAATTAATTTGGTGCATGAAATGGGCCATTAAGGCCTTCTGTATTTGAGTAGGCGTGTGGCCCTTACAGAATGGCTTTTGCCAACTTTCTTCATTCCTCTGGCCCTTAATAATTCCTCCAATGGACCTATTAATTATTATATCAGTCCTATAACACTTATAGTAGTCTTATAACACTTATAAGACAATAATAATTAATCATGAAATACATTATTTCAATTAGGTCCAATTTGCAGAACATTTCTCAAAAGTTCCGCGGATAATTTTATTTGATCATAATTAATCAAACTCTTTAATTAATTATTATCATATTTACTTCTCTACCTTCATAATAATATCAAATATTATTATCCTTGTCATTTTACCATTTTACCCTTTTCTCTATATGTGTGTGACCTATTGGGTTCCTGTCCATGTTGGCAGTATAATAAATAATTGTGAGTTCTAGTCAAAACTCACATGATTTAAACTCCTTTAAATCATTTTATCAATCTCTATTGATATTTTGATACATCATTATACAAGTCATGATTGGCCTCTAGCTAGGCATCATGACTACCCAAATGTCAAGAAAGTCATGTGGTTTGACTGTACCCTTCCATAGAAACAGTTACCGTTCAATTACTCCTTTCACCACTCTTATCTCAATTAGATTCTGAGTATGGATTTATGTCAACTCATATAAATCTAATTATGTATGTTCTATTAATTTAACCATTGTTCCTAAAATGCCCTTCATGGATCTCCATCCATCTCGGCATATTACTCTGGCTAGAGATTCTCTGAAAAAGGCAATTATAGAATCATGCGAGATAACTTCCCTTGTTAAATCTGGGATGGTGAATCCTTTGTCAATCACTCAACTATCTTCAAGTAGGTCATGATATACCCAATCTCCTAACTATGTTCACTCCCAGTTGGAAGTAATCAGTTATGGAGTCAAAGTATACCACTTGCTACTTAAGATAACTTTGGTGATCTCAAGTCTAAGGATACTTGCACAACCGCTATGAAGAGATTCCTCACTGAAATAGATTTAATATCCATGTGAGGATTCTCTATGCAGGTCTCCAATGAACTTGTTCTTCTAACAAGCATCCACATGTTAGCTTTGATTATCTTCTATAATCACAGTTATGGGAACCACTGCTTGAACCATTCAAGAAGCATAACATGTGCTAGTCTGTCCGAATTAACAATGTCCTATCTTGTTAATTCTATGACTAGGGATATTTGGATATTAACACATTTGCATGCAATAGGCATCTCACATCACGAACACTTTCATGATTGCCTTTGCACTGTGTTTATAATATCTCAGACTTCATTTATTAATTTAAGATTTACAAACTCATGTATTTAAACACAGCATTAATAAATGAATGATGCCTTTTATTAAGAATATAAATTTCATACATATGAAAAACATCATTATTACATGGGCTCTAGGGCATACTCTCTAACAGTCAGTATCTAGTGATTATTTCTGTTATTGATAATTAATGAGAATTTAGGCGTTAAGTCTCTAATAAACTAATAGTGATAAGGGATTTATCCCTAACGAAGTAAATGATTTAGTGATTCATTGAAATATTAGTGTATGTTTTTTTAATATGATTGATAATGAAATTTAACACGTTTAATTAGTGTATCGATGATCATTAAGTGAATTGCATGTAATAGTATGTTAACCTATTAAATGTTATATTGTGACATTTATATTTGCATATTGAATCACTTATATATGTGACTTTGTTTAGAAGTCATTTGCATGGTTTACCTCCCTACTGAGCCATTGCTCAGTATGGCTATTTTCCTATGTATGTACACAAGTATAGAGAGATCAAGTTTTGATTCCTACATTTATAGGCCACAAAGATGGGAGCTTAAAGCCTTGATTTTTGGTATAATTAAGTTTTGTAGTGTATATAGTAAAGGATATGAAAATGTATAAGAGCATGAATAATGTGAATGCAATGTAATGTAAACACTATTTGATATTGTATATAGTTATGTTTCATAAATATGTATATATATGCTTTTATATATGAGGATACATTAAGAGTTAATGAGAAATAGTGATTATAACATATTGACATGAGTAAGAAAAATGTAATGAACTTATGGTTGATATTTGGTTCTATTTAACAAAATGAGTAATAAGATGAAATGATAGGTTTCGTAGTGCTCTTATATTCCTTCTAGGGTGTATGAGGGTGTTACAGAGGATGTCTATTCCCTTGTGATAAAATGGCTAGGATATGCCAATTGATTGTTGCTCAACTACTAGTTGTCTTATGATTTTTCCATGAATTTGACATTTTTTGGTATATTTTGACCCTTTATCGAGTATATTTGAAAATAAATAGCAAAATATAAAACCTTCCTTGCAATTGCCCTAGTGGATTTATAGGATCCATAAATTCCTTCATAAATTTCCCTGATGATGTAATCTTCATCTTCCCTCGATATACATTTGAGCCATGGATGACTAGATACCTTTTTTAATAATTCATCGCTAAGTATGGAATAACTGACCAATTTTCTTATGACTTTCCTTGCCTTAGCTTCTTCTTTAGGCAATTCACTCGATCAAAGATATCGACTAATTTAGGTCATCTAAGTCTCTGCTTGCTTATCAATGTCCATCACTGAGCATCTCCCCAGTTGTTATCTTTCTTAAATCAATTTCTCATTTAAGGTTGTTATCTTAGCGACCTAATTGGTTACTTTAGTATCATCCCTTGGCACTTTCTCTAGGCACCAAGCTATTCTAACATCTTTTAACTCTTTGAGCTATTTTAACTTTAGTCAATTAATTCTTCATGCTATCTTCTTTAGCTTCAAAATTTCCAAGTATTTTGCCTTTTACTAGCTATGAATCACTCTTAATCATGAGTATTTCTAGTCAGATAGACTTAACCAACCTTAGTCCTTGGAAAGGGCTTATATTCTGTAACATTATTAGATGCTTCAAAACTTAAATTTAATGTATACATGATTATTATAACTAAGGGGCCATTAAACATAGCTCTAATGCCTCCTTTATGATTTTTGAAGGCTCAATTAAAGATTATTTCCCAAGAAATTTTCTTGGGTTCTTTAAATTTTTTCTCTACTACAAAATCTACCAGAGCCTACACTTTGATCGTGTTTCTAGGCTTGTATCTCACATCAAAGGATTGCAATTTGATTTCCCATCCTACCATTTTTCCTTCCAAAACTAGCATTTGAAGGATTTTCCTAAATGGCTGATACAATTGGACTGCAATTGTATGCATTTTGAAGTATTATCTTAGCTTTCTTGTGCACATCATAAGTGCTATAATCAGTTATTTAGTCAAACTTTTCTTTAACATTGGCACCATTAACACTTAACTATCATGGTAGATCGATAGTTGTTGGATTCTTTCCTATTTGACCAGAACTATTGCTATTACCTCACCCGAAATGGATCAATATAAGAAAGGTTTCTCACCAGGAACTGATCGGCTCAGAAATAGTGGGTTTGTAAGAAATTACTTCAACTCTTCAAATACTCTTTGACAATCCTCTCTTCACATGAAGACATCATTCTTTCTCTACTTTTTAAACAATGGTGTACAACACTTCACCAAAGAGGAATGAATCTTCTTAGGGCTATTATCCTGCCATTAGCTTTTAAATTCCTTTCACACATACTAGGGGGGTACATATCAATGATAGCTTTGATTTTTTAGGATTGGCTTTTATCCCTCTTTAGGACACCATAAAACATAAGAATTTCCTAAATGTACCCCAAATAAGCACTTTTCAAGATTCAATTTTATCTGAAATTGATGAGAGTGGTGAATATTTTGATCAGATCAACTGGGTGATCTTCTTGGTTTTTTGATTTTTACAATCATGTCATCAATATAAACTTCCACATTATAGTTAATTTGCTCCTTGAAAATTTTTTCACCAAACATTAATAAGTTGCTTGTGTATTCTTTAGTCCAAATGGCATTACTTTGTAAGCAAAAGGCTCCCTCATCTATAATGAAGTTGGTCTCCTCTTGATCGACCAACCACATCAATATTTGATGATATCACATATAAGAATCAAGTAAGGAGTAAATTGCATGGCAAGCTATAACATCTACAAGCTGATCAATGCTTGGAAGTGGATAACTATCTTTTAGGAAAGCTTTATTAAGGTCAGTTAAATCCCCACACATCCTTAACCTTTTATTCTTTTTATTTATTGATGCTACATTAGCAAGCCATTTAGGGTAATTAACTTCTTTTTTGGCTCCAAATTTCAACAACCGATCAAATTTTTTGGAAATGAACTTTTTTCGATTGGGTGTATGTCTTTTCAACTTTTATTTCATAGGAGGGTGGTTTGGATTGACTATTAACTTGTGAGTAATTACCTTCAGATCTATACCCAGGATGTTTCTGCTTTCCACGCGAAAGAGGTCTGGTTGATTATCAATACCTATATAACCTCTTTCTCCACCTTTTCATTTATACCAAATCTGATATGAACTTTCATTCCTTTGGATAATTTTTTGGTGATGAGATCACCTTCAGGATTCATTTTAGGCCAATATGCCTGTTCCTCTTTTTCTAGTTCAGGTTGTACTAAGTACACCTACTCTTCTTCCTTCACTATAACAACATAGGCTTCTTTTGAGACTTTTAAATTTTCTCTTAAGATTTTCACTAAGTTGTTGATGGGAATTTTTATCACCTTGTATCTGATGTTGGTCATTGCACCACTGTGAAATAGCAATAATCTTCCAAAAATTATATTGTATATGAACTTCATATCTATCACCATAAGCATGGCTTTGCACATATGTGTCACTACTTCATCTCCTAACTCTATAAAAAGTTGACCGATCCTACCACTATGATAGTGGAATTGTCAATTCTGATAAGCAGGATGGTAATTGGCTTTAATTTTTTAATCGACAGATTCATTTTTCTATATACTTCCAAGGTAAGGATGTTCACTGCTCTTCCATTATCATTCAAGATTCTCTTAACAAGAAAATTATTAATTTTAGCTTAAACAACTAAGGCATCTTCATGAGGAAATTTAAATCTCTTGCATCATTAGAGGAAATAGAGATTGAGGGTAACTTTTTAGATTTTGCTAAAAACTACGTACTTTTCTCCTTCTTTATCTTCTAGAAGTCTTCCCTGTAAGATGATCTACCTACAATCATACTTATAATCCCCAGTCTCTATCTTTGTTGATTGATGTCCTTAGTTTTTTTCATCACCATTAGTATCTTATTGGTCTATCTTTTGGTGTGGTGGTTTATATGAGATAGATTCCAGCTCAGTCTGGTCACATGCTATCTACCTATTTGAGAGACTTTGGGCTTCGCTGAGTCATTTGGTTTGCCTAAGTTTTAAAGTGTGTGACCCGGCTGGGACTAATCTAGTTTAACTGAATCCTATCTGTTTTGTCCTATCCTTTTGTAATGCTTGCTTTCAAAGTTGAACTTGATTCGATGTTTCTAATATTTTGTAGTTCTATTGGTAAACTATGTACCTAATTTATAATAGTTATTGATGGATGATTTAAACCTTTTATCTCCATTGGGACTTAATAGAAGAATTTTGAAAATGTATTCTCTTACTAACAAATTAATAAACAACTATGCATTTTCTGAGTCCAAATTATGAATAAATGAAATTAAAAGTCCTAAGGCTATTGTCTGCAAGTTCAAACATCTGATAATTGAGCATGCTCATGACGCTGCGGTGTCTTCTAAAAATAGTGTTACGCACCTTATGTAATATAATCTAAGGTTGATTCCTCTTCTATATGATACTCATAAAGAGTATCTTTTATGCCATATCTGTACGAAGCGATTTCTTCTCAAAACATGGCCTATTTATAGGCTTCTGGTAAGGCAAAAATACCATTTTATCTCCTAGGATATGTTTCATATAAGATGTAAAAATTCTACTTTTACGCTATTGGAAGTTAAGTCCGATCGAACCTAACAACCTTAAAATAAAGTCGAAGAGACTTAAAGGTTAAATTTTAGGTTCGATTGGACTAAGGGGTAAGGAGCTAAGTTTGATCAGATTTAATAGTTAGGTCTGTTCAAACTAAACTGCTCTAGTTAGTAATGATGCTCAAAATTTTATGTTAAGCTTGGATTTCTCGAACAAACTTAACAAACTATTCTCATGTTCTACTCAAATTAGGTATATTTTCTTATTGGAATTCTCAAGATAACAAGGCCTTAAGACCTAATGTCTACAGTGGCCGAATCTCTATAAATTTTATGTATAAGTTTCTCTACTCTATCTCTATGTTTGCTTCAATGTTTTCTATATTGCAAATTTATGTGAAGAGTATTTCAAAAGAAGTTAATTTGTTTTGTGTTTTGGAAAAATTTAGTGCTAAAAAGAAGTTTGTGTTTATGAAGCAAATCAGTCTTTCGTTGGTGAAAGAAACTTAAGTGTCGAAAATTGTTCATTTTGGTTAAAATTACTTTTTATTGACAAAAATTTCAATTTTTTTGTTATGATTTATAACTTAATCATAACATTATAATTTCTACACTTTTACAAGGGGAAAAAAACTTTGAGCATTTATCTTTTCATGTTCAAACAAATCATATATGCTAAGCCTTATAAATGAATTTGCCAAGTCAATTAAAAGAATATGAAAATAAAATACAACATACCACCATTAGGAAATAAACTTCTAAACTTTAAACAATAACTTAAATTTAGCCATTTAAAATGGGTTGTATATGAAGAATAAATTTCATAGCAGTACTTCTAAAAATGGACCCAAAGTTGAACAAATAAAATGGCTTGAACTTGCACACATTACCATTAGTAGCTAAAAGGAACCACTAGCTCATATGTTGTCATTGTCTACCATATATATGTGGCATGAACTTCACCACCAAAATGTCATATCTTAATTAAACATAAAAAAATGCATAAATGTGGAGTGCCCCTACCGTCATCATGCAAGGACGAAATATGGAAGGTGATCATGTTACTAATTAACCTTTTATGAAACCTTTTTTGTTGCTAAAACAAAAACTGACACCGTCTCTTGCTAAAATAAATTTTACTATTTTACCTAGTTTTATTTTTTTACTATTTTATCTCTTCTAGAATTTTTTGGAACAAGCTCTTGCTTTATACTTAAATATTTTTTATTTACTCGACTAAACTTATAACACTTTTACTAATATGCTACTGTTTTAAATATTCCATATTTAAGTCTTTTTTTACCGGTGGATTGCTAATTTGCTTTTACTTTCTATATAAACAATAAGACCCTTATATTAATTATAAGTTTTTCAATTCTTTACATTAATATTTTTTTTAATAAATAATGATACTAATTCATAAGTCCTAACTCATTAGAATTTATAAGAGAAATAAAATGAACTGAAAATCAGCTTGACCAATCTATTGAAGATGACAAGCCAATTTGCAAAACAGACAAGAACTAATTCCTGGTGTGCAGTAAGAGAATAGCAATGTATGCAGTACCTTATTCCTGAAATTTCTCTTTGTATATATAGTTTTTGGGTAGCTAGTGTAACATCCTTATTTTGTCCTGCCATACGTAAGTTACAGTGTATATATATATATAAATACGAAAATTACGGTGGTTAGAGAAATTGTTAATGTTGTATTATCATTATTCGTGGCATTCCAACCATCATCACATACATTTTTAGTTATATTGCCTTTGCTAACTCAAATTCCATTTAATTTTAATTTTCTAACAATTAACCTTTAACTGTCTAAATCACTATTTATTTAATAAATATTTTGTCATTATAATGACTATAAATTTGTCTACCCTCTTGCAAACAAATAACTCCTACAACCCCTTAAGGGCATAATAATTTATATCCATTATACAAGCTCATATTTTATCTTAATGATGTCATACAGTCTCATAAGAATAAATATGCATACCTCTATACTATGATATTAAGCTGATCATCAACCATGTTCGTCCATATCCATGCACTATCATATTTGTTTATATATATACATGCCAAAATGATACATACAAAATATTTAATAGCTAAAAATATGGGACTCCTAGCTTCAAGGTTCCTTCAATATGCTTGCTCTACGATTCCTAGTGGAAGCATACATGTAGTCAAATAAAATGCTGTGCAGAGCATTTATATGCTCAGTGATGAATGCATATCCAAAGTTTTCTATTTTAAACTATACATACATGCACATAATTAAACATCTTAACTTTTACTTAATCCAATCCAATTAATCAAATTCTATATGTTATTGTTTCTATTATTACTGCCCCTATTATTATTATTATTATTATTATTATTATTATTATTATTATTATTATTATTATTATTTTGTCTTAATTTAATAAATTAGCATGATCTTGTACTCTTACTATTACCCATTTATTGATCTTAATTTAAATATCGTACCCGTTTACTAATAATTTCCAACTTAGTCCCTTAGCTTTAATAAATTTAAAATTTTACCCTTTTCATTTTACCCCTGTAACTTTCTAAACTTTTCATTTACATCCCTTTTCATTCTAACCTTTCTTATAAGTTCATTTTAAAATATTTTAATTCATTTTCTTAATCTTGCCCCTAGTATCATTCCGATAAAAATCTCCGAACCGGATATACGAGATATGGATCCGGAAGGTCCAAACATGTGGGGTGACCCCGAAGGATCACTAAACATGAACATGGCATATATTTGTGACTTGTGAACGTAGATGTGACATAGGGTAGACCATCATTAGCCTACCAAATGAAGTCATCATGATTCGAACCACGGTATGGGTGTCCCTATGGCTAGCCAACTATATCATGTACAATATTTTATTACCAGACAACTAAGGGCAATATTTATTATCTATTATTTCTACTAATTCATCATGCATTCTATTCGGCCACTAGATTATTTTGCCATAATTGTATTCTCTTCTCAAATTTATTATATCATCGTGCTTATTACGTCATATTAGCTTATTTGATGTTTTAATTTCTCACTAACTCATTAAATCTTATCATTCCCATACAATACATAATGTTATGTTTGCATGAAAAAATATTCCATATGAATGTAAAAATTCTCAATAAATTAGCACACTTTATTATAATTGTACATTTATTCTATAACTTTATTTCCATTAAATTACTAAAATTCACCTTATTTTCCTTTAGTAAGGCATTCGGTCAAGCTTGGAATTCTACCCATTTATTTATTTCTTCATCCATTAATCACTAATTTAGTTTTATTTCATGCCAATATATATATATGCATTTATTTCATCCTTAAAACCAAAGCATACCTAAGGTATACATTCGGCTTTATCATGAAGTCCACCAATCCATATCCCTTTTTATAATTTAATCATTCAATCACCATTTTTAAAGCCCTTTAAACATATTTATAAGGTTTAATTCCACTATACATGCATATTTTACATTAACACCTTATGTACATAAACTAAAATCCACATAAATTAAATGAAAAAAGATGGATAATGGATTCACTAACCTCAAAGCCTTGCTCTATTCTCCTTAAGCTTACTTTTCTTTCCCTTTGTTCCTTGAAATAACTTCTCCTCCTTTGTTATCTATACATGGTCGAATATGTATACCCATCAAACTTCTATTAATTTGCTTCAGTTAATCAATATGACACCATAATTGTAATTTACATACCTTAATTGATCTAATTGGACCCTTAAATTTAATTAAAAATCCCATTATCATTTACCTTGAATTCACACCCTAAGTTTTAATTCTTGAATTCTATCACGTTTTCTACTCCAATTGAGGACTAGAGACTACTACCATTAAAGAGAGAGACTAAAAATTAATTGACAGGCTTTAGCTTGGTAGAATTAATGGAAGAAATTTGAAAAATTTTTTTATGAAGAGAATGGGGGATAGAGTTTGTGTTGGGAATTATCGGTTACATGCATCTCATACATAAGCAGAATTTAAAATTTTTTTACCAATATATTTGATCTTGCTATGAATTTACAATATACATATTAATGAGAATAAGAAAAATCACCTTTAATTTTTGTTGAACAGTTGATTTTACTTCTCACCGGGTTGTCGCAAACCATAGTGTCCAAAATCAAACACCTCCAATGAGTAATCCACACTAAAGAAGGATTAAAAAAACCAACATTTGGGAGGAACAAGGGCTACCCGAAATCCCTATATGCTATCTAGGGAAGGTGGTTGCTAGGGTTGAGAGAAAAGAGAGAGAGTGTTTTCTTAATTGTTCACACTTAACCCTAATTTCACATCTTTTGGATTTTTATAGTTAGGTTAAAAAATCCAACTTCATAATGGGATTGGACTCTTTAAAATTGCTGGAGAATTATTAATTGGGCTTCTGGAATTATTTATAATTATTCGGGATCAATTAAATCCAATTTAAGCCGTTTCAAAAAAGACTATACATTAAACCCACTAACTAGGCCCTTTGTACATATACTTGGATTTAGTTACCCAAATGAATTCCAAATCCAACCAAATTAAATATGTAGGCTCCACAACACTTATGTAATATATTTAATTTATTTTGGTCTAAGAAATAGGCCTCTAAGGCCTTCTGTTTTTGAGTTGGCATGTGGCCCTTCTTCTAGATGGCTTCTATGCCAACTTCACTTCTTTGGGCCTTTATAATTCCTCCAATGGACCTATTAATTATTATATCAACCCTATAACACTTATAGTTCAATAATAATCAATTATGAGATACATTATTTCAATTAGGTCCAATTTTACAGAATATTTCAAAAAAGTTATGCGAATAATTTTATTTGATCATAATTAATTAAACTCTTTAATTAATTATTATCTTATTCACTTCTCTATCCCCATAATAATATCAAATATTATTATCCTTGTCATTTTATCATTTTATCCTTTTTTCTCTATATGTGTGTGACCTATTGGGTTTCTGTCCATATTGGCAGTATAATATGTAATTGTGAGTTCTATTCAAAACTCACATGATTTAAACTTCTTTAAATAATTTTATCAATCCCTATTGATATTCTTGATAAACTATTATACAAATCATGATTGGCGTCTAGCTAGGCATCATGTCTTCCCAAATTTCAGGAAAGTCAAGTGGTTTGACTATACCTTTATTAAATTTGGCCAGAGATTCTCTAAATAAGGCAATTTTAGAATCATGCGAGATAACTTCCCTTATTAAATTTGGGATGATGAATCCTTTGTCAATCACTCAACTATCTTCAAGTAGGTCATGATATACCTAATCTCCTAACTATGTTAACTCCCAATTAGAAGTAATCAGTTATAGAGTCAAAATATACCACTTGCTACTTAAGATAACTTTGGTGATCTCAAGTCCAAGGATACTTGCACAACCACTATGAAGAGATTCCTCACTGACCTAGAATTAATATCCATGTGAGGATTCTCTTTGCAGGTCTCCAATGAACTTGTTCGTCTAACAAGCATCCACATGCTAGCTTTGATTATATTCCATAATCACAGTTATAAGAAGCACTGCTTGAACCGTTCAACAAGCATAACATATGCTAGTCTATCCTAATTAACAATGCCCTATCTTATTAATTCCATGACTAGGGATATTTAGATATTAACACATTTTCATGCAATAGACATCCATATCATGAACGCTTTCATGATTGACTTTGCACTATGTTTATAATATCTAGGACTTCATTTATTAATTTAAGATTTATAAACTCATGTATTTAAACATAGCATTAATAAATGAATGATGCCTTTTATTAAGAATATGAATTCATACATATGAAATACATCCCTATTACATGGGCTCTAGGGCATACTCTCTAACAATCTCCCACTTGCACTAGAGCTAATCACTCATATGTCTTAGATCCATGCTATTTATATGGGGATCATGCTTAATCTAGGAAAGTGCTTTAGTGAGGGGATCCGCCACATTATCATATGTGGAAACCCTTTCTATTTTCACATCATTTCTAGCTACTATTTCCCTTATGAGATGGTAGCATCTGAGAACATGCTTGGATCACTGATGAGACTGTGGTTCCTTTGCTTGTGCAATGGCTCCATTGTTATCACAATATAAAGGAATCGGATCAACAATGATAGGCACCACTCCTAGTTCAGATATGAACTTTTTGATCCAGACTGCTTCCAAAGAAGTAATGTACTTAACTTCTATCGTGGAATCACCAGTTGTTTCTTGTTTGGAACTCTTCCAACTAACTGCTCCTCCTCCCATTATGAACACATAACTAGACTGTGATTTAAAATCATCTTTGTTAGATTGGAAGCTGGCATATGTATACCCATTTACTTCCAAACTGCCCTCTCTATATACCAAGAATATATCCTTGGTCCTTTTCAAGTACTTAAGGATATTCTTGACAGCTGCCCAGTGTTCCTTTCCAAAATTGGATTGGCATCTACTTGTGAATTTCAAAGCAAATGCTACATCTAGACGTGTATATAACATAGTATACATGATAGAACCAATTGCAGATGCATATGGTATTCTATTCATGCACTCTCTATCCTATAGTGTTTGCAGATACATAGACTTAGAAAGGTGTTTCCCATGTATCATGGTTATAAACCTTTTCTTAGAGAGATCCATATTTAACCTCTTCAATACCTTATCTATGTATGTACTTTGAGAAAGACCTAGCAACCTATTAGATATATCTTTATAGATCCTTATTCCCAGAATATAGGATGCTTCTCCAAGGTCTTTCATGGAGAATTACTTGGATAACCATATTTTAACATATTAGAAAAGAGAAATGTCATTTCCCATAATCAATATGTCATCTACATATAGAACTAGGAAGACAATTGCACTCCCACTGGCCCTTTTATTCACACAAGATTCATCTTTATTTTGTGAGAAGACAAACTCTTTGATTGTCTCATTGAATTGTATGTTCTAGCTCCTAGAGGCTTGCTTCAATCCATAAATAGATCTTTGAAGCTTGCATACCTTTTTGCCATTTCTAGATGTGAACCCTTCTGGTTGTGTCATATACACATCCTCAGTCAGATTTCCATTTAGGAAAGCTGTCTTCACATCCATTTGCCAAATCTCATAATCATAATGAGCTGCAATGGCTAAAAGTATTCTTATAGACTTAAGCATTGCTACAGGAGAAAAAGTTTCATCATAGTCAATACCTTCTTTTTGATGATAGCCCTTTGCTATTAAGCAAGCTTTATAGGTAACTATATTACCTTTTATATTGGTCTTCTTTTTGAAGACCCGTTTGCACCCTATGGGTTTTATCCCTTTAGGTGGTTGAGTTAAAGTCCATACTTTATCCTCATACATGGAGTCCATTTCAGACTACATAGCCTTAAGCCATAAATCACGTTTTAAACTGTTCAAAACTTTTTGATAGCTTGTAGGCTCATTGTCCTCTACTACAGTTATGCCTCTATCCGAATCCACGTGAAATCTATATCTCACAGGGATAGAATGCATCCTAGTAGATCTTTTAGGATTTTGTGTATAATTAGTTTCAACTTTAATCTCATTATTATGAAATTCAATCTCGGGTTCAATCGGTTAATCCACTTCTATTTGTGGATCTTGAACTTCACCAAGTTCAATTTTACTCCCACTGTCCTCTTGTAGAAGAAACTCTCTTTTCAAGAAGACAACATGCCTTGAAACAAACACCTTTTCTTCTAAGGGATGATAGAAATAATATCCAAAGGTTTCTTTTGGATATCCTATAAATAAATATTTGTAAGACTTAACATCTAGTTTGTTTGACATTGTCCTCTTCACATAAGCAGGACAACCCCATACTTTCATATGAGAAAGCGTGGGTTTCTTGTTATTCCACATCTCATATGGAGTAAAATCAACCGATTTACTAGGAACTCTATTTAACACATAAACAACAATTTCTAGTGCATATCCCCAAAAAGACTTAGGCAAGTCTGCTTGGCTCATCATTGATCGAACCATATCTAATAGTGTTATATTTCTCTTTTCAGATACACCATTGTGTTGTGGTGTATATGGTGGAATCCATTGAGATAAAATCCTATTATCTCTAAGATAATCTTGAAATTCTTGGCTTAAGTATTCTTCACCTCGATCTGATCTAAGTGTTTTAATTCTCTTGCCAAGTTATTTCTCTACTTCATTTCTGAATTCTTGAACTTTTCAAATGCTTCTGATATATATTTCATTAGATAGATGTATCCAAACCTGGAATAATCATCTATGAAAGTAATGAAGTAGGAGTAACCTCCTCTGGCATGTGTCGTCATTGGACCACATACATCTGAATGTGTTAAGTCCAAAACCATTTTAGTTTGTTCTCCTTTACCAATAAAGGGGATTTTTGTCATTTTTCCTAATAAACAAGATTCGCATGTATCAAATGATTCATAATCAAATGATCCCAAATCACCTGACTTGTGTAATTTGGTCATATGTTTCTCATTTATATGGCCTAAACAACAATGCCATAAGTATGAGGTATTTAGATTATCATGTTTCATTCTCTTGGTATCCACATTATGTACTTCTTTAATTAAATCAAGAAAAAATATACCATTCTCAATTATAGCTTTTGCATAAAACATATTGTTCTTAAAAATGTAACAACACTTATCCTTTAAAGAAATGTCATAATCGTTTAATAAACAACTGAAAGAAATAATACTCTTGGATAAAGCTGGAACATAATAACAATTATTTAATTCCAGTACTAATTCACTTGGAACAGGCAACTGGTAAGTCCCCACAACCATTGTTGAGATGTTCTGTCTAGTAGCTAACTGCAAACATATCTCTGCCTTTCCAACTCTTCTAAAGCTTCTAAGCCCCTGTAGATCATTACACAAGTAAGATCCATATCTAGTATCTAATACCCAAGATTGTTTTGAAGTAATAGAATAAGTATTAATTCAATCATATGAATACCTAAAGTAGAAGAATTAGCTTGCTCTTCTCCTTGAGAGAATCTAGATAGGCCTTGCAGTTACGCTTCCAGTGACCATCCTTATCACATTGGAAGCAAGTTCCTTTGGGATTCTCTTTCTTGGCAACCTTCTTTTTGGAGATCCCACCATTTTTTGGCTGTGCCTTGGTTATCTTCTTCTTCTTCTACTTCTTTCCATTAGCAAAAGTGACAGTCATGACACTTTTTGGATCCTTCTTAAAGGATCCATAGCTGTTTTGAGCATGTTGATGAACTCAGGAATGGTAACATGGATCTTGTTCATGTTGAAGTTAAGCACGAAAAGTGTATAACTTGGAGCCAACGAGTACAAGATTAAATCTATGTATAGATCATTATCTATTACATAGCCAAGTCTACTCAAATGCTCAATATACCCAAACATTCTCAATGCATGAGTAGCAGCTGAAGTGCCTTCCACCATTTTGCAACTAAATAGAGCTCGAGCAATCTCATATTGCTCAGTTGTAGCCTGAGAAGAATAAAGCTCCTCAAGATGCAAAATGTTGTTTCTTGCATCCATCATCTCATGCTGCTTCTGAAGCTTTGAGGACATAGCACCCAGCATCAGACATGCTGCCGCTTCACTATCCTCCATGTATTTTCGATAAGTGCCTTTGATCTCATCAATGGCATCATCTGATGGAAGTGGTGGTGGATCTTTATCCAAGATATAATGGATCTTTTTAGCTCTGAGAACAATTCTCACTTGCCTAATCCAATTAGAATAGTTGCTACCAACCAGCTTGTTATCCAAGATTGATCGTATATTAATGTTTGATGTGCTCATGATGATGACCTATATGTGAAAAAGAAAACATATGAGAGTATGTTCATATATATGTATGCATTAATTAGGTCTTTAGTTAATCCATTTACTCCCACTATTTTATTGTGAATTAATAGCCCTCACTATATAATTCGAGAAAACTCGATGGTTTTCTTAGTGGGCCAATATCCAATCCTTGATATGTAATTTAACCTTGACTATGGTCAACAAGCCAAACTCTATACCCTTGAAAGGTAGGTATCTCTATACCAATTGTGTCTCTACATAACTATTGGATCATTAGGTTATCAATTCTTGACACATGCATATCATATATGTATTCCCTAATCTTGCCTCTAGAACCATTAGCCTTGACTGTGGTCAACAAACTAATGGGCTAGCTAAGATGACCCATTTAATTAGATTTGAACATATTCGATATAATGTGAGCTTAACTGTGGTCAACAACCCACACTATAAAGAACTCTGGTTCTCCTCAAATTAATGGAAGGCTTATATACCTTAGTATTTGTTTGAGGCTTTTAGTTAATTAAGTCTCATCATACATGGTTGGCATACATTGGTATGCATCCTATATCTATCACATAAATATAAGCATACAAATATGGTATAGTTATGGACTTTACTACATTGATTTCCCCAAGCCAAAAGGGAAATCAAAAGGTCACACCTAGGTAGTATGCATGATTCAAATAAGTAAAAAATAATTACATTATCTTCAAGCTTGTTAGATCTCAATCCGGCCCATCTTGCTCCTTGATAGTGGTCTCCATCTCTATCTCTAATTCTAATCTAAGTAATCTAATTACATATTACAATTTGAAAAAGAAATACAAACCAGAAACAAGTGGCCGAGACATGAAAGTCCTCATTGGGCCAAAACATGTATAATGCTCAATCACATTGGGCCTTATCCATAACTATCCATCATGCCAATCATAAACCCTTATATGCATTTATAATGCATAAAGTAAAACATATAATTGATTACTAACTTTGTTTCAACTCTTGAAAGAAACCTTTGTGTTATTTTAATAATGTGATCAAATTAGGAAACTTTTTTATTTTTGAAACTTTCATTTTAGGAAACCTTTTTGCATGTATGTGTTCTTGCCTTAATTATCAATCCAATTGATTATTAATTAATTATCAATTAATTATTTAATTAATTAATCATATTAAATAATTAAAAAAATCAATTTTGGGCTTATAAAAAGGGTAGGCCGAAACCCACACAATAAAACCCTAAAGTGTGTTCACACACAAACTAGTTTTGTGTCTATTGGACCATTTGGGCCTTTTGGAATGAGCCAAGCCCACTCCAGCCCTTAAAAACCATTAATAAACTTAATTATAGTTTATAATATTTAATTTAAATAAGCTCCTTGGGCCCACCAAGTCATTCACTAATTTAAACCAAGTCCATAAACATAATTAAGCCAATTAAGTGGTTTTAATGAACTAAAATTAATCCAATTAATTTAAGGCCTATTTTAATTAATCCAATTAATTAAAAACAATTTAATATATCAGATATATCAAATTTAGAAGATTAAAAATCATTCTAAATAAGAACACATCAAGAACACACCAAGAAAACCAATTTATCGAACTTTTCGACTAAACTAGTTTTCATGCAAAACTTGTTCAATTTTAATTTTATTTGATCCTATGGCTTAATATCACATATTAAACACATAAATTATCATCAATATGATCTTAGAGTGGATCTATAAAAAATTAATTTAGAGCAGCCCCTAAAATTAAAAGCCATTCATGCCAAAACCATGATCCCTTTCTCAAAAGAATTGTTTTTGTTTTATTTATTTGATCACACATATATCCAGAAATCAATATTTCTCATTCATGAACAATAAAATCTGATATTATGAAGTTCATGAAATGAATAACTCAAAAATAAGACTTATTCCGCATAAAAATATAGAATTGTATATTCATGGCAAAACCAAGGCTCTGATACCATGTTGGGAATTATCGGTTACATGCATCTCATACATAATCGAAATTTAAAATTATTAACCAATATATCTGATCTTTCCATGAATTTACAATATACATATTAATGAGAATAAGAAAAATCACATTTGATTTTTGTTGAATAGTTGATTTTACTTATCACCGGGTTGTTGCAAACCACAGTGTCCAAAATCGAACACCTCCAATGTGTAATCCACACTAAAGAAGGATTCAAAGAACCAAAAATTGGGTGGAAAAAGGGATGGTCGAAATGCCTAGATGCTAGCTAGGGAAGGTGGTTGTTAGGGTTCAGAAAAAAAAAGAGAGAGAGTGTTTTCTTAATTTTTCACACTTAACCCTACTTCCACATCTCTTGGATTTTTATAGTTAGGTTAAAAAATCCAACTTCATAATGGGATTGGGCTCTTTAAAATTACTAGAGAATTATTAATTGGGCTTCTAGAATTATTTATAATTATTTGGGCTCAATTAAATCCAATTTAAGCCCTTTCACAAAAGACTATGCACAAAACCCACAAACTAGGCCCTTTGTACATATACTTGGATTTAATTACCCAAATGAATTCCAAATCCAGCTAAATTAAATATGTAGGCACCACAACACTTATGTAACATATTTAATTTATTTTTTTCCAATAAGTAGGCCTCTAAGGCCTTCTGTTTTGGAGTTGGCGTGTGGCCCTTCTTCTGGAGGGCTTCTGTGCCAACTTCACTTCTTTAGGCCTTTATAATTCCGCTAATGGACCGATTAATTATTATATCTATCCTATAACACTTATAGTTTAATAATAATCAATTATGAGAAACATTATTTCAATTAGATCCAATTTTACTGAACATTTCAAAAAAGTTCTGCGATCAATTTTACTTGATCATAATTAATTAAGCTCTTTAATTAATTATTATCTTATTCACTTCTCTATCCCCATAATAATATCAAATATTAGTATCCTTATCATTTTAACATTTTATCCTTTTTCTCTATATGTGTGTGACCTATTGGGTTCCTGTCCATATTGGAAATATAATATGTAATTGTGAGTTTTATTCAAAACTCACATGATTTAAACTTCTTTAAATCATTTTATCAATCCCTATTGATATTATTGATACACTATTATACAAATCATGATTGGCCTTTAGCTAGGCATCAGACTACCCAAATGTCAGGAAAGTCAAGTGGTTTGACTATACCTTTCCATAGAAACAGTTACCGTGTAATTGCTCCTTCCATCACTCTTATCTCAATTAGATTCTGAGTATGGATTTCTATCAAGTCATATAAATCTAATTATGTATTTTATATTAATTTAACTATTGTTCCCAAAATACCCGCCATGGATCTCTATCCATCTTGGCATATTGCTCTGGCCAGAGATTCTTTAAATAAGGCAATTATAGAATCATGCGAGATAACTTCCCTTATTAAATTTGGGATGGTGAATCCTTTGTCAATCACTTAACTATCTTCAAGTAGGTCATGATATACCCAATCTCCTAACTATGTTCACTCCCAGTTGGAAGTAATCAGTTATGGAGTCAAAATATACCACTTGCTACTTAAGATAACTTTGGTGATCTCAAGTCCAACGATACTTGCACAACCGCTATGAAGAGATTTCTCACTGACATAGATTTAATATCCATGTGAGGATTCTCTTTTTAGGTCTCCAATGAACTTGTTCTTCTAACAAGCATCCACATATTAGCTTTGATTATCTTCCATAATCACAGTTATGAGAACCACTGCTTGAACCATTCAAGAAGCATAACATGTGCTAGTCTGTCCGAATTAACAATGTCCTATCTTGTTAATTCTATGACTAGGGATATTTGGTTATTAACACATTTGTATGCAATAGACATCTCACATCACGAACACTTTCATGATTGCCTTTGCACTATGTTTATAATATCTCAGACTTCATTTATTAAGTTAAAATTTACAAACTCATGTATTTAAACATAGCATTAATAAATGAATGATGCCTTTTATTAAGAATATGAATTCATACATATGAAATACATCCCTATTACATGGGCTCTTGGGCATACTCTCTAACAGTTTGGCCACCACAAGGAGAAGAAGAGGCAGTAATCTAAAGAAACTTCCACCAATTTCTCATATTTAGCCTTTTATAGGCCTCTAATTGGGTTGGGCTTCATCTAACCAAGTTGGTCCAACCTATTTTAAGCCTAATTTTTATTATTTAGTGTATTACGTAACCCTAAATTCTATCTCTAACTTTTAAATCTTAATTGCACATAAAAATGAATCCATAATTCTTAAAATATTCAAATTAGCTTACATAAAAAATTTTTGCTTAATCAAAGTCTGTTTTTGATTCAGTTCATCGAAATCGATCCGATTAGAAAAATTTTAGTGTTACCATAAAATTAAATTTTCATTGCCAAATGATTATACACTTTATTTAGAACTCATCTAAAAATGTTGGTAATTGTTGAAGCTCATCTACTATTTTTAAGGGTTCGGTCAAACCTATAGTTAATTCGATTACTATTTAAATCGAATCTTGACTTTTCTTTTCTTTATTTAATTTTCAACTTTTAAAGGCCTATTTAACCTCAATTTCACTCCAAATTTCATCCTTAGACTCATTGTGACTAGTATTTTTCAACAATCAAATAAAATATTTTTCATTTTCGAATGTATTTTATACCTTATTATAGTATTCATATTTGGGAAATACTATTCACAACTACCAGAATTGTTAGACCATTACAATTCTCCTCTATTTATAAAAATTTCATCCTCAAAATTTTATCTGTATTAAATAATTGAGGGTACTGTTGTTGCTTGGCTACTTCGGATTCCCATATGGCTTCCTCTACATCGTGATGATTCAATAGAACTTTCACTAGTGAGATCTGCTTATTCCAAAGTTGTCTGGCTTCTCTTGCTAATATCTTTACTAGTTGTTCTTTATAAGATAAATCAAATTGAATGTGAATTTCTTCTGGCTTGATGACATGGCTTAGGTTGGACCAGTACCTTTGAAGCATTGATATGTGAAAAATATCATGAATCATTTTTAACTCTGATGCTAATTTTAACAGGTATGCCACTGGTCCTACCCACTATATGATCTCATAAGGGCCAATAAATCTCGAACTCAATTTGCCTTTTTTGGACAATCTCAAAATCTTCTTCCATGGGGATACTTTCAGGAATACATTATCATCAACTTGGAACTCTATATCTTTTCTCCTTAAGTCGATGTTTGATTTTTGTTGGTCCATGGCTACTTTTAATATGTCTTTGATCATCTGTACTTTTTCTTCGGTTTCTTAAATCAAATATGATCCCACCAATTTTCTTTCATTCAACTCAGACCAATATAGTGGCATTCTATATTTCCTTCAGTAAAGTGTTTCGTACGAGGCCATCTTAATTCTTGATCGGTAGCTATTATTATATGCAAATTCAATTAATGGTATATACTTCTACCAATTACCCTAAAATTACAATACATAACTTCTCAACATATCTTCTAATATTTGTATTACCCATTCCGACTGACCATCTATCTGAGGGTAGAAAGTTATGCTAAAATGGAGTTTAGTTCCCAATGCCTCTTATAGCTTTTTTTAGAAGTAAGAGGTGAATTGTGAATCTCAATTTAAAATGGTGGAAGAAGGTACCCTATACAGCCTTACTATCTCATTGATATAAATCTCTGCTAGTCTGGTCAATGGAAAATCCATTTGTATCAATATAAAGTGGCCTAATTTTGTGAGCCTATCAACAATCACCAAGATGGAATCATGTTTCTTCCTAGTCAATGGTAATTTGGTCATAAAATCCATTGTTATCCGATCCCATTTTCACTCTGGTATTGAAATAGGCTGGAGTAACCTTGACAAAACTTGGTGTTTAGCTTTCACCTATTGATAGTTTAGATACGACCACCAGTAGTGAGTTTTTAAATTTTGGTACATTTTATTGCTCCCAAGGTACATTGCATAGCTACCGAAGTGGACTTCTATCAGAATATCTTATTATAACTTAGCTTGATCGGGTACATACAATCTTTGCTTGTAATATAAGCTACCATCCATACTTAAGGAGAAGTCGTTGTCTTACTTATCATGTAATTGCTTCATCAAGGAAGTGACACAATCATCTTCCTTCTATACCGCCTTTACCTACTGTAAGAAGTCTAGTTTGACTTTCATTTCAGCTATAATGGCTCCATTTTGTGCTATACTTAACTTGACATTCAATGTCCGAAGAGCTACAACGAATTTTCTGCTTAAGGCATTAGCTAACGTATTGGCCTTGTCTGGGTGGTAATCAATATGATAATCATAGTCTTTTATAAGCTCCAGCCATCATCTTTAACTCTTGTGATATGTGTAAATATAACATTTTCACCATATAAGTAATGCCTCCAAATTTTCAAAGTAAATACTATAGCTGTGAGTTCAAGGTTATAGGTAGGGTAGTTCTTCTTATGAGTCTTAAGCTATCGAGAAACATATACAATTACTTTACTCTCTTGCATCAACACACACCATAACTCATTCCTAGAGGCATCATTATAAATTACAAAATTCTTGCCCAATTGAGGTTGAGTTAGTATAGGAGCTTCGATTAACATACTCTTAAGGTTCTCAAAACTCTCTCAACATTCATTTGTCCACTTGAACTTCACTTGTTTCGGTAGTTTTAATAATGGTGGAGAATCCTTTTACAAATCTCTTGTAATACCCTGCTAACCTGAGAAAGCTTCCTACTTTTATAACATTTTTTGGTGGCTTCCATTGTAAAATAACTTTAATTTTCTTTGGATCGACCTTTATCCCTTCTGAAAATACCACATGCCCTAAATAGGATACCACATTTAGCCAAAATTTGCATTTACTAAATTTGACATACAATTACTTTTCCCTTAACGTCTGTAGCATGATCCGTAAATGCTTATCATGTTCCTTAGGTGTTTTTGAGTACACAAGGATACCATTAATAAAAACCATCATGAATTGATCTAAGTAGGGATGGAATATTCTATTCATTAGGTCTATAAAAGCAGCTGGAGCATTTTTAAGGCCAAATGCATCACTAAAAATTCATAATGGTCGTACTTGGTGTGAAAAGTTATTTTAGACACATCAACTTCTTTTACTTTCAATTGATAGTAACTCGATCTTAAATCAATCTTTGAGAATACTTCTACACCCTTTAATTGATCACATAAATCTTCAATCCGAGATAAAGGATATTTATTCTTGATGGTTACTTTGTTCAATTATCTATAGTCAATGCACAATCAAAGTGATCCATCTTTTCCTTCATAAAAAGTACCGATGCTCCTCAGAAAGAAATACTTAGCCTAATGAAGCCTTTATCAAGCAACTCCTACAATTGAATCTTCAATTCCTTTAGTTCTATATGTGCCATTTTATAAGGGGTAATGGATATGGGTGCGTCATCAAAAGCCACATCAATTGTAAACTCCACTTCGTAATCAGGTGGCAAACCAAGTAGTTCATTGAGAAACACATCTGTAAATTCGTGTATGATTGGAACATTGGCTACTGCAATCCCATCCTTTTTTACTTTTATAACATATGCTAGGTAAGCCATACAACCTTTTTTCATCAGCCTTTTTACAGCTGTAGCATAAATAACATCGGAAAGAAAATATGTTCTCTAACCTACCAGTGTGATTTCATGCTCATCTAGAGTTTTAGGAGTGACTCACTTACATTTATAATCAATTGTCGCTTGGTGGGCGGACAACCAATCCATCCCTAAAATTATGTTAAACTCATTAAATCAGAGTTTAATTAAGTTAGCTGATAAAACATAACCCTGCACACTAATTGGGCAGTCTTTATATACTTTATTTACCACCACATTATTTCCCAGAGGATTGCTAACTAGAATATCTTATTCTAACTATGAGTCATTCAAACCTTTCCCCCGTGCAATTTTAGCATTTATATAGGAGTTTGTGAAGTTGGGGTCAATCAATGAATAAAATGAATCAGAGAGAAAAGTGAATTTACCTACTATAACATCAGGTGCATCTTCTTCTTCCTTAACTCTCATAATATAGACACGACTTATGGCTCATCCCTATGCTATCTGTGGAGGCTGGACTGAGGGTTTAGAGGAAGCTGGGTTAGCAACTGTTCCCTTATCATGCTCTCAAGGTGCTGGTAAAGTGATAGTGGAGGACTGAGCCATTAACAATCTCTCATATGATGTTTTTATGACCCATACCTAAAGGAAAATCCCATCAACAATTTACATTCACCAATATATCTCTTCCCTCAATGATCACATCTCGAGTTTCGGGGTGTACTGCCTATAGAGGTGGTAGGTGGATTATTACACCCTGGAATTCCTTGACTATGACTTGGGGTTGCTAATGTGCGACTTTGTGTGGGAGGTGGTCCCCTAAATTTCTTATTGGACCTTATTGCACTGCTATACTGCCCTGATTTCCTTTTTTATTGAAACCGTGATTATCTATTTACTTCATCTTGTTGAATGGCCTCCATTTTTGAAGCAGCATCAACCAATGATCTCAAATTTATTAAAGTCTATGCGCCAAAAGCCTATCTAAGTTTGTTGTGGATACCTCATTCAAATCTCTAACATAGCCTTCTTCGATCAACTGGTACTCCTTGATATATAAGCTCAGATGCACAAAATCCCATTTATATTTCGCTACACTTAAGTTGCCTTGCCCCAATCTCTAAAAGGCATCTAGTATGGATAACTTATGCTCTTTCTAGATATCCTTATTTTCAAACTGCTTTGAAAAAGTTACAAGTCAACCGATCAACTAGTATATGCTTTCTTATTGAATCCCACAATATAAAAGTTAGGCCCTACAATAATGCCATTGGTCCTTTAAGTGTCATTATAAGGGGTCTGTGTGTCACCTCGAATAATCTTTTAATCTTAAATAACTATTCTTCTGCTTGCACTAGCGTTAACGAGTCCCAACTAAGGAAATCATCAACACCTAATCTTTTTAACCCCTTAAGAATTGGTTTCTTTTTGAATAGGCATGAGGTTATGGTTGCACTTGTGCTTGTACTTGAGCCTGTTGTGCTTGTTCTATTTATATTCTTTGTTTAATATAATTTGCCATTAGGTTTAAAAAATAATGTTGTAGGGGTAGAGGTGGAACAACAAGTGGAGAAGCCTATGGTGGTGTCATATCATCTTGTCCCGCATAAACTGAGGCTCTACTTTTAATGTCGCCTTCTCATCGGCTTTGTTCAGAAACCATAATTCACTATAAAATAAAAAGGAGCAATCATACTTTAATCTCATATAATTAGTATTCATCATAGGGTATTGATACAACCATAGGGAGGCAAGTCATGATGATTTCATCAATCAACATCACAGGCATAAAGTACTCATTCTTTTGGAAGTAAATGAAGAATTGGGCCAACTTGAGTCATAAAGGGCTTATGCAACTTTGGGCTTTAATTGTACAAGTCATGTGCTTCAATTAAAAGTCACATGACTCATTTAAAGTTGTATCTTAATGGGTTTAAGGAGTTATTTTGTTTAGTTTTTAGGTAGGGCTTTTAATTCATTAAGTTTAGTTAGATTATTGAATAAGTGAGGCCTTATTTAAGTGGGCTACATGCCACCTTCACTAAAGCCCATCATTTTGGTTTTGTTTTAATTCTTTAAGTAGGAGAATGAGCTTGTTTTGTCTTGTAAAGCCCAATGAAATTTGGCCATACCTTTTTTAACGCCTTTTTAGGGTTTGTTTTAGCTTCTAAAGGTGATTTATTACTTCTTAAAGAGGTTATTAGACTTGTTTAGGAAGTAAAGTGTCTTTAGAGTTCATAAATCGGTTATTTGGCTTGTTTAGGAAGTAAAGTGTTTAGGTTTTTAGTATAAATAGTTTGTTATGAGTTGTAAAAAAAATTGGAATCAAATATAAAACTTTGAGAGTTTTTGTCTTGGCTTAGCCAAAATTCTTTAAAGAGATTGTGAGATTGCTTGCTTTCTTTTTCTATTGCATCAAGAATTAGGATTACTTATCAATCATTTGATTATGGCATTTTCTTATTCTTCTTATCCCGATCATTTGTGTTTCCATTCACGTGTTGTTTGGGGGTTTAATAAAGAGGGTGTTTATCTTCTTTGTGTTTTGAGATCAAAGTGTATGTTGAAGGGGTTTTGGGTTCTTTAACCTTGGCGTTCCGCATCATTTGGTATCAAAGCCAAAAGTAAGGTAAATTCCTATTTATCTTAGTGTTAGGTTTATGTTTCTTTCTTTGATTTTATTTATATGCATGTCGAAATTAGTATTAGTAACATTTTGATTTTTGTGTTCTTTGTATGTTAAATTTAGCCTTGTTCTTTCATTACCTTTTGTTTTGATTCTTAGAAAAAAAAATCATGGCACTGTTCATGCATTTTTCACGTACTGTTCATCATCACTATTCATTAGAAAAAAAAGGAGAGAAAAAAAAACAAAATAAAACATGAAAGGAAAATAAAATAGAAGAAGAAAGAGTTAAAGAGTAATTTGGCAAGAGTAGTTTATATAGCCAAAGGGAAATTCCTAATCTTTTTATAAGTGAAAAAAACTAATCCTTTTTGCTTTAGGGTTGGGAGGGGCAGCATTTACATCTTTTTCAAACAAATTTGGGAATCCTTTAAAGGGTAGGAAAATTAATCCTTATTGCTGTAGGTTTAGGTTTTCAAAAATCCTAATCCATATCTAAATTAGAATTACAATCCTAATCCTAGTTATACAAGGATTTCTACTTGGCAAACATTTGTGCTATCCATTTATTATCCATTTGTGCCAATCATTTTTTTCATCATTTGCTATCCATTTGTGCAACAATTTTTGGAAAATTTTCCATCATTTGATTAAACATTTTAAGTAACTTTTACTTTTCTACCATTTGTGCAAACAATTTTAGTAACTTTTCCATCATTTGTATAACCATTTTTGGAAACTTTTCCACCATTTGTGCAAACATTTTTATTAACTTTTCCATCATTTATGCAATCATTTTTGGAAACTTTTTCCACCATTTGTGCTATCATTTTTGGAAACTTTGCCATCATTTTGCCATCACTTTGTCATCTTTTTTCCATCACCTTGCCACCATTTTGCACACAATTGACACATTAATCAAGCTCGTTACATCATTCAGCATAGTGAATAAATTGGCTCTAAAATTGATTTGTTTTGCATGTTTTATACTTTATTTAGTTTAAATTGGTATCTTGTTGATTTCCTTTCTTTTTTGGGTAGCATATTTAGGTTCTATATTTGGTTTACTTTGTAGTGAATCAAATTCATCCATTTTATCCATATTGTCATTTTACTTGATTCTTGTTGTTAATTTCTTTGTTTTAAGCTAGTTTTTGTTCCATTTACATTGTTAAGGTATCATTGCTTGTCCAATACTCTAATTTGATTATCATCAAGTGGTACACCACTCTTGTCCATGTATCACCTCCATTGTGTCTAGAGTCCTTTTTTTCTAGTTTTGAACTATCTTTTGTTGTTAGTTTTATTTCCTTATTTTTCTTAAACGTGTTCAAGTTTTTGATTTGTGATTTATATTCTGAAGTGAAATTTTAAAGTTGCAAGCTTGAGTGGAAAAGGAAAGAGAGTGTGAGATCAAATGAGAATAGAAGCCAAGTTTTAAGAGATAAACACGAGTGTTTTTTGAGGATGTCTTATTACAAATCAAAGCGACATTTAAATCAAGATGAAAGGAATGCGTTTAAGGAAGATATAAAGTTGTTAAGGCATGACCTTAATAATATAGAATGGTTGGCTAGACAATTTTTTGAACCACTCATTAGAATGGAGGAGAGCAAAGCGAAGAGAAAGAAAGAGGAAATTTTCATAGAAGAAATAATTTGTGAACCTAAAATGGGTGATATAGATATAGGCTTTGATAGTGAGGTTACTCAAGACCATGAAGAGGATGTTATTGATGAATTTGATGAGGAAAAAGAGGTTTTGGGTGAAGTTAAAGATATAGAGAAAATGGTAAATGAGGTTATTTTAGAGGTAAAAGAGGATAATGATATTATGCATAATTAAAAAATATTTGAAAATGAAGATGTTGTTGATTGTTTAAGTGAGAATGAAGAAGCTGATTTAGTGGAGATGGAAGATCTGCATGTTACAATTTCTCCTCTACTGATAAGGAGGATCAGGTGCATATAGAAAGTGAAGGAAGTCAAAATCATATCTCTATATTTAATACTAACCATGTTTTGCATAGTCATTTAATTTATAACTTGCAGGATCATGATGAATTCTTTAATGAAGAAGCATTCATACTATTTCCAACAATGCCGAAGATCATTTATGAAGATGAATGTATTCCTTAAGTGTCAATTCCGAACTATTGTAAGACAAAGATTCAAGGACAAATCTTTTCTAAAGAAGGAGGGAATGATACGACCATGGGGGGGCAAGCCATTATGATTTAATCAATCAATATCACAAGCATAAATTACTCATCCTTTTGGAAGCAAATGAAGAATTAATCCAACTTGATTCATAAAGGGCTTTAATTGTACAATTTATGTGCTTCATTTAAAAGTCACATGACTCATTTAAAGTTATTTCTTAATGGGTTTAAGGGGCTATTTTGTGTAGTGTTTAGTTAGGGCTTTTAATTCATTAAGTTTAGTTAGATTATTGAATAAGTGAGGCCTTATTTAGATGGGCTACACACCACCTTCACTAAGGCCCATCATTTTAGTTTTGTTTTAATTCTTTAAGGAGGAGAATGGGCTTGTCTTGTATTGTAAAGGCCAATGAAATTTGGCCATACCATGTTTAAGGCCTTCTTAGGGTTTGTTTTAGCTTCTAAGGGTGATCTATTACTTCTTAAAGAGGTTATTAGACTTGTTTAGGAAGTAAAGTGTCTTTAGAGTTCCTAAAGAGGTTATTTGACTCATTTAGGAAGTAAAGTGTTTAGGGTTTCAGTATAAATAGCTTGTTATCTGTTGTAAAAAAAATTGGAATCAAATATAAAACTTTGAGAGTTTTTATCTAGGCTTAGCCGAAATTCTTTAGAGAGATTGTGAGATTGCTTGCTTTCTTTTCTATTGCATCAAGAATTAGGATTACTTATCAATCATTTTATTGTGGCATTTTCTTATTCTTCTTATCCTGATTATTTGCATTTCCATTCACGTGTTGTTTGGGGGTTCAGTAGGAAAGGTGTTTGTCTTCTTTATGTTTTGAGATCAAAGAGTATGTTCAATGGGTTTCGGGTTCTTTAACCTTGGCGTTCCACATCAGGCATGTTTATGCATTCAATCTCATTTCGATTTTAGGATCACTTAAACATGCTCTGATACCACAAAATGTAACAACTTTATTCTGTCCTACTATATGTACATTACAATATATATATATATATATATATATACACACACACACACACACAATAATTATGGTGGTGAAAGAAATTGTTAATGTTGCATTATCAATAGTCGTGACATTCCAACCATCATCACATGCATTTTTATTCATATTGACTTTGCTAACTCAAATTTCATTTAATTTTGATTTTCTAACGATTCACCTTTAACTGTTTAAATAACTATTCATTTAATAAAAGGTATTATAATGCCTATAAATTTACCTACCCTCCCACAAAACAAATAATTTCTACAGGCCCTCGAAGGCACAATAATTTATATCCATCATACATGCTCATATTTCATCTCAACGATATCATACAATATCATAAGCATAAACATTCATACCTCTATACTGTGATATTATGTTGATCATCAAGCATGTCTGTACAAATCCATGCACTACCATATCTGTTTTTACATATACATGCCAAAATGATAAATACAAGATATTTAATAGCTAATAATATGAGACTCCCAGCTTTAAGGTTCCTTCAATATGCTTGTTCTATGATTCCTAGTGAAAACTTACATGCAATCAAATTAAACTACGTACTGAGCATTTATATGCTTAGTGGTGAATGCATATCCAAAGTTGTCCATTTTAAACTACATATACATGCACATAATTAAACATCTTAACTTTTACTTAATCTAATCCAATTAATCAAATTCTATATGTTATTGTTTCTATTATTATTACCCCTACTATTCTTTTACTTTTATCATCATCATTACCATCATGATCATCATATGTTAAATTAATAATTTAACTTGATCTTGTACTCTTACCATTACCCATTTATTTATCTTAATTTCAAAATTGTACCTGTTTACTAACAAATTCCAACTTAGTCCCTTAGCTTTCCTAAATTTAAAATGTTACCCTTGTAACTTTCTAACATTTTCATTTACATCCCTTTTCATTCTAATAGTTATTTTAAGTTAATTTTCACTCATTTTAATTTGTTTTTTTAATCTTGCCCCTAGTATTATTTCGATAGAAATCTTGAAATTGAATACATGGGACATGGACCCTAAAGGTCAAAACATATGGGGTGACCCCGAAAGATCACTAAACATGAACATGGTATATACTTGTGACTTGTGAACGTACATGTGTCATGGGTAGACCATCCTTAGCCTACCAAATTGAGTCATCATGACTAGGGCTGCGGTATAGGTATCCCTATGGCTAGCCAACTATATCATGTACATGCAAGATTTCATTACTAGACAACTAAAGGCAATATTTATTATCTATTATTTTTAATAATTCATCATGCATTATATTCAACCATTAGATTATTTTTCCATAATTGTATTCTTTTCTTGAATTCACTATTTAATCTTGCTTATTACGTAATATTAGCTCATTACATGTTTTAATTTCTTACTAACTCATTAAATCTTATCATTCCCATACTATACATAATGTCATATCCACATGAAAAATATTTCATACCAATGTAAATGTTCTAAATAAATTAGCATACACTTTATTATAATTGTACATGCATTCTATAACTTTATTTCCATTAAATTACTAAAATTCACATTATTTTCCTTCAGCAAGGCATTCGGTTGAGCTTGGAATTCTACCCATTTATTTATTTCTTCATCCATTAATCACTAATTTAGTTTTATTTCATATATATATATATATATATATATATATATGCATTTAATTCATCCTTATAACCAAAGTATACTTAAGGTATGCATTCGGCTTCATCATGAAGTCCACCATTCCATGTCTTTTTTTTTCTAATTTAATCATTCAATCACAATTTTTATAGCCCTATAAACATATCTATAAGGTTTAATTCTACTACACATGCATATTTTACATTAACACCTTATGTACATAAACTAAAATCCACAAAAATTAAATAGAAAAAGATGGATAATGCATCCACTAACCTCAAAGCCTTGCTTTATTCTCCTCAAGCTTCCTTTTCTTTCCTTTTGTCACTTGAAACAACTTATTCTTCTTTGTTATCTACACATGGCCGAATATCAAAATTCCATTAATTTGCTTCCTTTAGTCAATATGACACCATAATTGTAACTTATATACCTTAATTGATCTAATTGGAACCTTAAATTTAATAAAAAAAACTCCATTATCGCTTACCATGAAATTACACCCTAAGTTTCAATTCTTGAATTCTATCACTTTTTCTATTCCAATTGAGGACTAGAGACTACTACTATTGAAGAGAGTGGTTGAAAATTAATTGAGAGGCTTTAGCTTGGTGGAATTAATGAAAGAAATTTGATGAATTATGAAATGAAAGGAGAATGGAGTTCAGCCACCACAAGGGGAAGAGGAGGTGGAAATCTGAAGAAGCTTCCACCAATGTTTGATATTTCATCCTTTTATAGACCTAAGCTAAAATTTTTATTATTTAATGCATTATGTAACCCTAAATTATCTCTCCAACTTCTAAAGCTAAATTGCTCATAAAAAATAGTTCCATAATTCTTAAAATATTCAAATTAGCCTACATAAAAATTTTTAGCTTAATCGAAATCCATTTTTGCTCCGATTCACCGAAATCAATCCAATTAGCAAATTTTTGTTGTCACTATAAAATCAAATTTTCACTGTCAAATGATTATACACATTATTTATAACTCATCTGGAAATTTTGGTGATTTTTGAAACTTATATACTATTTTTAAGGGTTCGATCAAATCTAAAGTCAATTCGGTTACTATTTATATCGAATCGTGACTTTTATTTTCTTTTTTTTTTGTATTTTTGACTTTTGGAGGCCTATTTGACCCCAAATTTCATCCTTGAACTCATTCTAACTAGTATTTTCGATGGTCAACTAAAATATTTTTCATTTTTGGCCATATTTATACCTCAAATGTACTATTCATACTCGAGAAATACTGTTCATAGCTATCGGGATTGTTTGACCATTACAGCTAGAACTTATAAGATTAAAATACATGAGTATTGGATTATTTTTATTTGTTGTTGGTAAGTTTAGGCATTTGATGCGACGGCTTATAGAAATGGCCTATGTGATGTGATAAACACATATCAGCATAAGTGAATGATGGACTAATACACAACAATCACTACAAGAAAATAGTAATTTAGCAACAGAAATTAGCAACGAAAAATGTCAATTTTCCATTGCTAATAAAAAATAGCAACGGAATAATTCAGTTGCTATTTTGACAATTGCTATTTTTAGCAACGGAAATATTATTCCATTGCTATTTTTAGCAACGAAAATTGATTTTTCGTTGCTAAATTTAGCAACCGAAATTGAATTCCATTGCTAAATTTAGGAACTAGTACAAAAAAAAATTTTGATGGTTTTTTCGTCGCTTTTCCATCACTACTATGAATATAATAATTTAACCATTTTTTCGACTCCAATCATACATTTACTTGTTCATAGCAAATAAATTAAAACTAAATTACAGGGTGACCAACACCTAAACCAAAAAATTATATCCCTAAATAAAAACTAAAGAAAAAGACACTCATACAGAGATGAAAAGGGCATTACTTTACTATGAACAATTCCATGGAACCCTATAAATTGTCATCACAAAGATGTCTCCTTCCAACAGTGCTCATCCTATGGGTATCATCAGTTTCCTTTGGCAACATAATCTCAGCCTACCAATCAATAGAAAATAATAAGATCAGAACTAAAAAAAGAAAAGAAAAAAGACATAATGGATTTAATTAATTCTTAGCCATATACAATAATATTCCTTTCTATCTAGTATACACACACATACACACACACACACATGCTATGTTATGAATCCCAACAAATTTACAAACATGAAGTATGATTAGGTAAATGTTTTAATCAAATGGATCAAAATACATTTGGGTCCTCATCATATATATATTTATTAATTTTCAACCTTTGAAAAATCTCCATTTTTTTACCTAAATTCTGTTATTCATTTCGAATTTTTAAATTTACATAATCGATTAATTTAAAATAATCCATAAATAATCGATAAAGTTGCTAGGACTTACAGTTTTGTTAATTTGTTCAGATTAGTGAGAGCCAAAGGCAATTCCCTGGTGAAATTATTGGCACTAAAAACACTATAATCAGCAAAAGGAAACATAGGAAAGGTTACTTGCTCATACTGCACTCTTTTGATAATTGAAAAAAAAGAGAAAGCATGAAGGGACTGACAGTTTCTCTAAGTTAACCAATTTTCCAAGCTGAGGAGACATAATGCCATAAAAGAGATTGTTCTCAACGCTTCTGAACAAATATAATCTTATCCATGAAGATTACCACCAATCCAAAGAATGTTCAAACATTTTAACATTAAAAAATAGAAGATCATAAAAAATGAGACAGGGATTGAGCATGAATACAAGTGTACAAGCGAGGATATATTTCCTAAGAGACTTGCCTTGTAAAATGAAGTGAATTAATAAACCAGTTTTACAATATTCTTCCCTATTTTATTTTAGTGACAAAAAGTCATGGAGAGCAAACAATGTTATGAAGTTAAATAATTGGGTCCATAAGCATAAATTCTAACTAATAATTTTCATATTATATAAATATTTGCATCAATATCCTACATATCAAATATGTGTATTAACAATCTTAATACTCATTATCATTAATATACCATTCCGGATCAACTATAATGTATAAATTATTGAGAATTTCTATATACATATTTATTAAAGAGCCAGAAGTTTCTTTTAGTTCAATTTAAGGAATTCACATAACCTATTTATTCTCAATAAATATTATTAAGGTATCACTAGCTAATAAAGGTGCTGAATTCCCTTTATTCTACAATGAATAAAGATAATATATATGTGGGCTCACTATCCACCATGTGAATACTCAAACATTTTTGAAAGATGTATCAATAAAATATTCACATGTGTGCTTATTATCAACTCACAACCTGTAGTTTGTGAGATTATTCAAATTAAGTGCACAACATCTAGAACATGGAATCAAGATATTTTTCTTGATAATGCTAGTGATTGTATGTCATGGCTAAAAGATTATTATAAGACCCTTGTACATATTCATACTCCAAGGTCTAGCTAAAAATGTTAACTACATGCCTCATGTTAATTGCTAGATATTTTTATGAGAACAATAGTGTCATTTTTATATATGGATATATAATATTGATGTAAGCAATAGTTACATACCTTATACCAATAAAAATCATAAAATTTCTCAATTGTAATTTTAGTTTAAAATTGCATTTTGTTTAATAGCTTTCCTAATATAAGGGGACGAAAGTACCTAAAATAAATATATACATTATGAATATTTTAGATCCTCAAATAATGAACATAAAGTTCAAGAGATGAGTTAATTATGATGATAATGTATTTGTTAGTGTGTACAAAATTATTAAATCTCATATGTAATAGCTGCAAATGCTCCAATTTAGAAAAATGTCCCAGAAGGACAATTTGTCTTGTAAGATAAATTATTCGGTTCCAAATACAAATAAAATTTTGGAATGAAAATGAGCAAATAAATCCATATGGTCATATTATGGGGGCGGATACTCTTGAAGAGATCTCTGAAATAACTAATTTTTAAACCCTTGAAGTGGTTCAGGTACCTTAAATTAAATAAGAGATTTCAATATGTCATTAAAAGGAATCGAAGGATAAAGTTGTCGACAATATTTTGTACAAAAATGTTGATGTTGATATTTTCAATATAGTGAGGATCTTAAAGTAAAATATATTGAAAAATACAGATATTAATTGCATTTAATATGAATTTTTGGACTTGCATTTCAAAATATTAACAAATATGATGCCAAAGGAGTACAATTAATATTCATGTATCAAATAATAAAGTCATAAAATATGATTTATTTTATGACATTTATTGCAATGGATTGATTTTGATTGCAAAAATATGATTTAAAAACTTCAATATACGAAAATATTAAGAACTAAGGATAGCAGTTTCTATTACCAAGGACATTAACATGATTTTTGTGATTTGTTTTGCATAATTGCAATTTGATCCTTGCTTAGTTATATTTTAATCATTATATTATATATGATGAATATATTTTATGTAAAAGTATATTTGGTTTTCAATTTGCTATATGTATATTGTTGTTATGTGTAATACAATTATTTAAAGGCCCCTAAAGAGTTATAATGCAATTACTAGCATATCATTTGTTACGAAATATATTATTTCTCAAATATGTCCTGCAGACATTTATTTTCAAAAAATATTCACTGAAATGAATATTATTTTGAGACTGAGAGAGAAATACTTGAGATCCACTTTGTATAAGATTAGTAATATATTTTTTTCAGATAATTTTATTTTATTTTGATATAAATATTAGTAAACTCAAATTTTACTAATAGATACAAATATTAGTATCCTGAAGTTTACTAATTGTTGTGCGAATATTAGTAACCTATTGTTTGCCAATTATACAAATATCAGTAAACATGAAGTTTGTTTATTAAGTGATACCAATATCAGTAAACCTAAAGTTTATTGATTAAAGTAAAATTCTTATTAATTGTCACAATTATCAGTAAACACAAAGTTTACTAACTATTTGATATTAATATTAAGTAACTTGATATTTATCAATTGGTATAAATATTGATATAATAAAATACTAAACCTGAAGTTTACTAATTAACAAATGATTATTTAGCATTACTGGTTTGACCATTTCGGATCAACTATAATGTATAAATTATTGAGAATTTCTATATACATATTTATTAAAGAACCTGAAGTTTCTTTTAGTTCAATTTAAGGAATTCACATAACCTATTTGTTCTCAATAAATATTATTAAGGTATCACTAGCTAATAAAGGTGTTGAATTCTCTTTATTCTAGAATGAATAAAGATAATATATGTGGGCTCACTATCCACCATGTGAAATACTCAAACATTTTTGAAAGTTTCATCAATAAAATATTCACATGTGCGCTTATTATCTACTTAAGACCTGTAGTTTTTGAGATTAATCAAATTAAGTGCACAACATCAAGAATATGGAATCAAGATAGTTTTATTGATAATGCTAGTGATCGTATGTCATGGCTAAAAGATTATTATAAGCCCCTTATACATGTTCATACTCCAAGGTCTAGCTAAAAATGTTAACTACATGCCTCCAGTTAATTGCTAGATATTTTTATGAGAATAATATTGTCATTTTTATATATGGATATATAATATTGATGTAAGCAATAGTTACATGCATTATGCTGATAAAAATCATTAAATTCCTTAATTGTAATTTTAGTTGAAAATTGCATTTTGTTTAATAGCTTTTTTAATATAAGGGGACCAAAGTAGCTAAAATAAATATATACGTTATGCATATTTTAGATCCTCATATAATGAACATGAAGTTCAAGTTAATTATGATGATAATGTATTTTTTAGTGTGTACAAATTTATTAAATCTCATATGTAATAGCTTCAAATGCTCCAATTTAGAAAAATATCCTAGAAGGACAATTTGTCTTGTAAGATAAATTATTTGGTTCCAAATAAGAATAAAACTATTGAATGGAAAGGAGCAAATAAATCCATATGGTCATATTATGGAGGTGGATACTCTTGAAGAGATCTATGATACAACTAATTTTTAAACCCTTGAAGTGGTTCAGGTACCTAAAATTAAATAAGAGATCTCAATATGTCATTAAAAGGAACCGAAGGATAAATTTGTCCACAATATTTTGTATGAAAATATTGAAGTTGATATTTTCAATATAGTGAGGATCTTAAAGTTAAATCTATTAAAAAATACAGATATTAATTGCATTAAATATGAATTTTTTGACATGCAGTTTAAAATATTAACAAATATGATGCCAAAGTAGTACAATTGATATTCATGTAACAAATAATAAAGTTGTAAAATATGATTTATTTTATGATATTTATTGCAATAGATTGATTTTGATTGCAAAAATACATATTTTTTATAATGAATGCAATAAATTTTTACCGTTTGTCAATTTAGTTATATATCAGTATGTAACTAATTGATACTATTTGTATATTTTAATTTCTTAAAGATTTATCATGCCTGAAGCATATAAATATTTCTGAATTTATTTTTCAATATATGCATTAAATTTTAAGTATATGATTAGTTTACCTATTATCATAGTTTATATTACTTAAACTCTTAAAGAGTTCAAAATGCTTTAACAAATTTTGTGAACTAAATTTTGCTTCGAATTAAATATCGAATTAAATATTGATTGAAAAAAAATTTTTAATGCGATTATATGTTCATAGATTATCTTACATTGAATGTTGCAATGGTTATAAAGTCACTAAGTATAACATATTTCTTGATCATATATTATTGTTATTGATGCATTATATAAGCATGTATTACATGGTAATTTTCAAATTATTACTTAAAATTACATATTGTTTTAAAGATTTTAGTTCTCTAAATAATCATATATATTTTATTTAGATAATTTTATTATCTAAATATTTTGAATTAAGTTATTCAATGCATTCATTTGTTATATATATTATATGATTATGCTATTTTTTTATTTATTTCATTCCTTGAAATGAATGAATCAATATAGGATTATGGCCATGAAAATGGTATGATAATTATTACTATTCTATGATTAATTTTATCACCAGAAGTGGTTGATAATTAAAAGAAAAAACAAGAATGGTTAAGAGAACCATTTAAGAATGGATAACTTATTTATTATATGGTATAAAACTATATTGGTCATATACCTGTTGTACGTATGACTATATTATTTGGTTTTATAAAATTTCTCATCTTAAATAAATGATAGATGTGTACATAAATTTGTACATGCTTCTATACAACATGTGCTGTTATTTTTCGGTTTATGCATAATATATCCAGAAGATATATGGTAAGCAAATTTAGAAGATATGTGGCTCATTTAAGAAAAAAAAACTTTATTATATATCGAAACTCTATATGCACAAATTTAAAATTATATACCGATATTATTATAAGGGGAAGAAAAATACACGTATTTTTTCCCTATCTACAATTTTTTTCAACTGGGTTTTCCTATTAAGGTTTTAATTAGGCAACTTATGATATGTATTAAAGATATTGTGTACTCTTTTTCCTTTATTGGATTTTTATCCCACAGGATTTTTTCCAGTAGGATTTTAATGAGGCACAATATGTATTAATGGAAATTCAAGGGGAAGTGTGTTCTATAGATCCAATGATTATGAATGTCCATAACCCCTTAAGATTGATAAAATGACTTATCAAATGGAAAAGGAAAAATATTTATATAGGACATTTTATAATATTATTAATGATTTTAAAGTTCGCCAGAAGCGTGATAGATCTTTGTGCTTGATTAAACTCCAAAAATCTTTATATGGATTAAAGCAACTTTTGGACACATGTGGTACAATCCCTTAAGTGAATACTTAGTCAAAAATAGGTATGAAAATAATTCACTTTGTTTATGCATTTTTATCAAGAAGATAAATTTAGAATTTGCTATAATTGCAGTTTATGACTTAAACGTAGTAGGAACTCCAGAAAAGATCTCTATTACTGCATAATATTTGAAAAAGGAATTTTTGTGCATCAGTTATCTTATATGGAGAATATCTTGGAATAATTTTATATGGATAAAGTCTTATTTATTGAGCATTTTAATGGTTTTTCGCTCTCTTTATGTCAAGAAAAATCCTTTTCATCCACAAAGAAATAACGAAGATATTCTTGGTCTTGAAGTATCATATTTTAGTGCAATATGTGCATTTTTATATCTTGCAAATAGCATTTGACCAGATATAGTTTTTGTAGTTAAGATTTAGTTTTGCACCAACTCAAAGGCACTGGAATGGTGTAAAACATGTTCTACGTTATCTTCGTGGCACTTCTAACATGTGTTTATTTTTTCTAAAAGGAGAAAATTCAGAATTTGCAGGATATACTGATACTGGCTACCTATCAAATCCTCATAAACCTTAATCACAAATTATATGAGGATAATGCAACATGTATTTCATAAAAGGTGGCCATATCAAAGAAGATAGAACCAAACATATCTCACCAAAATTCTTTTATACTCATGAGCTTATGAAAGAAGAATAGATCGATATTTGTAAAGTTTTCTCAAGTGATAATCCAGCAGATTTGTTCACAAATGCCCTACCAAGTTTAATTTTCATGAAGCATGTGCACAACATTATAATATGCCAATTAAAGAATTTAGCGTGAGTCATTCTATTGTTGAGGGAAAGTACATATGAATATTGTACTCTTTTTCCTTTGCTAAGTTTTTATCCCATTGGATTTTTCTTAGTAAGGTTTTAACGAGACATCTTCATAATATATAGTCATCCAAGGGAAAATGTTATGAAATATTCCTATTTAATTGGATCACTTCGTTTATTGGTTATTTCCTTTATTATTTGATTTATTTTCTAAATTCATTTGCTTCCTAAATGTATTTATATAGATAAAGTTTTTGTCTATAAATACTCACAGTATTATTGTTTCAGAGAGACAATAATATAACAGAAAAATCATACTTCTCATTTTTTCTATATCTTGATCTGATTTTACTTTTATTTATAACATTTTAAAAATTATTGCATTGAGCAAAATAAAAGAAATATTCAAGCCAAGTTATATTTCATTTAATTTTCTATTTTAATCCACAATTTAATGTAATTAAATCTAAATCCTCTATAATTTATTTAAATTTTAAATATTTTCATAAAAAGATATTTTGGGTCGATTTAGACATTTCTTGAACAAACGCTACTTAGATAGGAGTATATACTACTATTTACTCAACTTTAATTAATAAATTATTGAATAAATTAAAAATGAAAGAGAAAAGATGGAAGAAAGGTGGACAACCCACCAAGGATTAGATATAACATGAAGACAATAAAATGGAACCCTATTCCTTTAAAATGAAAACGGTTTCCTTTATTCTTTTAATGGCCAAGTTTTCTCCACCCTTGTAATGGCTAAATTTCAATTATTTTGTATTTATATTTATATTTTATTTTTTTCAATAAAAAATCAAATTTGTAGGGATATTTTGGTAAATTTTGATTTTTCTGGTTCAAATCGAATTTTTGGGTTCAATTCGATTTTTGACAAGTTTTTATCAATTCGATTTTTATAAATTGAGTCTACCGTACCAATTATCGATTCGTGATGAAACCGATCCGATGCGATTTTAATAACATTGGTTTCAGCTATTGGGCACTTTTATGGATAGACATGATCATTTTTTCAGATCTAGAACTCTTTAGGATAATGAAGAAGCACCATAAATAATTTTTATGGCATTTCCTTCTTCATTTCTCTTTTAAGTAAATTAGTTATAAAAGTGTCAAATTTTAATTTGTTCATGACTCGCAAATCAACATCCACGACCTATTCACGATATTTGTGAAAATAATTGTTTCTGTAGGCCATATATATATATATATATATATATATATATATATATATATATATATATATATAATTAAAGGGGATTAAAGTATAGAGCAAATTAAAGAAAAATTGAAGAAAGTAATATTCTTTTTTAATCTTTTACTATTTAAAACTTAAACAATTGGATATTTTTCGATGGGAAACCGCCTCGAATGGAACAAGAAATTCTCGAAAATTTCCTCTATGGAGGCGAAAACAGAGAAAAAATATTTTTTGACTTAAAATTTGGGGCAGAGTCTCCACCCCCAAAATTTAGCAATTAAATTTAATTATATTTATATAATTTAGTTTTAAATTTATATTAATTTAATTTGTAATTGAACTTATTTTTTATTAGTAAATATTATATTTTAATTATAATTAATTGTTAAATATTATATTTTAATTAAATTGGGTTTTTTTAAAGATATTTTTTTATGGGGACGGGGAATTTTCTACCCTTTTTCCATCCCATGATCATCCCTATTTAGACCTGTCAATTTTTTACCTAACCTGAAAACTCAATCTGAATTCGTCCAAAAACAATGATCTGAATTCGAAGGAAAGCGCTACAAAAAAAACTGCCAATTATCGACTAAAATTAGCGATGTAAACATTTTCCTCACAAATTTTGCGACAAATTCGCAACCATTTTACAATTCCATCATGGGGAGGATATTTTCTATTTTTTTGCGATGAATTAGCAACGAAATGAATAAACAGTCGCTAATTATTGTCGGGAAGTATACGCGCCATGTTTTGAGATGGAATTAGCGACAAATATTTTCGTCGCTAAATTTTATAATTTTTTATTCATGAAATTAGTTTCAGAAAATATAGCGATGAACATTTAAGTCGCTAATTTTGGAGGGAAATTATAGCTCTTTTTTTGCGACGGTTTAGCGATAGATATTGGTTTGTTGCTAATAGTAATTTGTTATAGTAAAACAATTAGCGACGAAAATTATTAGTCACTAATGTGTCGCAAATAAAATAAAAATATTTTTTTAATTTCACTCACATAATTTATGTATAGTTTCAAGTAATTTTAATATAGACCATATGAAATCAATATTTTATTTTGGAACTGAAAATTATAAATTATTTTATAAGTTGATAATAATTTTTTTTTTATCAATTATACCAAAATCTAAAGTTATCTATTTAGAAAATTTACATTTTTAATAATAATAATAATAATAATAATAATAATAATAAACTAATTATTAAGATTACTATATATTTGCATGTACAAGATTAATAAAAATAAATATTTATAAAATAGTAATATAAAATTTATTATTTCATTTAAAATAATAATAAAAAGTTTTGTAATTTATTTTTTTTTTATAAAATTTAAATCAAATATTAAATTATTAGGAATTCTATTTATTTCTTTATCAATTATCCCCAAATATAAACTTATTCATTTAAAAAATTTACATTTTTAGTAGTAATAATAAAGTAATTGTTATAATTATTATATAGTCATATTATGAAAAATAATAAATATAAATATTTATATAATAATAATATAAAATTTATTATTTCATTTAAAATGATTATGATAAATTTATAATTTATTTTTATTTTGTTAAAATTTTGAATAAATTTTAAATTTTAGTTATATATATTTACAAAATTATCCTTAAATATAAGGATAAAATGATGAAACTTGATACGGGTATTTTAGTAATTTCAAAAATTTACCCTATATATAAAAATAACATTTTCTCTCTCCTCACCTCTCTCCACCGTTTCAATTGAAAATAGATATTTTCAATAGCAAGATAAAAATAAGAACTAGTGAAATTAACCTTTTTCTTTACATAGTAGAAAAATAAGAACTAGTGAAATTGACCTTTTTCTTCACATATCTTAATAAATTATGTATTCATTATGTGTGATCACATAATTATCTATAATCAAATGAAAATTAGCATCCAAATAAATAGAATTGGTTATTCATTAAATTTTAATTTATTTTAAAAAATAAATAAATATGAACTTATCATAATACTAAAAAATTATAAGTTATCTTAATGGAAATAAGAAATAAAATATGAAAATGGGGAGTTTGATCTGTAACGCCCCAAAATTTGAGTCATCTGACAAATGCTTTTTTAATATGTGAGCAATATTTCTGATACCGGTTCACGAGGATCAATTTATTGAGGATCCTATACGAGCAAGTATAATTTGAAGGTTGATAAATATATATATATATATATATATATATATATATATATATATATATATATATATATATATATATATATATATATATATATATATATATATATATATATATATATATTACAGTGAAAATTACATTTATAGTTACATTTGTGGTGAAAGTGAAAATAGTAGTGAAAGCGAGAGTTCCAGTCTAAGAACTAGCATGAAGGGTAGCGATTTAACTATAAGAGCAAGTTCTAATAAAAGAGAAAGTTCTAATAATCTCTACCAAAATTTTTACTTCTGGTTCCGGCGAATGAATAATCATTGAGTCCTCCTCTTTCCGGATAACAAATTAAAGAGACCCGCCAACAGTCAAGTCAAGTAATTAGTGAACCTATGAGAGATGCTTAGAATTAGTTTCTTTCTCTTATATATATATATATATATATATATATATATATATATATATATATATATATATAATTTGAAGGTTGATATATTTATCGACAAATAAAATTTTAGAACATTACATTAATTATAATAAATTAAATTATATATAACTACAATTAAAAATTAATTAATTAATTATATACAAGTATATAATTTTATAATTATAATAATGAATACATATTATATATAGTGATGCAAATAAAAATTCTATATAAATTTATCTATGAAATTATCCTCCATTTAATAAAATATTGTACAAATGAAAGTAGGGATATTTTTGACTTATAAAAAATTAAATATAATTATCAACAAATTAGCCGATTTAGATTGAGTTTAACCAATTAAAAAATTTTATTTTTTTATATATACTTAGTTGTATGAAAAAAATAAATATAATAACAAATAAGAGAAAGAATAAAATATAATATATTACATATAATAAATTTATATATATATATATATATATATAAAACTCTATCCCGATTGTTATATATAAACTAGACTTAATTGAAAGAAAAGAGAAATATTTAATTTCTTTAAATTTAGAATAGCAAAAGGTAAAAGGAATAGAAATAAAAGGTAAAATGGAGAATAATAATTAAATGGTGTAAGGCAAATACTATATTTTATTATTTTTATGTTTTTCATATTTTCTTTTTCAATCTTTTTTTTTTTTACTTTGTGATGCGCACCTAAGCCACTCTCATTTCTGGATGGCTTCTTGGAGATCCACTTTTAGGGTCCCAGACTAGAGGAAGGTCATTTTTAATCATGAATTGGCCACTTTACCATAAAAAGGAATCAAGCCTAATTGATTATTGATAGTCAACTCACAAAAGCATATACTAATAGTCCTAAAAAGATAAATGTCATGGAGTTACTACCCAACAGAACATTGAAAAATGAATCTCGACCTTTTGATGTCCAAACAGAGATTGGTGTTCGGGACACTGCTTTTATTAGGTATCTTTACGAGGATCCAAAATAGACCTTAGTAGAATTCAAGGACATAATCCTGATTATTAATGTTTAATCAAGCTTAATTAGATGAATTACTATAATTTTATATATTGAAGGATAAACTAGTTATTTATTTCTATGTGTAATTGAAATAATATTTTATTTCAAGGATCAATTGGGATATAAGTGTAATTAGGTTGTAATTAGTTATGTGATGAATGTGTGAATTATATGTTATGAATTTTATAATGGTATAATTAAAAAAAAATAGTTTGAGGGATAAATTAAAATAGGATATCAACATAAAGGTCAATGTAATAATTGAGTGGGGTCAATTTTATAAGAGATAGCATATGATGGGGAAAAATTAAAAGTAAGAAGATAATTTGTAGGTCAATGTTGAAAGAAGTTTTAAGTGGGGTTGAATTAAAAAAAAAAAGAAACAATCTTTGGGGCTAAACTCTTAAATGCAAATAAATGAGAGAAATTTGTGTAGCATGCAATTAGTTGGAGGATTAAAAGAGGAATTATGAGGGACCAAGTGATGTCACATTCCACTTAAACTCATATGAAAGACAAGTATAAAAAGGGCTTTAAGTGAGGTGGACGACATCTTCTTAGTGGAAAAATACAGATTTTTTGCATTCTCTCTTCCTCTCTCTCAAAAACTCTAGAGATCTCTCAAGGAATTCTTAAAGAAAAGTCTTTGCATGTGGAGTTAATCAAGTGTAGTTAGTGTTAAACAACAAGGTAAGTATATAAATTTGTTAGTTAATCTCTTTTTTTTCATCTTCATCTTCCTTAGTTGATGATCTAATGAGTTGAATGCTGGAATTTTTGTGTTGAATGAATGGATTGATGTAAAGGAGAAGAAGAAGGTAGAAGGAACAAGGAGAGAGGAATTTTCGACTAAGGTTTGGGAACTTATTCTTCATGCATGTGTGTGAATATAAATGTTTATGCTTGGATTACTTAATTTTAATGGTAATTCATTAGTTTGTTTAGGGGTAATGAGAGATTTAAATAGGAAAAAATCGTGTTTTTGAATGTTGATGAAAAACTGGGTGTGGTTCTTGTGAACCAGGATGCTTGTTTTGTCCATATATGGAGTTTCAGACCTCGGATTGAGGTGATTCAAAATTTGGTGTAAAGTAGATTAAATTTTCTACAATTAAATAGAAGGAGTTGTGGCTTGATTATGTTATTAAGGAACCCATAAAATTCGTACAAGTGAACTGTTTGAAGTGTATAGGCGGTTTTGAATAGTTACCAATGTATTAACCATAACTCCTTGTATTTAAGTCATAATTGAGTGGGGTTTCATTCTATGTAAACTTGATATAAATATAAACAATTATGTAGAGGGAAGCTGGAGCTAAATTTGTATATAACCCATCCAAATATTTATATGAAAGTTTAAGAGAGCTGTCAATTTCGGTTCAAGAACCGATTATAGTATTTTGGGCATAAGCATTAGTAGAGAAGTTAAAATATTATGCTGTAAAATTATGGAAAAAATAGATACCTAGGAGCATGTTTTTTATGAAGAAATGTTGGTCTAATTACCTCTTAATTTTATGCTATGAATTTTTATACGTGACAGCAAACACTGTTTCGGTTCTATGACCAGCCTATAGTATTTCTCAAATATCTTGAGCTATAGGTAAGATATTAAGGTGAATTTTGATGCTATGGAAACTAGACACGTATTGGAATAATGTTGTAGAAGATAAGTTAGCCTAAAAATGATATTTTCAAATTCATTTGTGGCTCACAATTTGATTCCAGAATGCTGCCCTTTGCAGAATTTTAATGTGTCATACATTATGGTTTATCTTATATAGTTAAGTTAAATATGTGTCCATATGAATAAATAATGATCGGACATTGTATGTGATATGATTATTAACAAAGGTATATATATATATATATATATATATATATGCATAGGTAAAGATATATGATAAAGATATCAAATATTTATATGTGATCAAATTTATGTACATGGTTGTTATGTGCAATTATGCTTTCATGTACATAATTTTAATGATGGAGTAAATGTTTATTTGATGCATGCATGTATACTATGAAGTTAAGAAATGTCTAAACATGATAAATGAAGGTTTTTAATGTACGACTATCAAATGATTACATGAATGTAATATATACAAATGTATATATATGTAAACATCTAAATGATTATATACGATTTTTATTGATCTCTTGACGATTACCATGATACTTATAGTTTGAAATGTCAATTTTACTTGTATATAGAAGTAATGTGATTTGTAGAATATATGTGTATATATAAACACACACACACACATACACACACACACACACATATATATATATATAGTATGATCTTACATGATTGGGTTCAAAAGATGTTTAGAGTAATGATTTAAAGAATATGTTTAAAGTGAAATGCATGAATATGTCTTTGTTTAATTGAAATGACATGATTAAGCATTTGTGATGTCACATGTTAGCATGCAAAAATATAGATCTACAGAGCAATAGACTCAATTATAGAAATCTTATTAAAGTATATAATGACAATGTTATATGTGACTATATATACAAGTGTATGCATTAGAGAGGGAGTATTTTGTCATGTGATTGTTACATGAGCAAATTGTATAAATTATTTTATGAATTATGCATATATGTTGATGCAATAGAGAAGATATATATTTGTACATGGTTATGCACAGGTGCAAATAGTATTATATAGATACAACCATGTTATACGAAATAGTTACAGGATTGAAACAGGTTTCAAATACAGAATAGTAATACCCAATAGTAAGCATGTTCAAAGGTTTACATAAAGTTACAGATGAGCATGTATATGAGTACATTGTTCGTTGTTACACAGGAGTATACATGTGCATATAAGAATATGAGTGAATAAAGAAAAGATGAAGTGAAGAGATTGTACTGCCGACTTTGAATCTAGGAAGTGGATAGATAGGCATGCCTATAAGGCTACCATGCACCTGCGATAGTTTCAACCCCGTTTGGGTGAGTAAATAGCCATGGTCCCATTTGGATCATATTTAACCCCATTTGGATTGTAGTCAACCCCGTTTGGGTGACTAAACAAACATGGTCCCATTTGGATCATATTCAACCCCATTTGGGTTGTAGTCAACCCCGTTTGGGTGACTAAACAGACTTGTACCTTCGGGTTCCTCCATTATAATCAACTAACTTAAACCTTTGGATATCTTATTTGTACCTTCGGGTGCTATCGTATAACCCGTTATCCACCTCTTTAGAATAGTGCAGGCTTTATACCAAAGTTAAGAAAATTTTGATGTTTAACTTAAAGTTTCATAAAGAATGAAAATTCATAAATTAATTTTATAATCTAATTTATATGTGAAATTCCATTTCATCACATATGGAAATTATGATATTAAAAGAGGCTGCAATATACACTTATGCATGATTATCGCATATAGAAATAGTATGTACAAAGTTATATAAATGAACTAGTGCATCACTAATATCTAGTTATGGTCTATATTAGAGATAGTATGTTTTCTATAGTAATATGTTGCTTGCTTGAAGTAGATAAATGACTTGCAAGATTCGTCAAGTATGAAAGCTATGAAAATGTTTTGCTAAAATAAGTGTTTTCTATAGCAATGGAATATAAGAGTTATGTATAGGTATTCATGTTGGTGATTGCTTTTCAAATTAATACACTGGGTTATATGTTTTCCCTATATCTACTCGTTCTTGCTCTTTATTGAGAATTGATGTATAATGACTTGTGCATACATATAAAATATTTACAGATTTACAAGGGATAAAGTTCACGTGATAATGGTATTTGAGATGGAAGCGAGCTAGAAATTATATGTATGCATTGGTACAATAAGTATTACAAATATAATTCTAGATTGATATATGATAAACTTTCATAGTACCAATGCTCTGGTTTACTTAAGAATATGCATATGTCCTTGTTGATCATAAGATTATGTGTGAATATATATATATATTCCTAGTATATGTTAAAGTGTGTAGTAAATGGAAGGAATGATTGAGTATAAATTGTGGTATATCATTCAATGAATGAATCGCAAGTCTAAAGGATAAATATGCTGATATGATTAAATGTTGTGTATATAAAGCATCAATGCCAAATTTACTATCATTAAATCATTCGGTTATCATGTGTGGATTCTTGCCTGTATTTTTTTTAGATTGAGCATATGTTATACTTATAATTCATGATGTAAGCTTATTGGCGACCACGGTGAGTGGTCGTTTGTCATATTTGTGTTCCCCACTAAGCTTTATAGCTTAGCACGGGTTCTTTATTCGAGTAGGTTGCGAGGATAGGACTTTATCCTAGGATTGATATCTGTAGCAGGTTGGCCAACAAAAGTCTTAGAAGATTGATAGTAGAGTCTTCTCTTTGTTCTTTTTATTTTGTAGTTATGGAAACTTTAATTATGTTGCAAATTTTGTATAAGTACTAATGTTATGTTTGAGAAAACATTGTAATGTATTAAGGACTTTTATATAATTAAGGTATTACTCTTAAGTTCACATGACATGGTTTTAATTTCTTATATAAGTTATCTAATATGAAATGTTTTCAGCTTGAGAACGTTGTAATATATGTCTTATGGTATAAGATATTGTGGTAATAGCTAAGTATAGGATATGGGTGTTACAATTAGTGGTATCAGAGCCTGGTTTAGCCGTTTCTGGGCTATAAGTGTTTAGAGTAATTGTTATATGGAAGTTTTAGTGTGTTGGCCTAATACAGATATCTTGGTTTAGTTTTGTATAGATTAAAGATGGATAAATTGAAAAAAACTAGAAAAGAGATCATTAAAGTCAGCAATTCCGGGGCATTGAACTTATTTGTCCCCGATCCTATGAATGTAGCTTATGTAGAGATGTCTGTTTCTATATTAGAGGAACTAAAGAAAATGAATTGCATCTTGAATCAGATTTTACAAGAGTTAACTGAGCCTAGAGTATCAAAAAAGGTTGATAGGAATAATGAGAATAAAAGAAGTCGAGATGGGAATATGGATAAGAGGGAGTTAGGAAAAAGAAATAAGATATTGAAATTAAGTTCTTCTAGCAACACATTCCATTCTGCATAAGGTTTGGCGGGGAAAGGTCGGGGGATTCAAGTTCCTAAATGTTTACATTGCACAAGGAATCATTGGGGTGTTTGTAGAGCTTTAACAGGGGCTTGTTTTAGATGTGGTAAAACAGATCATTTTATGGCTAATTGCCCAGTTTTGCCAAGGAAAAGTAAGGTATCATCAAAGAATGAAAAGAAGCTTGTCATTGCTAATGTACCTCAGATAGAAGAGATAGATCATAGTAAAAGAGACAAATCTATACATCTAATTGTATCGGTTCAGACTGGTAAAATTGAGGTTTCATCAAAGCTGGATGTCAACGAAGGAGCTATTGGTATTTTTCTTTTCTTCCTTAATATTTGCTCATTCACAATAATATATTCTTATTATGGTAATGAATTTTGTGTTTTTAGGAATGTTTTGATATGGTGGAACTTTGAGAATATTGTACATATTTGACCATTAGATGAATTATAGTACAAATGCATTAAGGAAATACATAAAGATTACTCTATGATGGCATATTAATAAAATCCTAGCTTTGGATTAAAAAGTAAATGATAAGAAATGTGAATATGATTAGTGTTTGGATTATAATACAAGTGTGTTAATAGAATATAGTATAAGTGTGCTAATATGGTTTTGGAGAAATAGTTTATCTATTGTGAATAAAATCTTTCATATGTGAAGTTGCTATGAGGAAATTGGGTTAATGACGATGCTATGTATACCTATCAGTGAATTCTTATCAGGCATGGGTAATTGACAAAACATTATACATGGGATGGGGAAAAACAGATACAACACACGAGAGAATGCATTTGCGTCTTATTGCATACACGAAAGCATTATACACGCATAAGCATAGCATCAAGCATCATACTACATGTACAGGCCCCTACTGAATAGGGAAACTGATAGGATATACATTAAGCATAGTAATGATATAACAGTATGATACGGTTGCCCTTATTTAGAGATAAGGTTTAATGAGAAGTGAATAGAAAAGATGGTAGAGGAGGTACAGGAAAGATGATTGTGATAGACATAGAGGTATAGTAATGATAGTGTTGTGCATAAGTAAAGGATAAAAGTATGAATTTCGAGGATGAAATTCCTTAAGGGGGAGAGATTTGTGAGGACCCAAAATAGGCCCTAGTAGAATTCAAGGACATAATCCTGATTATTAATGTTTAATCAAGCTTAATTAGATGAATTACTATAAGTTTATATATTGACGGATAAACTAGTTATTTATTTCTGTGTGTAATTGAAATAATATTTTATTTCAAGGATCAATTGGGATATAAGTGTAATTAGGTTGTAATTAGTTATGTAATAAATGTGTGAATTATATGTTATGAATTTTATAACGGTATAATTAAAAAAAATAGTTTGAGGGATAAATTAAAATAGGATATAAACTTAGAGGTCAATGTTGAAAATAATAATTGAGTGGGGACAATTTTATAAGAGATAGCATATGATGGAGAAAATTGAAAGTAAGAAGATAATTTGTGGGTTAATGTTGAAAGAAGCTTTAAGTGGGGTTGATTTAAAAAAAAAAGAAAGAATCTTTGAGGCTAAACTCTTAAATGAAAATAAATGAGAGAAATTTGTGTAACATACAATTAGTTGGGGGATTAAAAGAGGAATTGTGAGGGACCAAGTGATGTCACATTCCACTTAAACTCACATGGAAGAGAAGTTTAAAAAGGGCTTTGGTGAGGTGGACGACATCTTCTTAGTGGAAAAATACAAATTTTTTGCATTCTCTCTTCCTCTCTCTCAAAAACTCTAGAGATCTCTCAAGGAATTCATAAAGAAAAGTCTTTGCATGTGGAGTTAATCAAGTGTAGTTAGTGTTAAATAACAAGGTAAGTGTATAAATTTGTTAGTTAATCTCTTTTTTTTCATCTTTATCTTCCTTAGTTGATGATCTAATGAGTTGAATTCTGTACTTTTGGTGTTGAATGAATGAATTGATGTAAAGGAGAAGAAGAAGGTAGAAGGAACAAGGAGAGAGGAATTTTCGACTAAGGTTTGGGAACTTATTCTTCATGCATTTGTGTGAATATAAATGTTTATGATTGGATTACTTAATTTTAATTGTAATTCATTAGTTTGTTTAGGGGTAATGAGAGATTTAAATAGGAGAAAATCGTGTTTTTGAATGTTGATGAAAAACTGGGTGTGGTTCTTGTGAAATAGGATGCTTGTTTTGTCCATATCTGGAGTTTTAGACCTCGGATTGAGGTGATTCAAAATTCCATGTAAACTAGATTAAATTATCTACAATTAATTAGAGGGAGTCATGGCTTGATTCTATTGTTAAGGAACCCATAAAATTCGTATAGGTGAACTATTTGAAGTGTATAGGCAGTTTTGAACAATTACCAATGTTTTAACCATAAATCCTTGTATTAAGTCATACTTGAGTGGGGTTTAATTCTATATAAATTTGATAGAAAGATAAACATTTATTTAGAAGGTACTTGGAGCTAAATATGTATATAACCCATCCAAATATTTATATGAAAATTTAAGAGAGCTGTTGATTTTGGTTCAAGAACCGATTATAGTATTTTGGGCATAAGTATTAGTAGAGAAGTTAAAATCTTATGCTGTAAAATTAGGGAAAAACTAGATACCTAGTATCATGTTTTTGATGATGAAATGTTGGTCTAAATCCCTCTTAATTTTATTCTATGAATTTTTATAAGTGATAGCAAACACTGTTTCAGTTTTATGAACAGCCTATAGTATTTCTCAAATATCTTGATCTATAGGTAAGATATTAAGGTGAATTTTGATGTTCTGGAAACTAGACACATAGTGGAAAAATGTTGTAGTAGATAATTTAGCCTAAAAATTACAGTTTCAAATTCATTTGGGGCTCACAAGTTGAGTCCAGAATGCTGCCCTATGCAGAATTTTAATGTGTCTTACATTATGGTTTTTCTTATATAGTTAAGTTAAATATGCATCCATATGACTAAATAATGAATCGGATTTGGCATGTGATATGATTATAAACAAAGGTCTATATATATATGCATGTGTGTGTGTGTGTGTGTGTGTGTGTGTGTGTCTATGTGTGTGCATAGGTAAAGATATATGATAAAGATATCAAATATTTATATGTGATCAAATTTATGTACATGGTTGTTATGTGCAATTATGCTTTCATGTACATAATTTTAATGATGGAGTAAATGTTTATTTGATGCATGCATATATACTATGAAGTTAAGAAATGTCTAAACATGATAAATGAAGGTTTTTAATGTACGACTATCATATGATTACATGAATGTAATATATACAAATGTATATATATGTAAACGTCTAAATGATTATATACGATTTTTATTGATCTCTTAAAGATTACTATGATACTTATAGTCTGAAATGTCAATTTTACTTGTATACAGAAGTAATGTGATTAGTAGAATATGTGTGTGTGTGTGTATATATATATATATAGTATGATCTTAAATGATTGGGTTCAAAAGATGTTTAGAGTAATGATTTAGAGAATATGTTTAAAGTGAAATGCATGAATATGTCTTTGTTTAATTGAAATGACATGATTAAGCATTTGTGATGTCACATGTTAGCAAGCAAAAATATAGATCTACAGAGCAATAGACTCAATTATAGAAATCTTATTAAAGTATATAATGGCAATGTTATATGTGACTATGTATACAAGTGTATGCATTAGAGAGGGAGTATTTTGTCATGTGATTCTTACATGAGCAAATTTTATAAATTATTTTATGAATTATGCATATATGTTGATGCACTAGAGAAGATATATATTTGTACATGGTTATGCACAGGTACAAATAGTATTATATAGATACAACCATGTTATACGAAATAGTTACAGGATTGAAAAATATTTCAAATACAGAATAGTAATACCCAATAGTGAGCATGTTCAAAGGTTTACATAAAGTTACACACGATCATGTATATGAGTACATTGTTCGTTGTTACACAAGAGTATACATGTGCATATAAGAATATGAATGAATAAAGAAAAGATAAAGTAAAGAGATTGTACTGCCTGCTTTGAATATAAGAAGTGGATAGATAGGCATGCCTATAAAGGTACCTTGCAGTTACGATAGTTTTAACCCCGTTTGGCTTGTAGTCAACCCCGTTTGGGTGACTAAATAGACATGATACCATTTGGATCATATTCAACCCCGTTTGTGTTGTAGTCAACCCCGTTTGGGTGACTAAACAGACTTGTACTTTCAGGAGCCTCATTTTAATCAATCAATTTATACCTTTGGGTATTTTATTTGTACCTTCGGGTGCTATTGTATAACCCGTTATCCATCTCTTTAGAATAGTGCAGGCTTTATACCAAAGTTAAGAAAAGTTTGATGTTTAACTTAAAGTTTCATGAAGCATGACAATTCATAAATTGATTTCATATTCTAATTTATATGTGAAATTCCATTTCATCACATATGGAAATTATGATATTGAGAGAGGTTGCAATATACACTTATGCATGATTGTCGTAGTTAGAAATAGTATGTACAGAGTTATATAAATGTACTAGTGCATCACTAATATCTAGTTATGGACTATATTAGAGATAGTATGTTTTCTATAGTAATATGTTGCTTGCTTGAAGTAGATAAATGACTTGCAAGATTCGTCATATGTGAAAGCTATGAAAATGTTTTGCTGAAATAAGTGTTTTCTATAGCAGTGGAATATAAGAGTTATGTATAGGTATTCATGTTGGTGATTGCTTTTCAAATTAATACGTTGGGTTATATGTTTTCCCTATATCTACTAGTTCTTGCTCTTTATTGAGAATTGATGTATAATGTCTTGTGTATACGCATAAAATATTTACAGATTTATAAGTGATAAAGTTCAAATGATACTGGTATTTGAGATGAAAGCGAGCTAGAAATTCTATGTATGCATTGGTACAATAAGTATTACAAATATAATTCTAAATTGATAAATGATAAACTTTCATAGTTCTAATGCTCTGTTTTACTTACGAATATGCATATGTCCTTGTTGATCATAAGATTATATGTGAATATATATATATATATTCCTAGTATATGTTAAAGTGTGTAGTAAATGGAAGGAATTATTAAGTATAAACTGTGGTATATCATTCAATGAATGAATCGCAAGTCTAAAAGATAAATATGCTGATATGATTAAATGTTGTGTATATAAAGCGTCAATGCCGAATTTACTATCATTAAATCATTCGGTTATCATGTGTGGATTCTTGCCTGTATTTTTTTCAGATTGAGCATAAGTTATACTTATAATTCATGATGTACGCTTATTGGCGACCACGGTGAGTGGTCGTTTGTCATATTTGTGTTCCCCACTAAGCTTTATAGCTTAACACGGGTTCTTTATTCGTGTAGGTTGCGAGGATAGGACTTTATCCTAGGACTGATATCTGTAGCAGGTTGGCCAACAAAAGTCTTAGAAGATTGATAGTAGAGTCTTCTCTTTGTCCTTTAATTTTTTAGTTATGGAAACTTTAATTATGTTGCAAATTTTGTATAAGTACTAATGTTATGTTTGAGAAAACATTATAATGTATTAAGGACTTTTATATAATTAAGGTATTACTCTTAAGTTCACATGACATGGTTTTAGTTTCTTCTATAAGTTATCTAATAAGAAATGTTTTTAGCTTGAGAACGTTGTAATATATGTCTTATGGTATAAGATATTGTGGTAATAGCTAAGTATAAGATATGGGTGTTAAAATCCTAATTAAATTATTACATACGTAAATAGTCAAGCAAGAAAAGTAAATTACATACATAAATTGGAGCATTCATTTAAGTTGGAAACATTGGTTCCCTCATGCGTATTTACAATAAAAAAAACTCTTTTTATTATATCCATTTGGTTTTGGATGAAAAATTGGACTTTGATCTATGTTTTGGAGAAAAACCCAGCTTATTTAGTAGATATCGTTTGAGTGTCTTTTCCTTTTAACGTGTAAAAAAAATCCTTTTTACTACCTATTACATCCCGAAATAATAATACATCCGAAAATACCAAATAAATGAATAACATAAAATAAATAAATTGAAATGAAAGTAAAATAACATATAAAATAAACAATAAAAAAGAATTGGCTGAGTGATATGACTAGAGTCGTCAATCGATTAAGGCATGAATCCCCATAAAATGCACCTCATGAAAATCCTCCAAATGGTAAAAAATATACATACTCACAAAACAATACCTAAAGCAAATAGATAGTACCATAAAAAAAAATCACCACAAATATAACAAAATTAATCATAAATTGACTTATACAATATAAGAAATTACTACATACAAAATTGAATAGTGTAGAATAATGCCTTAAACATTATAAAAATCAAATAAAGACATAAACACATAAAATACATGAAAATGTACAAAAATAAGCTAAAATTTTAATCACGGATCCCCAAAATAGGCGAGGGATGCCCATACATTGAGCAAGGAATGGGATAAGAGAAAGGCCCGCAACGTCCTCTTTGTCGTATGACAAACAGGCATTTACCGGATCTTCTTCCCGTCTTTTACCACTAGTTAAAGTAGAATGCAATTTTTGGAGCTAAAATCATGCAAAAATTATACAAAACATATTTTAACCCAAATCATGCAATTATTATATTCTAAGTCATGCCAATACAGTGTTATGACATCAATTACACATGAAATTCAACAAAACATATCAACATGTAAAATTATATAATAAAAGAATAAATAAACTTAAAATTACAAAAATTGAGGAATCTCAACCTAAACATACCATTAACAAGACATTTCTATTTAGATTTATCATGTATTACATTTAGGCATGTCAAAAAATCAAATGCAACATTTGAAAACATTTATTTCAAAAAATCTCATATGATTTATATATGGCAATTCTAGTGAGAGAAAATGAATATAGAGAGAGAAAGCCTATAATATTATCCTCAGGAAATATTCTGACTCTAAAATCTTTATAGTTTAGATCTTTACTCCGATTTGATTCTTATCTTCCAAGAAAAGAATGAAAATCGTATGTATTTTTGTGTGTTTTAGTCAAAGAGATTATTAGAGAATGAGAACTCTAGAAAGAGAAAGAAATTGATTTTCCTCTTCCCCAAGGTTTTACTCTTTGTAAAATAAATTGATTCCTCCTCCTTCAAAATCCTAGAATTTTAGGTTTTATACTTAGGTTAGAGTTAGAGTTGGATTTCAACTCTAGCTCCCCAAATATGGAGCAAAAATCCCCTGAAATCTAAAAAAATCCCTTTTTAAATATATCTTCCTATTTTGAATTCCAGAAATGTGGGAATTTTGGAAGTCAAGCCATGGATGGGCATCTCTTAGTAAGAGGCGACCGTCCCTCTGTCCAGATTCTTAGAATTCTTAAAATACCCTTAATTTTACCTATGTAGGAGAGAGGGAGCCATATATAGGTGCCCCTCAGGTGACAGACAAGCGTTTGATAGCATTGAAGGCCCAAATCAAGGTTTTTATTACTCTATTATTAAAGCACTTGAAAATACTTGGAAAAATCATAAAAATATTTGAGAAAATGTAAGAAATTCATAATTAGAGATTCAAGATTCGAATCTGTTGTCAGTAATACACTATTTTCTCATAATCGGGTAATCCTAATCTAGCTTGCCACAAGTTATGATGTCTACAGCTGTCCCTAATTTTTGAAAGCTGGTGCACTAGTACCAAAGTAAGCTAAATTTTAGAGTAAAAGTAAAAGGACACATACCGAAGGTAGCAAATCTCTTGGTTGATTAAAATATTTACCTTCTTAGGTAGTGAGTCTTTTGGTTAGGCAATTATCATCAGCTTGTCGACGCGTTAACTTTAGTTTAGGTAGTTAACATTAGTTTGTCGATATGTTAACCCTAGTTCGGGTAGTTAACATCGGTTTGTCAATGTGTTAATCCTAGTTTGGCTATTCGATTAGCACTTGAGGCATGAAAAATTGGGATAAATGTGATTAAATCTGATTACTACCTACGACATAGAGAATTAGGTTGTTTGAATGCGTCTGATTAGTGCCTGGAGTATGCAGAATTGAGATAACTTGATTGGAATGGATTAGCACCTGGGTATAAAGAATCAGGTTGAGTTGATTTAAATTTGATTAGTGCCTGAGACATATAAAATTAGATTATTTGAATACATCTTATTAGCACTTGGGGTATGCAGAATTGAGATGACTTAATTGGAATTGGTTATTGTCTGGCTGTTTGGCTTCAAAATCAAATAAGATTTAAGTAAGATTTAATTGGTGTTGACTGTAGACTAACCTTCGTATTGGTTGATTTTTCTAGACGGTGTGTTATCTCCTTTTAAAGCAATATTCCACTGGGAAAATTTTTGGCAAACATGCATCTGTGAGGAGTCACTGAGATGTTAGGGCAGTTGCCTCCTGGTGAAAGTATTCAATCCGAGAAATCTTTGGCAAATATACATATATAAAAAGTTACTGAGGTTTTGCTAAATTCTGTACACTTTCTAATAACTATGTCACCACTTCCATCATCATCAAGGCTATCAACATCCCTGGTCTTTTCTTGCACCTAATGAAAATCCTCTAAATGGTAAAAAATATCCATACTCATAAAACAATACCAAAGGTAAATAGATTAGTACCATAAAAATAATCACCACAAATATAAAAAAATTAATCATAAATTGACTTATCCAATATAGGAAACAACTGCATACAAAACTAAATAGTGTAGAATAATGCCTTAAACATTAGAAAAATAAAAAAAAAAAGACAAACACATAAAATACATGAAAATGTACAACAATATATCAAAATTTTATTCATAAACATCCAAAATAGTTGAACGATGCCCATACCTGGAATAAGGGATGGGACGAGAGGAAGGCCTATGACATCCCATTTATCACATGACAGATGGGCATCCGTCGGGTCTTCTTCTCGTTCGTCACCAATGGTTGAAGAAAAATGCAATTTTTGGAGCTAAAATCATGTAAAAATTATCCAAAACATATTTTAACCCAAATCATACAGTTATCAAATTTTAAGTCATGCCAATATAGTGTTATAACATCAATTACACATGAAATTCAACAAAATATATCAATAGATAAAATTACAGAACAAAAGAGTGAATAAACTTAAAATTACAACAATGGAGGAATCTCAACCGAAACACACCATTAACAAGCCATTTCTATTCAGATTCATCATGCAACACATTTAGGCATGCCAATAAATGAAATGCAATATTTGAAAATGATTTTTTTAATAAATCTCATATGATTCATGTATGGTAATTCTAGTGAGAGAAAATAAATATATAGAGAGAAAGCCTGGAATATTACCCTTAAAATTTATTTTCAATCTAAAATCTTTATAGTCCAAATCTCCACTCCAATTTGTTTCTTCTCTTCTAAAAAAAGAATGAAAATTGTATGTATTTTTATATTTTTAGATGAAGAGATTGTTAGAGAATGAGAAATCTAGAAAGAGAAGGAAATTGATTTTCTTCCTCCCTAAAGTTTTGCTCTCTGTAAAAAAATTGATTCCTCCTCTTTTACAACCCTAGAATTTTAGAATTTATTTTTAGGTTAGAGTTGGAATCTAGAAAAATCCCTTTCGAAATATATCTTCCTATTTCGAATACCAAAAACGTGGGAATTATAGAATTCGAGCTAGAGATAGGCATCCTTAAGTGAGAGGCGACCATCCCTCAGCTTAAAATCCTAAAATTCCTAAAATATCCTTAATTCAACCTATGCATGAGAGAGAGAGAGAGAGCCATAGATAGGCCCCTTTTTAGGTGATCGATGGGTGTTTGACACCACTAAAGGCCTTAATCAAAGTTTTTATGCATTTTTTTAAAACACTTAAAAATACTTGAAAAAATCATAAAAATCTTTGAGAAAATATAATCAATTCATCATTGGAGCTTTAAGAACAAAACTTGTTGTCATTAATATACTGTTTCCTCATCATCAAGTAACCTTGATCTAGACTGCCTTAGGTACATGGTATCTACATACTTTATCCTCTAATCCACCATTATTGTATTGCTCATGACTCTTCTATCATCATGCATTGCCATCGTTATTTAGTTGTTCATATTTCAAACATGAAAGAGATGCATCTCTTTCATTTCTCTACTAGAATTTTCTATCCCATTTACCATTCCAAAATTTATTGTAAGTTATTTTTCTTTATACCGATCGAGAGGAAGAGGTGATACACAAATATAAACAAAAAGAAATAAAGCAATATGAGTAAAGGTTTTTATATAAATAAATATATAAAATGGTATAAAATGACATAATTTTAATAATAGTTTATCGGTTCGATTTTAATGACTTTTGGATATTGAAAACCAAATTAATATAATTGAATTTTCATTTTAAACCAAACAAAATACATTGAATTACATATAGTCCGGTTTGATTTTAGTCCAATTTATTTAGTACTAACTATAACTCGAGACTTCGTTCAAATCTATTTAAAAAAAGTGATCTAATATCAAAAATCCAAAATCAAAAAAACTAACCTAAATTGATTTTTCGAATTCAAATCCGTTCGATCAAATCTGATTGTAAAATCCACTTCAAATGGAACAAAAGAGTATAATTAAAAAAGAATTAATAAATGAAGTTAATATATTTTTCAGCATTTCATGATAGGAATTAGGAATGAAAATCTCTATGAAAAAAATTTTTGCAAGTAATTAATGGGAATAATAATTCTATCTAGATGATTCTAAAAATAATTAATTTTTTGTAGGGTTGAGTATGGTCCATTAGTAAAAAAAATTAATTAGTCCATTCTTTTTGATTTTCAAAAAATATTGTCCATTAATCAGTTTGTTACATCTGGTTAAATAGTTAATTAATTTTTATTTTTTGGATTTGGTTAACTAATATTTTTTAGTTAACCATTAAAATTTATAATATACAATTATTAAAAATAGTAAATAAAGTTCAATTTAATTTTAAATTTGTAAATATAACTCAAAATAAAAATTACAAAAAAATATAATATACTAGTCAATATTCATATTCAACAAATTAATAGCTAATATTATAAAATGGATTTAATATTTGTTGGAAATTAGCATGCTTAATTGTAAGTTAAAACATACACTCTAAAATACAAAAAAAAAGTTGTAATTATCCTATTAAGTAAAATATTGACACCAATATATATGATAAAAAATAACATAGATAAAATTTATTTGGATATAAATATTACTTTATATAGTTAAAAATGATCTAATTTAAATATAATTTAAAGTATTATATAAATTTTATAGAAAAATACAAAGAATTCAGGTATAAAAAATTTAATTTAAATATATTTCAAAACAATATTTTATGTAAGTTCTAGAGATAAATAAATAAAGAAAAATTTTTAAGGTATAATATATATATATACACATAGATGCACACACACACACGCACACGCACACTTATAAACCAATTAATCATAAACTGACATTTAATCAGTACTAAAAAAAAAATCGTAACCGAAAAAATAAAAAAAAATGGAAACCAAATGTATTAGAGTAGTTAATCAAATTTTTGATTTTTTTAAATAACACTTTTTGATGAGTCCTAAAAATTATAAGTTTAATGATATAACAAAATAAATGATATTTTCGTCTAAATATTTTTCTCCCACTTGACTCTTTCATACATACTATAGAATTAGAAAGCTAAAAAAACAAATGAAAAAAATGAGGATAAATGACTTGGTCTATTTTTTGCAAGCATTTTTATTACGAACTTTCAACATTATTTTAGATTTAACAATTTTTTATCATGATTTATTCATTCATGATATGAGCATATGCTTAGCATATATTTTGAAACAAGAAACACTTATTTATTTTTTAATATTTTTTATTTTAATTACATCTTATTTATTACTGATATAATTATTCTTCTAAAAAAATATTTAAGATATCCTTTGTTTTGTATGAAATGAACTTTATCTACTAGTTTAAACTAAAGTATCCCTTTGTTTAAACTAATCTCTCAAAAAATAAAAACATATAGGTCCTTAATATTAATAAATTTAGTATCATGCAAATTTAGTATGTAATATATAAATGGAATTATTTAATAGGGTATAGATAAGGAACTTAATTTACCCTTCATTTGTTTAAGAGAAAATGACAAGAAAATAAAAGATCTGAAAGCATTTTGCCATATATTAAGAGGGACTGGGTGTCTAGCAAGCAACTTTATCTAAAAATTTCATTTACTAGACCAAAAATGTTGTGCAAAATGACCCTAAGAACCTGCCTTTGAAAATAAAAAAATTATAGGTACCTTTATGGCTGGTAGCTTGGACTGCCCATTGTAGGAATAACTCTGAAATAAAAATTGGCATATTTTGTGGTCCTCATGGTTGGCAACCAATTCTATCCATCGTGAATTCCCTAAATTTCCCTCAAATTTAAGTTTTTCTCACCTAAAAATAACAAAATCCCATCCGAAACATTTCAGATGTTTATGAAACTTTACAAACACATGTATAAATATATAATATGACTCAATATACATAATATGTGTGATTTCACATAAAATATGTGATTCAATAAAAAAACATGAAAACTATATATAGGTATATAGTTGGATGATATGCACATCTATATTTTATAAGTGTATTACATGTATCGACAAGCATGAACATAGAAAATAGCTGCAATTTAAACTATATGAGAAATAAATAGCACATGATATGGATGAATAACTTATAATATGAAATGCATAAGTACATATATAAGACTATAACATGGCTTTTTATACTTGAAATGTTTGATAATGTAATAGAACATGAGCATGTGTAAGATATATACATAATGAATTGTATACATATGATATATTTTTAGATAATTACTATATTTATAAGTCCATTTGATGTATACATGAAACATATAAATAGATTTTATGAACATAAATATGAATGTGTACAAACTTGTTAGTGAAGTAAATCATATAATATGCATACATGATTGTACATGATAAGTCTATGATTATAATTGAGTTCACATCATTATTTTGCTAAAGATCTATATGCTAAAAATTTTATAATGAAAGGAGTATGGATATTAATACCTATGTATTTATCTTAGAGTCTGATAGATAGACATGCATATAGGGTCTATATTATAGTTGCCTATAGTATGACATCTATTTGGTGTCTTATTGAGACTTAATGTCTCTTATAGTATGACAACTATTTGGTGTCCTATGAGAATTTAATGTCTCTTATAATATTTTTACTTTTAGGTACCTATAGCATTTGTACCTTTGGATATCTATAACACTTATACCATAAGGTACTTGTAATATATATGCATTTGGGTACCTATAATTTTACCCATTATCCACTCCTATTGAATGATATGTAGGCAAAGTACCAAAATAATATAACCTCTTTATATGAAAGATATGACAAGATTTGAGAACAGTGATATGTAAAGAAATGACATGTTACAACAAAGAGATGTATTTCTGAATTTGTGTACATGTAAGTATAGATAAATTTGCTTTTAAATTTAGAAAGATTAGTTCACTTGAAATGTATGTAAGAAAGATTGACATGAAATATGAAAGAAATGCATATTATGATCCTTACATATGATCACAAATAGATGAACACACACACATACACACACACACATTTTATATAGATAACATTCTTGTACACAGTTGTAAGGTTATGATTATTTCATTATGCTTTGATATTGATGTGATTATATTATACGTGTCTTGTGAGTAGTCATTCAAAGTTAAGAATTCAACAATAAACTTTTTAGTTTAGCATGGGTATTAATCTGTGTAAGTAAGAAGGTTGGGAGTTCTTTGTAGGGACAAGTTACACTACCTAAAGCAAACAAACAGGATCGTGGAGATTTTTGCAATGTATGACTTTTTGAAAAACATGATATGTAATGTAATTGTTTTTGTATTGTACTATAAAACAAGATGCACATAAATGATCATGAAATGTAAATATAACTACTTTATTATCTCATATGATGTATGGGATAAAATTTTATAGTATATTAATAACTGGACATAAGTAATTACATGTATATGACTTAGCATGATAATATAAGATTTTCCATGTATAATAATCAATAATGCCTTGCATAAACTCATAGGAATGTTGGAACTGAATGATACGGAATGAGTGTTTGGCACTTGGGCTATGAGATTTCATGTAGGGTTATAGAATCGATGTAAGGGGTGTTACATTTACTATATTAGAGCCTAATTTAGGCAGTTCTTACTAATAGGAGACCTAAAATATATTATTATGGATAGTTATATGTGTTGGCCTAATGTAGATGTCCTTATTTCTTATAGATAATAGACCATGAAAGGATCAAGAGAGGTAATAAAATAAACTACCATGAGTAATCTCATAAGGCAATCAAGTCCATTAGCTTCTGATCCTTTAATGGCTTCCTAGGGTATATGGTCCTTGGGAAACATGCAATAAGGAAACACGGAGTTGAAGAATTTTTGGGTGCTACACTAGAAGAGGTGGAGAAAGTAGAGTTTTGGGTAAAGAAAATTGAAAGGGTATTTGGTGAAAATAAGTGCCCACCTGAACTATGATGTCCTAAAAATTCTGATCGTATAAATAGTAATTTTTTAGTTATGAATAGTGATACTGGAAGACACAAGGGTGAATAGTACCACCTAGGGCCATCGAGACCCATAGAAATTTCTTTTCATCATTAGAAATTAAAATTCATGAAGAGTCTAGTGATATAATTGAGGTTAAATTATAGCCAAATAAGTCCCTAAAAGACAGAGAAAAACACTCGGACCGTATAGGGTTGACCAACTTTGGCCGACTTAGAAAAAAATGTTATAAACCTCAAAATTTTATTTTGATTACACAAAACTATTCGAAATAATCCAAATGAATTTTTGAAAATGAAAATTGAATTTTTGCACAACTTTAAAAAATTAGGGTTTTGAAGCAATAATTTTGCCTCTAGGCTCCAAAATGTATCGAAATGAACTTGGATTGATCTAAATTTTAAACACACCTTAATTAGTATTTTTACATATTTGTAGAATAGTTTTAGAGGTGATTTAACAATTAGAACATATAGCTAATTAAATAGTGACAAGTGGCTTAATATGGATCACATATTTAATAAGTGGTCAAAGCTAGTTTGATCTTTTTATTTTGGGGAGGTATAAAAGGACTGGAGAGAAGAATATTTCTCTAGAGAAATGTTAGAGAGTATGCCCTAGAAAACATGTAGATATGGATTTATTTCATGTATATGAACTCATTTTATTTATAAGAAAGTAGCATTCATTTATTAATGTTATGTTTAACTACATGTTTTTGTTTAATTTTAAATTAATAAATGAAGTCCTTGGTACTAATAAGCATAGTGCAAAGGAAATCATGTAAAACATTAATGATGTGAGATGTCAATTGCATGTAAATGTGTTAATATCTAAATATCTCTAGTCATAGTATTAATAAGAAAGGAGATTGTTAATACTATTAGACTAGCATATGTTATACTTCTTGAAAGGTTAAAGTTGCAGTTCTCATAACTGTGATCATGGAAGATGATCAAAGCTAACATGTTGATGCTTGTTAGAAGAACAAGTTCATTAGAGACCTGCTAAAAGAATCTTCACATAGATATTAAATCCATGTCAATGATGATTCTATTTATAGTGGTGGTGTAAATATCCTCAGACTTTAGATCACCAAAGCTATCTTAAGTAGTGAGTGGTATACTTTGAATCCATAACCACTTACCTCCAATTGAGGGTGAAAATAGTTAAGAGGTTTGGTATATCATAACCTATTTATAGGTAGTTGAGTGATTAATAAAGGATTCATCATCCCAGATTTATTAAAGAAAGTTATCTCGCATGATTCTACAATTACATTGTTTACAAAATCTCTAGCCATATATGATGCCAAGGTGGATAGGGATCCAAGGGGCATTTTGGAACAATGGTTAAATTAATAAAACATACATATTTAGGTTTATATAAGTTAACATAAATCCATACTCAGAACCTAAATGAGATAAGTATGGTGAAAGGAGTCATTGCATGGTAACTGTTCAGTGGAAGGGTATGGTAAAAAATATTTGATTTTCCTAACATTTAGGTGGTCATGATGCTTAGCTAGAGGCCTTTCATAACTTGTATAATAATATATCATTAATATCAATTGGGAATTGATAAAATTTTTTAAAATTGCTTAAATCATACGAGTCAAAGTTTAACTAGGAATTGGTTAAGAATCCTAGTTTGACTATAAATCTTAGTTACATATTATACTACCAACATGGATAGGAACCCAATAGGTCACACACCTATGGAGTAAGGGAAAATTATAAAATGACAAGGATAATAATATTTGATATTAATATGGGAGAAAAATAAATAGAAAAATAATCAATTAAAGAGTTTGATTAATTATATATATGAAAAAAATTTATGGAGCTTTTTGGAAATGTTCTGCATTAATAGACCTAATTGAAATATTTTATCTTAGAATTAAATATTATTGGACTATGAATATTATAGGGCTAAAATAGTATTAATGACTCCATTGGAGAAATACCTATTGGCATATAAAAATTGTTTTTTGCACAAAAGCCTTTTAAAAGAACGCTTCTATTAGATATAAGGCCTTAGTGGCGTAGTTTTTGGACTAAAATGAATTGAATATATTTTATAAGTGTTATAGAGCCCACATATTTAATTTGGTTGGATTTTAAGTTGACTTGGATAACTAAATCCAACTTTGTACAGAAGGGCCCATTTTGCAGGCTTCTGCACAAGGTCCTTTATGAAAGGGCTTGAACCGGATTTCAATTAAGCCCAAATAAATTAATTAAATTCCATCAACCCATTTGGTATTTCTCCATAACTTTGAGAATCTTAATTCTATTAGAAGTGTGCTTTTAATGCAGGTATAAAATGCTAACACAATTTGGATTAGATAATTAAATTTTATTTTTCATCTTTTTTCTTTCGTAGCCATATTCGCTTGTTAGCTTCTAGGGAATTTTGGCCACCTTGGTTTTCCAATTTGATTGGTTCATTTTTTCCCTCTATTGTATGGATCACAGTTTGAGATGTTCTAGTTTAGACACTGTGGTTTGAGACAATCCGATGCAAAGGAAAATTAACTGTTCAACAACCCTCACATGTGATTTTTCTTAATTCTTCTGTGTGTGTGTTTATATATAAATTATAAGTATGTATGAGATGCATGTAACCAATTAGAATTGCAACATGGAATTAGAGCTAGGTTTTGCCATGTTTAACACCCTTACACCAATACCCTATTGACTATATCCAATTAGTCATATTGATCATTCTTTTCATTACTAACATACTTATATATTATTATTCATATGGTCATTATGTTACCATTACTCATGTCATGCTATATCATATATTCATATGGGTGTTACTCTAACTATTCGTATGCCATATCTCATATTTAGCATCATGCATACCATGTTATGTATGTCTTACTTTAGTTTCTAAATGCATGCATATACTTGGTTATTCATATCATGAGTTGGTTACAATTCAATATACACATATTAAATACATCCTTATATGCCTAATAGCATTAACACAAAATATCCCTGCATCGACTCTTATCAGTCTTATGTTGGCCTTTCCAAATGAAGAGAATGTCCTTATGCAAAAGTCTTATCTATAGAATTTAAATAGATAAAATGCCTATGCTAAGCTATAAAGCTTAGTGGGGAAACATAAGACATATGGATGACCTTTAACAAAGGTCGTCAAAAATGCAATCACATACAAGCATAACTTTAAGCATATTCACATAGATCTTCAAGGACTATGTTATCTTTTATTGACACTTTTAACCAATATCAGGTACTTATTGATATTTCATTGTTTATCGATTTCAAACTTATAACAATATTCAACTGACCCCAAAAATCTTATACATCAAGTTTACTTTTTTAATTCCTTTATGTTATTCTTGATTAATCATCTTGATGTACAAGTCTTTCTCACTTATGAAACAGTATCAATTGCCAAACACTCTTTAATTATGCCATTTATTTACCACTTATTTACTCTCACACATATTCATATACCTTAACTATATTTAAGACATGGCAATATCAATCCACATTCATAAAAGCCATCTTATAATCATAAGACTTTAAGTTAATAAACTACCTCTTTAAGTATATAATAAATTCAATTAATTTCCATTCTTATACATACATACATATATATATATGTATGTGTATATTTATAGCGTATTTCATGGATAAGACATGTTTCAATCCATTTGAATACTTATTATTATTATTAAGCTATCATATCATTACCCTGAGTATTATACAAACTCTTTAAAGCAATGCAATACTACCCTTGCACATCTATCTTCACGTAAATAAAATTCACATGTTATGATTCCATAACTTATTTATATTATCATGTAATAAGTCATACATACCAATTATATCAATTACATAATATTCAACAAGTAACATGTAGTTCTGGTGTTATACATCAACCGGCATATTTTTGCAAAACATCACATACCATTTTGTATATCATGCATTCTTAGGTATAGGAAACACTTTAAAGCCATCTCAAGGATTTTCATATGTACAACAACCAAATACTCTTGCCCTCCAAGTCATACGTTTCCATATGTTATACATTGATGTTTGTGAAGGTAATGCACACACACACACACACATATATATATATATATATAATCATATTAGAAGCATTTGACGATAAAGATAATGTATTCATCATTTAGATCGCTAATAAAATATCAATATCAATCAAGTTCATATGCATAACTTCTTAGTCTAATAAGACTTTGTGATTCTAGAATGCTAAATACTCAACTTTATAAAGTAGCCTCATATATGCATCATGTATTCCACATACTATAATTTCAGCCATAATTGTGATTAAAATTATTCATATTACTTAAAGGATGACATAGGAGTATTTGTGCTTTTGGTTCAATTACTGTAATCATATTACATAGCCTGCTTAAGTTCTAAAGGTGGATACCTAAAGGTATCAAATGATAGATATATGAAGATATCAAATTGATACACCCAAATAGGGCCAAGTGTACTATAGACCAATCAAGCGAAACTAGATGGTTGGCTAACAACCCAAATGGGGTTGTTCACGATCCAAATGGGATCAACTATACTTTAGATCCATTTGGACCAAGGTGTGATAGCTACAACAATCCCTATAGGTGCCTATCCATCAGTAATTGAACTCCATTTATAGGCAATACTATGTTCATATTCAATTCATAGATCAAGACTGTCTTTATATTATTCCATTTTCTTGTGTATATAATCATGCAAAAATATACATTCTCTAGTGCATAAACATATACACATAATTTATATAACAATTTATTCAATTTTACTCAAGTAAGTAATCAATGGAAAACTATACAATCTTTACTCTATATACTTGTATACACCATCTTGTAAAAATTCCATCATATACTTTGTCATATTATAGATAATAAAATATACTTCCATATATTCATTTACTTTAGCATGCTAACATTTGGCATCACATATGCATACTATTTCAATCAAGTAATATCCTTGTGACAATACATTTGATATACTAACATATGTAATAACATATAACATATCTCAATTATTCTTCTATTCACAATTGACCCCTAAAATGCAATAATTACAAAATTTACACCAAATTAATACTTTATACTCCAATTATACCCTCGAATAATATTAAAATATAATATTAAATTTTTATTTTCATGCAATTAATATAATAACAAAATAATTTATGACTTATCCCATACTTTATATGAAATTCTCATTTTAATTTAATCATAATCAAATAAAATCCTACTAAAAAAATGTAATTTCAATTAGGGTCATGTTAGGGGCCTTACACTATGAATCTATTTTAACCAAAATTTTATTCAAAGGATTTCAACTTCTTTACAAAAATTTATAGCAAAAATACCATAATATGATCATAACAACTGGGCAACAGCTCAAAATGAACTTCAAGTTACATTTAAAGACAATTAAGGGCAGAATAAAACTATAGTTTCTTCTATGAAATTAAAGGTACATGTCTTATGTTTAATTACCAAATTGAATTACCTAAATTAGATTTATAAAACTCAAGATATTCTTAAAAATACAGAAACTAGTTCCTAATGAACCAACCTAGATTTTTACTTCTTAAATCTTCAACAAATGAAAACATGCAAGATATAATACTTTAGATTTCACTTGAATACTATAATATCAACTCAAAATGCATTCCATTACAAATTTTATCCACATTTCCTATAGTTAAATCCACATATAAGATGAGTAAAAAATCGCTAACCTTTAATGGAACACCAAATCTTCCATCAAGACTTCTTTCTCTTGAATTCTTCTTCTTCCTCTTTCCTTGCTATTGCATATCTTGAAGATTCCTTATCTCAAAACATCACATGTAACTTCCAGTAACTCAAAATTGTTCTAATTAGTAAGAGACCAAATTCATCAAGGGAAACGTTGATGGATTTTACAAGAAAGAGAGAAGAGGGATTACACTTTTTTGTCAGGGATGAAGGAGAGAATGGAAATTTGCATTTATTTCTCTTTTTTTCCTTGCCAAATTCATTCTTCTCATCTTAAGAACCTAGAAAACATTTTCTCTCTCCAACATGTAAATTTTCTAGCACATAAATAGAAGGGCAAAGTATCTTTATGCTCTCTCATCTATTTGCATGTTAGAAATGCATCCCTATTTGTTCTTTCTTTCCAATTTGACCCCATGATTACTTTTATTTCTTTAATTGCACCCCATCTTCCTTTATTTTATTGAATTTACCCACTAATACATAATTATATCACAAATGATCACGTAACTATAATTTCTTTTCAATTGCACCCTTGTATATCAGAATTTTAATTAAATCTCTAATCCTCTACCACATGAGACCATTAATCTAAAAGGTCTTAACTTATAATAATTCCTATAACTAATCTTGATTAGATATTAATAAAATGATAATGCTCTTGAATTCTACTAGGGCCTATTTTGGGTCCTTACACCATGAATCTAATATTTTTTTTTGTTTTTGCATAATACTTTTTATTTTTGAGTTAATTATTTTATGAATTTTAAAATATTTGATTTTGATATTCAAGAATGAGAAATATTAATTTATGTATGTCTGTGATTAAATAAAAAATGATTTCTTCTATGCAAATAAGAGTTATATGTGTAGAAGAATTATACTATAGGCATACAAAATTTTCTCCAAGGAGAAAAATGGGTTGTTCTAAATCAATATTTATTTGGTCCATGCTAAAATTATTTCAATGATATTTTATGTGTGTAATATGTGATATTAAGCCATAAGATCAAACAAAATTGAATTCGAAAATGTTTTGCATCAAAACAAGTTTAATAAATTAATGTTCTTCATGTTTCATGATTAGAACGACTTTTGATATGCTAAAATCGATATATCTTATATATTTATGTATTATTAATTAATTAGAATAATTATAATGTGGAATGCCCTAACTGTCACACCTTAATACCGTCTTCAATCCAAAAACATCTATCATGCCTTTAACAACCATAATTCACAAAAATCATTCAACATGCTTAGTCATCATGTATATATATATGGTGCATGCATATCCTATAATTAACCTAGAATGTCATGCAAAATAGTCATAATATGGCAATCACACATTAGCCACCACAACCTAGAAGGATATGCAAGCAAAGGTAATTTAAGTAAATTTTGCTGTCCTTTATATTACATTTCCCAAATTAAATAATGGCAAAATATAAGGCTAGATGAAAAAGAACTATCCACAAAATATCCTACATCTAAAAGTCTAGATCGACTCTTGTTGGCCAACCGATGTAGAAATAATTCCCCGAGCGACCTTCAGTCAAACCTACACGGATGTAAAGCAATCGTGCCAAGCTATAAAGCTTAGCGGGGAGATAACATACAAAATAATAACATGGTCGACCAATAGCATTAATCGACAATAAACATCTTTACACAAACCTTTCAATAATAAGATCAACATACTTATAACATGAATTCGTCTCAAACTGACAACATAACCAAAAGGAAACGGAGACAAAACATGGTAATAAATCATTCAACATGCTTACATTATATGAATGAAGTAATTTATACATGTATTTCTTATTTTTAACAATTCTCTTAAACTTAATAGCCTGCCTAAGTGCTAGTTCAAAAGGTGGATAACGGGAGAAATGGATACCCGAAGGTATCAAACAATGGATATCCAAAGATATCAAACAATGGACCCAATGGGTCGAACAATGGTTCCATCAAAGGAACAAACAATGGACCCAAACAAGATCAACTATGATAGCTGCAACTATATCCCTTTAGCCATGCCTATCTAACCTACAACTGAACTAAGACCCACAGGCTTAACCACTTAATCAAAAAGAATATTTGATTCATCAAGTTCCTTCTCACACATTACAATATTTTCTCAAGCAACAATTCATATATGAATTCATATTTCATATACATATGATGACATCAATATTTGTTACCTCAACTCATAACTCATATATCACATATTCAAACATGTTTAAGGATAATTGTCATCATACTTCACATAAACATACATATATTCATAAAAATTTAATGCAATCATGACATTACTGTCATTATGGTCATATATCCAAGTAAGTTGTAATTAAAACTACTTGATAAACACACCTTGATCGTTATGACTTGACAATAAAATCATAACATAAAACACTCACATATTACCTCTAGCAAAATACTCATTAAGTATGCCAATTAGGTTGCATTAGAGGGTTAATTATCTTTATAAAGAGTGTTGGCTTAATCAATATTCATGTGGAAGTATTTTGTTAGATAATTAAAATAAATGTGCAAAATAAGGAAGTGAATAATAGTGAAATACTACTTAGCCGTGCATCATACATAGAGAGACCTTAAGTAGCTATGCATCTTGAGGCTTTATGCCTTGAGTGGCCGAGCATCTCAAGGCTTAATGCCTTGAGTGGTCGTGCATCACAAGGCTTTATGCCTTGAGTGGCTGTGCATCTCAAGACTTAATGCCTTGAGTGGCCATGCATCTCAAGGCTTTATGCCTTGAGTGGCCATGCATCTCAAGGCTTTATGCCTTGAGTGGCTGTGCATCACAAGGCTTTATTCATTGAGTAGTCATGCATCTCAACGCTTTATGCCTTGAGTGGCCATGCATCTCAAGGCTTAATGCCTTGAGTGGCCTTGCATCTCAAGGCTTAGTGCCTTGAGTGGCTGTGCATCTTAAGTCTTTATACCTTGAGTGGCCATGCATCTCAAGGCTTAATGCCTTGAGTGGTCGTGCATCTCAACGAAATGGATCCGATCTCAGTTCAAAGCAAATACAAAATATTTCACAAGCCAAACAATCTTTCAAAACTCATCTTAAAGCAAACCATCTTTCATTACTCATCTTAAAACTTCATATTAAAGAATCCTGATAACATAACTCTAATTTTTGTAGATCCATCTATAGACAACAAAACCAACAGTACTCCTGTACCTGAACACCATGACTTCCTCACTCCTTCAAGATCCCTTTGCCCTTGTCTTTGCTATAACAAACCACATAAAAAATACTAAATTTTCCTTCTTTCTTTCATAAAATCTTTCATTAATAAAAGAGTTAAAAGGGAGAAATTCCTCTTATGAAAACCCTAGTTTCAGACTCAGAGAGAGAAAGAGAGAAAGAGAGAGAGAGAGATGGTCTTCCCTTGAACAAATAGTGATATTTATCACTGGAGTCATGTGAGAAGACCACCAATTTCCCTTTTAAACCCATTCTCAATTATTTCTCAAAAATAACCCCTTCAACTTTTAATTTATGATTTGACCCTAAGTAAATCTTAAATTCTAAATCTTACCCCAACATCACCTTTATCAGCAAATTAACCCCTTTTATTCATAAATTCATTGAAATTACCATATTAACCTTCCAAAAGCTTTATTCATATGTGGCTATAACCATAAAAGTATTAATTGTACACTTAGTATTAAATAATTAAACATATTCCCCACTAAGGTCAAGATTAGGCCCTCATACTAAAATTTCATCTGGCATGACTAGTATATTTTAGATTATGAATAGTAACACTAGAATGGTATTTGGTATGATTACATTAGCATAATACAGTAAAATTCATAAGTACTTAAGTGTTAAACGTGCACAATCTAGAGAAATTCTAGGATAGGTGACCTATTGGAAAGTTTGTGTTAACCATTATATAAGGTAGTATGAGTTAAATGGAATCTGATGATATAATCTGATAAGAAATTGAGCTCAAACAGATTCTTAAAACAAACAATGAAGAGTTTGCTCGGTACCATAAATTAGGTTGACCATAGTTTGATCGAGCCTTAAAATATCTTGTAAGCCTTCAAAAATTATTTTGATTGCATATAACCATTAGAAATAATATAAATAAGCTATTGGGAGTGAAAAATAAATTTTCTGAAAGTTTGGGATTTTTAGGTTTCGAACCTGCTAATTTTGCCTAGTGGGCTGGAAGTATAACGAAACAAAGTCAAAATGACCTGATGAAGGGAACATAAGATTCCAAAAAATGGAAAAAAATAGAGGTTAAATTAGTTAAGGGGCCTAAATGTCATTTTTAATTTGTACAAAGGCATAATTGTCATTAAGAAATAGGATATGATCACCTGCACTCGTTACTTGTGAAAGCAAAATTGTAGGATTTATTGTGGTGATGACAAATGTCTTAAAAATAAGCCATTATGTTAAATAGTAAATGGATTAATCTTGGCCCTTGGTTTGATGGAATTAAGTATAGCCTAAGGAAGTCTATAATCCTCTACATTTTTGTATAAAAATCTATCATCCTCCCCCTTTCTCTTCCCTAAATCTGAACCACACTCCTAAACACCATCTACCATGTTTCTTCTCACTCCTATTTCCCACCAAATCTTAAGCCCTAATTTTATCCAGATACACCAAAAAACTTCCTCTCCATCATAGAAATCAAATCAAAGCAAATGAAGCTTGGAAAATAAGAATTTCTAGTGAGAGAAAGTTACCCTAATTAGGTAAATTCTTTAGTTTTTATTATAATTAATTAGAGATTTTGTTATAGACTTGTAAAGCATCATTAGAATAGTTGTTTAGTAGCATTTATTTGTTGAAATTCATAGCATAAACTCACAAAATATCCCTTTTTCAGTTTGACCTAAAGGTGGAAACCAAGAGAAAGAAAAGACGAAGGAGGGGAAAGGCAAAGAGAAAGAAGAATAGGTAATCTTCAAGCCATTTAAGGTTAATGGATACAATTTTACACTCAATTTCATTTAATTCTTTGAATTTTAGCTAAATTTTACATTATGTAACTATAGTAATTTAGGCACAAATGAGAAATAATTTAACATCTATTAGTAAAATGAAGTAATAACACATAGGGGTAAAGAATTAAAGAAGAAATCAATTAAAAAACGATGAAACCTAATGTGGCCGAATAGTGCACTTAAATATTTCATGTGACAATTGACTAATTAATGGAAGATATAACTTAATTTGGATATTATAATGATAAATGAATATAGTATGCATGATTGAAACCTTAATTACATGTGCACTTAATGTACATAAATGGAATATAATGGTAACCATTTAGGTATTAAAAAGTTATAAGCATAATTTGAATGAGTACTTCTAAATGAAAGCTTAATGTGATTAAAGAAACCTATGAAATGTGAAATGGCATAACAATTCATAGTGTCAGTTGATGAAGACAATGTGGCCGAATGGGTTGCCTATTGGAAATAACTTATTTATGCTTTACTTGTATGATATTTTAATTAATTATGATAAATGTATGTATATTATGCATAAATGAGCAAGATATAAGCAAATGGGAATTATAACATGATCTGAGCAATATGAAAAGTTATGTGAAATCATGACATAAAGTGAATTATAAATAAATTCGTACATTAAGAACAATCGTTAATTTCATCGCTTGGTTACTTAATTATTTATCCTTTTAATGATAATGACTAATGGTTTAACTTGCCATTAAATTCTCCAATTCATTTTAGTGTCAAATGGTTACTATTCATTTGGTAAAAATTTTGGCAACATAATAGCTTATAATCCATGCTTCCCAAACATACAAATTGGCAAAATTGCACTCCTAAAATGACAACCTCGTCCTCTAATACTCTAACAACAATAACAACACTTTTAAGATCAATCACAAACCATCATCGAAACATATATCACATTACTATATTGCAATATTCATACTAACATACATAACTACATGTTCATTAGTGTTTCACATTCATTACATATTACATAACCATTCTAGAAAGGTAACACTTATACATATAAGTATATACATTCCAAAACGAGAAACCAAGTACATGCCATTTGTCCATCCTTCACTTGGTCTTCAATTAATAGTCCTTACACGTAGTTAAACAAACCACATACTAAGCAACATTGTTGCCTAGTGGTGGATACAACTACACAAAATTTCACTTATAGGAACCATACTACGTGAAATTACCATTATACCCTTAATTATCATTTATTTCCAATTAACTTATATTTCATTCTCTTAATGTCTTAAATTATCATTTAGTCCTTCCATTACTTATTTTTCCTATTTTCTTCATGTAATTCTTACTTTCGTAGAAAATTACAATTTAGCCCCTAAATTTTCCTTTTAGCCTTTATTACTCTATTTAACTCCAAGTTTTATTCATTTTTATTTTCTTTGACTTTTATTTCATTTCAAGAGTAAAATTTACATTTTAGTCCTTGTCTTTACTCATGTAACCATAAATTACATTTTGTTCCCCAAAACTTTTCCATAATTACAATTTTGCACTTGTTTCCATATTTACGATTTTATTCCTTCTTTCTTGCATAATTATATTTTTATCCCTTTTTGACCAATTAATTAAATTTTCACATTATTTATTACCTAATCACACATATGACATATTTTATGCAAAATTAATAGTTTAGTCCTTGTTTCCTTGTATAATTATATTTTTACCCATAGTAGTGCTTAGTAAAAATCCTCAAATTGGATATATGGGATGAGTAATTCAATGATGGAAATAGAGTAGAGGGACCACTTGACATGACCCTACTACTCTAGATTGTGCACGTATATCTGTGAGGTGACTATTTAAGGTAGCCAATGCCTTGATGGTAAATCTAATTTCATGGTATTACCGTGATATATGTATCCCTATGGCTAGCCATTATATCCTATGATGATCCTAGATTACCAATTGTACACTAAAGGAAATTGTTTTGTTCACTTTATGTTATGATTTCACATAACTTTTCATATTAATCACAATACGTCAAAATTCCTATTTGCTTATATCTTGCTTATTTATGCAAAATATACATACGTTCATCATAATTAAGTGAAACATCACACAAATAAAGCATAAATAAGTTATTTCCAATAGGCAACCCATTCAGCCACATTATGTTCTTCAACATACATTACCAATTTTTATGCCATTTCATAGTTCATGAGTTCTTTTAATCATATTTAGCTTTTATTTTGAAGTGCTCATTCACATTATGCTTATAAACTTTTAATACCTAAATGGTTACCATTATGTTTCATTTATGTACATTATGTGCACATGTAATTTAAGGTTTTAATCATGTATACTACATTCATTAATCATTATAATGTCAAAATTAAGTTATATCTTCCATTAATTAGTCAATTGTCACATGATATCCTTAAGTACCTTATTCGGCCACATTAGGTTCCCTTGCTTTTTAATTAATTTCTTCTTTAATTCTTTACCTTTATGTGTCATTACTTCATTTTACTAACATATGTTAAATTATTTTTCATTTATGCCTAAATTACCATAGTTATATAATGTAAAATTTAGCTAAAATTCAAAGAATTAAATGAAATTGAGTGTAAAATTATATCCACTAACCTCAAATGGCTTGAAAATCACCTATTTTTCTTTCTTTTTGCTTTTCCCCTCCTTGTTCTTTTCTTCCTCTTGATTTCCACCTTTAGGCTGAATTGAAAGAGGGAGATTTTATGAGTTTATGTTATGAATTTCAACACATAAATGCTAATAAACAACTATTCTAATGAGGCTCTATAATTTTATAATAAAATCTCTAATTAATTCTAACAAAAACTAAAGAATTTACCTAATTAGGGTAACTTTATCTCACTAAAAATTCTTATTTTCCCAGATTCCTTTTCTCCAATTTGATTTTTATGATGGATAGGAGGTCTTCTAGTATATGTAGATAAAATTAGGGCTTAAGATTTGCTGAAAAATGGAAGGAGTGAGAATAAAAATGGTGGATGGTGTTTAGGAGGGTGGTTTGAATTTAGGAAAGAAGAAGGGGGAGGATGGTAGATTTTTGGACAAAAATATAAAGGATTCTAGACTTCTCTAGGCTATCCTTAAGTCCACCAAATCAAGGGCCAAGACATATCTATTTACTATTTAATCTAATAGCTTATTTTTAAGCAACTTGTCATCACCACATTAAATTCTAATATTTTGATTTGACAAATGATGAGTGCAGGTGATCATGGCCCATTTACTAATGATATTTATGTCATTGTACAAATTAAAAATGACATTTAAACCATTTAAGTAATTTAACCTCTATTTTTTACCATTTTTTGAAATATGATGTTCCCCTCATTAGAATTCTCCAACATTTTTCCTCACATGAAAAAATAAACAAAACAATATGTGTTTAAAATTTTAAGTCCTTATGACATCATTTTGGAATACTTATAGCTCCGGAGAAAAAATCAGCTGGTCAAAAACCTGAAAATTTGAAACCATTAGAAAAACTATTTTTCACTTCCAATAGCTTATTTTGGATATTTTTAATGGGTTTATGAAATTTGATTAATTTTTAGAGGTCTATGGAATGTTTTAAGACTTGGTCAGACTTATGGTCAACCTAATTTATGGTACCGAATAAATTCTTCACTATATGTTTTGAGGACCTATTTGAGTTCAATTTTTTCTCAAATTGTATCATTAGAATCCATTTATCTTAAATTATCTCATCTAATGGTTAACATAAACTCTCCAATAGGTCACCCATCCTAGAATTTCTCCGCACTGCGTATATTTAACACTTAAAGGCTTATGAATTTTACTGTATTATGCTAATGTAATAACACCAAATACTAATATAGTGCTACTATTTATGGTCTAAAATATACAAGTCATGTCAGATAAAATTTTAGGGCATTACATGATGGTGGCTGAATTTAACAAAGGAACTAATATTTTCGTTGGAAAATTTAGCAATAAAAATTCATATTCTGTTGCTAAAATTAGCAACTAAATTTCATATTCTGTTGGTGAATTTAGCAATAGAATCAGTATTCCATTGCTAAAATTGACCAATTCACCAAATATTACATTGGTTGAATTCAGTAATGAAATTCATTTTTCTGTTGCTAAAATTAGCAATGAAATTTATTTTCCATTGCTAAAATTTACATTGGTTGAATTTAGTAATGAAATTAATTTTTCTGTTGCTAAAATTAGCAACGAAATAGTATTTCCATTGCTAAAAAATAGCAACTACCAAATTAGCAACCAAAATTTCTGTTGCTAATTTCTGTTGCTATTTTTTATTAGCAACGAAAAATTGACATTTTTCGTTGTTAATTTCCATTGTTAAATTGCTATTTTCTTGTAGTAATTGATGATAATATGTGTTTATATTGTGAATGCATGAGCTATGAACAAAATGAATGTGAAACATTTAATGTAGATATGTTACATAATGTGGAATTTGTACAAATTTATGAGAAAAACATAGTATAACATAGAAAGTTTATTTACCTTTAGTACATAGTGATTAAACCATAATTTTAGGATATAATTGCTAGCTTTAAGGAAACATACTATGGTAGAATGATGACTCGAATTTAGACTGTAGACCACCATTGGTCTACCTAATCGTGATATGTACATTAGAATGCCAGTTGAGGTGTTGATCACTTTATATGTTCTTTCAACATATTATAAAGTCATTGATCACTCCATGTGATCACTCCATCTTATTTCGAACCATCGAAGTTCTTGTCTTGCATATTTGATTTGAGGGTTCCATTGGTTGCTATTAAGGGCAAATATATCATTAAGTAAGAAAAAAAGGACTAGAAAGGTAATTAAGTGAAAAGGATGCTAAATATGTAAGTGAAGAATAAATAATATGGAAAACATGATTAAGTGACTAGTAATGATAAATAAGTGAATAAGCGAGAAAAGAAGAGCAAAAATGTAACTAATGTTGAAGATATAGCAAAAAAGGGGTAAAATTGTAAAAAGAATGAAAATATAAAAGAATAAATTCAATAGAGACTAAATGGTTATTTGCGAAAAATGGGCTTTTTATAAAAAATGTGGAAAAAGTGAGTAAAGGGAAGAAATAAGTAATAATAGAGATTAAATGGTAATTTAAGGAATCAAGAAAGGAAAATTCAAAATAAAACATAATATTAATTAATAGGAAGAATACAAACATCAATAATAAACTATTTTATATACAATGAAAATTTTTGTAGTATATCCACCACTAGGCAACAACATTGCTTAGCATGTGGTTTTGTTTAACTATGCATAGGGGATATGTAATTGAAATAGTTGATGGCGGAGAAAGCAATGTAGAGCATGTACATGATATGTAAAAGAAGATGAAATATATTATGTTATAGTTATTTTGGACTTTTAATATATTAATTAGTTTTGTAAAGGATATAGGTTTAATAGTAACCTATGGTTATGTGTTATGATATATATGAATAATGGTTGTATTAGGATATAGTTTGTGTTGGTTGATCTATGTGATGGTTATGGTTGAATTACAATTGATGGTTCGGAGAAATTAGGGAGAATGTGTTGTGAATTATTTAAGATTGTTTGTTTGAAATTTGTAGGTAGATAGGCATGATTTTATAGCTATCATACTACCTAAATTTTAACCAAATGAATAGTAACCATTCAATGTTAACATAAAAATGGAAATTTCGTGCCATATTGTAATTTAATGGTTATGATATGATCTTTTGTATATCAAATAGGTTTTAGGTAATAGGTAATTAAATGCTCACTTAAATAATACTAACAGACCTGTAATACTAGCAATTATGGCATATCAATGTTCGAACCAAAGTCCGGGCATTGGGTGTTACATGAGCAAAAGGTTACATATGTTGTTTCCCTCTTCAAAAGGTAGCATATGATTGGTGGAAGTTAGTTCTAAAGCAACCGTAATTACCAAATCTATTGACATGGGAATTTTTCATCTAAGAATTCAAAAATAAATATATTGCAAAGGCTTACAAGGGAACAAAATAGAGCTAGTTCTTGAATTTAAAACAATAGAACTTAACCGAAGCTAAATATGAGAAAGAATTTAGGAGCTTGAGTAATATGTATCCGAACTTGTAAGGCCCCTAACATGACCCTAATTTAATTTGCATATTTTTTTATGATTAAGTTAAGGGGATAAATTATCATGCTATTATGTTAATTGCATGAAAATAAAATAAAAGAATATGGTTTAATAGTAATTGAGGGTGTAATTGAAGTAAAAAGATATTAATTTTGGGTTAATTTGTAATTATGGCATATTAATGACCAATTGTGAATAAAAGCATTTAATTATAGGTTAATTTGAAAGAATAATTAATTTGATAGGTTAATGTTTGAAAAAGAGTTAGTGGAGTGGTTAAAGTCATTCATGCAAAGATTTTCAAGGTATTTATGTGACATGCAAGATGTTGAGGGAGTAAAGGGAAATTTTACTACTCATATAAATAAAAGGAATTAGTGGAATGTAGAGGTGGCTGTGTGTGTGTGAAGGAGTCGGCAAATTAAAGAGAGAAAACCAGAAAAAAAAACATCTTCTTCTTCCTTTTGATTTCCATTGATTTAACTCAAACAATTTGAGGATGATGTTTGTTGATTAATCAAGAGTACAAGGTATTAAACTGTTGATTAAACCCTTCATCATCATCTTCTTCTTCTTTCATTTTGACTGAGAACAATGTAAATATGCTGGAAATATATGATGATGGTGATGGTATTTGTGAAGGAGAAGAGGAAGGAAGAAGGAGCAAGGGAAAGGATATTGCTAGAGGCTGAAGATATAGGTTTTGTCAGCCAAGGTATGGGAATTAGGCTGATCATATTGCATGTGGAAAATAGTTGCTGGAAATTGTTATGATTGACAAAAATTAAGATTGCATTTTACTGGTTTTTATCGAAGCGAATTTGGTGAACAGTTTGTATCCTTGCCGAGTCATGAAGTCCTTCACGAGTCGTGAACTATTTTCCGACTCATTAAGCTCTTCACGAGTCGTGCATCTGTTTATGGGATCATTGGTTTTCACTCGTGAATTTTAGTCCGAGTCGTGAATTATAGACCAACTCGTGAGTTTCTTAACGAGTCATGATGTATAGCTTTTCTTCTCCACTCGTGAACTCCTTCACGAGTCGTGAGATTTGCCTTATTTGCTTCACTCGTGAAACTCTTCACAAGTCAAACTCCCCTTCACGACTGAATGACCTGTCTGGAATGTTTTGCTCATAAGTTGAGCTATAGAACAGAAAATTAAGTGATTCTTTTTGCATTGAAAAATAGACTTCCATACCTATATTTCATATGAAGAAACCTAAGTTTAAATCTGTCTCTAAGTACATGTAATCTAGGGTTGAATCAGGACTTATTTTCTAGACTGTTCAGTGTAACAGAAATTACAATTATGTGCAGATTGTTGTTACACTTGATAATATGATTTTAAATTGATTGAGACAGATAGTTGCTTATGTGATAGTAAAGTTAATTGAATAAGGCATGTAATATGACTATCAATGAAGGATTTATATGAATACAGGTGCATTCAATTGTGTATATGAATAAAGACTATTGGTGAAATATCTAACCTATACATGTAATTAGTCTTGTGCATGATGGTCATATGCCAAATTGATATATATATGCACATGTAAATCCTATGATATGAAAGTGCACATATTGACATGTACCTATGCTATAAAATAGGGATTAATAATAGTATGACCTTGGCATGTGTATGTGCCCATATGAAAACATGTTGATATGTTGTATAGCACATGACTTGAATGATGATAAAGGTATATATATGTGTTGGAAAAATGCTCATAAGAATAAATCAACTATATGCGAATATACCCACAGGTATGTACATTTATGATTATGTATATGAGTATATGAGCATGTAATTGCCTTATGAGATAGAAGATGAATTAGCATGACTATAAACATGTGAAATGCTTAATGAGAACATGATCAAGTATATGATATGATGATTATATGTCATGCCTATATGCTATGATGAAAATTGTATAGTCTTACAGATTTGAATAAGCTAGATGTATAACTTGGCATATGAAATGTGCGTATATCTGATTATGCACCAGAGAATTCATAGTTTTATAAGACTATGTATATGTGCACAACATTATACTATGAATACAGTATTAATATGTGAATTGAACATGAATATAGTTCTGCCTGCGATAGAGTTTTAGATGTGGATTGATAGGCGCCTATAGGGAAATTGCAGTTGCCATAGTTTGGCCCAATTGGGTCCATAGTAAATATAATCCCGTTTGGATCATGATCAGCCCCATTTGGGTTGATAGGCGACCCCGTTTGGGTCTACTTGACCGGTCCACAATATAGTTTGGCCCCGTTTGGGTCAATAGATCTGATATCTTCGGATATCCTTCTTTTGATACCGATGTGTATCCATAGTTCCCGTTATCCATTGATAAAGCTAAGGCAGGCTAAACGTTATTCATAGTAATGATCAAAATTAAACAGTTAAAGTTATTTGACTAAAGATTGATAGTGTGGATTACATTATTGGTTTACCCACAGGGATTATGTTTTATTTGAATATGTTCACATGAAAAATGGTCATCTATATGAATTATGAAAATGAAATATGTGTTTTTCTCTTGGGTACAAGGTTTATGTACATGAGAATATGCTTTATGCCTAAAAGTATATGTTATTATTGCCATGATATGTGGTACATGTTGGTTATAGTATTTATATACTGTATATGTATGTTTTGATGACCTATGTGAGTGGTCATCCATCTTTAGTTATTCCCCACTAAGCTTTATAGCTTAGCACGGGTTATTTATCCGTGTAGGTACAGTTAGCAAGACTTTTGCTTAGGGACGATCTCTGCATCAGAAAGGGCCAACTACCGACTGTTAATCTTGATGTAGGATGTATTTGAAATTAGGTGATTTCAATTGTAAATGAAATATAAGACATAGTTTCACAACATTCAAGCGAAAAACATAACCTAATTATTCCACTGAGGCTCTTGAAGATCCATTTGAAGCGAGTGACTTGATTTTACCTTTGTATTCTAGAGCCATTTGTAATAATTTAAAAATAACTTTTAATAAAAAATTCTAATTGATATGAATAAAATTTCAATATAAATTAAACTTATAACAGAAAAAAATTCATGAAGAAAGCATGGCCAAATTGTCTCTATTTTCCCAGTAATATTTCAAAGATAAGTCATCAAATATATCCCTTAAAAACCACTTAGCAGAACTCTATACTATTTTGGGTATATCTTTTGGTTTATGAGTCCAAATTGTATGATTCTTAATTCTACAAAAAATTAAGACATAGGGAAACAAATGTTAAGAATGTAACTTTGCCTAAAAATTTCATTTAATATGCCAAAAATGTTGTGCAAAATGAACTTGAGAACCTATCTTCCAAAATCTATAGTCTAGGTACCCTTACAATTGGCAGCTTGGGCTACCCATCATGAGAATATCTTTTAGACTAAAAATTGGCAAATTTTATGGCCCTTGTGGCTGGCAACTACTCATTTTCACTGTGAATCCCTCAATTTTGCCCCAGATTAATGTTTTTCTCACCTAAAAGTCACCAAATTGTATCTTAACCTTATCGGATGCTTATGAAACTTTGTAAACACATGTATAAATGTTTAATATGACTTAATATACATAATATATGTGATTTCAAATGGAATGTTTGATTGGATTAAAATTATGCAAAGTAATATATAGGTATAATTGGATGCTATACACATTTATATATCATGAGTGTATGTGTAATGCGTTAATATCCCCTAGGAGTATACATAGGTGATATGACCATATAAAACATTATAATGAATCTCAACTAAAATCAACATAAATAATATTCTTGATTAACTTTATATATGATTACTTTTAAAATAGGCTTTTACAATAAATACAATATTGATACATAAATAAATATCAAAATCTTTACAATTTGGTTTAGTATACATTTCATCAGAGATGCTATACTTTACATAATTATTACTATAAACTACATCTTTTAAGAACACTTACTGCATTTCATGATCTTCCCCTTATGTACGTCCTTAATTAATTACCTATTCAAGAAATAGTTCGAAACTAAGTCAGGCTTGGCAATTTACCACTAAATACAACTAAGTAATTACATAACCTACTGCACACTAACATTATTTTAGCCTATTATTGCACTGGCCAAACATGAATATTAATATACTCTTTGATAACTTATTTTGTACTTACACTAAAAAGTTTTCTTATAACTACTTACTCTTAACTATAAATTCAAGTCAACTATTTACTCATTTCTACCAAAGAAAAATTATCCAAAAGTCTTATATTTAGTTCCAGCTCTTAGATTGTCACTGACATTGAATACTTATCAACTCACATAGTACTTTGGTTTAGAATTAGAATAAACATTCCAAACTTTGTACGCATCCTAAAATTAGGAATCGGAACTACATAGTTCTAAACATTTAACTTAACTGTGCTTTAATTGACATGTAATGCATCAACTATGCACATCACATCTCATCCATCACACATACATATGGAATTACCATCATTACATGCTTAATTTTACATATACATTAATTATGTTACACATACATTAGCTACATACAAATGTTAGGATTAATAATGACATTCATTAATAAATCAATAATTCCCTAAATCATGCTCATCTCTAACACCCTTTTAGTTACATTATAATCACCTTTGTTGCTTGAACTCAATATAGACATCGATACCTAAGAACACTAGAAACCATAAAGGTATTAAATTACTAGATACCATAAAGATGCCAACACTAGATACCTAGAGGTATCGATTCACTAAGCACCATTAAAGTGCCAACACTATATACCTGGAGGTATGAAATCATTGTTCCATATGTGTCCACATCTATACCTAATTTAGGCCTAAAATAATTGTTTCTCCCTCTAAATTACTTTATTACACAATCCCTCATATAATCAATCATATCAACTACACTTCACTAAAACCACATATCAGTAAACCTACTTATGAGAACTTAATTCTTATACACTTGATAGCATGCAACATTGTCAATATTTAAAGATACACTTCAATCATGTAAGTACTAAGGTTATAATTAACAAAAATGTAATCAAAACTATGTATGCATCCATAATTAACTTTACACGCATCATTTAAAATCATTCTTTAAAGTTTAATTACCTATGTCAAGTTTATTACATCATATATTAACCCTAAAGACATGTTTATAAAGTTTAGTGAACATTCGAGGATGTTCGGTTGAAATTCAAAAACCTATCTTGTCTTTTGCATATAAGTATCTATATTCATGTTTAGCATAAAATCTTTATTTTAATGTAAAATCATGCATTTCTTGTATAATATGTCATGTTATATCCCTATACATATGCTTAAAAGGATTTAAAAATGTTCAATAAAGTCTAGGGTAAGTTTTAGTAATTATTCGATGGATAAAATTCAATAATTGTAGCACCCTTAGCCTATAATCTGTACATATCACTTTATCCAACTCATTACACATGTTTTACTGTGTAACATAAACATATACCAACTACACAGAGAACATATAATCAAACTTAATACATAAGAGTGCTATACTTTTAAAAACTTTTCAGTGTACGTTAAAGTTCTTTACAAAATACAACAACTGTTTAACATTTTTACATATAATATCTCCAATACCACTATCCTATAATCTTTACTATATACAAAGAGACAAAATAAAAGTCTACAAATGTCTCTCTCGTTGACTGGAGTTGGCCATCCTGCTGCAGATATCACCCCAACAGCCTACATGGATGAAACACCCGTGCTAAGCTATAAAGCTTAGTGGGGAACTAAATCATTATAAACGACCACTCACAGTGATCGTCAACAAGCACAATCATGCCTCAAATATAACAAAGCTTTGTTCCAAGAAGTGAAAAAAATGCAGCAGTTAATTCATATTACGAAAATCATAAAATTCAGCAATAAAATTTGCAATGATGCTTTAATCAACATATATAACCATATAAGCTCTAATGTTCTATGGCTTTAAATTCAACTAATTATCATTTGTCTAGTTTCTGAATTTGTACTAAACCGTAAAAGCATAAATATCTATTATCTTTTCATCTATTTAACATGTCTTTGATATATACACATTAAAATTAAATAGCAAATCCACACTTCCAATTACCATGAGATTATTATATTACTATAGGCTTATTTTATATTCCACAAGTTATTCATGTTATAATATATTAGATGTATCATAAATATAAACCTTTCAACAAAACATAACACTTATATATCATTATCATAAATAGCAAATACACGTTAAAGAATGTGTACATGAAACAATGGAAACACATATATATAATCATAAGAAGAATATTTCAAAACAATGGTTGTTACTGTCTAACCTTCATAATCTTTAATATATAATATGAATATGCACTTATAAAATTGTTGCGCACATTAGACTTTTATAATACTCTTGGACTTAATAAAAATTCCTTCATCAATCATGTATTGGCATGCATATAGAAATAAGGTTTATGATCACAAAGGCATATATATATATATGATCAATTTAATCAAACTATTAATATAATGCAAATTCATCATTTAACGATTAGCATGTATTTAGGATACTAGTAGTATAGATACATATACTATTGCACATCCTTTTAGATGTGAGTTTTATATGCAATAAAAGGAATTTCATATGTAGAATAGTATAAAGTCAATTAAAAATTTGCATGCCTTATTAAACTTTTCTTAACCTTTGACAATAAAGCCTGCACTATTCTAAAGAGGTTGATAAAGGGTTAAATGGGACCCTGTCTATTTAGTCACCCAAACGGGGTTGAAAATATCGCAGCTACAAGGTACCCTTATAGGCATGCCTATCTATCCACTTCCTAGACCCAACGCAAGTAGTACAATCTCTTTAATTTATCTTTTCTTTATTCATTCATATTCTTATATGCACATGTATACTCTTGTATAACAACGAACAATGTACTCATATACATGCTCATGTGTAACTTTATATAAACCTTTGAACATGCTCACTTTGGGTATTACTATTCTGTATTTGAAATCTTTTTCAATCATGTAACTATTTTGTATAACATGATTGTATCTATATTATACTATTTTCTCCTATGCATAATCATGTATAGATATATATATCTTCTCTAGAGCATCAACATATATGCATAATTCATAAAACAATTTATACAATTGGCTCATGTAACAATCACATGACAAAATACTCCCTCTTTAATGAATACACTTGTGTACGTATTGTCATATAACATTGCTATTATATACTTTAATAAGATTTCTATAATTGAGTCTATTGCTTTGTAGATCTGTGTTTCAGCTTGCTAACATGTGACATCACATATGCTTGTTCGTGTCATTTTATTTAAGTAAAGACATAATCATACATTTCACTTTAAATCATATGCTTTAAATCATTTCACTAAAATATCTTTCAAACCCGATCATGTAAGATCATACTATATATGTATATGTTTATATGTACACATATATTCTACTAGTCATATTACTTCTTTTTACAAGTAGAGTTAATATTTCAAACTATAAGTATCATACGAACAGTCATGGGTTGCATTTTTAATATTGACTATCATGTATGTATTCATATCCACATTTGAACACTATTGCCGGCAACACTATGTTCATGTTCAACTCACATATCAAGATTGTATTCATAGTATACTATTTGTACATATACAGGTCTTGTAAAGCTATAATTTCTCTGGTGCATAGAAAGATATATGCACATTTCATATAACAAGTTATACATCTAGCTCATCCAATCCGTGTGACTATAAAATTTGCATCGTAACATAGTGGCATGACGTATAATCATCACATCATATACTTGATCATGTTCTCATTAAGCATCTTACATGTTCATAGTCATGCTAAAACATTTTCTATCTCATAGGGCAATTACATGCTCATACACTCATATATATAATCATGTGCTATACAAAATATCGACATGCTTCCATATGGGCATATACATATGACATGGTCATACTATTATATTCCATATTTCATAGCATAGGTACATGCCAAAATATGCACTATCTCATCATAGGATTACATATATATACATAAATTTTGCATATGACAATCATGTACAAATCTAGTTACATATATAGGTTAGATATTTTCATCACCATTATTCATTTATGTACACATACAAATGTATATGTATGCCTATAAATCCTTCATTGATAATCATATTACATGCCCTATCCAATTTATTTTTCTATCACATAAACAACTATTTATCTTAATTAATTAAAAAGTCATAAAATAAAGTATCACGAAAGTCTGCACTGGGCAGCATTCTGGACTCGATGTTTGAGCCACATTTGAAACTGAAGATGTAATTTTTAGACAAAATGATCTCCTACAATCTTATCCCCCTATGTGTCTAGTTTCTAGAGCATCAAATGTTAATATCTGACCTATAGCACTTTCAATGATTAAAATTATTGTGGACAGCACTTTCACATTAATGCCTAATATCTTAATTCAAGTCAATATACTTATAAAATCCCTAATCAACACAAGTATTAATGCATTCAAGAAATAATAGTTCCCAAACAATATCTTAACTGTATTTTTGCTCGAATTACACATACTATGCTATAATGTCATTTGACTATGGTATACTTTATCTCTTAAAACCATGAATCCATTAGATCATAAGTACTACTAATTTATCCCCTAATGCTTAATTTGACTTTAATGACATATGTTTGCCTTTGAATTCCACTAGGGCTTCTTTAGGGTCCTTACAATAATGGATTGGAATAAAGGATGTACCTAACTAGATTGAACTTAATTCATTTAGATAGGTTGCATTTTATCTAGTCTAGAATTCATCAAGACAACTAGATTGGAAACCAACCCGATCAGGTTGACTTAAATACCTAATTTTTTAGCAGATAACTTTTGTACTTCAAAGTGCATAGGGGTTTAGGCATATAAAACGTGAATTTTAAGTAAACTGTTATTTTATATAATTGTTACCTATGTCTCTAGTTTCCATATAATAAAAAATTAAGTTATTTTGACAAATGTAGCCTAAGATATCACTAAAAGAGTACAAACTGCTATATTTGATAGGTTTCACTACCATCAGTTTATTTTAAGCCAATTTTCACTAGTCTTAAAGGCAAAACCAAAATTTGACATTTTCATACAAAGTTGAGTTATAGATGTATACTTTATATTCTCTTTAGAATTACTCCAATTCAATCTCTCCAAGTCTCGTTATAACAAAAATAATCATTGTAGGTCATATAGATCCTGCACCAAAAATTCCACTACCAACTTCTTTCTTTACTCTAACATCCAAAACCTAATTAACACCAAACAGATACTAGATCTAAAGAGGGAAATCAAGAAAAGGAGAGGTTGAAATGCTATGTAACCCCTCCTTTTAATTATTTTCATACATTGACCTATTAATTAATTCCACCTTCTAAATTGACCTCTCAATATATGCTTCTATCCACATTTGACCCTTAAATTTTCGAAATTACAAATTTACCTCAAATTAATACCTTTACATCGATTGCACCCTCAATTAATATTAAACCATACTCTTAAATTTTATTTTCATGCAATTAACATAATAACATGATAATTTACCCCCTTGACCCATAATTATACAAAATTCTCATTTAATTTAATCTTAATCAAATAAAAATCCCATTTAAAAATATGCAATTTAAATTAGGGTCATGTTAGGGGCCTTACAATTCTTTCCCCCTTAAAGAATTTCGTCCTTGAAATTCATACCCGTTTTGAGCAAGTGAGGATGTTGTTCCTTCATTGCTGTTTCTGGCTCCCAAGTAACTTCTTGTAAATCGTGACGTTGCCAGAGTACTTTAACAAGTGGAATTTACTTATTCATAAGCTGTCTAACTTCTCTAGCCAGAATTAATATAGGCTCTTCATCATAAGTGAAATCTGGCTGTACTTGCACATCTTGAACTGGTATTACATGAGATTCATCTAAACGATATCTTCGAAGCATAGAAACATGAAATACATCATGGAGTTTGGCTAGTTCCGTAGGGAGAGCCAACCTATATGCCACTGGCCCAACTCTTTGAAGAATCTCATATGGGCCAATATACCTCGGGCTCAATTTACCCTTTTTCCCAAATCTCAATACTTTTCTCCAAGGGGACACTTTCAAAAACACTTTGTCACCAACTTGATATTCAATATCCTTTCTTTTTAAATCAGCATATGACTTCTATCTATCACTAGCTTCCTTCAATCTCTGCTTGATAACTTGTACCTTTTCTTCTGTATCTTTAACAATATCTAGACCAATAATTTTGCGCTCCGACAATTCAGTCCAGTAAACAGGAGTTCTACATTTTTGGCCGTACAAGGCCTCATATGCTGCCATCTCGATGCTCCTTTGATAACTGTTATTATAGGCAAACTCCATTAAAGCTAAATATCTATCCCAACTTCCTGCAAAATCCAAAACACATCCTCTCATCATATCCTTTAGAATTTGGATAACCCGTTCAAATTGCCCATCCATCTGAGGGTGGAATGCTGCACTGTAATGAAGCTAAGTTCCCAGTGTTTGTTGCAAACTTTGCTAGAATCTCGATGTGAATCTCGGATCTCATTAGAAATTATTGACACCGAAATGCCATGCAGTCTAACAATCTCATTTACATAAAGTTTCGCCAATTTATCCATAGAGTAATCCATCCAAACTGGTATGGAATGAGCTGATTTAGTTAGCTTATCAACTATAACCCAAACTGCATCATGCTTTTTCTGTGTAAGGGGCAATCCTATTACAAAATCCATGGTAATATCCTCCCATTTCCATTGTGGAATTGGGATGGGGTTCAACAAACCAGAGGCTAACTAGTGCTCTACTTTCACTTGCTGACAAGTCAAACATTTGGAGACATATGCTACCACATCTTTCTTCATACCAGGGCACCAATAACATTGTTTCAAATCCTGGTACATCTTATTTCCACTAGGGTGTATAGTAAATACTATATTGTGAGCCTCATTCAATACTATTCTTTTTAATTCTTTGTCATCTAAAACATATAATCTATTCTGATAATACACACCCCCATCCTCTTTCACTGAATACTCAAATTGGGTCCCTTCATGTGAAGACTTCGAAATCTGTTGCAACCTTCAATCATGTTTCTGAGCATCGATCACTGTTTGCCTCAAACAAGGCCTAGCCTTCAACTGTGCTATTAAAGCACCATCATATGCAAGTTTCCATCTGCAGTAATGTGCAATCATAGCAGCCATCATCTTACAACTCAAGGCATCTGCTACAACATTAGCTTTGCCTGGATGGTAATCCACTATACAATCATAATCTTTAAACAGTTCTAACCATCTTTGCTACCTCAAGTTATATTCCTTTTGAGTGAGCAAATATTTGAGACTCTTGTGATCTATATAGATTCTGCACCTTTCCCTATACAAATAATTTCGCCAAATTTTTAAGGCAAACACTACTGCTGCTAATTCTAGGTCATGGGTTGGATAATTTTGCTCATGCGGCTTTAACTATCTAGATGCATAGGCAATTACTTTACCATCTTTTATTAACAAACAAACCAAGCCAACTCTTGAAGCATCACTATACATAGCATACTCCTTTCCTATAACTGGTTGTGTCAAAACTGGAGCCTTTGTCAATAATTTCTTCAACTGATCAAAGCTTGCCTAACACCGATCAATCCACTCAAACTTTATACCCTTTCTCAACAGTTTAGTGAGTGGTGCAGCTATAACTTAAAATCCTTTCACAAAATGACAGTAATAACCCGCTAAGCCTAGAAAACTTCTCACTTCTGTCACATTTCGAGGTGGCTTCTAATTCACTATAGCCTCTATTTTAGCTGGATCCACTCTAATGCCTTCAAAAGATGCTACATGACCAAGGAAAGAAATTTCCTTAAGCCAAAAATCACATTTACTCAGCTTAACATACAACTTATTCTCCCTCAGAGTCTGTAAAACAATTCTCAAATGCTCAGCATGTTCCGCTTTATTTCTCGAATACACCAAAATGTCATCTATGAATATAACAAAAAATTGATCCAAGTAGGGTCTAAATACCCTATTCATAAGATCTATAAATGCAGTCGGTGCATTTGTTAACCCAAATGGCATCACCAAAAACTCATAATGTCGATACCAGGTTCTAAAGGCTATTTTGGAAACATCCACATCCTTAACCCGAAGTTGATAATAACTCGATCGCAAATCAATCTTGGAAAACACTCCAGTACCCTTCAACTAATCAAATAAATCTTCAATTCTAGGTAAAGGGTACTTATTTTTCACTGTTACTCTATTTAACTATCTGTAATCTATGCACATTCTCGTAGACCCATCATTTTTCTTTACAAATAAAATTGGTGCACCCCAAGTTGATGCACTAGGCCTAATGAAGCCTTTGTCAAGCAACTCCTATAACTAAACCTTTAGTTCCTTCAATTCCAAATGAGCCATCCTGTATGGTGCCTTCGAAATAGGAGCTGTACCAGGTAGAATTTCTATAGACAACTCAACATCCCTTTCAGGTGGAAGACTAGGTAAGTCTTCAAGGAACACATCAGGAAATTCTTTCACCACTGGAATCTCTTGGAGATTCACATTCTCTTTTCTTGAATCAAGCACAAGTGCTAAGAAAGCTTACACCCTTTTCTAAGAAATCACTTAGTTTGCATAACTGTTATTACATTAGCCAATGGTTTAGATCGAATGCCCTGAACTATAGTTTCTTTACCATCAGCACCAATAACAGTTACAGTTTTAGCTTCACAATTAATCACTGCATGATGTCTAGACAGCCAATCCATACCCAGTATAATATCAAACTCCCGAAAAGGTAATTCAATAAGATCAGCAAGGAATTCTTTCCCTTAAATTACAATAGGACACTATTTATACACTCTATTAACAACAAAACTATAACCCAAAGGGTTGGTTACACATATGTCATATTCCAGTTCATGAACAATAGACTTATTTCTACCCATATCCCCAGTGCAAAAATAAGAATGAGTGGAACTAGGATCAATCAGTGCATGCATGTCAGAATCAAAGAGAGAGAAAATACCAGCAATGACTTCTGGAGCACTCTGATCCTCTCGAGCTTTTATTGCATAAGCCCGAATAGGAACAACTAGAGTTGTGGGTCTATTAACTGATTCAGAAATGTTCCTAGACTGGGATCCCTGATGACTCGATCCCCCACGTCCTCTTCCTCTGCCTCTACCCGAAGATGGTGTATTGAAAGTTCCTCTACTGCCCTGCTGCCCAACACCCTGCTCCCTCTTCGAAGGACAATTTGGCATGAAGTGATCAGTACCACCACACCTGAAACACGCCCCAATCAATTTCCTGCAACTACCCCAATGTTGCCTAGTATAATGGGGACACTCTGGAGGTTTCCCCCACTCTGTTTCCCTGAAGCTTCCTTTCCCTGCTTAGACACTACATATGATTCTTGTCTCCTGTCCCTTTTTACAGAACTATAGCAAGACTCAGCTAGCTAATTTCCTTGAGCTCCTTTAGCTTTCTTTCCAGTGGAAGTTCCACCTTGGGACCCACTCCTTCTCTGTTCTCTATCCTTTTTTACTATTTCATTCTTTTCAACTTGCAAGGCTGCTATAACCAGTTGAGTGAAGTTAACCATATACAAAGATGTGCATCCAAATAACTTATGTCTAATACGATCATTTAACCCATCTTCAAACTGTTTACATTTTAAAGCATTAATTAACATCTCATCAGGAACATATTTGCACAGGTGACTAAATTCTTTCTCATACTCAGCCACAGACATAACTCTCTGCTTCAAGTTGAGAAATTGCTTTAACTTCTCTTGCTTGTATGCCTCAGTAACATACCTTTTCCTGAATTCAGCTGTGAAAAATTCCCATGTAAGGGGATCTGGAAATTGGGGTTGCTTTAACACCAACTTCCACCAATCATAGGCTGCTCCCTGTAATAAAGACACAGCACAGGATGCCTTATGACCTATTGGACAGTGAATTTCATCAAAAATTCTCTCTAGCCTTTACAGCCAAAATTTAGCTTCCTCAGACTATTCTAGATTAGTGCCTAAAAACTCTTCGATACCATGCTTCCTAATTTCATATATTAGAGCTTTAGGTGTTGTCATCCTTTAAAGAATTTAAGCCATATCCTATGATATCTTTAACAATGCTTCTGTAGGAATGGCTGCCAGGACCTCATTTTGATTGGATGATGAAGGTCCAAGATTGGAAGGATTTGTTCTAACCGGCCTGTTACTTTCAACCGATTCCTCAAAAGCATCTCTAGAGCTCTCCATTTTCAATCTGTAGGAAAATAGGGACTTCTGCATGAGGCCAACAAAACACTATATCATACTATAGAATCCTAGGTTCATTTTTACCCAGAAAAGGCTAAACCAGGCTTTGACACCACAAATTGTAGCACCCACTATACATATACCCTATTTAACTCACAAATTAAATACTATTAATCATTCTTACACAAAATATTCGCTTAACCATCATATTACCATTAATCATGTCATATTGTTTCATATACCTATGTACATACTACAAGTCTATTCCTGTTTTGCATTTCATACTTAATATCATACATACTGTACTATATAAACCTACTTTATGTATATCTCATGCACACATACTCTTTCTTAGCTTTACTACTAGTGAGTTACAATACTACACATAGGTTAAATACATTTTTTAAGATAACTTGCCATAATACAAAACTTATGATAATAGTAATACAAAAACATCCTATATCAAGATTTAACAGTCGGTAGTTAGCCCTTCCTGATGCAGAGATCGTTCCATAGAAAAAGTCTTGATAAATGAACCTACACGGATAAATAACCCATGCTAAGCTATAAAGCTTAGTGGGGAATATCTACAGATGGATGACCACTCACAACAATCATTAAAAATACACATATACAATATATATATAACATGTACAACATAACATGTCAATAATAACAAATACTTTAAAGCTTAAAGCATATCCTCATGTACATAAACATTATAACCAAGAGAGTATCAAATATTTCGATTTTCATAATTCATATAGATGACAATTTCCTATGTGAACATATACAAATGAAGCACAATTTCTATGGACAAACCAACAATATGATCCACAATAACGATCTTTAGTAAGATAAACTTTAACTGATTAATTATGATCATTACTATAAATAAATTTTAGTCTGCGTTAGTTTTATCTGTGGATAACGGGAACTGTCGAACAAATGATACTGTGAAAATCCATCAAGGATGTACTACCTTTAAATAATGACTATAGGTTCTCAGAGTAATAAGGGGGGCCGATGATCAGTTGGGTCAAACCGTAAGTTCAAGTATGGTCTCTAGTAAAATAGGTGAAAGAATGGCTTAGTCTACTTCAAATTCTATTATTGAGATCACAAGGCTAGCAATTGCCTGAGAATTCATTCCCGATCACCATCAGATATCAGACAAGCTGAGTGTAGTAAGAACACATAATCATGATAGTTTGGATATCAAAAAAGCATTTTTAATGGTTTAAACATAAACTCTAAGGATACAATATCATCAACTATGTGCCTATAGGTGGTAACATTTCTGAATGCCTAAATAGTTCTCCTCAAGATGTTTAATGTACAATTCAAAAGGCAAAGTTCTAGGGGCAAAAGGATGTATGTATCCCTGGTATTTATAAACTTATCAAGCAAGAGGCATAACTATTGATGAACAAAGTTAATATGTAGGATTGCGAATCTCAACACCATACAACTATTAGAAAAGGTACATAGTTAAGTTAGATCTCCCCGAAGACATTACAAGTCAACGTTCCTAAGCCATGATTACACTTTTCTAGGCTCTTGAGGGCATCAAATAGTATGTGCTACCTATGAAGGAATAAATTATCTTTCTCTAGAGGATGACAACAATGGGATTTATCCTTTAAAATAATAAGAAATCTCAAAAGGAAGACAAAGGTAGATAAAACTAAGGAGAAAATACCTAAAGAAGGCTGGCCTATGATATACTTATAAGGTGTTGGAAAGGATAGCATTTAAAACGTACTCACAACTAGATCCCTTGATCACCTAGGAGGTGATCTATCTATTTTTGTATGCATTCTTTTGACACATATTGTAACATCCTAATTCCTTTACCATGGATAACCATCATTCATCATCATCATCATCATCATAAACCTAGTAAAGTCAGGCGATAATAATAATAATAATAATAATAATAATAATAATAATAATAATAGAATAGGCCATAATTACATGCCAAAATAAAATAATCAGGCTTATAATTAAATAATTCTAACATAAATGGCCTTCAAGAATCTCGAAATACTCGGGGCAACTGCATCTAGCTTGATCCTCTAAAGCTGAACTTGAAACCTACACGGATAAACAAACCCGTGTTAAGCTATAAGGCTTAGTGGGAAACAAAACTCGATATACATGAACATAACCTCTTTATGCAATTCATCTCATCATGTAAACTTTCACAACAGCATGGGATAACATATGAGTCTATTATATTGATCGTATAGCAATGGACATATTGGGGAAGTCCCCAAACTTAATAATAAAACCTGCTTACCAACGTTTAGAGCATTATGTAAATTATCTTATCTCGAAACTTTTCAAATTACTATCATAAGTTTACTTCCTTTCTTCCATAAAGTAGCTTGATTTATACCCTTCTGAATCTTTACTACTCCATAATTCATGCATCCAAGTTGTTGATAGTACAAAATGTTAACTTAATGCATTAATCATATCGTTACATAATTCCTGCATTCAATATTAAATTTATACACACCGAAGTGCTTATGCCATTTAACAACCATAGAGTTATTGTTATACTTGATGTCTTCATATATCTTTACTTAATTCTCATTTTAGGCTCATACACACTTATTCCTTAATGCTATCTTTTCATTGCAATTTAAGACATCATACCACATCATATTATATCATGGTTTGCATTTGGGTTTATATCATAATTATACATATGCAGATACCTGTGAAATATTCATACACATACTAACAGGTTTGCAAGCCATTTCAATGAACAAGTGCCACATATCATGATTAATGGACCAAGTCCTCATACCATATGCAACATACTATAATTTCCATATACATAAAGATCATTATGTATACTATGGTTCGTATAACTTTTAATATAATACTGTAAGCTTGTGGCTTAAATGGCTAAACTATTCACCGTGGAGCCCATTGGTGAGCCTAGCTCATAACAACACTCACACGAGAACCTTCTTCATATAAAATGTGAGATATCATAGTCATGTAACACATAATATGGCATTTCATTTCATAGAAATAGTTTAAAGTCATCAAGAATTAGGACATAACACCATAATAGGCCATTCATCATGCTTACATCATATAAATGGAGCAATCATTACATATTTTCTTTATGTTATGTACATTTTATCATCTTTGATAGCCTGCCTAAGTACTAGTTCTAAGGGTGGATAACGAGAGCAATGGATACCCAAAGATATCGAACTATAGATATCCAAAGATATCAAACAATGGACCCAAACGGGGTGAAGCAATGGTTCCAACAAGGAACAAACTATAGACCCAAATGGGGTCAAACGATGGTTCCATTAAGGAACAAGACCCAAACGGGGTCAACTATGGCAGCTGTGACTGTATCCCTCTAGGCATGCCTATCTAATCCATAACTGAACTAAGACCATAGGCTTTACCATTCTTAAGCATATTCAGATTCAACATATTCTTCTTTACTTAGTACGTCATTTGGCTTAAAGCCACATTTCATAAAAGAGTGTATATTATTCCTATCATATATCAATGTTGAGATATAGACTCTAATATGCATGGTTACAGATCATGTAATAACAGAGCCGCATAAAAATCCTTCATACATATCATAGTAATTTACATGATAATGCAAACACAATAAAGTATTACTTTCATTGGTTAATCTTGTCATACCTAGCATTATGCATGAAGTCAATAAAATAACTGTAAAAGTGTAGTTCTTGCAATTAAAAGTCTTCCTAAGATTATAGACATGTCCATATATATATAATCATAGCAATTCATACATTTGGGGTTCTCATATTTGTTCATCTTATGATACAAACTACTCATCATAGCATGGTCGAATCAATTATACCATATAAACTTACATAATTCATAAATAATTCTTAGTTACGTACCTTGTTGTTATTTGCCACGAGTAGCTTTCAAAGCATCATAACTTCCATCAATGAATAATTACTTTAAAAAATACTCATGCAATTATGATCCATATAATAATACGAGTAGGTTCTCTTTTGAATTAAGATTGACACTTGTACAACTTTCATCTTTTAGTTCACTTTTATAGTCTATTAAAACATGGACAACAGGTTATCTACCTTAACCCATCATGCATGCTTTAACAGCTTATTAATAATTTTTTCATCTTATAACATACTATACCTAGGTAAAATATGCAAAAGTATTCCATCTTGCAAGTAGCACACTACTTGCAGACTGGGTTTCCCTATTTAAGTCATAGGATATAAACAGGCAGGCAAGTAGTTTTCCCTTACATCTAGGCTAATTATTATTTTCCATTATGACTTGGAGTATAACCAACTCCTATCATTCATGATTAAGTGCATTGCATGGTACCCCTTCTTAGCTTAAACATGCAACCTTACCACTACCCTCTAATTGCCACAGACTATATCATAGTATATCATGTCAATGCAATTGAGTATTAGCATGTGATATTGGGAAAAATCATTTACTATGATAGAGTACATACCATATCCCAACTTTATAGGACATGTAAACTAGCATACGGGTTTAAGATTACTAGGTTGCTCCTTATTCTACTTAGTTTTGTGCGCGTTATGTAGTAAACCACGTTATACTTAAACCAATTCATATACAAAGTGCCCTTGACAAAACCCTCAAAATCAGCCTTCAAGTGAACACATTTCCTTGTTTCAATGGGTTATTATTCTAAATCTTTCATTATTACTTCATTTGATAGCTAGGTCTTTATAAACTAGGTCTTTCTAGTCTTTATCAATAAAAGAGACTTCATGATTTATTAGCCCATCAATATTCAACTAGCATATTAACTGTCGTAGTCATGCAAAGCAAGTCTTGCTTAACTATACCTTATTTTAAACCTTAGCATTAGAAAGACTTTTAGAACTATAATCATTACTTACTAATCAATTAACATAGTACTCACCACTTGCATACTCAACCATAATCAACATTCCTTATTGCTAGCTCATTTCACCCTATTCATATCAATATCTTCATATGCACAAACTATAAAATAGTGGTTCACAATTTATGAATGAACTATAATTTTGGGGAGAAGAAAAATTAATGAGAATAGTGCACAAATGACTGTATAGTTTATGGAAATAAAGGTCAAGTGGTCGTGCATTTACATGGGTTGCATGGCCAAGTAGGCGTGTAGAAGAACAGAGAAAAGGCATATATGGCCAAGCAAGGAAAAGAGAGGAAGTACGCTGTTGCGCATTGGGGAAGAGACATTCATGTGTGGCCATGCATGGGTGAGGAACTTCCCATGCATGGCCGTGCATAGGTGAGGAACTTCCCATGCATGGCTATGCATGGGTGAAGAACAATAAGGTAGAAAGCTAGGCGTGGCCACGTGCTAGAAGAAGAATGCCTTTTGCTTTGCCGTGTGCTTTGTAGAAGAACACAGAAGAGACACACACGTGGTCATGTACAAGAAATGAAGCAAACCTACGTGGCCGTGCATTTTGAAGAAGAAGCACATGTAGCCACATGTTTTCTTCTTAAAACACACGCGTGGCCATGTGCTTTGAAGAACAAACACACATGGTTGTGTGTTTTGAAGAAGAAACACACACATGGCCACGTATGCGAGAATGCCACGAAACCCAAAGACCCCTATTAAAAAGAGCATGTATTAAAACCCTAGATCTCATATCCCAACTTCCTTAAATGCTCATCTAAGTTTTCAATCCTTAAAACTGATCTTATTTACTATTTTGAGCCTATAATCTCAACTAAGAAAACACATATAGCAAGTGATGGAAATCATGTACAGTAACCACTCATAACCAATTTTCTCATACCTTTTATTCAAGCTTTATCTCCTTCAACATCCATTGACCCATTCTTGAGATTATCCTTCCCTCCCACATAAGAAGATAACAATCATAAACCCTTTAACCCTAAATGCAGAAGTGAAACACAAAGAACAAAAAAAAAAGAAAGTAAGAGGGAAACATCACCTTTGATGCTAGCTCACAAATCCTAGCTCATCTCTAACCCATAATCAACAAAGCAAAGGAAAGAGAGAGAGAGAGAGAGAAAGAAAGGAAGGGAAAGATCACCCTTGCCTTTACCGATTCCCACCTCTCCAAAATCCAAGAGTTCCTTTTCCAAGAAGTTAAAGTAAAGGAGTTAGTGGGGTAAATATCTCCCTAGGGAAATTACCACTACACCCTTACACAAATAAACCCCCATTATTTCAATTTCTTATAACTTAACCCCAAGACTTTCTAATTCACTTCAATTGTATCCTTTTCTCAAATTTTAATTTAACTTAACTCATATACTTACATGTTAAAATTACCAAAATATCTCTCTTACGACTTAACCTCGATAATTGAAAAATAATCCAATTTTTCCTTAATTAACGATAGTCCTTATTAATTAGCAATAATCCTCTTAGGGTCATGATTGGGTCTTTACACATATAATTTTTATAAATATTTTACAAAGTATAACTTTCGTAAGCACTTTTGCATATATAATTCTTTTACAAATGTTCTAACATGTTTAATTTTTGTAAATGTTTGTTTACATAAATTTTGCAAATAACTGGTATAAATGTCTTGTACATATAATTCTTTTCACAAATGTTTTTACAATATAAACCTCTGCATATACATAATCCTTTTTTCACACAAATGCACATAATTCATGTACATAATGATGTGTATATGGTTCACACACATATTTCTTTTTATACATGCACAATCTTTTGCTTATATTACTACATATAACCTTGCAGGTAAAACATAAATAGACCTTATGCGCAAAATTGGTCTAAAGGATTATGCCAACTCAACATTGGCACCCACCTATGCTGGATAATTAGGTCAAGACAAAAACCTCGAGAAATAGAGATCATACAAACCCCAAAAAAGGAGCTAGACTATCCACAAACACCCTTGTTAGGGGTAATCAAGTAAGATTCTTTATCATAAAATGTATACTCCACACCATATAATAAATGTGCAAAAACTTAAATTCTTCAAATGTATAAAAGTTTGAATCCTTTAAATACACCACAAATATAAATTACAAAGAATACAAATTCTATAAATATGCAACATAACTAAAAGTTTCAAGTCCTTGAAATACACCCAAATTGTAAAAATTCAAAATACATCCACAGTGTAAAAATACAAAGTACATCAAAAATATAAAAAACTTAATATGCATTCAAAAATGTAAAAATTTAACATACATCCAACGTTTGAAAATTCACAACTTTAAAGTACATCTAAACATGTAAAAATTCAAAATAAATGAAAATTTACAAACCCAAAATATATTCAAACCAGTATAAAGAAAAATATAACAGAAATAGACTTGCTCAAATGACAAACTCAAATTAAGAACAAAAATAAAATATGATTTGCCAACATTTAAAATCTCTTTGTGAGCATAAAGTCCTCTTTGTGAGGCATTCAAAGCCTTTTTATGAGTATAAAATCCTCTTTGTAAGATATTTAAAGTCTCTTTGGAGCACAAAGTCCTCTTTGTAAGGCATTAAAAGTCTGTTCGGACCATTAAGCTTGGCATTTGAAGTCTCTCTGCGAGCATTAATCCCTCTAAAGGAGGCACATTTAAAAACCTTAATCCTTAAATTTTCCTAAAAAAAAGAAGCAAAAAAACCTCAAACACACCAACGATTCAAAAATCTTCAAACACATCGAATATTTAAAAAAATTTAAAAACTTAAATACTCAACATCATAAATAACAATCAAAGTCCACTTTAAGAGTTGCAAAAATTAAAGTCCGCCTCAAGATGCATAAAAATTAAGGTCCTTTTTGAAAGGTATTTAAAGTCTATCTGGAGCATAAAGGCCATTTTGAAAGGCATTCAAAGTCTTTCGAAAGTGAAAAGTTCTCTTTGGGAGGCATTCAAATTCTCTTTCGAGCACAAAGTCCTCTTTTAGAGGCATTCAAATTCTCTCTAAAGCAATAAAAATCAAAGTCCACTTTAAGAGGCATTCAAAGTCTCATCGGAGCATAAAAAACAAAGTCCTCTTTGAGAGGCAATCAAAGTATCTTATGACCATAAAGTCCTTTTTGAGAGGCATTTAAAGTTCATTCAGAACATAAAGTCTTATTTCCAAGGTATTTAAAGACTCTTTGAAGCACAAAATCCTATATGAAAAGCATTTAAAGTCTCTTTAAAGCACAAAGTCATATTTGAGGGTGTTCAAAGTCTCTTTAAAGAAAAAAAAAGTCCTCTCTGAAAGGCATTCAAAGTCTCTTAAGAGAAAAAAATCAAAGTCCTCTTTGAGAGGCATTCAAAGTCTCTTTGGAGCACAAAGTTATTTTTGAGAGGTGTTCAAAGTCTTTTTGGAGAAAAGAAAATAAAGTCCTTTTTAAAAGGTATCCAAAGTCTTTTCAGAGCAAAAAAATCAAAATCTTCATTGAGAGGCATTCAAAGTCTCTTCAGAGAAAAAAATAAATTCCTCTTTGAGAGGCATTTAACGTATTTTCAGAACACAACGGTGATTTGACATGCCAATTGGCATCGATCACCCTTTCTAATTATAGTTCAACATATCAACTAGTGTCCATAACCCCAACAACCATGACTTGACATGCTAACAAGCTGGCATGGATCACTTAACCAATAACTCACTAATAAGGAGATTGCCACCTCAGGCACGTATCTCTAAGTCTTTACTCTGAACTTTTGCTAACTTACACACTTGTGTACTAACTTTCCTAAAGTTAAAGGCAACTGTAGACACTAGATTCTGAGGTTGCTTCTGATTAAGGTTACCTAATAAGGAAAATGTTTCTCATAAAATATAAGGAATGCAAGTGTTTAGATCTTTTTAGGTTTTCAATATTTTTAAATTGGTTTTTTTACGGCACCATTGGTTGCCTTATCTCAGCCTACAGACATGCTAATTAGGTAAATCAAGGCCATATCAATCTTAACACATAGAAATACAACTTTAATTAGAAACCTAAACCTAGTTCAATCTGTAAAACCTTCAAAATTTGGCTTCAACCTTGATGACCTAAATCTATCCCCTATCCTAGAGTAGTTTGTAGTAATTTGCATATAAGTCCTTCCCTAGACCACCTTTTGAGTGGAATTAAATTTTTATAAAACTTGACTCATGTTTTAACAAAATTTATGGACTAATCTTATGTCCATTATTTCCAGTAATTTTTCAAAGTCAAAATCTCAATTTTATCCTTGAAATTTACCTTAGAGTAATTGTTAATATTTTTGCCATAAATCCTAATATACAAATAAACATCAAGTGATTTTTGATTTTTTGGAAATCTAAGATATAGGAGAACAAATGTTAATGACACCTTGACCAAACAATTGCATTGTCAAGCCTAAAAATTGAGATACATTTCTGGCCAGGACTTTCATTGGCTAAGAAAGGGTTAAATTGGGGTGCGACTTAGGTGTGACTCACTCATAATTTGCTCCTAGCCCTTGACTCACATTTTCTACTCACTCCCTCATTTTTTGGTGAGTGTCAGTCATGACTCACTAAGCCACAAGTGTGAATCACATTTTAAATCGCCAAAACTTAATTATTTTTCCTATTTTTTAGCCAAATGGATAGGAATGTTGGGATATTTATTCCCAAATATTATACCAATATTTATCAAGATATTTTGCATATAAAAACTCTGTTTTATACTTCGAATGGCTACGTGGGTTCTCTCTTTCTTTCTCTCTCATTTTCTCTTAAACACACACCCACACATCCTATAAATTGAAATTGAGAATAGATAAGGGAGAAAAGAGCTATAAACACTAAGATTCCTTGTTTTTTGAGTAAATAAGCCTGAAGGTAATATTCTTGAGTCTTAAAATCCCATTAATCTAGTATTCATATTCATTTTACTGTAAATATTCATTTTTTATGTTTATTCATTTTTTTATCCTTTGATTTATTGGTTTTAGCTTGTAATTTAATTATTTATTCTATTTTGTGTTAAATATAATCATTAATTCACAAAACCTATTAAAACATGCCAAAAATTGATTAAATAGGAGATGATGAAAAATACCTTCGACCACTCCTTTAATTTTTTTCATTTACATTTTTCTTGATTTAATCTAAATGAAATTAGTTTTAATCACCTTTAAATGAGTTTTAATGGGTTTCTCAATCGACTAAAAGCATTAAAATGAATATTTTGATAAAATGGCCAAAAAATGATTTTTGCCACTTTTTGTATGTTTCTGCATCATTCAGGTCTTCTAGCGACATTTATGTGCCTTCTGTCACCTTTTCGCCTAATGCCCTTAGTCTCATACCTTTCACACATGTTCTCACATCTTCTACATATATCTCCTTCTTTGGCAATAACACATGTTTCATGCATTCTAATATTTTTTTCATTCCTCTCACTTACTTCATTCCACACACTACATCATATTACCATATTTTCATACCTTCATTTATTTATTTTATGAATATACGTTATATATAAGTCATATTAACTCATTTTATTATTATTATTATTATCACTATTGTTGTTGTCATTGTTGTTGTTGTGATTTTTATTTTAACTAAATGTAATGTACACTATATATTAAAATTTATATTCTTTACATTTTTTTATTATGTCTATACATATATATTTATAAATATATACGTATATATATGTTTATATATACAAATATACATACATATTTATATATATATATAAATATATATATATATATATATTTATATATATATATACAAATATACATACATATTTATATATATATATAAATATATATATATATATATATATGTATGTATGTATGTATGCATGTTTGTATATACATATATACATATATATACGTATAAATTGTGATGCACTAATTCCCTTTCCTAACCAAAACTACATCTAACAATCCTGATCATATCATGTCATGTTATCTTGCCTTCAAAAAATATAATTCACACTTATGCTTCATCAATTTAACCATCATGTATATAATTTAGTTGTTACCTTACTCATGATCATATTAAGTTCCACTGCAACACACTTAAAGAGTGCGCAAGCCTAGTAACATATACATATTTGGTGCATGCATAACCTGTAGGTTAACCTAAAATTTCATGAAAAAATAATCACATTCATGGCAGTCGTATACTAGCCACCCACAGTCTAGAAGGACATGCAAGCAAAGGCAATTAAGTAAATTTTACTGTCCTCAATATTACAATTCCTGAATTAATCATGGAAAAATATAAGACTAGACAAAAAGGAATTATTCATATAATGTCCTACATCCAAAATCCGGACCTATACACAACATTGTCAATAGTAACAATATTTAATAAAATGTAAATATCTTGAGTTCTAGAAGTGATATTGAAATAATATTTGATGTTCTGGAAATGGGAAACATAGGGGATCATGTTTGTAGAGGATATTTTTGAGAAAAATGACATTTTTGAGGTCAAAAATGGCATATAAGTTGGATTTAAAACTCTGCCACTATGCATAATTCTAAAGGTAGAATTTTTAATATTCAGTGCTAAATATTGTTATGTTAAATTTATGTATATATAAAAATACACTGATTTACAAATAGCATGTAAAATAGTTGATTGAAGTGTTATGGATATACATGTATGTTCAAAAACATGTACATGGATGGTTATGTGAAATTATGCTCATATATATATATATATATTTAATCAAACAATAGTGTGTTTTTTTATACAAGTATTCAATTATGAAATTGATAATGAAATGTTAAAGCATTATAAATGATATATGATGCCATAAAATGTATATAGAGTTCAATAATTGAAGAAGAAAACATGAATATATATAAATACATTTACATGAATGCTATAAGTTGTATATATGAGCATACATAATTTTCCATATGGATGCATATGATTTATATTACCTCAAATTGAATATGCATGTTTAAAACATTAAAAATATAAATGTTGATACCATCATGAATGAACATAATTAGGATACTGAAATTAGATAGTATATATATATGCTTAAACATTTATATGCTTAGGAATATAGCTAACTAATATCAATTTCATGGATTTACTAATACACTATAGTATTAGACATCAACCTCAAAATGTAAATATGGATGATTAATTTTACTTGGATATATTATGCTGATTAACTGTGCATGTCATGTGAAATATGTTTAAGAGTAATGATATAAAGCATGTTTTTATAGTTTATTGTATAAATACACAATTATGTAATGATAACATACATGTGTACATTTATCTCCATATAACTATGATTCCTGTGAATATGATATACGAGTATGATAGAAAAATGTGAAAAAAGATATGCATACTCAATATATGATTCTAAACATGAAGGGCATTTTAGGAACAATGGTTAAATTAATAGAACATACATAATTAGATTTACAATGGTTAAATTAATAGAACATACATAATTAGATTTATATGAGTTGACAGAAATCCATACTCAGAATCTAATTGAGATAAGAGTGGTGAAAGGAGTAATTGCACGGTAACTGTTTCTATGGAAGGGTACAGTCAAACCACATGACTTTCCTGACATTTGGGTAGTCATGATGCCTAGCTAGAGGCCAATCATGACTTGTATAATGATGTATCAAAATATCAATAGAGATTGATAAAATGATTTAAAGGAGTTTAAATCATGTGAGTTTTGAATAGAACTCACAATTACATATTATACTGCCAACATGGACAGGAACCCAATAGGTCACACACATATAGAGAAAAGGGTAAAATGGTAAAATGACAAGGATAATAATATTCGATATTATTATAAAGGTAGAGAGGAGAATATGATAATAATTAATTAAAGAGTTTAATTAATTATGATCAAATAAAATTATGCGCGAAACTTTTGAGAAATGTTCTATAAATTGGACCTAAATGAAATAATGTATTTCATGATTAATTATTATTGTCTTATAAGTGTTATAAGACTACTATAAGTATTATAGGACTGATATAATAATTAATAGGACCATTGGAGAAATTATAAAGGGCCAAAGGAATGAAGAAGTTGGAGGAAGCCCTCCAGAAGAGGGCTACACGCCAACTCCATACAGAAGGGCTTAGAGGGCTTTTTCTTGGACCAAATTAATTTATATATATTACATAAGTGTTATGGAACTCACATATTTAATTTGGTTGGATTTGGAATCCATTTGGGTATTTAAATCCAATTAGATGCACAAAGGGCCTAGTTTGTGGATTTTGTGCATGGTCTTTTACAAAAAGATTTAATTTGGATTTAATTAAGCCCAAATGATTATAATTAATTCCAGAAGCCCAATTAATAATTCTCCAGCAATTTTAAAGAGCCCAAGCTCATTAAGGAGTTGGAATTTTAACCTAACTATAAAAGGCCAACTAATGAGAATTAGGGTTAAGTGATTAAAACAAAAGAAAAGTCTTTTCTCTTAATCTCTCTGTCCCTTTTTGCGCCACTTCCATTGCTAGCCTCTTGGATTTCGGCCAGCCCTAGTTGAACACCAATTTGTTGGTTCAATTTACCCCTCTCTAGTGTGGATTACTCATTGGAGTTGTTCGATTTTGGACACTGTGGTTTGCGACAACCCGGTGCGAAGTAAAATCAACTGTTCAACAAAAATCAAAGGTGATTTTTCTTATTCTCATATAGTTATATTGTGTATTCATGGCAAGATCAGATCTTATGGTTAACAAATTTTAAAATTCCGCTCATGTATGTGATGCATGTAACCATTAAATTCCAACAAAATGAATATTGGAATTTAAGATTGCATGGTAATAGGTATCGTTGTCACATACATGTGAATAAACTACATGTATTTGAATTGATCAAGAGTACAACTTATTTATGCTCGTACATTGTGATATCATGTTCACATAAAGTCTATGCATGAACATGTATATGAAACTCCACACATAGTTTTACAAATATACATAAATATATGTATGTGATTAGAAAGGTAAATTAAATGGATTTAATTGCCTGTATTGAGGCTAGGATTTGGATAGATAGGGATGCCTATACGGGCACCTTATAGCTGCTTCTGAATAGTTTGACCTGTTTAGGTCCACTTGAAATTAAAATTTTAACGCGACCCTATATGGGTTTAAAAGTTTAACGTTGATTTGAACAACTCTGTTTGGGTTGTAGCCGACCTCGTTTGGGTTCGCTTGACAGGTCCAAGTTATTTGTTTGACACTTTTTGGGTCCATGTTTTTTGTTTGACCACGTTTGTGTCCATTGTTCCTTTTGAACCTATATATTGACCTTTTTGGTTCCATTGTTTGTCCTTTGGGACCTCTATATTGACCCTTTTGGGTCCATTGTTTGTCCTTTGGGGCCTCTATATTGACCCATTTGGGTTCACTGATTATCTTTTGGGGCCTCTATATTGACCCTTTTGGGTTTATTGATTGTCTTTCGAGACCTCTATATTGAACCTTTTGGGTTTATTGATTGTCTTTCGAGGCCTCTATATTAACCCCATTTATCCATTTAGAATAGTGTAGGCTTAGTTATAAAGGTTAAGAAAAGCTTATTGATGAATTTAAAGTTTCATAAAGTATGAAAGTTCTTAATTGACGTCATACTATTTCACGTATAGAATTCATTTTATTGTGAATAGAATATGCATCTACAAGAAGACCACACAGTAAAAAAAATAGGTAAGCAATATTATTAGTATCAAAAAATACATGCTAGCTTGTTAAATGATGAACTTGCATTGTATTAATTCTTTGTTTACAATGTATGATTTGTGAAGAAACGTGTGTTAAGGTAAAAGGTATTATATTATTTAATGAAGCTTCTATGTAAATTTTTATAGTTGAACTTCATGATTTCCATAAGTGGTTATAAAATGTTTAGTTTTATTCATTTCTTAAAATAAATCATTGTTATAATTGAGGCATGATGTGTGCTTGTTCATGATCACTATGAGTGGTCATTTATCGTGATTTAAGTTCCCCACTAAGCTTTATAGATTAGCACGGGTGTTTCATCCATGTAGGTTATAGAGATAAAAGTCCATCTCAGGGTTTATATATTTGTAGTACGTTGGCCAACACAAGTTAGTAAAGATTAAAAATTATATAAAGTTTCTTTTTGTATTTCGAGGTTTTTATCTATTGTTGGAAATTTTGTATAAGTACAATTGTTTTGTACATATAGAATTTTAATGTTGTTAAAGGATTCTTATATAATAAAGTATTATACCTTAAAGTTTTTATGTATATGTTGAGTTAATAATTTGTATAAGACAATCCTTATAATAAGGTTTTCTATTTGACAGAACAGTGATGAATGATTAAATAATTGAATTATTGATATCTCTAGAATAAGAGAATTAGGGTGTCACAATTAGTGGTATTAGAGCCTGGTTTAGCCATTTCTAGGCTATAGGTGTTTAGAATTTTAATTATAGGATGTTTCTGTGTGTTGGCTTAATGCAGATATCACAATTTTATTTTGTATAGATTGAAGGATGAACAAGATGATAAAGTCTGAAGATGAGACAATTAAAGATTATAGTATTGGGGCTTTGAACTCTTTTGCTTCTAATTCTTCGAAAGTGAACTATGTCGAGATACCAGTTTCCCTGCTTGAAAGGTTAAGAGAGGTGATCCATGATTTGATTTAGATTCTACAAGAGTTATCTAAATTAAGAATGATGATAGATGTTAAGAAGAACTTTGAGACTAAAGGTAACTATGATAAGAACCCAAAATAAGAGAAATCAAATAAAAGAAAAAAGATGATGGAAGAAGGTTCCTCTAGCAAAATACGATAACTTATGCAAGATTTAATTAAGGAAGGCAGAGGTCCTCGAGCCCCTAAGTGCATTTATTGCTCTAAAAACAATTTGGGTATATGTAGGGTTGCAAATCAGGCTTGTTTTAAATGTGGAAGTATTGATCATTTTATGGATAATTGTCCAAAAACCCAAAAGATTAAGAGAACAACATCCAGGTCTTAAAAAAAAGCTTAAGGTTCTAAAAGAGTTTGAAGATGCTAAATAAGTTTTTGGTAAATATCCCTTTTACCTTAGAATTTATTTATTTGGATTGATAGATCCTAAACTTAGAAATAAAATTATATGCTTTTGGAATATTTGATATGATGGAAGTTTCACAATAATATATGAATATGATTATTATATGCAGTTATGGTATAGGTGTGTTAGTAGAATACATAGTGATTATTTCATTATGATTAATGAGATGGAGTTATACTAAATTGAAGAGAAGATCTATAGTTAAAGCTTTAGAGATGATAAGTTGAGGATTCATTAAAATGCTTTATATATCTGTCAGTGTTTCCTTATCGAGTACAGGCAATTGATGAAACATTACACATATGATGGGGAAAAACATATATCGCACATGAGAATATGCATTTGCATCTTGTTGCATACATGAAAGCATCATTCATGCATAACATAGCATCAAGTGTTCCAGTGTGCAGATGTGTATTGAGCAATGCATTCTTTTCCATTGACCTTTTGTTTTAATATTCACCCATATCCTATGTCTGAAGCATCTATTTCTAAAATTTTAAATGCTGAAGGGTTAACAAGATGCAAACATGGAATTTCTTTTACCTATTTTTTGATTTATTAAACGACTCTAGTGTGTTCATCAGACCAAGGTATTGGGTTTTTCTTTAACCTATCATGCAAAGGTTTTGCAAGGAGGTTTATGCTAGGACAAAAATCTAAAACGTAATTGAAACTTCCTAAAAATCTTTGGAGTTGGGTTTTATCCAAAATTTTATCAAAATTTTTTTTTGCAAAAATTAAAGGCCTCTGGATTGGAGTAATTGTTCCTTGGCTAATATAATGACTTAAAAATTGAATTTTAGTTTAGAAAAATAAAGATTTTTGATTGTGAAACTACTATACCATTTCATCTTGCTACCACGAAGAAAGTTTTTAAGTCTTTGAAATGTTATTCCAAAGAGTTTGAAAAAATTAAAATATCATCTATTTATACTATACAGAATTTTAAATAAGGAGCAAAAATATCATTCTTTATTCTTTGAAATTCAGAGGGAGCACTTTTTAATCAAAATGGCATTTTTATCCATTCTTAATGACCGAAAGGAATAGTGAAAGGCATTTTGTAATGGTCTTTTGGTTCAATTTGAATCTGTCAAAATCCTGATTTTAAATCAAACTTTGAAAAGACTAAGGCAGAATGTAAACCTTGTAAAAGATCTTTTTTTGTTCGAAATTGGATATCGAATCCATTTTAAAGCTTTGTTTAAAGGCTTGTAATTTACCACAAGTCTTGGTGTACCTCTTTCTATTTCTGAATTTTTGTTGACATAGAAAGCTGCACAGCTCCAAGGAGACCTAAATTTTACAATTAATTTTTTGGAAAGTAAATCTCTAATCTCCTTTTTACAATGATTCCTGAGTTCTTGATTCATTTGTATAGGTTTAGCTTTTATTGGAATTAATTTTTCTGAGAAATCATTTTCATATGGTAAATCTACCATGTGTTGTTTTCTTTCCCAAAAAGCATTTGGTAAATCCGAACAAATTTCTTTTTCAATTTGGTTTCTAAAATTCTAAATTTTATTTTTAATAATTTCAATTTCCAAATTCTTTTGTATTCTAGAAAACGAAACATCTTATTTTAAAAATTGAAGATGTTTTTGTTTTCCCTAAGTTAAAAGATTTAATTCATTTTTGTAAACAAAACAAGATTTTAAAAGATTTAAATTTCTTGTTTTGGGTTTTTTGATAAAAGAGGAAAATAATTTTATTTCCTTTAGATTTAAAAGAAATACTATCATATTTTACAGAATAGGGAGTCATCAAATTGATAAATGGAGTCCCTAAAATGACACTATGATTTATATTTTCTAACAAAACAAAAGGAGTTTTAAATGAAACAAAACCATTTTGAATAATACCGTGTTTTAAACAATTTAAATCTGCACCGATATCAAAAATAGCAATTGTTTCAATCTGAAAATTATATGAAAAAACAAGTGTTATTTTGACCAAATATTTTCTACTGTTTATTGTTCGTAACACAAATAAGAAATCCTCTGGAATTATTTCTAGGTTTAAAATTTCTTTTCTTGTATTTTCAAAATCTTCTTCTTCAGAAGAAGAAGAATGTTTTTCATTTTCATTTTGTTCAGTATATTTTGAAACTAGCTATTGGAGAATATTAGAGTCAAATTGTTGTTTTTGTTTGATAATTTTTAACTCTTGCTTTACTATTTCAATTTCTTCTTTAAGTGATTGGATAGTAACATGAGGTTTTTTATGTGATTTTTCTCTAAAGATATTGGTTAAATAGTAGGTGTAAGGCCCCTAACATGACCCTAATTTAATTTTGCATATTTGTATGATTAAGTTAAGGGGATAAATTAGCATGCTATTATGTTAATTGCATGAAAATAAAATAAAAGAATATGGTTTAATAGTATTTGAGGGTGTAATTGAAGTAAAAGATATTAATTTGGGATTAATTTGTAATTGTGGCATTTTGGTGGCCAATTGTGAATAAAAGCATTTAATTCAAGGTTAATTTGAAAGAATGATTAAATTGATAGGTTGAATTAAGAAGAAGAGTTAGTGGAGGGGTTAAAGTCATTCATGCAAAGATTTGCTAGGTTTTCATGTGACATGCAAAATGATGAGGGAGTTAAAGGGAGATTTTGCCACTTATATAAATAGAAGGAAGTTAGTGGAATTTGGAGGTGTCAAGAAATTGTGAAGGAATCGGCAATTGAAGAGTAAAACAAGAAAATATATCACCTTCTTCTTCCTTTTGATTTCCAATGTTTTATCTTAAATGCATTGAGGATGATGGTTGTTGTTTAAGCAAGAGTAAAATGCAGTAAATTAAGGTAATCAAACTCTTAATTTAACCCTCCATCATCTTAATCTTCTTCTTCTTTTCAAGTTAACTTAGAACAATGTATTTGCTAGAAATTTAAATGATGATGGTGATGTAATTTGTGAAGGAGAAGAGGAAGGAAGAAGGAACAAAGGAAAAGGAATTGATAGAGGTTGAAGACATTGGGTTTATCAGCCAAGGTATGGGAATTTAAGCTGTTCATATTGCATGTAAAGTTGATTTCTGGAATTGAGTAGGATTTACAAAACTTAATTTACGTTTTTCTGGAATTTTAACGATGTGAGGTTGAAGAAGAAGACTATTTCTTGCCAAGTCGTGAATGACTTCACGAGTCCTGAACATTAGTCCGACTCGTGAAGCTCTTCACGAGTCGTGAAGTGCAGTTTTTCTTCTCCACTCGTGAAGCTCTTCACGAGTCGTGAAGTACAGATCTTCTTCTTCACTCGTGAGCTTCTTCACGAGTCGTGAGATTTCCCTTATTTGCTTCACTCGTGAAGCCCTTCACTAGTCGAACTCCCCTTCATGACTGAATGACCTGTCTGGAATATTTTACTCATAAGTTGAGCTATAGAACAGCAAATTGAATGATTCTTTTTGCATTGAAAAATAAACTTCCATACCTATATTTCATATGAAGAAACCTAAGTTTAAATCTGTCTCTAAGTACATGTAATTTAGGGTTGAATCCGGACTTGTTTTCTAGACTGTTCTAGGTAACAGAAATTACAATACTGTACAGATTGTTGCTACATTTGATAATATGATTTTAAATTGATTGAGACAGATAGTTGCTTATGTGATAGTAAAGTTAATTGAATAAGGCATGTAATATGACTATCAATGAAGGATTTATATGGATACAGGTGCATTCAACCGTGTCTATGAATAATGACTATTGGTGAAATATCTAACCTATACATGTAATTAGTCTTGTATATGATAGTCATATGCCAAATTGATATATATACACATGTAAATTCTATGACATGAAAGTGCACATATTGACATGTACCTATGCTATAAAATAGGAACTATAATAGTATGACTTTGGCATGTGTATATGCCCATATGAAAACATGTTGATATGTTGTATAGCACATGACCTGTATGGTGATAAAGGTATATATATGTGTTGGAAACATGCTCATAAGAATAAATCAACTATATGCGAATGTACCCACAGGTATGTACATTTATGATTATGTATATGAGAATATGAGCATGTAATTGCCTTATGAGATAGAAGATGAATTAACATGAATATGAACATGTGAAACACTTAATGAGACCATGATCAAGTATATGATATGATGATTATATGTCATGCCTATATGTTATGATGCAAATTATATAGTCATACAGTTTTGAATAAGCCAGATGTATATCTTGGCATGTGAAATGTGCATATATCTGATTATGCACCAGAGAATTCATAGTTTTATAAGACTATGTATATGTGTACAACATTATACCATGAATACAGTATCAATATGTGAATTGAACACGAATATAGTTCTGTCTGCGATAGAGTTTTAGATGTGGATAGATAGGCGCCTATAGGGAAATTGCAGCTGCCATAGTTTGGCCCGATTGGGTCCATAGCATATATATGATCCCGTTTGGATCATGATCAGCCCCATTTGGGTTGAGAGGCGACCCCGTTTAGGTATGCTTGACTGGTCCATAGTATAGTTTTGCCCCGTTTGGGTCTATAGATTTGATATCTTCGGATCCCCTTCTTTGATACCGATGTGTATCCATAGTCCTCGTTATCCACCGATAAAGCTAAGGCAGGCTAAACGTTATTCATAGTAATGATAAAGAATTTAAACAGTTAAAGTGATTTGACTAAAGATTGATATTGTGGATCATAATGTTGTTTTACCACAGGAATTATGTTTTATTTGCATATGCTTACATGGGAAATTGCTGTCTATATGAATTATTAATATGAGCATAATTGTTACTCTTCTGGGTACAATGATTAGGAACATGGAAGAAGATGTTATGCTTTAAAGTATTTGGTATTAAAGACATGATATGTTGCATATGTTATTCATTGTATACATTGTATATGTATGTTTGATGACCTGTGTGTGTGGTCATCCATCTGTAGATATTCCCCACTAAGCTTTATAGCTTAGCACGGGTTATTTTATCCGTGTAGGTTCAAATAGCAAGACTTTTGTTGAGGGACGTTCTCTGCATCAGGAAGGGCCAACCATTGACTTATAACCTTGATGTAGGATATTTTGTAATATAATTATCATATGTTTTGTATATGGGCCAATTATCTTATGATATGTATAAAACCTATGTGGAATATTGTAACTCACTAGTAGTAAAGCTAAGACAGAATATGTGTGCATGTGATATACATAAAGTAATATTCATATAGTATAGTATGCATGATACTAGGTATAAAATGGAAAACAGGAATAGACTTGTAGCACGAATATAAGCATATAAAATCATATGGCATGATTAATGGCTAAATGATGATTAAATGAACATGTAGTATAAGCATGATTAATAGTATTCATGATACATGTTTAATGGGGTAGTTGCATAGGGGGTTTAATGGGGTAGTTGCATAGGGGGTGCTATAGTAGGGGTTTGTTTTGATTAAAGTTGAGCTAGAAGATGATGGAGATTTAGGTGTTTTATTTTCAAAGGATTTTAAGAGTTTTTCTATAATATCCTTTTACAGTCTTTTATCTTCTATTTGTTTTACAATATCAAGCATTAATTCTAAATCTTTTGTTAAAATATTAATACAATTTTATTATTCTGAATCTTCTTCAGAATCATTTTTATATTAACTGGATGTTGCCAAATCATCAAATTCTATTGAATTATCTTTTTCTAATAAATCTGTTTGAGTTTCTATTTCCAAGGTTTCAACTAGAAGTAATGAAAGATTTTGTACTATTTCATCATCTAAATTTAATTCATGAAGTATTTTATTTACTCTAACATATCTTGAAATATGTCTAGGTTGGTTGCATTTATAGTAAACAACTTGTTATTTTATCATATTCTTAAAAAAAAAATTTAATTGGATTTTGTTTCCTATAGGGTTTTTCGGGTTTATATTTCCTATAGAAATTTTCTTTGTTTGGTTTTGGGAAAAACCGTTTGTGAGATTTTCTTTGAGATTTATTACTGGATTTTGAACAAGAACCTCCATAATCTTTTGTTTGGTTTCTGGAAGGAATTTCAAACTGTTTACAAAACGATCTTAATTCTTGTTTTGTTTTTCTCATTTTCATTTTCAAATGTTTTTGAAGTTTCAAATCTTGATAGATTTTTAAACCTTTTTTTTGTGTAAAAATAATTAATTCTCCATGTGTTAAATGATTATATGGAATTTGTTTTATTCCAAAATCTTTAATTCTATTTCTAAGCTTTTCTCCTAAGAGAGTTGGTAATTCTACTAAGAATTTTTCTTTCCAGAAAGGTTGATTGGAATCTTCTCTAAGCATGATTCAAGTTAGAAATGTATTTTTATATTTTTGGAAATCAGACGGGCTTTTACATCTAAGATTTGACACTAATTCTGCATTTTTATATTTTAGGTGAGATAGATCTCCTATGAAGTGCAAACTAATTATATAGATTAGTGTTACTGTAGTGTCTGGAATTGGGTTTCCTATCTCATCGAGGATGGGATTCCTTCCTCTGTTGTTTGAATAACACCTAGTATTTCTAACTGTTTCTGCTAGGTAAGATGAAAATCCCACCAGTCTTTTAATTGTCCTGAAAAACTTGCTATTAAAGTTTCAGGTATGGCTCTATGAGGAGTATTTGTTTGGATTTTATACAAATTTGAAGCCATAGTCATCTATTTCATAATATTTATTTTGGACTTCTTTTCTTTTTTTCTAGAAAATTTTTGAAGAACTATGTTCTTTTTTCTAGATTTTCTTTTGAATAGAAATCATCATGCAAATATTTTTTTATCTACTTCAAATTCTTTTTAAATAACATTTAATTCTTTTATAACATTTTCTGTTACTGCAGAAAAAGATGGTGAAGAAGGTGGTGAAATACATTTTGGTTCATCGTTTGAAACATATGGCCTGGTGTCGACCTGGTGAGGAACAGTTGTTGAATAATCAACATTTGGAAAAAAAAGCACTTGGAATGCTTGAAAAAGAAAACTTTTTGTTTTGTAAACTTTCATCCTTATCTAGGAGATCAATTACTAAAGAAAGAATTAAAGCTCTTCCTAAATCTATAGTACATGTGGAGGAACCAATATCGGAATATCAACAATTGGAAATTCTAGAGAAACTTAATTTTACCCTTTCATCATTGTACTGTGTAAATTTTTTAGGATGAGTGTTTGGTTTAATTTTTTCTGGAGATTTTGTTTTTACAATACCTTCCAAAATCCGTTCTTCAGAAAGATTAATATCTTTTCAAAGGATGGTTTTTAGAATTATTGTATTTACTCTAGATAAATCAATTTGTAAAAATAAAGTTTCTCCTTCTTTAGTTACATTTTTTACTGATGTAAAGGCATAAAACATTGCTTTATAATGTATTCAAAAAATAATAGCTATTGGAATTGATCATTCCAGCATCTTGTAATTATGAGTTTTGATTTGTAAAACCAAAGATTTCAAAATGTTTGGATCTGCTAAAGATAATGAAATATTTGGTGGGCATTCAAAAGACTGTGGCCCTTGAAAGAGACTCCAATCAACTGAACTTATAATGGAATCGTGAAATATAAAAACCTTACATCTCTTAAAACAAAGAGAATTGAGGTGTTTAATCCTTATCTAGTTAAAGGTTTTATTCCTACATTAACAAGACCTATATGAATTAATCATATTTTCAATCTATGTGTTTTTGTAAAGTTTTTTGAGAGAGAAGATGAATAGTTTCAAATGGTTTTGAGATTTGACCTCCTATTTCTTTTATTCTAATTATAAAATCAGTTTTTAGAAAAAACTATTCTCATAAACTTGATCTCTTTTTATTTTTGGAATTTTTTAGTTATTTATATATTTTTGAAAATCTTTGTAAGGCCTCTAACATGACCGTAATTTAATTTTCATATTTTTGAATGGGATTTTAGTTGATTAAGATTTAATTTAAATGAGGATTTTGTATAAACAAAGGACAAGGGATGGATTATCTTGTTATTATGTTAATTGCATAAAAATAAAATTCAATAGTATGGTTTAATATTAATTGAGGGTATAATTGAAGTAAAAAATATTGTTTTGGGGTAAATTTATAATTTCAAAAATTTTGGGGTCAAATGTGGATAAAAGCATAAATTGAGAGGTTAATTTAAAAGAAAGATTTAATGGATAGGCCAATGTATGAAAATGAAGAAAGGTGGGGTCAATTAGTAACATGCAAAAAGGTGTAAGGTTTTTATATGACATGCAAATTTTTAAGGGGCCAAAAAGGGGATTTTTTTTCTTGATTATATAAAAAGTTAAATTGTGAAAAGAGGGGGTGTGTGGGATGGAATTTTGAAGGGAGTTAAAGAAATCTCTTTTCTCTTTTGGTTCATGGTAAGTTCCTTAAGAAATCTTGAAGAAAATCCTTGCATGTATGAGATTTAATCAAGGTTTGGTCATCAAAATTAAGGTAATTTGTTTAGAAAATATCATCTTCTTCTTCTCCTTCTTTTACATTCAGTTGGGATAGTTGTTGTTGAGTGCTGGAAGTTTAAAATTGATAATGATGATGCTTGTGAAGGAGAAGAGGAAAGTGGATGGAGAAAAGGGAAAGAAGTGGAAAAGGACTAGGTCAAGGAGAGATAATCGGCCAAGGTATTGAAATTTTAGTGTAATTTGAGTTAGAGACCTCAAAATGAATCAATTCAAAATTATATAGTTAAATAAGACATAAACCTACAGAATAATAGAAGGGACTAGGCCTTGATTCTGCCTCTAACCATTTTATATGATTTAATGAAAAATCACGTGAACTGTAAAAATAGGCTCTAGAACAGCTTGTGATTAAATGCTGATAACTTTCTGTACAATGATCTGAATTATGTAAAGCTAATTTCTATGTAAAATAGAATCCTAAGGACACATTTTATATGCAGGAAGTGTGACCTAAAAATTTATACAAGTATGTCAAATATTGACTTGAAAATTCATGGGGACTGAATGTACTATTAGGGAATAGACCTTAGTAATTTGGGCATAACTTTTGGTAGAGATGTTAAAATGCTACAAAGTAAAATTATGGCTAACCTAGAGGCATTAAAGTATAAAATTAATGAAGAAATATTGGTCTAAATCCCTCTAAATTTTATGTTATGAATGTTTCTAAGTGACAACACACATTGTTTCGGTTCTATGAACAGCCTATAGTATTTTTCAAATATCTCGAGCTATAGGTCAGATATAAAGGTTAATTTTAATGCTCTAGAAACTAGACATATAAGGGAATAAGATTTTATCAAATCATTTAGCCTAAAAATGACATCTTCAAATTCATATGTGGCTCACAAGTTGAGTCCAGAATGCCGCCCTGTGCAGATTTTTACTATACTTTATCTTATGACTTTTAATTAATTGAGTTAAATAGGTGTTTATGTGATTGAAAAATGAATTGGATAGGGCATGTAATATAACTATCAATAAAGGATCATATGCATACGTATACATTCATATGTGTACATAAGTGAAGATTAGTGATGAAAATATCTAACATATATATGTAATTAGATTTGTACATGATTGTCATATGCAAAATTTACGTATACATATGTGATCTTATGATGAGAAAGTGCATATTTTGACATGTACCTATGCTATGAAATAAGGAATATACTAGTATGACCATGTCATATGTATATTTCCATATAGAAACATGTCGATATATGTATAGCATATGATTTGAATAATGATAATGATATACATATTGATAAACATGCTTATAAGAATAAGCTTACTATATGCGAATGTACCTACAGGTATGTACATATATGATTATGTATATGAGTGTATGAGCATGTAATTGCCCTATGAGATAGAAAATGTTTAGCATGACTATGAACATGTGAGATGTTTAATGAGAACATGTTCAAGTATATATTGTGATGATTATATGTCATGCCTATATGTCGTTATGCAAATTTTATAGTCACAAGGATAGTATGAGCTAGATGTATAACTTGTTATATGAAATGTGCATATATCTGTCTATGCACTAGAGAACTTATAGTTTTACAAAACTGTGTACATGTGCAAATGGTATACTATGAATACAGTCTTGATGTGTGAATTGAACATCAACATAGTATTGCCTGCAATAGAGTTCAGATGTTGATAGATAGGCGCCTATAGGGAAAATTGCAGCTGGTATAGTTTGGCCCAATTGGGTCTAAAGTATGTTTGATTCCGTTTGGATCATGAACAGTCCCATTTGTGATGTTAGGCAACCCCGTTTGGGTCTGCTTGACTGGTCTAAAGATAATTTGGTCCCATTTGGGTCTATAGATCTGATATCTTCGGATATCCCCCATTTTGATACTGGGGTGTATTGATAGTTCCCGTTATCCACTAATAGAATTAAGGCAGGCTAAACTTCATTTATAGAAATGATCATGATTAGTCAGTTAAAGTTTATCTTACCCAAAATTGTTACTTTGGATCATATTGTTGGTCTGTCCATAAAAATTGTGCTTCATTTGAATATGTTCACATAGGAAACTGCCATCTATATGAATTATGAAAAATGGAAATATTTGTTACTCTTTTGGTTGTAATGTTTATATACATGATGATATGCTTAAAGCTTTAAGGTATTTATTATTATTGACATGTTATGCTGTATATGTCATATATATATATATATATATATATATATATATATATATATATTGTATGTGTATTTTGATGACCGTTGTGATTGGTCATCCGTCTTTAGATATTTCCCATTAAGTTTGTAGCTTAGCATGGGTTATTTATCCGTGTAGGTTCAGTTATTAAGATTTTTGCTAAGGGACGATCTCTGCATTAGGAAGGGCCAACTACAGACTATTAAATCTTGATGTAGGATGTTTTTGTATTACTATTATCATAAGTATTTTATTATGGCAAGTTATCTTGTAAAAATGTATCTAACATATGTTAAGTGTTGTCACTCACTACTAGTAAAGCTAAGAAAGAGTATGTGTGCATGTGATACATAAAGTAGTTTTATATAGTACAACATGCATGATTCTAAGTATGTAATGAAAACATGAATAGACTTGTAGCACGCACATAGGTATATGAAACAGTATGACATGATTAATGGTAATATGACGGTTAAGCAAACATTTTGTATAAGCATGACTAATATGATTTAATTTATGACAATAATAGGGCAACTGTATAGGGGGTGCTACAATCTTTAATAGTGATTTCCTTACTATTTACAATATTTGATCTTTGTGATCTTAGATCCAAAGATTTCGAGGAAGAAGAACTAGATAAATAAGTAGTTCTACAAAATAAATTATCCATAATTTAAAAATTAATTCTTTTTTGAAAATTTTTTATTTCTCACCAAGATAACCTTACAAAGGATTTACATCCCTAAACACTTATTCGTTAGCTAACACGAGACTTACTACCTTGCAACTAACCTTTACTCACATAATATTTCAAAATTTTCCAAACAAAAATTAATTTTAAAATTATAAACAACTTACTATATAGATCTACCACCGCCCTAGGCTCTGATGCCAAAGTGATGGCCGAGATCTCAAGGGATGTTTATTAAAGATCTAAATGGAGAATTAAACCATGAATACAAGGTACATTGCATAACAACCCTTTATAATATGAGTATAAATTAAGGGGCTATATATTCCAACATATATACCTTTTTAATACATCACAAGCGTTATGCAAACAAATTTTTTGATACACTAGATCAGCATAAACCGCAGGTGCAGAGCATACTTATGAATGCAGCAACAATCAAACACATAATATATAAATATTCTTGTATAAATGGAAAATAAAATACAAAGAAAGTAAAGCTTAACTCATGAGCATACTTACGTTTTCTGAAAACAAAAATAAAATTTACAAGTTTATTTTGGAGATAATACACTAAGCTCTAGATTACAAGGTTTGCTCAACACGTGATCTTCCTATGTTTCTAACCATAAGAAGTTTTTATCTTAAGAGAATAGTCTACCTTTGAATGAAATGGAGAGTTCTTTTTATATGAGAATTCTCCATCTATTAAGCCTCAATTATTTGGAGCTTAGACCCACTACAGCTGGATGCATCTTCCTTTTTTCAATTAGTGGGAGCTTGGACCCGCTATTGGTATCCGTGAAGAAGCCTTTTGACCCACTTTGGAGTTGGTGGAGACACCGCATATAGGGAAACTATATCTGTCAGAAATAATCTAATCATTTTCTTTTTAAGAAAACTTTTGCTTTTACTTTTACTTTTACTTTTTTATGGGCCTATTTAGGCTTTGGGCCAGACCTGTTTACAAAATATGGATCTTAAAAAGAGTCCATGTTTAAATTAAATTCTGCTATGGTAGAGGGAAAATACCAAAGCAATCATCTTCGTTATCATCCCCCAAGTCGATAATAGGCTCAAAATCTAAAGACGAGACCTTTGAAGGAATTGAGGAAGCTTTCGAAGAAGTGGCTTCACTGTTGATAAGTTGGGCCATAATTTAAAAGTATTCTTCCTTAGTTTTTGCTGCTACTAGTTTGGTCTGAGCAAAGGACTTCTTGGCTAAGAACTGAGAGATTTCTAGGCCTGCTTTGGTGAGTCCCTATGCTTGGAGATATTGCATGACACCAGGTTTTTTGATGCTAGCCAGAACTGCAAAGTTAGTCCACCAGCAAATTTGGAATCTTTGGACCAATGTTTTTAGGGCCTTCTTTTGCTGATAATCCAAATACCATGCTATTATCCATGGTAAATAGAATTTTATGGGGAAAAGCATCAAAGGATGGAATTGACGTTCTCTGTTTGATGGTTTATAAGTATTTTTTAAAATTTTGTAACCTTCCTGAATTGAGGGTTTAAGTATTTTTGGAAAAAGTTCGTATAATTTCCACCAGTGGTTAAACCAGAATGGAATTTTTAAAGAGTCAATTTTAAGGAAAAAGAATAGCCAAGTGTGGCTAAACTTTTGGTTTTAGAGTAGAAAAGCATTATACTAGGCTTGTTGATAATCCTAGTAAGTAAATGTCCTACAGTGGTTTAAGATTGTTTTGAAATTAATGAAAAAGTGTTTAGGTGTATGAAGTGTCGATCCCTATTCAAGTGGAGAAAGGATTTTATGGATTTTTACTGTGGATTAAAGGATTTCAAGGCTATTTTTAGGATTGTGAGTAACCATCACCGAACTTGTTGATTGCAATATGGCTAGATCATAAGGCTGTGGTTTTTTTAAATTCCAAGGTTTAAAAAACCAACCTTTTGGAAAAAAAAATTTTAAATGGCCTATTGAGGATTTTGAAAAGAAAATCCTTCCTCAATCATCCATATATTCTGAAATCCAGTTTTTAGAAAATATTCTGCTTTTGGTAATTTTGATTGAGACAAAATTAGTTCAAAATCATTTTGAGATACAATTATTTATGAAAATTCCTCTTTCGAGGGTTTTAAAATAATCTCTTCACTAGAGTTTTTTGAAACAACTATTTTATTGCAAGATGATTCCTACAATATTTTTGAAGAATTTTGAGAAAGGGTTTTTTGGAGTTTAAGATTCTCCTTTCTTGATTTTTGCAATGAAATTTAGGTTTCTGCAATTGTTACTTTTAAGGCCTCAATTTCAAAAAAAGCCTTAAGTGCCTGAACCCATTCCTCTCTTTGGTTTCTCCATTCTCTAAGGCCTTTTGGAACCAGTATTTTAATTTTGGGTCCTTTTGAACAGTTTGGATCAAATTTTGGATCATTTGGGTCTGTTGTTTGGCCTTTTCTTCATCCGCTTTGACCGTTTGGGCCCAAGATTTTATAGGAACAGAAGTAAAGACTATTGGTTTTGATTTTGGTTCCCCTAGGTCCTTTTGGACCTCTTTTTCTTTTCCTTTTTAAGATTTTCTTGGCATTTTGAAAGTTCACTTAGGATCTATTTTGGAGGAACTCTTTAGTCAGAAAATCTGGAATTAAGTTTTTATCTCCTTTAATAAATTCCATTTCAAAATCAAATGCACTGAAAATTACATGCCATCTGGCAAAAATATTTTTTGAAGCAACATTTTGGACATCTTTTTGTAAAATTTCTTTACCATATTTATAATTAATATGAAGTAAAAAACATTTGATTTAGTAAATCACTTTGAAATTTTTGAATGCACATGACAATTGAAAGAATTTTTTTTAATGGTTGGATAATTCTTTTGATAGTCATTCCAATATAAAGATGTGTACTAAACAATGCATCCCTCTCCATTAACCCTTTATTTTAGTATTCCCCTATATCTTATGTCTGAAGCATCTGTTTCTACAATTTTAAAGGCTGAAGGATCTGCAAGATGTAAACATAGGACATCTTTGACCTATTTTTAGACTTATTGGACAACTCTAGTGTGTTCATTAGACCAAGCACTGGGTTTTTTTAACCTATCATGCAAGGGATTTACTAGGAGGTTTATGCTAGGACATAAATCTAAAATGTAATTTATACTTCTTAAAAATCTTTGGAGTTAGGTTTTATCCAAATTTTTATCAGGAAATTTTTTACAAAAATTAAAGACCTCTCGACTGGAGTAATTGTTCCTTAGGTAATATAATTACCTAAGAAACAATTTTTTTTTGAAAAAAGATAGATTTTTTATTTTGAAACTACTAAACCATTTCTTCTTGCTACAATGAAAAAAAATTTTAAGCCTTTGAAATGTTGTTCCAAAGAAGTTGAAAAACTTAAAATATCATCTATATACACTATATAGAATTTCAAATAAGGAGTGAAAATATCATTCATTATTCTCTGAAATTCAGAGGGAGCATTTTTTAATCCAAATGGCATTACTGTCCATTCATATTGACTAAAAGGAACAGTGAAAGCCATTTTGTAATGGTCTTTTGGTTCAATTTGAATATACCAAAATCCTGATTTTAAATCAATTTTTGAAAAGACTAAGGTAGAATGTAAACCTTGTAAAAGAACTTTACTGTAACACCTTTATCCCTTACATAGTTGTAAAAACTATATCATGTATCATTAAGCATGCTTGCTAGGTTTAATGCTGGAAATATTTTTTTTTTTTGTCAAACTTCAAACATAAATTCGACATATAAACTACACTATTAACACTTTACTGCATACATAAGAGTATTTTTAAACAATACAATATTTACATCTATTAATCATTTGTACATCACATCCTTGTCAAAGTAAATAAGGATCTTGTAATCGAAATGCATTCAATAGTAGACTATGCTTTCAATCTCTCTCTTTTGTGTTGGCCATCCCGCTGTAGATATCATCCTTGGGAAAAATCCTTACTTGTAACCTACATGGATGAAACACCCATGCTAAGCTATAAAGCGTAGTGGGGAACATAAAACATGTGGATGACCCCTTTTTAAAGATCATCAAGTTAGAAACACATATATATTCATCTTAAAGCAAATAAACTAATCATTATAAACAATATTCACAATAATCTCCCAATGCTATATTCTCTTATGCTATGCTTATAACCAATAACAATATCTATTGATATTTCCTTTACTTATCAATTTCATACCTTTATCAATATGTATTCAATACTTGAATCCTATACATCAAGCTTACTTTCTAGATTTCTTTATGTTACTCTTGACCAATTACTTTGAATTATTAGTTGTCAAACATTGATGACTATTCATGTATCAGTATCAATTGCCAAACATTTATTAACTAAGCCATATTTCTATCACTTATTTACAAATATTTATACATATACTTTATCTATACTTTATGAGTTCCCACAATTTGATCTTGGTGATCACTTTGATATACTTAACTATCTTAGAAACATGGTACTGTATTCAAATAACTTATATTCCCTATACATATGTATAATATATTCCATGTATAAGATGCATTCTCATTTGTTTGAATACTTACTATTATTATTAAACTATTATATCTTTACCTTGCATATTTTTCAACTTTTTAAAGCATTTCAATGTTACCAATACAACATCTGTAATCACACTCAACATGCTTTATATGTATATATATATACATTTATTTAACATGTAATCAATGGATTAGAAAATCTTAACAAATCTAATAACCTCCCATAGTAAACAATAAAAGCATTTGAAAAGCTGAACAATTAACTTAGCATGTTTGTATTGTATACTAACTTAGAATTCTTCATGCATTTAACTCGTTTAGGTAATTTCAAACATTTGGAACCAATTATAAATAGCATACATATATCATATCTTACTTGGTAACCTCTATTTATTTAAACTTATGAAAAAATACAAGCAAATCATGTCAGACATGTAATCAAGCAATATCTTTAATTTTTATATGATGCTTGCTTTGTACCTTATACTTTAATATTTGTAATATACTTATAGTTTAGCCTACTTAAGTTCTAAAGGTGGATAATAGGAATGATGGATACTCGAGGGTATCAAAATGGTGGATATCCGAGGATATCAAGATATGGACCTAAATGGGGTCGACTGTACGGTAGACCAGTCAAATGGACCCAAACGGGGTCAACTAACAACCCAAATAGGGTTGTGCATGATCCAATAGGATCAATTGTAGTTTAGACCTAAAAAGGTCAACGGTAGCAGCTGTAACATCCCTATAAGTGCATATTTATCCATAATTGAACTCTAATTGCAGGCAATACTTTATTTAATTTTCTTTTCATATATCATGCTTGCACTCAACTAGTCAATTTGCACATGTATAACCATAAAATAAACATATTATTGCCATGGCATAATTATGTATGCAAGGTTCCTATAATGCTTTACATACTTTATTAATCATGCTATCATCAGATTTCACATATTAACATGATCATACTATGACAATCACGTAATGTGTCGTACCTATTCAAGTGTTCATCATAAAACATGCCTTGTTATAAGAACTTTGCACTATAGCATATCATATAGATGTGATCATGTAAAAAGATTCATAATCACAAGTGTGTGTGTGTGTGTGTGTGTGTATATATACACACACACACACACATGCATGTATTCATATAGGCATATAGCAAAATAAGTACTTACTATTAAGCATATGTCATCACATTATGTACTTTAGCATGTTATCAATAAGGCATTATATTTGAACATGATCATACTAATATATTTCTTTATTTCAAAGTATAAGTGCATGTTAAAATACACATTTACTCTTCATAGGAGTACATACATATAAATAATTTTGCATATAACAAGCAAGTATTTAAGTTCAATCACATATGCATATTTGATATAATTGTCAGCAATCTTTACTTAAATACATATGTGAACATGTATATATATATACATTTTGGGACTTTTATCAATAATCATATCACATGTTATATCCAATCCAATGTTTTATCATATAAACACATATTTAACATAACTATATTTAAAACAAATATAAAAAACAAATGAAAATTCTGCCTACACAAATATGTATAGGGGCAGGATTCTGGGCCCAACTTGTGATCCACTTATGAAAACATCATTTTTAGGCTAAATTACCTTCTACAATCTTATTCCCCTTTGTGTCAAATTTCCAAATCATCAAAATTCACCTTAATATCTTCTTTATAACTCCAGATATATGAGAAAAACTATAAGTTGTTCATAGAGCCAAAATAGTGTTTATTACAACATATAAAATTTCATAGAATAACATTAAGAAGGAATTAGACCAACATTTCTTCATAAAAGTTATACTTCCATGTCTCTTGTTTTACTAGAATTTCACTTTGTACCATTTTAACAACTCTACCAAAAGTTATGCCCAATTAGCTAAGGTCTGTTCCCTAACAATACATCCAGTCTCTATGAATTTCAAGTCAAAATTTGACATGCTTGCATACAATTTTAATTCACATTTCCTACATAAAAAATTTTCATTTAGGAGTCTATTTCGTATATGAATTAATCTCATAGCATTCTGACCATTGTACATAAAGATATCTCATTTTTACCACAAACTGATCCATAATTAGCTTGTATGGATGTTTCTTTAATAGACACTTGCAATTACATTAAATTTAAGTTGTAGATAAACTCATGGTATAATAGGAGTTAAGCATGAGATTACGTTTATTCAAACCCCAGTCATAGTATGGCAATAGTATTCAAGGGATGTAGCTATAGAGGCTTCAATATCAATAAAATACAATTACAAAAAAATAAATTGCTTTCAATATTATCAAAGTTGATAAACTATGAGTATGTATATTATCTTTTCTTTTTATGAAGGCAATAATATTGTTTTTACTTTTTCACATAACTCTAAGCCAATAAAAAACATAATCTATTGTTAATATCAACTTATCTTATATATACCTCATCATCTCTCTTTATTATGAAATCAATTTTACTATAATGCACTCCTAAACAATGTATATTATTTATGCTATCTATATTTTCTATACGTTGTCAAGCAATTTAAACTTTAAATCATTTAATGGAATTTATCTGTATATACTTAATGCTATGACATTAGACTCTAATTTGATACATAAAAACATCAGCATATAATTACTCTCATATAATAACAAGCTATTAATAATCATTAAGCTAAATTATATACTTTCATTTATGTACATATCTATGCCATACTATGGATTAAATTCTTAAGTTAAATTAATCTAAAAACCCTTAGTTCATACTTTATAGATATTATAATTATCCATTAACATGCTCATCCTAGTAAGCTTGTTGATTGAGAACTTGTTAATTGAGTCCTTAAGTGATTAACAATGTATTTTCAATTGTCCCTTCATGTTATACATACTCACTCTCTACTGCTCACTGTCCGATTTTTCCATAATATTTTTAACATGGAAAATGACATTTTTCAGGAAACTTTTCTCTTAACAATTGATACTTAAGATCTTAAATATATACTATAAAAATTTCAAGTCATTTTGATGTATATCCCAGACGTTATAACATAAGAAACACCTACTGCTCAAATGACCCGCCAAATGCAAAAAGGCTACTATTTTGGGCATTTTTGAGGACCTTAGAGGCAAAATTTCATTATTGTTATTTCTATAACATTTGTAGAAATAGAAGTTCTGGTTTTATCTCAACTAGAATCATCAAATTAGGAGTTCAAAAGCTCAAATTATGATCACAATAGTCATTAGAGGTCAATCCGAATTTCAGGACAATGCTTTCACATTAATGCCTAATATCTTAATTCAAGTCAATATACTTATAGAATCCATAATCAACACAAGTATTAATGCATGAAAGAAATAATAGTTCTCAAACCTAAAATTAACTTCAACTTCTGTAAAAAAATCTTCTCTTTTACTCTTGTAATCTTCTTCTTCTTAATGACTTACACCAATTTGTTCTTGAATGACAAACATGCAATGGAATTTCTTCAAGAATACTTAGAGAGATTGTAGAATAATGAAATAAATGAGAGAAATTCTGAAATTTTTGAAGCAATTTCCATCCCTCTCTCTATCCACTTTAATATTTCTCTTTCTTTCAACCAAACTTAGCTTTTATAATAGAATGAAAATTATCTTTTTGGTCCTTAAAAATTTTGCATGTCACACTAAGTTCCCTCCTTTATTTGCATGTTACACAATGTTCGACTCATTTTTTTTCTTTTCTTAAATAAACCTCTCCTTTATTTCCCTTTTTCATAATTTACCCTTCAAGTTCCATATTAACAAATTGACCCCTAAATTTTCATCCTCTTTTAATTTAGCCTTTAAACTATATTATTATTACTTGACTATTGTATCCTCTATCACAGACAGTTTTTTTTTCTTTCGAATTGTAAGAAATTTTCGACATTACAAAAAGTGTTTTTAACAAAAGTGGTCTTTTACAAACTTATTATGATATGTTTCTAGTTTCTAAAACATCAAGAATCAACTCAATATCATTTGTAGATTTTAAGATATTTACAAAATACTGAGGTTTGTTACTAGTAACTAGGTTGCATATTGTTCTGGATTTTGTGCTTAAATATAGCCTAGTTAAAGACATATTTCGAACCTAGTTTCTACATATGAATTCTAAGTATGAATGTATACTTTCAAACCCAATTTGAATCATCTAATTTGGTGCTCTATAACTCGAGATATAGTTAGAAGAGTACCAAAAGGTTAAACAAAACATAATAATTCATCCAATAATGTTTAATTATACTTTAATAATGTAAAATTGCCCTTGAATTCTACTAAGGCCTATTTTGGATCCTTACATTTATTGTTTGGACTTGGATATCGAATCCATTTTAAAGCTTTGTTTAAATGCTTGTAATTTATCACAAGTCTTGGTGTACTTCTTTCTGTTTTTGAATTTTTATTGACATAGAAAGCTACACAGCTCCAAGGAGACCTAGATTTTACAATTAAATTATTGAAAAGTAAATATTGAATCTCCTTTTTACAATGATTCCCGAGTTCGTGATTTATTTGTATAGGTCTAGCTTTTGTTGGAATTAATGCAGAATTAAAACACGATTGCAAGGTGTGTGGTGTAACGGCCCTTCATACTATGAGATAGTATAAATTATAGGGCTATATATTCTAGCCTATATACCTTTTTAATGTATCACAAGCATTATGCAAGCAAAATTTCTGATGCACAAGATTACCATAAGCCGCAGGTGCAGAGCATACTTATAAATGTAGCAGCACTTGGACACAGAGTATGGAGAATATAATTTTATAAATGAAAAAAAAATACAAAGAAAGTAAAGCTTAACTCATGTGCATACTTACGTTTTCTGAAAAAAAATTAAAATTTACAATTTTATTTTGGAGATAATACTCTAAGCTCGAGATTACAAGGTATGCTCAACATATGACCTTTTTATGTTTCTAAGCTTGAGAGGTTTTTATCCTAAAAGAAGAGTTTGCCTTTGAATGAAGATGGGGAGTTCCTTTGATAGAAGAATTCACCATCTGGTAAGCCTCAATTAGTAGGAGCTTGGACCAATAACAGTTGAATACATCATCCTTTTTTCAATTAGTGGGAGCTTGGACCCACTATTGGTATTTGTGAAGAAGCCTTTTCACTCAATTTGGAGTTGGTGGAGACACCACATGTGGGAAAATATATATCTATCAAAAAGAATCTAATCATTTTTTTAGCAAACTTTTAATTTTACTTTTTTATGGGCTTCTTTAGGCTTTTGGCCATGCCTGCTTACAAAATATGGATCTTAAAAAGTGTCCATGTTTAAATTAAAGTCCACTATGGTGGAGGAAAAATACCAAAGCAGTCATCTTTGTTATCATTCCCCCAGTCGATAATGGGCTCGAAATATGAAAACGAAGCCTTTGAATGAATTAAGGAAGATTTCAAAGAAGTGGCTTCGCTATTAAGAAGTTGGGTCATAATTTGAAAGTATGCTTCCTTAGTTTTTGCTGCTACCAGTTAGGTCTGAGCAAAGGACTTCTAGGCTAAAAACTGAGAGATTTCTAGGCCTAGTTTTGTGAGTCCTTCTGCTTGGAGCCATTGCATGAAACTAGGTTTTTTATGATGGCTAGAACTGCAAACTTATTCCATTAGCGAATTTGGAACTTTCGGACTAATGTTTTCTGGGCCTCCTTTTGTTGATATTCCAAATACCATGCTGTTATCCATGGTAAATATAATTTTGTGGCGAAAAGCATTAAGGGATGGAATTAGCATTCTCTGTTTAACAATTTATAAGTATTTTTGAAATGTTTGTAACCTTTTTGAACTGAGGGTTTAAGCATTTCTGGAGAAGGTCTGTATAAATTCAACCAGTGGTTAAACCAGAATGGAATTTTTGAAGAGTCAATTTTAAGGAAAAAGAATAGCCAAGTGTGGCTAAACTTTTTGTTTTAGGAAAGCATTATACTAGGCTTGTTGATAATCCTAGTAAGTAAATGTCCTACAGTGGTTTAGGGTTATTTTGAAATTAACGAAAAGGTGTTTAGGTGTATGAAGTGCCAATCCCCATTTCAAATGGAGTAAGGATTTTATGGATTTTTACTGTGGAATAAAGGATTTCAAGGCTATTTTTAGGGTTGTGAATGCAATATGGCCAGATAATAAGGTTGGGGTTTTCTTAAATCCCAAGGTTTAAAAATTCAGCCTTTTGCAAAATTTATGAAATAGCCTGTTAAGGATTTTGAAAATGAAATCCTTTCTCAATGGTTCATATATGCTGAAATTAATCTTTCCCAAAATATTATGCTTTTGGTAATTTTGATTGAGATAAAATTTGTTTAGAATCAATTTGAGATAAAAGTCTTTGTGAAAATTCCTCTTTTGAGGGTTTTGGAATAATCTCTTCTCAATAGTTTTTTGAAACAACAATTTTATTGCAAGATGATTCCTGCAATGTTTTTGAATAATTTTGAGAAAGGTTTTTTGGAGTTGAAGATTCTTCTTTCCTGATTTGTGCAATGTAATTTAGGTTTTTTACCTATGAAGACCTTCTTTTTTGCAATTTTTGCTTTTAAGGCCTCAATTTTAGAGAAAGCCTTAAGTGCATGAAGCCTTTCCTCTTTTTTGGGTTTTAGGGATTTTTCATCGTCTAAGGCCTTTTGGAAGAAGTATTTTAATTATGGGTCCTTTTGAATAGTTTGGATCCAATTTTGGATCATTCGGGCCTACTGTTTGGCCTTTTTTTCATCCTCTTCGATCGCTTGGGCCTAAGATTTTATAGGTACAGCAGTAGAGACTGTTGGTTTTGATTTTGTTTCTTCTGGGTCCTTTTGGACCTCTTTTTCTTTTCCTTTTTTATATTTTCTTGGAATTCTAAAAGTTCACTCAAGACCTATTTTGAAGGAACTCTCTGGTTAGAAAATCTGGAATTGAGTTTTTATCTCCTCGAATAAATTTGATTTTCAAATCATATACATTGAGAACTGCTTACCATCTAGCAAAATCTGTTTTGATGCAATGTTTTGAACATCTTTTTGCAAAATTTCTTTAGTAGATTTACAATCAATATAAAGTAAACTTTTTGATTTAGTAAATCACTTTGAAATTTTTGAATGCATATGACAATTGAAATAATTTATTTTTTAATGGTTGGATAATTGTTTTGACAGTCATTCCAGTGTACAGATGTATATTAAACAATGCATTCTTTTCTATTGACCTTTTGCTTTAATATTGCCCTATATCCTATGTTTGAAGCATCTATTTCTACAATTTTAAATGCTGAAGGGTCAGCAATGTGAGGGCCTAATCTTGACCCTAGTAGGGAAAAAGCCTAATAAGTTAATACTATATGTACAATTAATATTTTTGTGGTTATAGCCACATTGGAATAAAGCTTCTTGAAGGGTAATATGGTAATTTAAGGGAAATTTATGAATAAAAGGGTTATTTGGATGTTAAAAGAGATGTTGGGGTAAGATTTAGGATTTATTTGAGGTCAAATCATAAATTAAAAGTTGGAGGGGTTATATTTGGAGAAAGAAATTGAGAAAAGGGTTAAAAGGGTAATTGGGTGGTCTTCCCATGTGATCCCAGTGATAAATATCATTGTCTATCTAAAGGGAAGACCATCTCTCTCTGTTTTTCTCTCTTTCACTCTTTCTCTCTCTTTGAGTCTTGAACTAGGGTTTTGGTAAGAGGAATTTCTCCCTTCTAACTCTTTATTTAATGAAAGATTTTATGAATCCAGAAGGAAATTTAGTATTTTATGTGGTTTGTTATAGCAGAGACAAGCAAGGATAAGGGCAAAGGGATCTTGAAGGATTGAGGAAATCACGGTGTTCAGGTAAAGGAGTAATGTAGGTTTTACTACAATTTGTTAGCTATGTATGGATCTATAGCAACTAGGGTTATGTTATATGTATCCTTTAATCGGAGTTTAAGATGGGTTTTGAAAGATTGTTTGCTTAAAATGAGTTTTGAAAGATTGTTTGGCTTATGGAATCGTTTTTATTTACTTTGAGCCAAGATCGGATCTATTTCCTTATATTGCACGGCCACTTAAGGCCTAAGGCTTGAAATACATGGCCACTCAAGGCCTAAGGCTTGAAATGCACTGCCACTCAAGGCCTAAGTCTTGAAATGCACAACCACTTAAGGCCTAAGGCTTGAAATGCAAGGCCACTCAAGGCCTAAGGCTTGAAATGCATGACCACTTAAGGCATTAAGACTAAAGATGCACGGCCACTCAAACTTGAGGTGCATGGCCACTTAAGGCATTAAAGCCTTAATATACATTGCCACTCTGGGTCTCACTGCTCTTAACTCCCATGTTTTGCACAATTATTTGAATAATCTAACAAAACACTTACACATTAATATTGATTAAGACAACACTCTTTATAAAGATAATTAACCCTCTACTACCACCTATAAGGCATACTTAATAAGTATTTTTGCTAAAGGTAATATTGTTTTATGCTATGCTTTTCTTGTCAACCCGTAGCAATCAAGGTAAAGCGATCATGATAAGTTTGTCTAGTACTTTCTTTGTTATATAACCATAATCATGGTAATGGTATGACTGCATCAAATTGATATGAATATATGTATGTTTATGCAAAGTATGATGATAATTGCCCTTAAATGAATTCAAATATACGGTACATGAGTTATGAGTCGAGGTAGCAAATATTGATATCATCATATGTGTAAGAAATGTGAATTTATATATGAATCATGGCTTGAGAAAATATTGTAATGTGTAAAAAGCAACATGATGAATCAAATATTCTTATGATTAAGTGGTTAAGCCTGCATTTCTTAGTTCAATTGTGGATTAGATTGGCATGCCTAAAGGGATATAGTTGCAGCTACCATAGTTGACCCCATTTGGATCCATTTTTTGTTCCTTTGAAGGAACCATGGTTTGACCTATTAGGTCCATTATTTGATATTTTCGGATATCCATTGTTTGATACCTTCGGGTATCCATTGCTTCCATTATCCATCCTTTGAACTAGCACTTTGGCAGGCTATTAAGTTTAAGAGAACTATTAAAATAAGAAACACATGTATCGATTTCTTCATTTTTATAATGTAAGCACAATGAGTGATTGATTACAATGTTTTATCTCCATTTCCTTTTGGCTCTATTGTCAGTTGAGATGAACTCATGATAAAAATATGTTAATGTTCTTATTGGAATGTTTGTATAAAGATATTTACCTTTGATTGATACTATTGGTCTACCATATTATTATTATTTTGTAAGTTATATCCTCGCTAAGCTTTATAGCTTAGCATAGTTTCTTTACATCCATGTAGGTTTGACTAAAGGTCACTCCGGGACTTAATTCTTCATCGGTTGGCCAACCAGAGTCGGTCTAGACTTTTAGATGTAGGATTTTTTGTGGATAGTTCCTTTTTTGTCTAGCCTTATATTTTTGTCATGATTTAATTCAGGAAATGTAATATGGAGGACTGTAAAATTCACTTAAATTACCTTTGCTTGCATATCCTTTTAGGTATGGGTGGCTAATGTGTGATTGCGATATTATGACTATTTTACATGACATTCCAGGTTAATTTATGGATATGCATGCACTAGATATATATATACATGATGATTATGTTATTGAATGCTTTGTGTGATTCATTGGTTGCTGAAGGCATGGTAGATGTTTTTGGTTAGAAGTTGGTATTAAGGTGTGATAAGCAAGATGCAAACATGGAATTTCTTTTAACTATTTTTTGATTTGTTGAATGACTTTAGTGTGTTCATCGGACCAAGGTATTGGGTTTTTCTTTATCCTATCAAGCAAAGGTTTTACAAGGAGGTTTATGTTAGGACAGAAATCTAAAATTTAATTTAAACTTCCTAAAATTCTTTAGAGTTGGGTTTTATCCAAAATCATATCAGGAAACTTTTCTGCAAAAAATAAGGACCTCTCGACTGGAGTAATTGTTCCTTAGGTAATATAATGACCTAAAAAATGAATTTTTGTTCGAAAAAGGAGATTTTTTTATTGTGAAATTCCTAAACCATTTCTTCTTGCTACCATGAATAAAGTTTTTAAGTATTTGAAATGTTGTTCCAAAGAGTTTGAAAAAATTAAAATATCATCTATATATACTATACAAAATTTTGAATAAGGAGCAAAAATATCATTCATTATTCTTTGAAATTCAGAGGGAGCATTTTTTAATCCAAATGGCATTACTGTCCATTCATACTGACTAAAAGGAACATTGAAAGCCATTTTGTAACGGTCTTTTGGTTCAATTTGAATATACCAAAATCCTCATTTTAAATCAAATTTTGAAAAGACTAAGATAGAATGTAAACCTTGTAAAAGATCTTTTCTATTTAGAATTGGATATCGAATCCATTTTAAAGCTTTATTAAAAGGCTTGTAATTTATCACAAGTCTTGGGGTACCTTTTTCTATTTTTGAATTTTTGTTGACATAGAAAGATGTATCTGTTTGGAATTATCGGTTACATGCATCTCATACATAAGTGGAATTTAAATTTTTTTAACCAATAGATTTGATCTTGCCATGAATTTACAATATACATATTAATGAGAATAAGAAAAATCACCTTTGATTTTTGTTGAATAGTTTATTTTCCTTCTCACCGAGTTGTTGCAAACAATAGTGTCCAAAATTAAACACCTCCAATTAGTAATCCACACTAGAGAAGGATTGAATGAACCAACAATGGACGAATACAAGGGCTGTCAAAATCCCTTGATGCTAGAAAAAGGGGTGGCGGTTAGGGTTGAGAGAGTGAGAGAATATTTATTTTCTCTTAATGTTCACTTAACCCAAAAATCCATATCACTTCGATTTTTATAATTAGGTTAAAAATTCAACTTCATAATGGGATTGGGCTCTTTAAAATTGTTGGAGAAACATTAAATGGGCTTCTGGAATTATTAATAATTTATTTGAACTCAATTAAATCAAATTTAAATCCTTTCATTAAAGACTATGCACAATACCCATAAATTAGGTCCTTCATACATACACTTGGATTTAATCACACAAATGAATTCCAAATCAATCCAAATTAAATATGTAGGCTCCATTATTAAAGAGTATGCCCTAGAGCCCATGTAAAAGGGATGTATTTCATATGTATGATTTCATATTCTTAATAAAAGGCATCATTTATTTATTAATGCTATGTTTAAATACATGAGTTTGTAAATCTTAAATTAATAAATGAAGTCCTAGATATTATAAACACAGTGCAAAGGCAATCATGAAAGTGTTCATGATATGAGATGTTTATTGCATGCAAATGTATTAATATCTAAATATCCCTAGTCATAGAATTAACAAGATAGGACATTGTTAATCAGACAGACTAGTAAATATTATGCTTCTTGAATGGTTCAAGCAGTGGTTCTCATAATTGTGATTATGGAAGATAATCGAAGCTAACATGTGGATGCTTGTTAGAAGAACAAGTTTATTGGAGACCTGCAAAGAGAATCCTCACATGGATATTAAATCTATGTCAGTGAGGAATCTCTTCATAGCATTTGTGCAAGTATCCTTAGACTTCAGATCACCAAAGTTATGTTAAGTACCAAGTGGTGTACTTTGACTCCATAATTGATTACTTCCATGTAACACCCCTTATGCAAATACCCCATTAATACATGTATCATGACTACTAATAATCATGCTTATGCAACATGTTCAATATGTCATCATTTAGCCATTAATCATGCCACAAGGTTTCATATACTATTATTTATGCCACCTGTCTATTCCTGTTTTTCATTTCATGCTTAGCATCATGCATACTAACTATATGGATATTTCTTCATGCATATCACATGCACACATGTTCTTTCGTAGCTTTACTACTAGTGAGTTACATTTACAAATTGTAACACCCCTTATGCAAATACCCCATTAATACATGTATCATGACTACTAATAATCATGCTTATGCAACATGTTCAATATGTCATCATTTAGCCATTAATCATGCCACAAGGTTTCATATACTATTATTTATGCCACCTGTCTGTTCCTGTTTTTCATTTCATGCTTAGCATCATGCATACTAACTATATGGATATTTCTTCATGCATATCACATGCACACATGTTCTTTCGTAGCTTTACTACTAGTGAGTTACATTATCCCACATAGGTTATATACATATCAAAATATGACTGGCCATTATACAAAACATATGATAGCTGTATTACAAAAAAAAAACATCCTACATCAAGGTTATAAGTCGATGGTTGGCCCTTCCTGATGCAGAGAACGTCCCTGAGTAAAAGTCTTTCTAGAAGGTACCTACACGGATAAATAACCCGTGCTAAGCTATAAAGCTTAGTGGGGAATATCTACAGATGGATGGCCATACACAAGGCCATCAAAACATACACATATACAATATGTTCATATACTATAATCAACATGTCCAACATAACATGGCAACAATAACATATACTTTAAAGCATAAGCATATTCTCATGTATATAAGCATTGTACCCAAGAGAGAGAAACACATATTTCTTTTTTCCATAATTCATATAGATGGCAATATTCCAAATGAACATATTCAATTGAAGCATAATTCCTGTGGTAAACCAACAATATAAGCCACATATCAATCTTTAGTCAAATAACTTTAACTGTTTACTTTTTGATCATTACTATGAATAACGTTTAGCCTGCCTTAGCTTTATCAGTGGATGTGGGAACTATGGATACACAATGGTATCAAATGAGGGATATCCGAAGATATCGAATCTATAGACCCAAACGGGGCCAACTGTACTATGGACCGGTCAAGCATACCCAAACGGGGTAGCCTATCAACCCAAACGGGGCTGATCATGATCCAAACGGGATCATAAACTATGGACCCAAATGGGCCAACTATGGCAGCTGCAATTTCCCTATAGGCGCCTATCTATCCACATCTAAAACTCTATCGCAGGCGGAACTATATTCGTGTTCAATTCACATTTTAATACTGTATTCATAGTATACTATTTGCACATATGCATAGTCTTATCAACCTGTGAATTCTCTGGTGCATAATCAGACACATGCATATTTCATATGCCAAGATATATATATCTGGCTCATCTATATCTGTATGACTGTATCATTTGCATCATATCATATAAGCATGACATATAATCATCATATCATAGACTTGATCATGCCCTCATTAAGCATTTCACATGTTCATAGTCATGCTAATTCATCTTCTATCTCATAGGCAAATACATGCTCATATGCTCATATACATAATCATAAATGTACATACCTGTGGGTACATTCGCATATAGTCGATTTATTTTTATGAGCATGTTTCCAACACATATATATATACCTTTATCATCATTCAAGTCATGTGCTATACTAAATATCAACATGTTTTCATATGGCATATACACATGCCAAGGTCATGCTATTATTCTCTTTTTCATATCACAAGTGCATATAAAAAGGTGCACTTACATGTCATAAGATTTACATGTATGGGTTCGATAATTCCTTTCTAGTCTTTATTCATATTCACAAATGAACGCATGTGTATGCATACAATTCCTTCATTGACAGTCATTTTACATGCATTATACATTTAACTTTCTATCACATAAGCAAATAGCTGTCTCAATCAATTAAAGAATCATATTATCAAGTGTAGCAACAATCTGTTCATACTAGCCATTTCTGTTACATAGAGTAGTCTAGAAAAACTAGTCCGGATTCAACTATAGATTACATGTACATAGAGACAGATTTAAGCTTAGGTTTCTTCATGTGAAATATAGGTATGGAAGTCTATTTTTCAATGCAAAAAGAATCACTCAATTTGCTGTCCTATAACTCAACTTATGAACAAAACATTCAAGATAGGTCATTCAGTCGTGAAGAGGAGTTCGACTCGCGAAGGGATTCACGAGTGAAGCAAATAAGGTGATTCTCACGACTCGTGAAGGGGCTCACGAGTGGAGAAGGAACTATACTTCACGACTCGTGAAGTGGCTCACGAGTGAGGAAGAAAAGCTGACTTCACGACTCGTGAAGAAGCTCACGAGTGAAGAAGAAAGACTCGACTTCACGACTCGTGAAGAGCTTCACGAGTCGGACTGATTTTCACGACTCGTGAAGTCATTCACGACTCGGCAAGTCTGTCTTCTTCAACCTTCCAACGATAAACTTCCAGAAAAACGATAAACTTCCAGAAAAACGTAAATTCAATTCTGTAAATTCTATTCACTTCCAGTAATCCATTTTTACATGCAATATGAATGGCCTAAATTCCCATACCTTGGCTGATAAACCCAATGTCTTTAACCTCTATCAATTCCCTTTCCTTTGATCCTTCTTCCTTCCTCTTCTCCTTCATAAATACCATCACCATGAACATACATTTCCAGCAAATGACATATTCTCAGTCAACAGAAAATGAAAAAGAAGATGGTGATGATGAAGTGTTAAAATGAGAGTTTAATTACCTTAGCTTAGAGCCTTAAACTCTTGATTAACCAACATGCACCATTAACATCTAAATGCTTGAGATAAATCTATGGAAATCAAAGAGGAAGAAGAAGATGAATTTTCTGGTTTTGCTCTCAACAAATGCCGATTCTCTCAATCAAATTCTCTAACCCAAGCCTTTTATACCCACATGACAATCTCATCTTTAGTCCTTCATCATTTTGCATGTCACACAAATGCCACAAGCCTTTATGCATGTTAGACTTTAACCCCTCCACTAATTCTTTTTCAAACATTAACCTATCCATTTAAGCATTCTTTCAATTTAACCTTGAATTAAATGTTTCTCTACACAATTGGCCACCAAAATGCCAAAATACCAATTAACTCCAAATTAATACCTTTATCCTCAATTGCATCCTTAATTAACATTAAACCATACTCTTTTATTATATTTTCATGCAATTAACATAATAACATGTTAATTTACCCCCTTACTTAATTACAATAATATGCAAATTAAATTAGGGTCATGTTAGGGGCCTTACAATTCTCTCCCCCTTAAGAATTTCGTCCCCGAAATTCATACCTGTGTTGAATAAGTGAGGATGCTGTTCTTTCATAGCTGTCTCTGGCTCCCAAGTAACTTCTTGTATATCGTGATGTTGCCAGAGCACTTTGACAAGTGGAATTTGCTTATTTCTAAGCTGTCTAACTTCTCTAGCCAGAATTGCTATAGGCTCTTCATCATAAGTGAAATCTGACTGTACTTGCACATCTTGAACTGGTATCACATGAGATTCATCTGAACGATACTTTCGAAGCATGGAAACATGAAACACATCATGAAGTTTGGCTAGTTCCATAGGGAGAGCCAATCTATATGCCACTGGCCCAACTCTTTGAAGAATTTCATATGGGCCTATAAACCTCGGACTTAGCTTACCCTTTTTCCCAAATCTCAATACTTTTCTCCAAGGGGACACTTTCAGAAACACTTTGTCACCCACTTGATATTCAATATCTCTTCTCTTCAAATCAGCATAGGACTTCTGTCTATCACTAGCTTCTTTCAATCTCTGTTTGATAACTTGCACCTTTTCTTCTGTGTCTTTGACAATATCAGGACCAATAACTTTGCGCTCAGACAATTCAGTCCAGTACATAGGAGTTCTACATTTTCGGCCATACAAGGCCTCATACGGTGCCATCTCGATGCTCCTTTGATAACTGTTATTGTAGGCGAACTCCATTAAAGGTAGATACCTATCCCAACTTCCTGCAAACTCCAAAACACAACCTCTCATCATATCCTCTAGAATCTGAATAACCCGTTCAGATTGCCCATCTGTCTGAGGGTGGAATGCTGTACTGTAACGAAGCTGAGTTCCCAAAGCTTGTTGCAAACTCTGCCAAAATCTTGATGTGAATCTCGGATCTCGATCAGAGATTATTGACACCGGAATGCCATGCAGTCTAACAATCTCATTCACATAAAGTTCTGCCAACTTATCCATAGAGTAATCCCTCCGAACTGGTATGAAATGAGCTGATTTAGTCAGCTTGTCAACTATAACCCAAACAGCATCATGCTTTTTCTGTGTAAAGGGCAATCCTGTTACAAAATCCATAGTGATATCCTCCCATTTCCATTGTGGAATTGGAATGGGGTTCAACAAACCAGATGGTAACTGGTGCTCTGCTTTTACCTGCTGACAAGTCAAGCATTTGGAGACATAGGCTACCACATCTTTCTTCATGCCAGGCCACCAATAACTTTGTTTCAAATCTTGGTACATCTTATTCCCACCTGGGTGCATAGTAAACACTGTATTGTGAGCCTCATTCAATACTGTTCTCTTTAACTCTTTGTCATCAGGAACATATAATCTATTCTGATAATACACACCCCCATCTTCTTTCACTGAGTACTCAGACTGGGTCCCTTCATGTGAAGACTTTAAAATCTGTTGCAACTTTTCATCATGTTTCTGTGCATCAATCACTATTTGCCTCAAACAAGGGCTAGCCTTCAACTGTGCTATTAAAGCACCATCATAAGCAAGTCTCCATCGACCGCGATGTGAAATCATAGCAGCCATCATCTTACGGCTCAAGGCATCAGCTACAACATTAGCTTTGCCTGGATGGTAATCCACTATACAATCATAATCTTTAAACAGTTCTAACCATCTTCGCTGTCTCAAGTTAAGTTCCTTTTGAGTGAGCAAATATTTGAGACTCTTGTGATCTGTATAGATTCTGCACTTCTCCCCATACAAATAATGTCGCCAAATTTTCAAGGCAAATACCACTGCTGCTAACTCTAGGTCATGGGTTGGATAGTTTTCTTCATGTGGCTTCAACTGTCTAGATGCATAGGCAATTACTTTGCCATCTTGCATTAGCACACAACCCAAGCCAACTCTAGAAGCATCACTATACATAGCATACTCCTTTCCTGTAACTGGCTGTGCCAAAACTGGAGCCTCAGTCAGAAATTTCTTCAATTGATCAAAACTTGCTTGACATCGATCAGTCCACTCAAACTTTATACCCTTTCTCAACAGTTTAGTGAGTGGTGCGGCTATAACTGAAAAGCCTTTCACAAATCGACGGTAATAACCTGCTAAACCCAGAAAACTTCTCACTTCCGTCACATTTCGAGGCGGCTTCCAATTCACTATAGCCTCGATTTTTGCTGGATCCACTCTAATGCCTTCAAAAGACACAACATGACCAAGGAAAGAAATTTCCTTAAGCCAAAAATCACATTTGCTCAGCTTAGCATATAACTTATTCTCCCTCAGAGTCTGTAGAACAATTCTCAAGTGCTCAGCATGTTCCGCTTCATTTCTCGAATACACCAAAATGTCATCTATGAACACAACAACAAATTGATCCAAGTAGGGTCTAAATACCCTATTCATAAGGTCCATAAACGCAGCCGGTGCATTTGTTAACCCAAATGGCATCACCAAAAACTCGTAATGCCCATATCGGGTTCTAAAAGCCGTTTTGGAAACATCCACATCCTTAACCCGGAGTTGATAATAACCCGTTCGCAAATCAATCTTGGAAAACACTCCAGCACCCTTCAACTGATCAAATAAATCTTCAATTCTGGGTAAAGGGTACTTATTTTTCACTGTTACCCTATTTAACTGTCTGTAGTCTATGCACATCCTCATAGACCCATCCTTTTTCTTCACAAACAAAACCGGTGCACCCCAAGGCGACACACTAGGCCTAATGAAGCCTTTGTCAAGCAACTCCTGTAGCTGTACTTTAAGTTCCTTCAATTCCAAAGGAGCCATCCTGTATGGTGCCTTCGAAACAGGAGCTGTACACGGTAGAATGTCTATAGACAATTCAACTTCCCTTTCAGGTGGAAGACTAGGCAAGTCTTCTGGGAACACATCAGGAAACTCTTTCACCACTGGAATCTCTTGAAGGTTTGCATACTCTATTCTTGAATCAAGCACAAGTGCTAAGAAAGCTTCACACCCTTTTCTCATAAATCGTTTAGCTTGCATAGCTGATATCACATTAGCTATTGGTTTAGCTCGAATGCCCTGAACTAACGTTTCTTTACCATCAGTACCAATAAGAGTTACAGTTTTAGCTTCACAATCAATCACTGCATGATGTCTAGACAGCCAATCCATACCAAGTATCATATCAAACTCCCGGAATGGCAACTCAATAAGATCAGCAAGGAATTCTTTCCCTTGAATTACAATAGGACACTGTTTATGCACTCTATTAACAACAACACTGTGACCCAATGGGTTGGTTGCATAAATGTCATATTCTAATTCATGAACAGTAGACTCATTTCTACCCATATCCCCAGTGCAAACATAAGAATGAGTGGAACCAGGATCAATAAGTGCATGCATATCAGAATCAAAAAGAGAGAATGTACCAGCTATGACTTCTGGAGCACTCTGATCCTCTCTAGCTTTCATTGCATAAGCCCGTATCGGAACAACTGGAGCTGTGGGTCTGTCAACTGATTCAGAAATGTTCCTGGACTGGGATCCCTGATAACTCGATCCCCCACGTCCTCTTCCCTTGCCTCTACCTGAAAATGGTGCAATAAAAGTTCCTCTACTGCCCTGCTGTCCCACATCCTGTTCCCTCTTCGATGGACAACTAGCCATGAAGTGATCGGTACCACCACATTTGAAACATGCCCCAGACAATTTCCTGCAACTACCCCAATGTTTCCTAGAACAATGAGGACACACTGAAGGTTGCCCCCCACTCTGATTCCCTGAAGCTTGTTTTTCCTGTTTAGACATTGCAGAAGATTCTTGTCTCCTGTCCCTTTTTGCAGAACTATAGCCAGATTCAGCTGGCTGACTTCCTTGTGCTCCTCTAGCTCTCTTTCCTGTAAAAGATCCACCCTTGGACCCACCTCTTCTCTGTTCTCTCTCCCTTTTAGCCATTTCATTCTTTTCAACTCGCAAGGCTGCTGTAACCAATTGAGTGAAGTTAACCACTTGCAAAGATGTAGACCCAATCAATTTTTCTCGGATACGATCATTCAACCCATCTTCAAACTGTCTACATTTAAAAGCATCAGTTAACATCTCATAGGGAGCATATTTGCACAGGTGACTGAATTCTTTCTCATACTCAGCCACAGACATAACTCTCTGTTTCAAGTGGAGGAATTGCTTTAACTTCTCTTGCTTATACTCCTCAGTAACATACTTTCTCTTGAATTCAGCTGTGAAGAATTCCCATGTAAGGGGATCTGGTAACTGAGGTTGCTTCAATACCAACTTCCACCAGTCATAAGCTGCACCCTGTAACAGAGACACAGCACAAGATGCTTTATGACTTACTGGACAACCGATTTCATCAAAAATCCTCTCTAGCCTTTCCAACCAAAATTCAGCTTCTTCAGACTGTTATAGATTAGTGCCTACAAATTCCTCAGCACCATGCTTTCTAATTTCAGAAATTGGAGCTTTGGGTGCTGTCATTCTCTGAAGAACTTGAGCCATATCCTGTGATATTTTTAACAATGCTTCTGTAGGGACGGCTGTTGGGACCTCATTTGGATTTGAGGATGAAGGTCCAATATGGGAAGGATTAGTTCTAACCGGCCTGTTACTTTCAGCCGATTCCTCAAATGCATCTCTAGAGCTCTCCATCTTTAATCTATAAGAAAAACAGGGACTTCTGCATCAGGCCAACAAAACACTATATCATACTATAGAATCCTAGGTTCATTTTTACCCAGAAAAGGCTAAACCTAGGGCTCTGATACCACAAATTGTAACACCCCTTATGCAAATACCCCATTAGTACATGTATCATGACTACTAATAATCATGCTTATGCAACATGTTCAATATGTCATCATTTAGCCATTAATCATGCCACAAGGTTTCATATACTATTATTTATGCCACCTGTCTGTTCCTGTTTTTCATTTCATACTTAGCATCATGCATACTAACTATATGGATATTTCTTCATGCATATCACATGCACACATGTTCTTTCGTAGCTTTACTACTAGTGAGTTACATTTACAAATTGTAACACCCCTTATGCAAATACCCCATTAATACATGTATCATGACTACTAATAATCATGCTTATGCAACATGTTCAATATGTCATCATTTAGCCATTAATCATGCCACAAGGTTTCATATACTATTATTTATGCCACCTGTCTGTTCCTGTTTTTCATTTCATGCTTAGCATCATGCATACTAACTATATGGATATTTCTTCATGCATATCACATGCACACATGTTCTTTCGTAGCTTTACTACTAGTGAGTTACATTATCCCACATAGGTTATATACATATCAAAATATGACTGGCCATTATACAAAACATATGATAGCTGTATTACAAAAAAAAACATCCTACATCAAGGTTATAAGTCGATGGTTGGCCCTTCCTGATGCAGAGAACGTCCCTGAGTAAAAGTCTTTCTAGAAGGTACCTACACGGATAAATAACCCGTGCTAAGCTATAAAGCTTAGTGGGGAATATCTACAGATGGATGGCCATACACAAGGCCATCAAAACATACACATATACAATATGTTCATATACTATAATCAACATGTCCAACATAACATGGCAACAATAACATATACTTTAAAGCATAAGCATATTCTCATGTATATAAGCATTGTACCCAAGAGAGAGAAACACATATTTCTTTTTTCCATAATTCATATAGATGGCAATATTCCAAATGAACATATTCAATTGAAGCATAATTCCTGTGGTAAACCAACAATATAAGCCACATATCAATCTTTAGTCAAATAACTTTAACTGTTTACTTTTTGATCATTACTATGAATAACGTTTAGCCTGCCTTAGCTTTATCAGTGGATGTGGGAACTATGGATACACAATGGTATCAAATGAGGGATATCCGAAGATATCGAATCTATAGACCCAAACGGGGCCAACTGTACTATGGACCGGTCAAGCATACCCAAACGGGGTAGCCTATCAACCCAAACGGGGCTGATCATGATCCAAACGGGATCATAAACTATGGACCCAAATGGGCCAACTATGGCAGCTGCAATTTCCCTATAGGCGCCTATCTATCCACATCTAAAACTCTATCGCAGGCGAAACTATATTCGTGTTCAATTCACATTTTAATACTGTATTCATAGTATACTATTTGCACATATGCATAGTCTTATCAACCTGTGAATTCTCTGGTGCATAATCAGACACATGCACATTTCATATGCCAAGATATATATATCTGGCTCATCTATATCTGTATGACTGTATCATTTGCATCATATCATATAAGCATGACATATAATCATCATATCATAGACTTGATCATGCCCTCATTAAGCATTTCACATGTTCATAGTCATGCTAATTCATCTTCTATCTCATAGGCAAATACATGCTCATATGCTCATATACATAATCATAAATGTACATACCTGTGGGTACATTCGCATATAGTCGATTTATTTTTATGAGCATGTTTCCAACACATATATATATACCTTTATCATCATTCAAGTCATGTGCTATACTAAATATCAACATGTTTTCATATGGCATATACACATGCCAAGGTCATGCTATTATTCTCTTTTTCATATCACAAGTGCATATAAAAAGGTGCACTTACATGTCATAAGATTTACATGTATGGGTTCGATAATTCCTTTCTAGTCTTTATTCATATTCACAAATGAACGCATGTGTATGCATACAATTCCTTCATTGACAGTCATTTTACATGCATTATACATTTAACTTTCTATCACATAAGCAAATAGCTGTCTCAATCAATTAAAGAATCATATTATCAAGTGTAGCAACAATCTGTTCATACTAGCCATTTCTGTTACATAGAGTAGTCTAGAAAAACTAGTCCGGATTCAACTATAGATTACATGTACATAGAGACAGATTTAAGCTTAGGTTTCTTCATGTGAAATATAGGTATGGAAGTCTATTTTTCAATGCAAAAAGAATCACTCAATTTGCTGTCCTATAACTCAACTTATGAACAAAACATTCAAGATAGGTCATTCAGTCGTGAAGAGGAGTTCGACTCGCGAAGGGATTCACGAGTGAAGCAAATAAGGTGATTCTCACGACTCGTGAAGGGGCTCACGAGTGGAGAAGGAACTATACTTCACGACTCGTGAAGTGGCTCACGAGTGAGGAAGAAAAGCTGACTTCACGACTCGTGAAGAAGCTCACGAGTGAAGAAGAAAGACTCGACTTCACGACTCGTGAAGAGCTTCACGAGTCGGACTGATTTTCACGACTCGTGAAGTCATTCACGACTCGGCAAGTCTGTCTTCTTCAACCTTCCAACGATAAACTTCCAGAAAAACGATAAACTTCCAGAAAAACGTAAATTCAATTCTGTAAATTCTATTCACTTCCAGTAATCCATTTTTACATGCAATATGAATGGCCTAAATTCCCATACCTTGGCTGATAAACCCAATGTCTTTAACCTCTATCAATTCCCTTTCCTTTGATCCTTCTTCCTTCCTCTTCTCCTTCATAAATACCATCACCATGAACATACATTTCCAGCAAATGACATATTCTCAGTCAACAGAAAATGAAAAAGAAGATGGTGATGATGAAGTGTTAAAATGAGAGTTTAATTACCTTATCTTAGAGCCTTAAACTCTTGATTAACCAACATGCACCATTAACATCTAAATGCTTGAGATAAATCTATGGAAATCAAAGAGGAAGAAGAAGATGAATTTTCTGGTTTTGCTCTCAACAAATGCCGATTCTCTCAATCAAATTCTCTAACCCAAGCCTTTTATACCCACATGACAATCTCATCTTTAGTCCTTCATCATTTTGCATGTCACACAAATGCCACAAGCCTTTATGCATTTTAGACTTTAACCCCTCCACTAATTCTTTTTCAAACATTAACCTATCCATTTAAGCATTCTTTCAATTTAACCTTGAATTAAATGTTTCTCTACACAATTGGCCACCAAAATGCCAAAATACCAATTAACTCCAAATTAATACCTTTATCCTCAATTGCATCCTTAATTAACATTAAACCATACTCTTTTATTATATTTTCATGCAATTAACATAATAACATGTTAATTTACCCCCTTACTTAATTACAATAATATGCAAATTAAATTAGGGTCATGTTAGGGGCCTTACATTCCAACTGGAGGTGAACATAGTTAGGAGCTTGGATATATCATGACCTACTTGAAGATGGTTGAGTAATTGACAAAGGATACACCATCCTAGATTTATTAAGGGAAGTTATCTTGCATGATTTTATAATTACCTTGTTCAGAGAATCTCTGGCCAGAGTCATATGCCAAGATGGATAGAGATCCATAAATGGTATTTTGGGAATAATGGTTAAATTAATAGAACATACATAATTAGATTTATATGAGTTGACAGAAATCCATACTCAGAATCTAATTGAGATAAGAGTGGTGAAAGGAGTAATGGCACGGTAATTGTTTCTATAGAAGGGTATAGTCAAACCACTTGATGTTCTTGACATTTGGGTAGTCATGATCCTAGCTAGAGGTCAATCATGACTTGTGTAATAATGTATCATAAATATCAATAGGAATTGATAAAATGATTTGAAAGAGTTTAAATCATGTGAGTTTTGAATAGAACTCACAATTACGTATTATACTGCCAATATAGACAGGAATCCAATAGGTCACACACATATAGAGAAAAGGATAAAATGGCAAAAATTATAAGGACAATAATATATTATATTATTATGAGAATAGAGAAATGAATAATAGTATAATTAATTAAAGAGTTTAATTAATTATGATCAAGCAAAATTGTTCGCAAAACTTTTTAGAAATATTTTGTAAAATGGACCTAATTGAAATAATGTATTTCATAATTAATTATTATTGGACTATAAGTGTTATAGGGCTGATATAATAATTAATAGATCCATTGGAGAAATTAAAAGAGGCCCAAAGAATTGAGGTTGGTGCAGAAACCCTCAAGAGGAAGGGCTTCACGCCACCTCCTGGTAGAAGACCTTAGAGACCTAATTCTTGGACCAAAATAAATTAAATATATTTTATAAGTTTTATGGACCCCACATATTTAATTTGGATTGATTTGGAATTCATTTGGGTTATTAAATCCAAGTATATGCACAAAGGGCCTAGTTTGTGGGTTTTGAGCATAGTCTTTTGTGAAAGGACTTAAATTTGATTTAATTAAGCCCAAATAAATTATTAATAATTCCAGAAGCCCATTTAATATTTTTCCAGCAATTTTATAGAGCCCAATCCTCTTATGAAGTTGGATTTTTAACCTAACTATAAAAATCCAAGTGATAGGGTATTAGGGTTAAGGTGAATAATTAGGAGAAAAGAGTTTCTCTCACTCTCTCAACCCTAGCCACCACCCCTTGCTAGCATCAAGGGGATTTTTGCCAGCCTTTGTTCTCCTCCTTTTTTGGTTCATTCAATCCTTCTCTAGTGTGCATAACTCATTGGAGGTTTTCAATTTTGGACATTGTGGTTTGCGACAACCCGTTGAGAAGGAAAATCAATTATTCAACAAAAATCAAAGGTGATTTTTCTTATTCTCATTAATATGTATATTGTAAATTCATGGTAAGATTAGATCTATTGGTTAAAAATTTTAAATTCTGCTTATGTATGAGATGCATGTAACCGACAATTCCCAACATGGTATCAGAGCCAAGGTTTTGCCATGAATCTTCAATTCTATATTTTACAGAATTATTTTTATTTTTGAGTTATTTATTTCATGAACTTTAAAATATCATATTTGATTGTTCATGAATGAGAAATATTGATTTCTGGATGTATGTGATCAAATATATAAAATGAAAAATAAAAACGATTCTTTTGAGAAAAAAACCATTAAGAATGGCGTGTAGGGTTTTATTTTTCCATAAAGTCCAGGGGCTGTTATAAATTAATTTTTTATTAATCCACTCTAAGATTATTTTGATGATAATTTATGTGTTTAATATGTGATATTAAGCCATAGGATCAAACAAAATTAAAATTGAACAAGTTTTGCATGAAAACTAGTTTAGTCAAAAAGTTCGATAAATTGGTGTTCTTCATGTGTTCTTGGTAGGTTCTAGATGTGTTCATATTTAGAATAATTTTTAATATTCTAAATCTGATATATCTTATATATTAATGTGTTTTTAATTAACTGGATTAATTAAAATGGGCCTTAAATTAATTGAAGTAATTTTAATTCATTAAAATCACTTAATGGGCTTAATTATGTTTATAGACTTAATTTAAATTAGTGAATAACTTGGTGGGCCAAAGGATCTGATTTAAATTAAATATTATAAACTATAATTAAGTTTATTAATGACTTTTAAGGGCTTGAGTGGGCTTGGCTCATTCCAAAAGGCCCAAATGGTCCAATAGACATAAAACTAGTTTGTGTGTGAACACATCTTAAGGTTTATTGTGTGCATTTCGGCCTACCCTTGTCTTAAGCCAAAAATTGATTTTTTAATTATTTAATATGATTAATTAATTAAATAACCAATTGATAATTAATTAATAATCAATTGGATTGATAATTAAGGCAAGAACACATGCATGCAAAAAGTCTTCCGAAAATGAAAGATTCCAAAATGGAAAAAGTTTTTTAATTCAATCACATTATTAAAATAACTCAAAAGTATGTTTCAAGAGTTGAAACAAAGTTAGTAATCCATTATATGTTTTACTTTATACATTAGAAATGCATATAAGGGTGTAATATTAGCATGATGGATAGTTATGGACAAGGCCCAATGTGATTGAGCATAATGCATGTTTCGGCCCAATGAGGACTTTCATGTCTCGGCCACTTATTTTTTGTTTGTATTTATTTTCAAATTGTAATATGTAATTAGATTACTTAGATTAGAATTAGAGATAGAGATGGAGACCACTATCAAGGAGCAAGATGGGCTGAATGGAGACCCAACAAGTTTGAAGATAATGTAATTATTTTTACTTGTTTGAATCATGCATATTACCTAGGTTTGACCTTTTGATTTCCCTTTTGGCTCGGGAAAATCAATGTAGTAATGTCCATAACTGTACCATATTTGTATGCTTATATTTATGATATATATAGGAAGTATACCAATGTATCCCAACCATGTATGATGAGACTTAATTAACTAAAATCCCTTAAACTAATACTAAGGTATATAAGCCTTCCATTAATTTGAAGAGAACCAAAGTTATTTATAGTATGGGTTATTGACCAAATTCAAGCTCACATTATATTGAATATTTTTAAATCTAATTAAATGGGTCATCTTAGCTAGCCCATTAGCTTATTGACCAAAGTGAAAGCTAATGGTTCTAGAGGCAATATTGGGGAATGCATATATGATATGCATGTATCAAGAGTTGATAACCTAATGATCTAATAGTTGTGTAGAGACATAATTGGTATAGATATACCTACCTTTCAAAGGTATGGAGTTTGATTTGTTGACCAAAGTCAAGGTTAAATTTCATATCAAGGATTGGATATTGGCCCACTAAGAAAACCATCGGGTTTTCTCGGATTAAATAGTGAGGGCTATTGATTTGCAATAAAATAGTGGGAGTAAATGGCTTAATTAAAGACCTAATTAATGCATACATACATATGAACATACTCTCATATGTTTTATTTTTTACATCTAGGTCATCATCATGAGCACATCAAACATTAATATACGATCAATCTTGGATAACAAGATAGTTGGCAGCAACTATTCTGATTGGATTAGGCAAGTGAGAATTGTTCTCAGAGCTGAAGAGATCTATTATGTCCTGGATAAAGATCCACCACCACTTCCATTGGATGATGCCATTGACGAGATTAAGGGCGCTTATCGAAAATACATGGAGGATAGTGAAGTAGGAGCATGTCTGATGCTGGGTGCTATGTCCTCAGAGCTTCAAAAGAAACATGAGATGATGGATGCTAGAACTATCATTTTACATCAAGAGGAGCTTTATTCTTATCAAGCTATAACTGAGCAATATGAGATTGTTCGAGCTTTATTTAGCTGCAAAATGGTGGAAGGCACTTCGGCTCCTACTCATGCATTGAAGATGTATGGGTATATTGAGCATTTGAGTAGACTTGGCTATATAATGGATAATGATCTATACATAGATTTAATCTTGTACTCGTTGACTCCAAGTTATTCACCTTTCGTGCTTAACTTCAACATGAATAAGATCCAAGTGACCATTCCTGAGTTAATCAACATGCTCAAAATAGCTGATGGATCCTTCATTAAGGATCCAAAAAGTGCCATGGCAACATTAGATCAACTATTCAACAAAAATCTAAGGTGATTTTTCTTATTCTCATTAATATGTATATTGTAAATTCATGGCAAGATTAGATCTATTGGTTAAAAATTTTAAATTTTTCTTATGTATGAGATGTATGTAATCAACAATTCCCAACATCCATAAAACTTATGAAATATATTTAATTTGTTTTGATCCAAGAATTAGGCCTCTAAGGCCTTCTATTCGGGTTTGGCATGTAACCCATCCTCTGAAGTGTTTCTGCACCAAAACCAATCTTCTGGGCCTCTTTTAATTTCTTCAATTAATCTATTAATTATTATATCAGCCTTATAACACTTATAGGCCAATAATAATTAATTATAAAATACAATATTTAAATTAGGTCCATTTTACAAAACATTTCTAAAAAGTTATAAGAACAATTTTACTTGATCATAATTAATTATTCTCTTATTCAATTCTCTATTCCTATAAAAATATCAAATATTATTATCCTTATCATTTCACTATTTTATCCTTTTCTCTATATATGTGTGACCTATTGGGTTCCTGTCCATATTGGCAGTATAATATGTAATTGCAAGATCTATTCAAAACACATATGATTTAAACTTCTCTAAATCATTTTATCAATCCCTATTGATATTTATGATACACTATTATAGAAGTCATGATTGGCCTCTAGCTAGGCATCATGACTGCCAAAATATCAGCAAAGTCAAGTGGTTTGACTATACTCTTCCATAGAAACAGTTATCGTGCAATTACTCCTTTCACCACTCTTATCTCAATTAGATTCTGAGTATGGATTTATGTCAACTCATATAAATCTAATTATGTATGTTCTATTAGTTTATCCATTATTCCCAAAAATTCCCTTCATAGATCCCAATCCATCTTGGCAAATTACTCTAGTCAGAGATTCTCTGAACAAGGCAATTATAGAATCATGCGAGATAACTTCCCTTAATAAATCTGTGATGATGAATCCTTTAATGATCACTCAACTAACTTCAAGTAGGTCATGATATACCCAATCTCCTAACTATATTCACCCCCAGTTTGAAGTAATTAGTTATGTAGTCAAAGTATACCACTTGCTACCTAAGATAACTTTGGTGATCTCAAGTCTAAGGATACTTGCACAATCGCTATGAAGAGATTCTTCACTGACATAGATTTAATATCCATGTGAGGATTCTCTTTGCAGGTCTCCAATGAACTTGTTCTTCTAACAAGCATCCATATATTAGCTTTGATTATCTTCTATAATCACAGTTATGAGAACCACTACTTGAACCATTCAAGAATCATAACATGTGCTAGTATTTCGAATTAACAATATCCTATCTTGTTAATTCTATGACTAGGGATATTTAGATATTAACACATTTGCATGCAATCGACATCTCATATCATGAAAACTTTCATTATTGCCTTTGCACTGTATTTATAATATCTAGGACTTCATTTATTAATTTAAGATTTACAAACTCATGTATTTAAACATAGCATTAATAAATGAATGATGCCTTTTGTTAAGAATATGAATTCATACATATGAAATACATCCCTTTTGCATGGGCTCTAAGGCATACTCTCTAACAATCTCCCATTTGTACTAGAGCCAATAACTCATATGTCTTAAACCCATCTTATTTATATAGTGATCATGCTTTATCTGGGAAAATGCTTTAGTAAGGGGATCCGCCACATTATCATCTATGGGGACCCTTTCTATTTTCACATCATTTCTAGCTACTATTTCCCTTATAAGACTGTAGCATCTGAGAACATGCTTGGATCGCTGATGAGACTGTGGTTCCTTTGCTTGCGCAATGGCTCCATTGTTGTTATAATATAAAGGAATCAGATCAACAATGCTAGGTACCACTTCTAGTTCAAATATGAACTTTTTGATCTAGATTACTTATTTGGCTACTTCCGAAGTATTAATGTACTCAGCTTCTATCGTGGAATTAGAAATTGTTTTTTGTTTGGAACTCTTCCAACTAACTGCACTTCCTCCCATTATGAACACAAAACCATATTGTGATTTACAATCGTCTTTGTCAGATTGGAAGCTAGCATTCGTATAACTATTTACTTCCAAACTGCCCTCTCCATATACCAAGAATATATCTTTAGTCCTTCCTAAGTAATTAAGGATATTCTTGACAGGTGCCCAGTGTTCCTCTCCAAAATTAGATTGGAATCTTCTTGTGACACTCAAAGTTAATGCTACATCTGGACGTGTACATAGCATAGCATACATGATAGAACCAATTGCAGATGCATATGGTATTCTATTCATGTTCTCTCTATCCTTTAGTGTTTGCGAACACATAGCCTTTGAAAGGTGTTTCCCATACACCATGGGTATAAACCTTTTCTTAGAGAGATCCATATTGAACCTCTTCAATACTTTATTTATATATATACTTTGATAAAAACGTAGCAACCTATTGGATCTATCTCTATAGATCCTTATTCCCAGACTATAGGATGCTTCTCCAAGGTCTTCTATAGAGAATTGCTTGGATAACAATATTTTAACATATTGGAGAAGAGAAATGTCATTTCCCATGATCAATATGTCAACCACATATATAACTAGGGAGACAATTGCATTCCCATTGACCCTTTTATATACACAAGGTTCATTTTCATTCTATGAGAAACCAAACTCTTTGATTGACTTATTGAATCGTATGTTCCAACTCCTAGAGGCTTGCTTCAATCCATAAATGGATCTTTTAAGCTTTCATACTTTTTCATCATTTCCTAATGTGAACCCTTCTGGTTATGTCATATACACATCCTCGGTCAGATTTCCATTTAGGAAAGCTATCTTCACATCCATTTGCCAAATCTTATAATCATAATAAGCTGCAATGGCTAAAAGTATTCTTATAGACTTAAGCATCGGTACAGGAGAAAAGGTTTCATCATAGTTAATACCTTCTTTTTGACGATAGCCTTTTGCTACTAAGCGAGCTTTATATGTAACTATATTACCTTCTATGTCGGTCTTCTTTTTGAAGACCCATTTGCACCCTGTGGGTTTTATCCCTTCAGGTAGTTGAGTTAAAGTCCATACTTTATTCTTATACATGGAGTCCATTTCAGACTGCATAGACTTAAGCCATAAATCACGTGCTGAATTGTTCAAAACTTCTTCATAGCTTGTAGGCTCATTGTCCTCTACTATAGTTATACCTCTATCTGAATCAATGTGAAATCCATATCTCACAAGGATAGAACACATCCTAGTAGATCTTATAGGATTTTGTGTATAATCAGGTTCAACTATAATCTCATCATTATGAAATTCAGTCTCGAGTTCAAATGGTTGATCTACTTCTATTTGTGGGTCTTGAACTTCACCAAGTTCAATTTTACTCCCACTGTCCTCTTGTAGGAGAAATTCCCTTTACAAGAAGACAACATGCCTTGAAACAAACACCTTTTGTTCTAAGGGATGATATAAATAATATCCAAATGTTTCTTTTGGATATCCCATAAATAAACATTTGTCAGACTTAACATCTAGTTTTTCTAACATTGTCCTCTTCATATAAGCAGGACAACCCCATACTTTCATATGAGAAAGTATGGGTTTCTTGTTATTCCATATCTCATATGGAGTAACATCAACCGATTTACTAGGAACTTTGTTTAACACATAAACAACAGTTTCTAGTGTATATCCCCAAAAGGACTTAGGCAAGCCTGCTCGGCTCATCATGGATCAAACCATATATAATAGTGTTTGATTTCTCCTTTCAGATACACCATTATGTTATGGCATATATGGTGGAGTCCATTGAGATAAAATCCCATTATCTCTAAGATAATCTTGAAGTACTTGGCTTAAGTATTCTCCACCTGATATGATCTAAGTGTTTTAATACTCATGCCAATTTGCTTCTCTACTTCATTTCTAAATTCTTTGAACTTTTCAAATGCTTCTGATATATATTTCATTAGATAGATATATCCAAACCTGGAATAATCTTTTATGAAAGTAATGAAGTAGGAGTAACCTCCTCTGGCATGTGTAGTCATTGGACCACATACATCTGAATGTATTAAGTCCAAAACCATTTTAGCACGTTCTCTTTTACCAATAAAGGGAGCTTTGGTCATTTTTCCCAATAAATAATACTCACATGTATCAAATGATTCATAATCAAATGATCCTTAATCACCTGACTTGTGTAATTTGGTCATGCATTTCTCATTTACATGGCCTAAACGATAATGCCATAAATATGAGGTATTTAGATTAACTTGTTTCATTCTTTTGGTATCCAAATTATGCACTTCTTTAATCAAATCAAGAATAAATATACCATTCTCAATGATAGCTTTAGTATAAAACATATTGTTCTTAAAAATATAACAACATTTGTCTTTTAAAGAAATGTCATAATCATTCAATAAAAAACTAAAAGAAATATTACTTTTTGATAAAGTTGGAACATAATAACAATTATTTAATTCCAGTATTAATCCACTTGGAAGAGGCAAATGGTAAGTCCCCACAACTGTTGTAGAGATATTTTATCCAGTAGCTGACTGTAGACATATTTATGCCTTTTTGACTTTTCTAATGCTTTTAAGCCCCTATAGATCATTACAGAAATCAGATACACATCCGGTATCTAATACCCAAGATTGTTTTGAAGCAATAGAATAAGTATTAATTTCAATCATATGAATACTTGAAGTAGAAGCATCGGCTTGCTTCTTCTCCTTAAGAAAATCTAGATAGGCCTTTCATTTACGCTTCCAATGACCATCTTTTCCACAATGGAAGCAAGTTCCTTTGGGATTCTCTTTCTTTGAAACCTTCTTCTTGGAAACCCCACCATTCTTTGGCTGCGCCTTGGTCATTTTCTTCTTCTTCTGATTCTTGCCTTCAGCAGAGTGACAACCATGGCACTTTTTGAATCCTTCTTGAAGGATCCATCAGCTATTTTGAGCATGTTGATTAACTCATAAATGGTTACTTGGATCTTGTTCATGTTGAAGTTAAGCACAAAAGGTGCATAACTTAGGGCCAACGAGTACAAGATTAAATCTATGTATAGATCATTATTCATTACATAGCCAAGTCTACTCAAATACTCAATATACCCATACATCTTCAATGCATGAGCAGCAGCCGAAGTGCTTTCCAACATTTTACAGCTAAATAGAGCTTGAGCAATCTCATCTTGCTCAGTTCTAGCCTGAGAAGAATAAAGCTCCTCTAGATGCAAAATGATGGTTCTAGCATCCACCATCTTATGTTGCTTCTAAAGCTCTGAGGATATAACACCCAGCACCAAACAAGTTGCTGCTTCACTATGCTCCATGCATTTTCGATAAGTGCCCCCGATCTTATTAATGGCATCATCTGATGGAAGTGGTGGTGGATCTTTATCCAAGACATAATGGATCTTTTTAGCTCTGAGAATAATTCTCACTTGCCTGATCCAGTCAGAATAGTTGCTGCCAACCAGCTTGTTATCCAAGATTGATCGTATATTAATGTTTGATGTGCTCATGATATGACCTAGATGTAAAAAAAGAAAACATATGAGAATATTTTCATATATATGTATCCATTTACTCCCATTATTGTTAGAGAGTATGCCCTAGAGCCCATGTAATAGGGATGTTTTTTCATATGTATGACTTTATTTTCTTAATAAAAGGCATCATTCATTTATTAATGCTATGTTTAAGTACATGAGTTTGTAAATCTTAAATTAATAAATGAAGTCCTAGATATTATAAACACAGTGCAAAGGCAATCATGAAAGTGTTCATGATATGAGATGACTATTGCATGCAAATGTGTTAATATCTAAATATCCCTAGTCATAGAATTAACAAGACAGGACATTGTTAATTTAGACAGACTATCACAAGTTATGCTTCTTGAATGGTTCAAGCAGTGGTTCTCATAACCGTGATTATGGATGATAATCAATGCTAACATGTGGATGCTTGTTAGAAGAACAATTTCATTAGAGACCTGCAAAGAGAATCCTCATATGGATATTAAATCTATATCAGTGAGGAATCTCTTCATAGAGGTTGTGCAAGTATCCTTAAACTTGAGATCACCAAAGTTATCTTAACTAGCAAGTGGTATACTTTGACTCCATAACTGATTACTTCCAACTGGGAGTGAACATAGTTAGGAGATTGGGTATATCATGACCTACTTGAAGATAGTTGAGTGATTGACAAAGGATTCACCATCCCAGATTTAACAAGGGAAGTTATCTCGCATGATTCTATAATTGCCTTATTCAGAGAATCTCTGGCTAGAGTAATATGCCGAGATGGATGGAGATCCATGAAGGGTATTTTAGGAACAATGGTTAAATTAATAGAACATACATAATTAGATTTATATGAGTTGACATAAATCCATAATCAGAATCTAATTGAGATAAGAGTGGTGAAAGGAGTAATTGCACGGTAACTGTTTCTATGGAAGGGTACAGTCAAACCACATGACTTTCCTGACATTTGGGTAGTCATGATGCCTAGCTAGAGGCCAATCATGACTTGTATAATGATGTATCAAAATATCAATAGAGATTGATAAAATGATTTAAAGAAGTTTAAATCATGTGAGTTTTGAATAGAACTCACAATTACATATTATACTGCCAACATGGACAGGAACCCAATAGGTCACACACATATAGTGAAAAGGGTAAAATGGTAAAATGATAGGGATAATAATATTATGAAGGTAGAGAAGAGAATATGATAATAATTAATTAAAGAGTTTAATTAATTATGATCAAATAAAATTATCCGCAAAACTTTTGAGAAATGTTCTGCAAAATTGGACCTAATTGAAATAATGTATTTCATGATTAATTATTATTGTCTTATAAGTGTTTTAGTACTACTATAAGTGTTATATGACTGGTATAATAATTAATAAGTCCATTGGAGCAATTGTTAAGGGCCAGAGGAATGAAGCAGTTGGCGGAAGCCCTTCTACAAGGGCCACACGCCTACCTCAGAACAGAAGGCCTTAATGGCCTATTTAATAGACCAAATTAATTTATATATTTTACATAAGTGTTATGGAACCCACATATTTAATTTGGTTGGATTTGGAATCCATTTGGGTATTTAAATCAAATTAGTTGCACAAAGGGCCTAGTTTGTGGGTTTTGTGCATAGACTTTTATGAAAAAGGTTTAAATTGGATTTAATTAAGCCCAAATGATTATAATTAATTCCAGAGGCCCAATTAATAATTCTCCAGCAATTTTAAAGAGCCCAATATCATTAAGGAGTTGGAATTTTAACCTAACTATAAAAGGCCAACTAATGAGAATTAGGGTTAAGTGATTAAAACAAAAAGAAAGTCTTTTCTTTTAATCTCTCTCTCCCTTTTGCACCAACTCCTAAGCTAGCTCTTGGGAATATTGGCCAGCCCTAGTTAAACACCAATTTGTTGGTTCAATTTACCCCTCTCTAGTGTGGATTACTCATTGGAGGCGTTTGATTTTGAACACTGTGGTTTCCAACAACCTGGTGCGAAGTAAAATCAACTATTCAACAAAAATCAAAGGTGATTTTTCTTATTCTCATATAGTTATATTGTGTATTCATGGCAGGATCAGATCTAATGGTTAAAAAATTTTAATATTCCGCTCGTATATGTGATGCATGTAACTGTTAAAATCCAACAACTATTTTATTGCAAATCAATAGCCCTCACTATTTAATCCAAAAAAAATCCAATGGTTTTCTTAGTGGGTCAATATTCAATCCTTGATATGAAATTTGTCCTTGACTGTGGTCCAAACTCCATACCCTTGAAAAGTAGGTATCTCTATACCAATTGTGTCTCTACACAACTATTGGATCATTAGGTTATCAACTATTGATACATACATAACATACATGCATTCCCTAATCTTGCCTCTAGAACCATTAGCCTTAACTATGGTCAACAAGCTAATGGGCTAGCTAAGATGACCCATTTAATTAGATTCAAACATATTCGATATAATGTGAGCTTGACTGTGGTCAACAACCCACACTGTAAAGAACTTTGGTTCTCCTAAAATTAATGAAAGGCTTATATACCTTAGTATTAGTTTGAGGGATTTTAGTTAATTAAGTCTCATCATACATGGTTGGCATACATTGGTATGCATCTTATATCTATTACATAAATATAAGCATACAAATATGGTATAGTTATAGACTTTACTACATTGATCTCTTTGAGCAAAAAGGGAAATCAAAAGGTCAAACCTAGGTAATATGCATGGTTCAAACAAGTAAAAATAATTACATTATCTTCAAACTTGTTGGATCTCCATTCGGCCCATCTTGCTCCTTGATAGTGGTCTCAATTTCTATTTCTAATTCTAATCTAAGTAATCTAATTACATATTACAATTTAAAAAAGAAATACAAACCAAAAACAAGTGGTCGGGACATGAAAGTCCTCATTAGGCCGAAACATGCATTATGCTCAATCACATTGGGCCTTTTATCCATAACTATCTATCATGCCAATCATACACCCTTATATGCATTTCTAATGCATAAAGTAAAAACATATAATGGAATACTAACTTTGTTTCAACTCTTGAAACTTACTTTTGAGTTATTGTAATAATGTAATCAAATTAGAAACTTTTTCCATTTTGAAAACATTCATTTTAGGAAACCTTTTTGCATGCATGTGTTCTTGCCATAATTATCAATCCAATTGATTATTAATTGATTATTTAATTAATTAATCATATTAAATAATTAAAGAATCAATTTTGGGCTTAAAACAAAGGGTAGGCTGAAACCCACACTATAAACCCTAAAATATGTTCACACACAAACTAGTTTTGTGTCTATTGGACCATTTGGGCCTTTTGGAATGAGCCAAGCCCACTCCATCCCTTAAAACCCATTGATAAACTTAATTATAGTTTATAATATTTAATTTAAATCAGCTCCTTGGGCCCACCAAGTCATTCACTAATTTAAATCAAGTCCGTAAATATAATTATGCCCATTAAGTGGTTTTAATGAATGAAAATTAATCCAATTAATTCAAGGACCATTTTAATTAATCTAATTAATTAAAAACACATTAATATATCAGATATATCAGATTTAGAAGATTAAAAATCGTTTTAAACAAGAATTCACCAAGAACACAAATTTATCGAACTTTTCAACTAAACTAGTTTTCATGCAAAACTTGTTCAATTTTAATTTTGTTCGATCCTATGGCTTAATATCACATATTAAACACATAAATTATCATCAAAATAATTTTAGAGTGGATCAATAAAAATTTAATTTATAACATCCCCTAAACTTTATTAAAATATAAAAGCCATTCACGCCAAACACAATGATTTTTTTCTCAAAAGAATCATTTTTATTTTTCGTTTTATATATTTGATCACATACATCCAGAAATCAATATTTCTCATTCATGAACAATCAAATCTTATATTTTAAAGTTAATGAAATAAATAACTCAAAAATAAAAACTATTTTGCAAAATATAGAATTGTAGATTCATGGCAAAATTGTAGTTCTGATAACATATTGGGAATTATCGGTTTCATGCATCTCATACATAAGCATAATTAAAAATTTTTTAACCAATAGATCTGATCTTGCCATGAATTTACAATATACATATTAATGAGAATAAGAAAAATCACCTTTGATTTTTGTTGAACAATTGATTTTCCTTCTCACTTGGTTGTCGCAAACCACAGTGTCCAAAATTAAACACCTCCAATTAGTAATCCATACTAGAGAAAGATTGAATGAACCAAAAATGGAGGAATACAAGGGCTGGGAAAAATCCCTTGATGCTATCAAGGGGGGTGGCAGCTAGGGTTGAGAGAGTGAGAGAATGTTTCTTTTCTCTTAATATTCACTTAACCCTAAAATCCCTACCACTTAGATTTTTATAGTTAGGTTAAAAATCCAACATTATAATAGAGTGAGAGAATTTTTAGATATTAACATATTTGCATGCAATAGACATCTCACATCATTCATTTATTAATGTTATGTTTAAATACATGAGTTTGTAAATCTTAAATTAATGAATGAAGTCCTAGATATTATAAATAGAGTGCAAACGTAATCATGAAGGTGTTCATGATGTGAGATGTCTATTGCATGCAAATATGTTAATATCTAAATATCCATTGTCATAGAATTAACAAGATAGGACATTGTTAATTCGGACAGACTAGCACATGTTATGCTTCTTGAATGGTTCAAGCAGTGGTTCTCATAACTATGATTATGGAAGATAACCAAAGCTAACATGTGGATGCTTGTTAGAAGAACAAGTTCATTGGAGACCTGTAAAGAGAATCCTCACATGGATATTAAATCTATGCCAGTAAGGAATCTCTTTATAGCGGTTGTGCAAGTATCCTTAGACTTGAGATCACCAAAGTTATCTTAAGTAGCTAGTGGTATACTTTAACTCCATAACTGATTACTTCCAACTGGGAGTGAACATAGTTAGGAGATTGGGTATATCATGACCCACTTGAAGAAAGTCGAGTGACTGACAAAGGATTCACCATCCCAGATTTAATAAGGGAAGTTATCTCGCATGATTCTATAATTTCCTTGTTCAGAGAATCTTTGGCCAAAGTAAAATGCCAAGATGGATAGAGATCCATGGAGGGCATTTTGGGAAAAATAGTTAAATTAATAGAATATACATAATTAGATTTATATGAGTTGACAGAAATCCATACTCAGAATCTAATTGAGATAAGAGTGGTGAAAGGAGTAATTGCACGGTAACTGTTTCTATGGAAGGGTATAGTCAAACCACATGACTTTCCTGACATTTGGGTAGTCATGATGTCTAGCTAGAGGCCAATCATGACTTGTATAATGATGTATCTAAAATATCAATGGGGATTGATAAAATGATTTGAAGGAGTTTAAATCATGTGAGTTTTGGATAGAACTCACAATTCCACATTATACTGCCAATATGGACAGGAACCCAATAGGTCACACACATATAGAGAATAAAATGGTAACATGACAAGGATAATAATATTTGATATTATTTTGAGGGTAGAGAATTGAATAAGATAATAATTAATTAAAGAGTTTAATTAATTATGATCAAGTAAAATTATCCGCAGAACTTTTGAGAAATGTTCTGTAAATTGGACCTAATTGAAATAATGTATTTCATGATTGATTATTATTGTCTTATAAGTTTTATAGGACTACTATAAGTGTTATTGGACTGATATAATAATTAATAAGTCCATTGGAGGAGTTATAAAGGGGCCAGAGGAATGGAGCTGGTGTAGAAGTCCTTCTGTAGAGGGCCACACGCCAACTTCATACAGAAGGCCTTAATGGCCTATTTCTTGGACCAAATTAATTTATATATGTTACATAAGTGATATGGAACCTAAATATTTAATTTGGTTGGATTTGGAATCCATTTGGGTATTTAAATCCTATTAGTTGTACATAGGGCCTAGTTTATGGGTTTTGTGCATAGTCTTTTATGAAAAGGTTTAATTTGAATTTAATTAAGCCCAAATGATTATAATTAATTCTAGAGGACAAATTAATAATTATCTAGCAATTTTGAAGAGCCCAATCTCATTAGAAGTTGGAATTTTAACCTGACTATAAAAGTCCAACTAATGAGGAATTAGGGTTAAGTGATTAAACACATAAAAAAGTCTTATTCTTCTATTCTCTCTCTCCCTTTTGGCGCCGCTCCCTTGCTAGCTCTAGGGTTTTTTGGCCACTCCTTGTTCTACACCAATTTTTGGTTTAATTTATCCTTCTCTAGTGTGGATTACTCATTGGAGGTGTTCGATTTTGGACACTGTGGTTTGCGACAACCCAGTGCGAAGTAAAATCAATTGTTCAACAAAAATCAATGGTAATTTTTCTTATTCTCATATAGTTATATTGTATATTCATGGAAAGGTCAGTAATATTGGTTAAAAATTTTAAAATTCCACTTATGTATGCGATGCATGTAACCGATAAATTCAAACATGGTATCAGAGCCTCGGTTTTGCCATGGATATGCAATTCTATATTTTTCTGCGGAATAATTTTTTGTTTTATTTTGAGTTATCTATTTCAATAACTTTAAACTATCAGATTTAATTTTTCATGAATGAGAAATATTGATTTGTGGTTGTATGTGTGATCAAATAAATTTGACGAAAACAAAAACGGAACTTTTGAAGAAAAGTAACTAGGGTTTTGCGTGAAACCCAAGTAATTTTAAGGGGCTGTTCTAATTTAATTTCTTATGGATCCATTAAAACTTCATTTATATGATATTATATGTTTTTAATGTTTGATATTAAGCTGTAGGATCGAATGGAATTAAAATCAAACAAGTTTTGCATGAAAACTAGTTTAGTCAAAAAGTTCGATAAATTGGTGTTCTTCGTGTGTTCTTAATGTGTTCTTATTTAGAACGACTTTTAATCTTCTAAATCTGATATATATGATATATTAAAGTGTTTTTAATTAATTGGATTAATTAAAATGGGCCTTAAATTAATTTTATTAATTTTAATTCATTAAAACCACTTAATGGGCTTAATTATGTTTACGGACTTGGTTTAAATTAGTGAATGACTTGGTGGACCCAAGGAGATGATTTAAATTAAATATTACAAACATTAATTAAGTTTATTAATGGGTTTTAAGGGCTGGAGTTGGCTTGGCTCATTCCAAAAGGCCCAAATGGTCCAAAAGACACAAAACTAGTTTGTGTGTGAACACATATAGGGTTTTCTTTTGTGGGTTTCGGCCTACACTTGATTATAAGCCACAAATTGATTATTTTAATTATTTAATATGATTAATTAATTGAATAATAAATTTATAATTAATTAATAATCAATCGAATTGATTATTAAGGCAAGAACACATGCATGCAAAAAGGTTTCCTAAAATGAAAGTTTCCAAAATGGAAAAGTTTCCTAATTTGATCAAATCATTAAAATAACTCAAAATATTGTTTCAAAGGTTGAAAAAAAGTTAGTAATCCATTTCTTTATGCATTAGAAAGGCATATAAGGGTGTATGATTGGCATGATGGATAGTTATGGACAAAGCCCAATGTAATTGAGCATTATGCATGTTTTGGCCCAATGAGGACATTCATGTCCTGGCCACTTGTTTTTGGTTTTTATTTCATTTCAAATTGTAATATGTAATTAGATTACTTAGATTAGAATTATAAATAGAGATGAAGACCTTTTTCAAGGAGCAAGATGGGTCGAATGGATATCCAACAAGCTTGAAGATAATGTAATTATTTTTCTTGTTTGAATCATGCATACTACCTAGGTGTGACCTTTTGATTTCCCTCTTGGCTCAGAGAAATCAATGTAGTAAAGTCCATAACTATACCATATTTGTATGCTTATATTTATGTGATAGATATAGGATGCATACCAATGTATGCCAACCATGTATGATGAGACTTAATTAACTAAAACCCTCAAAAAAATACTAAGGTATATAAGCCTTCCATTAATTTGAGGAGAACCAGAGTTCTTTATAGTGTGGGTTGTTGACCACAGTCAAGCTCACATTATATCGAATATGTTCAAATCTAATTAAATGGGTCATCTTAGCTAGCCCATTAGCTTGTTGACCACAGTCAAGGCTAATGGTTCTAGAGGTAAGATTAGGGAATGCATATATGATATGCATACATCAAGAGTTGATAACCTAATGATCCAATAGTTGTGTAGAGACAAAATTGGTATAGAGATACCTACCTTTTAAGGGTATGGAGTTTGGCTTGTTGACCACAGTCAAGGTCAAATTACATATCAAGGATTGGATATTGGCTCACTATGAAAGCCATCGGGTTTTCTTGGATTATATAGTAAGGGCTATTAATTCGTAATAAAATAGTGGGAGTAAATGGATTAATTAAAGACCTTATTAATGCATACATATATATGAACATACTCTCATATCTTTTCTTTTTCACATTTAGGTCATCATCATGAGCACATCAAACATTAATATACGATCAATCTTGGATAACAAGCTGGTTGGCAGGAACTATTCTAACTGGATCAGGCAAGTGAGAATTGTTCTCAGAGCTGAAAAGATCCACTATGTCTTCGATAAAGATCCACCACCACTTCAATCAGATGATGTCGTTGATGAGATCAAAGGCATTTATCGAAAATACATGGAGGATAGTAAAGCAGTAGCATGTCTGATGCTGGGTGCTATGTCCTCGGAGCTTCAAAAGCAACATGAGATGATGGATGCTAGAACCATCGTTTTGCATCTAGAGGAGCTATATTCTGCTCAGGCTAGAACTGAGCAATATGAGATTGCTCGAGCTCTATTTAGCTGTAAAATGGTGGAAGGCACTTCAGCTGCTACTCATGCATTGAAGATGTATGGGTATATTGAGCATTTGAGTAGACTTAAGTATGTTATGGATAATGATCTATACATAGATTTAATCTTGTACTCGTTGGCTCTAAGTTATGCACCTTTCGTGCTTAACTTCAACATGAACAAGATCTAAGTATGCATTCCTGAGTTAATCAATATGCTCAAGACAGCTGATGGATGATTTAAGAAGGATCCAAAAGGTGTCATGGTTGTCACTTCTGCTAAAGGCAAGAAGCAGAAGAAGAAGAAGATAACCAAGGCGCAGCCAAAGAATGGTGGGATATCTAAGAAGAAGGTTGCCAAGAAAGAGAATCCTAAAGGAACTTGCTTCCATTGTGGAAAAGATGGTCATTAGAAGCGTAATTGCAAGGCCTATCTAGATTCTCTCAAGGAGAAGAAGCAAGCTGATGCTTCTACTTCAGGTATTCATATGATTGAAATTAATACTTATTCTATTGCTTCAAAACAATCTTGGGTATTAGATACCGGTTGTGGATCTCACTTATGTAATGATCTACAGGGGCTTAGAAGCTTTAGAAGAGTTGGAAAGGCAGAGATATGTTTGCAGTCAGCTACTGGATAGAACATCTCTACAACAGTTATGGGGACTTACTATTTGCCGCTTCCTAGTGGATTGGTACTGGAATTAAATATTTGTTATTATGTTCTAGCTTTGTCCAAAAGTATTATTCTTTCGGTTGTTTGATGAACGATTATGATATTTCTTTAAAGAACAAAGGTTGTTACATTTTTAAGAACAATATGTTTTATGCAAAAACTATCATTGAGAATGGTATATTTGTTCTTGATTTAATTAAGGAAGTATATAATGTGGATACCAAGAGAATGAAACATGATAATCTAAATACCTCATACTTATGGCATTGTCGTTTAGGCCATATAAATGAAAAACGCATGACAAAATTGCATAAGTCAGGTGATTTGGGATCATTTGATACATGCGAATCTTGTTTATTGGAAAAAATGACAAATGCTCCCTTTATTGGTAAAAGAGAATGAGCTAAAATGGTTTTGTACTTAATACAATCAGATGTATGTGGTCCAATGACTACACATGCCAGAGGAGGTTACTCCTACTTCATTACTTTCATAGATGATTATTCCAGGTTTGGATATATCTATCTAATGAAATATAAATCAGAAGCATTTGAAAAGTTCAAAGAATTCAAACATGGAGTAGAGAAACAACTTGGCAAAAGTATTAAAATACTTATATCAGATCGAGGTGGAGAATAATTAAGCCAAGAGTTTCAGGATTATCTTAGAGATAGTGGAATTTTATCTCAATGGACTCCACCATATACACCACAAGACAATGGTGTATCTGAAAGGAGAAATCAAACAATGATGAGCCGAGTGGACTTGCCTAAGTCCTTTTGGGGATATACACTAGAAACTACTGTTTATGTGTTAAACAGAGTTCCTAGTAAATCGGTTGATGTTACTCCATATGAGATATGGAATAACAAGAAACCCACGCTTTCTCATATGAAAGTATGGGGTTGTCCTGCTTATGTGAAGAGGACAATGTCAGACAAACTGGATGTTAAGTCTGACAAATGTTTATTTGTGGGATATCTAAAAGAAACGTTTGGATATTATTTCTATCATCCCTTAGAACAAAAGGTGTTTTTTTCAAGGCATGCTGTCTTCTTGGAAAGAGAATTTCTCCTACGAGAGGACAGTGGGAGTAAAATTGAACTTGGTGAAGTTCAAGACCCACAAATAAAAGAAGATCAATCGATTGAACCCGAAATTGAATTTCATAATGATGAGATTCAGTTGAACCTAATTACACACAAAATCCTAGAAGATATACTAGGATGCGTTCTATCCCTGTGAGATATGGATTTCACATTGATTCGGATAGAGGCATAACTGTAGTAGAGGATAATGAGCCTACAAGCTACCAAAAAGTTTTGAACAGTTCAGAACATGATTTATGGCTTAAGACTATGCAGTCTGAAATGGACTCCATGTATGAGAACAAAGTATGGACTTTAACTCAACCACCTGAAGGGATAAAACCCATAGGGTGCAAATGGGTCTTCAAAAAGAAGACTAACATGGAAGGTAATATAGTTACCTATAAAGCTCACTTAGTAGCAACAGGTTATTGTCAAAAAGAAGGTATTGACTATGACGAAACTTTTTCTCCTGTAGCGATGCTTAAGTCTATAAGAATAATTTTAGCCATTGCAGCTCATTATGATTATGAGATTGGCAAATGGATGTTAAGATAGCTTTCCTTAATGGAAATCTTACTAAGGATGTGTATATGACACAACCAGAATGATTCACATTAGGAAATGGCAAAAAGGTATGCAAGCTTCAAAGATCTATTTATGGATTGAAGCAAGCCTCTAGGAGCTAGAACATACGATTCAATGAGACAATCGAAGAGTTTGGTTTCTCACAGAATGAAGATGAACCTTGTGTGTATAAAAGGGTCAGTGGGAGTGCAATTGTCTTCCTAGTTCTATTTGTGGATGACATATTGATCATGGGAAATGACATTTCTCTTCTCCAATCTATTAAAATATGGTTATCCAAGCAATTCTCCATGAAAAACCTTGGAGAAGCATCCTATATTCTTGGAATAAGGATCTATAGAGATAGATCCAATAGGTTGCTAGGTCTTTCTCAGAGTACATATATAGATAAAGTATTGAAGAGGTTCAATATGAATCTCTCTAAGAAAGGATTTATACCCATGGTGCATGGGAAACACCTTTCTAAGTCTATGTGTCCGCAGACACTAAAGGATAGAGAGAGTATGAATAGAATACCATATGCGTCTGTTATTAGTTCTATCATGTATGCTATGTTATGTACACATCCATATGTAGCATTTGCTTTGAGTGTCACAATCAGATTCCAATCCAATTTTGGAGAGGAACATTGGACAGCTGTTAAGAATATCCTGAAGTACTTGAGAAGAACTAAGGATATACTCTTGGTATATGGAGAGGGCAGTTTGGAAGTAAAAGGGTATACAGATGCCTGCTTCCAATCTAACAAAGATGATTGTAAATCATAGTCTGGTTATGTGTTCGTAATGGGAGGAGGAGCAGTTAGTTGGAAAAGTTCCAAACAAGAAACAACTGCTGATTCCATGATAGAAGCTAAGTACATTGCTGCTTCAGAAGCAGCCAAAGAAGCAGTCTGGATCAAAAAGTTCATAACTAAACTAGGAGTGGTGCCTAGCATTGTTGATCCGATTCCTTTATATTGTGACAACAATGGAGCCATTGCGCAAGCAAAGGAACCACGGTCTCATCAGCGATCCAAGCATGTTCTCAGACGCTACCATCTAATAAGGGAAATAATAGCTAGAAATGATGTGAAAATAGAAAGGGTTCCAACAGAAGACAATGTGGCGGATCCCCTCACTAAAGCACTTTCACAGATTAAGCATGATCACCATATAAATAGCATGGGTCTGAGACATATGAGTGATTGGCTCTAGTTCAAGTGGGATATTGCTAGAGAGTATGCCCTAGAGCCCATGTAATAGGGTTGTTTTTCATATGTATAAAATTTATATTCATAATAAAAGGTATCATTCATTTATTAATGCTATGTTTAAATACATGAGTTTGTAAATCTTAAATTAATGAATGAAGTCCTAGATATTATAAACACAATGCAAAGGTAATCATGAAGGTGTTCATGATGTGAGATGTCTATTGCATGCAAATGTGTTAATATCTAAATATCCTTAGTCATAGAATTAACAAGATAGGACATTATTATTTCGAATAGACTAACACATGTTATGCTTCTTGAATGGTTCAAGCAGTGGTTCTCATAACTGTGATTATGGAAGATAATCAAAGCTAACATGTGGATGCTTTTTAGAAGAACAAGTTCATTGGAGACCTGCAAAGAGAATCCTCACATGGATATTAAATTTATGTCAGTGAGGAATCTCTTCATAGCGGTTGTGCAAGTATCCTTAGACTTGAGATCACCAAAGTTATCTTAAGTAGCAAGTGGTATACTTTGATTCCATAACTGATTACTTTCAACTGGGAGTGAACATAGTTTGGAGATTGGGTATATCGTGACCTACTTAAAGATAGTTGAGTGATTGACAAAGGATTCACCATCCCAGATTTAATAAGGGAAGTTATCTCGCATAATTCTATAATTACCTTGTTCAGAGATCCATGGAGGGCATTTTGGGAACAATGGTTAAATTAATAGAATATACATAATTAGATTTATATGAGTTGACAAAAATCCATACTCAGAATCTAATTGAGATAAGAGTGGTGAAAGGAGTAATTGCATGGTAACTTTCTCTATGAAAGGGTATAGTCAAAACACATGACTTTCCTAACATTTGGGTAGTCATGATGCCTAGCTAGAGGCCAATCATGACTTGTATAATGATATATCAAAAATATCAATGGGGATTGATAAAATGATTTGAAGGAGTTTGAATCATGTGAGTTTTGGATAGAACTAACAATTACACATTATACTGCCAACATGGACAGGAACCCAATAGGTCACACATATATAGATAAAAGGATAAAATGGTAAAATGACAAGGATAAAAATATTTGATATTATTATGAGGGTAGAGAAGTGAATAAGATAATAATTAATTAAAGAGTTTAATTAATTATGATCAAGTAAAATTATCCGCGGAACTTTTGAGAAATGTTCTATAAATTGGACCTAATTGAAATAATGTATTTCATGATTGGTTATTATTGTCTTATAAGTGTTATAAGACTACTCTAAGTTTTATTGGACTGATATAATAATTAATAAGTCCATTGGAGGAGTTATAAAGGGGCCAGAGGAATGGAGCTGGTGTGGAAGCCCTTCTATAGAGGGCCACATGCCAACTCCATACAGAAGGCCCTAATGGCCTATTTCTTGGACAAAATTTATTTATATATATTAAATAAGTGTTATGGAACCTACATATTTAATTTGGTTGGATTTGGAATGCATTTGGGTATTTAAATCCAATTAGTTGTACAAAGGGCCTAGTTTGTGGGTTTTATGCATAGTATTTTATGAAAAGGTTTTATTTGGATTTAATTAAGCCCAAATGATTATAATTAATTCCAGAGACCCAATTAATAATTCTCCAACAATTTTAAAGAGCACAATCTCATTAGAAGTTGGAATTTTAACCTGACTGTAAAAGTCCAACTAATGAGGAATTAGGGTTAAGTGATTAAACATATAAAAAAGTCTTATTCTTCTATTCTCTCTCTCCCTTTTTGTGCCACTCCCTTGCTAGCTCTAGGGTTTTTTGGCCACTCCTTGTTCTACACCAATTTTTGGTTCAATTTATCCTTCTTTAGTGTGGATTACTCATTGGAGGTGTTTGATTTTGGACACTGTGGTTTGCGACAACCCGATGCAAAGTAAAATCAACTGTTCAACAAAAATCAAAGGTGATTTTTCTTATTCTCATATAGTTATATTGTATATTTATGGCAAGGTCAGTAATATTGGTTAAAAATTTTAAAATTTTGCTTATGTATGTGATGCATGTAACCGATAAATTCCAACAATTAGTTCAAAGAATTTTTTCCACTTGAATTTGTTAGCTAATTTTGCTACTACAAAACAAAATGGAAACACAAACCCTAAGTTAAACTATGGCCAACCCCATAAAATCTACTGTTATGAAACAATAGACATAGGAAAAGGAACTTACTCAGCCTAAAAAAGCTTAATAAGCTAACCACTGAACAAGAAAATACAAGATTAAAACAAAAATATGCTAAAAAGTAATCTATTAAGAAATAAGAATAGGGATTAAGTTATCAATTTGAAATAAACATGGAGTTCTTGAGCTGCCACGAGATGGAGCAAGGAATGTCTCCAACATGAACACCATTACCATCAAAAACTTTTTTATCCCCTAAATGAAAACATTTAAAACACAATTTTCTAAAAAGTAACTATAAAAGAAAAATGGTTTAGCAATTCTAAACATTCCCCTATATAGCTCGCAAGCAATTTAGAAAAAAAGATCAATAATATAAATTATTAATTCAATCCTCTCGTGTTGCAAAAATCAATAAAATTATGCATAATAATTATGGAAAAAGCTTTTGGTATGTGCACTTTTATGGTATTGCAGGGGCATTTTCAGCCTTGATCAAGATGACCAAGATATAATAACGGGTTAAAAATACCTCTAATTATGGAAGATATAAGTGTGACGAAACAAGTGTTGTTTAAATTATGATGATGCAATGGTCCTGCAAAACTTTTATACATTTATAATCAATTATAAAATGAAAATGAAAGTTTCCAGCAAATTGATTATGGCTAAGTATTTTATCGTAAACTTTATATCAATTTAATTGACATTAATCTTTAAATTCACAAAATGTTTTTGAAGATCATGATATCATTCTAGTTTCGTTTAGAAAAAACTGCATGCTATCTAATACTAAAATATAGAAACAATAATTAAGAACTTTATTTTAAGGGATGCTCTAAGTTGGTGAGGTTAATTGATGATCAATACATAGCTATGACATTAATAAATTAACTGATGATCCTAATAAAATTTGCAAATGGGTTTATATGAATATTAAATTTTGCAGCAAGAAATCACCAGTACAACCAAGTAAAGCAATAAAAGTAATAGAATTGCAGCAAGAACAAAGTATGCCAAATCCTTTCTCGTATGTAACCAAGCATTTTTACTAAACAACAAAATGCTCGAAGCCTTGCCATATGAAGTCATTATGCCCCATTTCACTAGCGAATTGTAAAATTAAGAGCAAAATGAACAAAATGGAAAGTGCTTAAAGAGTTAAGGGTTTTTTTAGCTTTAACTGTTATCAATATTTCTTAGTGTTCAACCTTTGTGTGTAGATAGGACTAAACTCAAGCAATTATAAATTATAATTACTATATGAAGATATGACAATAGGCTAGCTTACAAACAGTTTGCCAATGATCATAGGTCATGGTCTCACATTAGAACTAGAAATAATAGTCGCCAAAATCAAAAGAAAATGCCAAACAGAACACATTTTACCTCATACATAAGATTAACAACTTCAGAATTATCCCGTAGCAGATCATATAGTTCCTTCTTTAGCCTAGCATTTATCCCCCACAAATGCTGAGTCATTCTTTCCTCATCAAAACATCAAAACACATTGAGAAGGGGATCTATGGAACTCGACTCATACTCCATATTGTACATTTCTTAGACCCGATGGTGCTGAGATATGTATTGGATATGGTGCCTCATTTCCTCAGAAACCCTTTCTATAGAAGCCTAAGTGGACAATCAAAACACTCAGTTTTGAAATAGTTGTAGAACGTCTCCAATAGAGGGCTATCAAATTGCAAAAGCCACACTAGCTATGTCTTTCTCTAGATAAACTAATTGAAAGCAATTTATTTAATAATCTAATTAAGAACATTTTTGAAGGCAAACAAAGTTGGAGTCCCACTTTTTTAAGCCATTAACCACCGTATTTGGTATCTTTCAACAACGGGATTAGAGCCCCTTATTAGAAAATAGTAGGATTTAAGATTTTACAACCTGATTAAGTTCCCTTGGTTGTTGGTACATATTTAACGATCAGATTTTAATCCCTTCACTAAATTTTGGTCGTTAAAAATCAAATTTATTATAATGATCTAATATATATATAAATTTAAAAAAATTCAAAAATTAAGGGGGGCAATTGCCCTCCTTTCTCTTCAAGTGACATCACCACTAATGGTACATCATAATATATAGCATCATAAGTTGATGTTTATTGGTAAATTAGGCATAAAATGAGCAATACTAAGATAAATAAATACACCATGATTTATTTGAGCTCATAAGGACATGTAGACATAATGGTTAGTATGTGAACATAATGATATACATATATGTAACAATGAGTTATTAAGGTAAAATAGATGTATGCCAACATATAAATACATAAAATGATATTAGTGATGTATATGACATGAGAATGAATTAACAAACACATGACATATATGAGTACTTAATGAGGCCAAATGGTATCCCATGTGATAATGTCATGTTTTCAACATGTTTAAATGTTATGTATAATGTATGTTTTGATTTCATATGTAACATTGATGAATTTATAAAGAATAAGTATGTATGATATGATACATAAGGGAAATAACATCAAGCTTGGTGTAAAAATATGACATAAGGTGAAATAATTAGTTATCCTTAGTGTATAGTAGGTAATCCATGATCCTAAGATATAATGGCTAGCCATAGGGACCCATATACTACGGCAGCACCATGAGATCAAATTTCTACTAAGGGTTGGCTATGCTCAAGTAGTTACCTTATACATACTAAGGGATGGATACGTTTAAGTAATCACCTCACATATAGTCATGTAGAATATCTATACAATCACATAGTGCTCATTTCGTATACACAGTTCAAGGATTTCCACCGATCACCACCAGGGGAAAAATTATAAATATGCAAGAAAGTAAGGATCAAATGGTAAATTATGCGCAAATTATGTCATAAAGGTGATTAAATAAGAAATGATGCAAAAAATGTGATTAATAAGTTTAGAAAAGGTAAAATTGTAATTATGCAAAAGAATAGCAATTAACTAATAAATTTTGCATAAAAGATATCATAAATGTGATTAAATAAGAAATAATATGAAAAGCATGATGAATAGTTTCAAAAAGGGTATAAATATATTTGCACAATAAACCTGGGGTAAAATCATAATTTGGCATCAAGAATATGGTTAAAAAGGTTAAAATAGTCAAATAAGGCAAACAGGGCAAAATTGTAAATAATAAAAAGTTAGGGACAAAAATATATTTTACCACTTCATGGGTAAGCATAACAACCAAAATGTAAATTTTCCACTTAAAATGAAATGAAAGTCAAAGAAAGCAAACAGGATCAAAATTAAGGTCAAAAAGGTCAAATATGATGAATAAAAAGTTAGGGACCTAATTATAATTTTACATTTAAGTAAGAATTATGTAGGATTTAATAATAAAAATAAATATAAAAATAATTAAGTAGTGAATTTAGACAATAAGAGAAGGTAAATAAATTAAATAAATAAAAAGTAACAATAAAGGGGTAAAACTGTAATTTAGTAAAAATAATTTTATTAAATGAAATTGTGTGTAGTTGTATCCACCACTAGACAACAACATTACTTAATGCATGGTTTGTTGATTGTGCATAGGGACAAGTAACTAGGGACATGATAAAGGCGTAATGGGATGGCATGTACATGTGATGCTTTGAGGACGTAGAAATTAGATATTTTATGTATTAGGCTTTTGAATACTTGTAATGTATTATGATATATTATGACTGCTATTTGATAGTGAATATATATATCTATATGTGTGTGTGTGGGGGGGGGGGTGCATGTGCATTAAGGTATGCATGATTGGTGAAATTACAATTGTGTTGCGATGATGATATTAGAAGTGTTATGAATGCTTTGGAGTATTGGAGGTGCAATTTTCCTTTTGTGAGTGTTAATTTTCCATTCCGCATGCTTGGGTAGCATGGTTTATAAGCCATTATGCTGTCGAAAATTATACCAAATGAATAGTAACCTCGTAATGCTAGTATGAAAACAGAATCAAAAGGTTAAGTTAAGCTATTAACCAACAGTGATAAAGGGTAATTAGATTAGTAACTGTATGACATCATAAATAATAATACACAGTGTATGAAAATGATAGACAAAAGTAGGGTGCTACATTAAGTGGCATCATAGCAGGTTTAGGAGATCCTAAGATCGGAGTAAACCCATAAGTACGAATGAAATATGAATCGATGCATGTATATGCCATAAAGAAATAAGGGAATTTGATGTTGAAACTTATATGTCCTTTTTATGTACTTTAAGTGATAATCATGACTTTTTCTTCACGGTGAACGATTGAGATAGCGAGTGATGCTGAGAGTAGGGCCACAATCAATCCAGTAGTTAAGGATATGATTCCTACTATTCAGTCTTGCCAGCCTAGCTAGCAATAGTATATACCGCCACCAGCTCTACAGGCACTTATTTAGCTACACATGCACCCCACACTCAGACAGTCATACATCATATAGTATACCTATGTAATAACCACTTATACAGCGATACATCATACAGTATATTCATACAGCCCATACAGTATATTCATATAGCCTCTTTTATTTTTTACACAGATGGTGATAGATCTATTATATCTGTGATTGTAACCCCTATCTCCCCCAGAGTCACAACATTAATCACTTAGTAAATCCACACTACAACAGTTGAAAAAAATTACGGGCTAAAGAATTTTGTGGTTAGATTTCATCAAAGACTAAGATTATGATTGTTTAATCGACTACTATTCTAATAAGACAAACATAGTAGCTAATTCACTTAGTAGAAAACACTTAGCAATTTTAAAGATTATGAATGCCAAGTTGACTACAGCTCAAAACAAAACACTTGTAGCTGAATTACAGCTTAAACCCAGTTGGTTATAAGTAGGTAAAGATAATATAGAGATAAGATGAACACTTAGCTTCTATTATCTCGCAAATACAATTAGGAAAAGACAATGAGTTCTCCTCTGGTAGAGATTACATGGTATTCCTTCTTCCATTATCTCAAACAAAAATCTTCGATTTATATCCTAATTTTAAAAGAAAGCTTCAAGAAAAATTTGGAACTCGCTTGGATTGCAAAATTGCTTCCTATCCACAAATAGATGGAAAGTCGAGTGACTGGTACAAATACTAAAAGGTATGCTAAGAGGTCATTCTAAAGTTGGGCGGCAATATGGGAGAAATATCTACCATTAGTAAAGTTTGTAGATAATAATAATAGCTATCAGTTCAGTGTCTGAAAGGCACCATTTGAAGTATCACATGGAAAGAAATGTAAAACTTCCTTATGTTAGACCGAACTTAATGAAAGCCAGTTTATATAACATAATTTAATCAAGGAACCAAATGAAGTTCAACTTCAACTAGATTAGTCATATGATGAAAAACTAGTGAGAACTATAGCCAGAGAAGTTAGATAGTTGAGACAAAAACAAGTACAATTCATTAAAGTACTCTAGACGCATCATAATGGGGAAAAGGCAACCTGAGAATTTGAGAAAATCATGAAATAGCAATATCCATGGCCTCTTTATATAGGTAAATTTTAAGGATAAGATTTTTATTAGTGAAGGAGAAATCTAACACCCCAAAATTTGTATCTAGCATACATAGTACATTATTTTTTGGAGTGATTAAGTAGAATAGTACAGAAAAATTTGAAAATGCATAAGTGTTAAACGTGCTCAACCTAGAGAAATACTATGTTGGGTGACCTGGAAGGAAGTTTCACTTAATTACCAAATGATAAAATAAGTGTTAAATGGAGTCTAATGATGCAATTTGAGAAGAAATTGAGCTCATATAAGTCCCAAAAATAAATAGTAAAGGATTTGCTTAATACCATAGAAAGGGTTGATCAAAAGTTTGATCAAGTCTTAAAATATTCCAAAAATCTCCAAAATTTATTTTGATCACATAGACCTATTAGAAATAGCATAAATAAACTATTGGAAGTGAAGATTTATTTTTCTAGCAGTTTTAAAATTTTAAGTTTTAGATTGGCTGATTTTTCCTCTGGAGTCAAAAGTATACCAAAACAATATCATAATGACTTGAAATTTCAACCATGGACTTTTACATATGTTATTGCATGCAAGAACTTTTAGAGCATTATAACAAGTGGACCATTAGTTTCAAAAAAATGACGAAAATCAAGGTTAAATTAATCAGTGGGCTTAAATGCCATATTTAATTTATCTAAGGATATAATTATCATTAGAAAATAATCCATGATCACCTACATGCATAGGTACTTCATAAAGAAGTGTAAAAACCATTGAAAGCTTGATAAGTGGCTTAAAATAAGCCACTAGATTAAATAGTAAGTGGAGGAGTCTTGACCATTTGTTTGGTAGACTTAAGGGCAAGCTAGAGCGGTCTAGAATCCTCTATATTTTTGCAAATAAATTTGCCATTTCCCTTTTTCTTCCTCCTAAAACCAAAATGCCACCCATTTTTACCTTCCCACCATTTTATTCTCACTTCTCTCAACTCCCACCAAATCTTAAGCCCAAATTTTATCTATATACAATAGAGAACATAGCCCAAATTTAGGCTTAAGATTTGGTGGGAGTTGAGAGAAGTGAGAAGAAAATGGTGGGAAGGCAGAAATGGATGACATTTTAGTTTTAGAAGGAAGAAAAGGGAAAATGATAGATTTTTAAGCAGAAATATAGAGGATTCTAGACCTCTTTAGATTGTTCTTAAGTCCACCAAATCATGGGTGAAGATTCCTCCATTTACTATTTAATCTAATGGCTTATTTTTTTAAGCCACTTGTCAAGCTCTCATTGGTTTCTACACTTCTTTATGCAATACTTATTCATGTAGGTGATCACGGCTTATTTCCTAATGAAAATTATGCCCTTAGATTAATCAAATATATATGGCATTTAACCTACTAATTAATTTAACCTCGATTTTTCACCATTTTGCTAAAATCGATGTTCCACTAGTTAGAAATCTCTAAATTTTTTCCCAATGTACACTAACATATGCAAAAGCATGTGGTTTAAATTTTAATTCATTATAACATCATTTTGATATACTTTTGCCTCCGAAGGAAAAATCAACCAGTTCAAAATTCAAAATTCTGAAACTACCAAAAAGAAGTTTTTATTTCCAATAGCTTATTTGTGTTATTTCTAATGGTTTTATGTGATTGGAATCATTTTTGGAGTTTTTTGAAAAATTTTAAGACTCGATCAAACTTTTTATCGACCCTTTATATGGTATTGAGTAAATCCTTTGATGTTTATTTTAGGGGCCTATGTGAGCTCAATTTCTTTTCAAATTGAACCACTGGACTCCATTTAACACCTATTTTATCATCTAGTAATTAAGTAAAACTTTCTGCTAGATGATCCATCCTAGTATTTTTCTAGGCTGAGCATGTTTAACAGTTATAGACTTTCTAAATTTTATGTACTATTCTATTGTAATCACTTTAAAAACTATCCTAAGGTTACTGCCCATGCTCTAGAATGTAGCATGTAAGTCAGATACAAATTTTAGGGTGTTACATATGTTGTTCTTAGAGTATTGGAGATGGAGGTCAAACATTGGGAGTGTGATTTTGATACTTGCAGGTTTGGGTAGCATAAATTTTGTAGTCGTTATGCTATCCAAATTTTTACTAAATAAATAGTAAAATTTAATTCTAAAGTTAAATTGGAAATTGAATGCCAAACTAAAACTAGAAATCATCATTAGTAAAGAATTAATAGATATGAATTCACCATGCAATATCATTATTAGTAGCACATTGGTGTTCAACCCTCAGTTTGGGCATAGGATGTCGCATGGAAGGGGGAAAACATTGAAAAAAAAGAGGTTACAGTCTTGAGACATAAGGATTAGTTTATGCTTCTAAGAACATAAGAACTTACACACATATATTTCTCTCAACACACATGACCTTTCAAAGTTTATAATCATGAAGATCATTGGTTGGAAGCTCGAAATGCATTCTTCTAGAGTCACAGAAATTCATTCTACCTGAGCATAATATTCTAAACTTTTTTTATCTCTTTATATTTTTTCCATGAGATTGCTAAAATTAAATGATCTTATCAAATTGTACTAGGATTGGTAAATTTGTGCTTAAATGAAGAATTTGGACTTAGGTCATGGTTGGTAGGTATTTCTTAACAGCTATGACTTTAGGCAAGCTTTAGTTAATCGGGCTTAAGAGTTAACCCATATGGGGCAGGTATGAGTTTAGGCAAGCTTTAGTTTACCAGTCATAAGGTCGTGCAAATTGTCAAAAATCAAATTTCTTGGATAACTCAAGGCAGGCAAAAAAAGGTTACTGGTCATGAGGTGCACTAATTTCGTAAAAATTTTAGTCTAGAAAAATTTACACTAATAGGTAGCACTTAAAGTCATAGCTGTTAGGTTTTACCTACCCACTGTGAGATATTAAAATTGTATAAAAAAACTAAAGGCTCATAGCTGTGAGGATGTAACAATGTTACTTAGCGTATTTTTTGTTTGACTGCGTGCAGGGACATGTAAATTGAATTTGAACTAAGGAAGATAAAGTTGCATGTACATATGAAGACTTTTTGATATGTACTTTTGTGTATATATGCTTTCGATCATTCAAAACTTTATGTAAATATTATGACATGTAATGAACATAAAATATTAGTAAATTTGATGATATATATATATATATGTGATGTATGTTGTGTGAACGATTTGTGGGTTGATATTAGAAGTGTTGGGAATGTTGTTGGAGCATTGGAGGTGGAGGTTGCTATTTGGGAGTGTGAATTTGCACTTTTAAAGGTTTGGGTAGCATGAATTATAAGCCATTATGCTGCCAAAATTTATACCAAATGAATAGTAACTTAGTGACAGCAAAATGGATTTAAGAATGGGACGGTAAATAAGCAACTAAATTAGGTTAAATTAATGATAGAATATCACTAATAATATTTCATATTGTACGAAAGTATGAATGAACATGGGGTGTCACAAAGGAATTCCTACCCGCTATGAGTTTTGCCCAGTATTTATTATTGGACTTCATTCGTGGCAAGTTCTAGCTTCTATAATTCATATAGTTTTAATTCTTTCCATAATATTTCTTTGTCGTTATTTTTGCTTTAGGTTTTTCTTTATAGAACAGTTTATTTTGACATCATGTAATCTTTATTTTGACATTAGTTTAGATTTGAAATACTTATTTGTTCATAGAATCATATATTTAGTTTACAAATTCTTTAGTTAAACTTTAAAGAAGGCATTAGGAGTTGAAGTTTTAAAGATCTTTCATATTTGTAATGAAGATCACTATCCTTTTCTTATTTCATTTCTTTATTAAAGAGATCAATAGTGAGTAATGTTTGTTTTTGTTAAGGGATCTTTGAATTCCCATATTCCTAATGCGTTGACTCTATTTTTCATATATTAAATATATTTGGTTGTTCTGTTTCTTAGGTTCATCTCTACATCTAAATAATTGTTTGATTTTACTTTCAATTTTTTTTGGAATGATAATAGAATGTTAGATCTTAATGCTTGATTTGAATGTATATGCTCTATTCTTATATTTCCTGCATTTAGATTACTTAATGATTTCAGAATTAAGGATTTGTAACCCATGTGTAGATTACATATGGTTTGGGTGTTGTTAGGAAATAGATGGATTTTTTATGAATGGCTCTGAAATAGGAATTTATCTTAAACCTAGGAATTGGGTGACCAATGTTTTTGCTAAAAGTAGGTTGGCTCCAAAGTGGAAAGCTTTTTTATTAGAGTAGTGCTGTCAAAATGGGAACTTTGGCATAGATGGGTCATGAACAACTAGAATATCTTATCTTTATTAGAATCTTTTACATAAGGGTATAGGGAGGATAAGTGTAAGGCCCCTAACATGACCCTAATTTAATTTGCATATTATTGTAATTAAGTAAGGGGGTAAATTAACATGTTATTATGTTAATTGCATGAAAATATAATAAAAGAGTATGGTTTAATGTTAATTAAGGATGCAATTGAGGATAAAGGTATTAAGTTGGGGTTAATTGGTATTTTCGGCATTTTGGTGGCCAATTGTGTAGAGAAGCATTTAATTCAAGGTTAAATTGAAAGAATGCTTAAATGGATAGGTTAATGTTTAAAAAGGAATTAGTGGAGGGGTTAAAGTCTAACATGCATAAAGGCTTGTGGCATTTGTGTGACATGCAAATGATGAAGGACTAAAGAGGAGATTGTCATGTGGGTATAAAAGGTTTGGGTTAGAGAATTTGATTGTGAGAATCGGCATTTGTGGAGAGCAAAACCAGAAATTCATTTTCTTCTTCCTCTTTGATTTCCATAGATTTATCTCAAGCATTTAGATGTTAATGGTGCATGTTGGTTAATCAAGAGTTTAAGCCCCTAAGCTAAGGTAATTAAACTCTCATTTTAACACTTCATCATCACCATCTTCTTCTTCATTTTCTGTTGACTGAGAATATGTCATTTGCTGGAAATGTATGTTCATGGTGATGGTATTTATGAAGGAGAAGAGGAAGGAAGAAGGATCAAAGGAAAGGGAATTGATAGAGGTTGAAGACATTGGGTTTATCAGCCAAGGTATGGGAATTTAGGCCATTCATATTGCATGTAAAAATGGATTACTGGAAGTGAATAGAATTTACGAAATTGAATTTACGTTTTTCTGGAAGTTTATCGTTGAAAGGTTGAAGAAGACAGACTTGCCGAGTCGTGAACATCAGTCCGACTCGTGAAGCTCTTCACGAGTCGTGAAGTCGAGTCTTTCTTCTTCACTCGTGAGCTTCTTCATGAGTCGTGAAGTCAGCTTTTCTTTCTCACTCGTGAGCCACTTCACGAGTCGTGAAGTATAGTTCCTTCTCCACTCGTGAGCCCCTTCACGAGTCGTGAGAATCACCTTATTTGCTTCACTCGTGAATCCCTTCGCGAGTCGAACTCCTCTTCACGACTGAATGACCTATCTTGAATGTTTTGCTCATAAGTTGAGTTATAGGACAGCAAATTGAGTGATTCTTTTTGCATTGAAAAATAGACTTCCATACCTATATTTCACATGAAGAAACCTAAGCTTAAATCTGTCTCTATGTACATGTAATCTATAGTTGAATCCGGACTAGTTTTCTAGACTACTCTATGTAACAGAAATGGCTAGTATGAACAGATTGTTGCTACACTTGATAATATGATTCTTTAATTGATTGAGACAGCTATTTGCTTATGTAATAGAAAGTTAAATGTATAATGCATGTAAAATGACAGTCAATGAAGGAATTGTATGCATACACATGCGTTCATTTGTGAATATGAATAAAGACTAGAAAGGAATTATCGAACCCATACATGTAAATCTTATGACATGTAAGTGCACCTTTTTATATGCACTTGTGATATGAAAAAGAGAATAATAGCATGACCTTGGCATGTGTACATGCCATATGAAAACATGTTGATATTTTGTATAGCACATGACTTGAATGATGATAAAGGTATATATATATGTGTTGGAAACATGCTCATAAAAATAAATCGACTATATGCGAATGTACCCACAGGTATGTACATTTATGATTATGTATATGAGTATATGAGCATGTATTTGCCTATGAGATAGAAGATGAATTAGCATGACTATGAACATGTGAAATGCTTAATGAGGGCATGATCAAGTCTATGATATGATGATTATATGTCATGCTTATATGATATGATGCAAATGATACAGTCATACAGATATAGATGAGCCAGATATATATATCTTGGCATATGAAATGTGCATGTATCTGATTGTGCACCAGAGAATTCACAGGTTGATAAGACTATGCATATGTGCAAACAGTATACTATGAATACAGTATTAAAAATGTGAATTGAACACGAATATAGTTCCGTCTGCGATAGAGTTTTAGATGTGGATAGATAGGCGCCTATAGAGAAATTGCAGCTGCCATAGTTGGCCCATTTGGATCCATAGTTTATGATCCCGTTTGGATCATGATCAGCCCCGTTTGGGTTGATAGGCTACCCCGTTTGGGTATGCTTGACCGGTCCATAGTACAGTTGGCCCCGTTTGGGTCTATAGATTCGATATCTTCGGATATCCCTCATTTGATACCATCGTGTATCCATAGTTCTCACATCCACTGATAAAGCTAAGGCAGGCTAAACGTTATTCATAGCAATGATTAAAAGTAAACAGTTAAAGTTATTTGACTAAAGATTGATATGTGGCTTATATTGTTGGTTAACCACAGGAATTATGCTTCAATTGAATATGTTCACATGGAATATTGCCATCTATATGAATTATGAAAAAGAAATATGTGTTTCTCTCTCTTGGGTACAATGCTTATGTACATGAGAATATGCTTATGCTTTAAAGTATATGTTATTGTGGCCATGTTATGTTGGACATGTTGATTATAGTATATGAACATATTGTGTATGTATGTTTTGATGGCCTTGTGTATGGCCATCCATCTGTAGATATTCCCCACTAAGCTTTATAGCTTAGCACGGGTTATTTATCCGTGTAGGTACCTTCTAGAAAGACTTTTGCTCAGGGACGTTTTCTGCATCAGGAAGGGCCAACCATCGACTTATAACCTTGATGTAGGATGTTTTTTTGTAATACAGCTATCATATGTTTTGTATAATGGCCAGTCATATTTTGATATGTATATAACCTATGTGGGATAATGTAACTCACTAGTAGTAAAGCTACGAAAGAACATGTGTGCATGTGATATGCATGAAGAAATATCCATATAGTTAGTATGCATGATATTAAGCATGAAATGAAAAAAAAAAAAACAGGAACAGACAGGTGGCATAAATAATAGTATATGAAATCGTATGGCATGATTAATGGCTAAGTGATGGTTAATTGAACATGTAGTATGAGCATGATTAATAGTATTCATGATCATGTGATAATAGGGTATTTGCATAAGGGGTGCTACAATTTTGGTATCAGAGCCTAGGTTTAGTCTTTTCTGGGTAAAGATGAACCTAGGATTCTATAGTATGATATAGTGATTGCTGGCCTGATGCAGAAGTCCCTGTTTTCTTATAGATCAAAGATGGAAAGCTCTAGAGATGCTTTGGAGGAATCGGCTGAAAGCAATAGGCCGGTTAGAACTAATCCTTCCAATGCTGGACCTTCATTCTCCAACCCAAATGAGGTCCCAGCAGCCATCCCTGCAGAAGCATTGTTAAAGATATCACAGGATATGGCTCAAATTCTTCAAAGAATGACAGCACCCAAAGCTCCAATCTCAGAAATTAGGAAGCATGGTGCTGAAGAGTTTCTAGGCACTAATCTGGAACAGTCTGAGGAAGCTGAATTTTGGCTGGAAAGACTAGAGAGAATTTTTGATGAAATCCACTGTCCAGTGGGTCATAAGGCATCTTGTGCTGTGTCCCTATTGCAAGGAGCAGCTTATGATTGGTGGAAGTTGGTGTTAAGACAACCCCAGCTACCAGATCCCCTTACATGGGAATTCTTCACAGTTGAATTCAAGAAAAAGTATGTTACAGAGGCATATAAGCAAGAGAAGTTAAAACAATTTCTCAACTTGAAACAGAGAGCTATGTCTGTGGCTGAATATGAGAAAGAATTCAGTCGCTTGTGCAAATATGTTCCTAATGAGATGTTGATTGATGCTTTTAAATGTAGACAATTTGAAGATGGGTTGAATGAGCATATCAGAGAAAAGTTGATTGGGTCTACATCTTTGCAAGTGGTTAAATTCACTCAATTGGTTACAGCAGCCTTGCGAGTTGAAAAGAATGAAATGGCAAAGAGAGAAAGAGAACAGAGAAGAAGTGGGTCCAAGGGTGGATCTTTTACAGGAAAGAGAGCTAGAGGAGCACAAGGAAATTAGCCAGCTGAATCTGGCTATAGTTCTGCAAAGAGGGACAGGAGACAGGAGTCTTCTGTAATGTCTAAACAGGGAAAGGGAGCTTCAGGGAATCAGAGTGGGGGGCAACCTCCAGAGTGTTTCCATTGTACTAGGAAACATTGGGGTAGTTGCAGGAAATTATATGGAGCATGTTACAAGTGTGGTGGTACTGGTCACTACATGGCAAGCTGTCCTTCGAAAAGGGACCAGGATGTTGAACAACAAGGCAGTAGAGGAACTTTTAATGCACCATCTTCTGGTAGAGGCAGAGGGAGAGGACTTGGGGGATCGAGGCCCCAGGGATCCCAGTCCAGGAACATTTCTGAATCCGTTAACAGGCCCGCAGCTCCAGTTGTTCCTATTCGGGCTTATGCATTGAAAGCTAGAGAGGATCAGAGTGCTCCAGAAGTCATAGCTGGTATTTTCTCTCTCTTTGGTTCTGGCATGCATGCACTTATTGATCCTGGCTCCACTCATTCTTATGTTTGTACTGGGGATTTGGATAGAAATGAGTCTACTGTACAGGAAATGGAATATGATATATGTGTAACTAACCCTTTGGGTCACAGTGTTGTTGTTAATAGAGTGCATAAACAGTGTCCTATAGTAATTCAAGGGAAAGAATTCCTTGCTGATCTTATTGAGTTACCATTCCGGGAATTTGATATTATACTTGGTATGGATTGGCTGTCTAGACACCATGCAGTGGTTAATTGTGAAGCTAAAACTGTAACTCTTATTGGTGCTGATGGTAAAGAAACGTTAGTTCAGGGCATCCGATCTAAACCCATAGCTAATGTGATATCAGCTATGCAAGCTAAACGATTTATGAGAAAAGGGTGTGAAGCTTTCTTAGCACTTGTGCTTGATTCAAGAATAGAGTATGCAAATCTTCAAGAGATTCCAGTGGTGAAAGAGTTTCCTGATGTGTTCCCAGAAGACTTGCCTAGTCTTCCACCTGAAAGGGAAGTTGAATTGTCTATAGACATTCTACCGGGTACAGCTCCTGTTTCGAAGGCACCATACAGGATGGCTCCTTTGGAATTGAAGGAACTTAAAGTACAGCTACAGGAGTTGCTTGACAAAGGCTTCATTAGGCCTAGTGTGTCGCCTTGGGGTGCACCGGTTTTGTTTGTGAAGAAAAAGGATGGGTCTATGAGGATGTGCATAGACTACAGACAGTTAAATAGGGTAACAGTGAAAAATAAGTACCATTTACCCAGAATTGAAGATTTATTTGATCAGTTGAAGGGTGCTGGAGTGTTTTCCAAGATTGATTTGCGAACGGGTTATTATCAACTCCGGGTTAAGGATGTGGATGTTTCCAAAACGGCTTTTAGAACCCGATATGGGCATTACGAGTTTTTGGTGATGCCATTTGGGTTAACAAATGCACCGGCTGCGTTTATGGACCTTATGAACAGGGTATTTAGACCCTACTTGGATCAATTTGTTGTTGTGTTCATAGATGACATTTTGGTCTATTCGAGAAATGAAGCGGAACATGCTGAGCACTTGAGAATTGTTCTACAGACTCTGAGGGAGAATAAGTTATATGCTAAGCTGAGCAAATGTGATTTTTGGCTTAAGGAAATTTCTTTCCTTGGGCATGTCGTGTCTTTTGAAGGCATTAGAGTGGATCCAGCAAAAATCGAGGCTATAGTGAATTGGAAGCCGCCTCGAAATGTGACGGAAGTGAGAAGTTTTCTGGGTTTAGCAGGTTATTACCGTCGTTTTGTGAAAGGCTTTTCAGTTATAGCCGCACCACTCACTAAACTGTTGAGAAAGGGTATAAAGTTTGAGTGGACTGATAGGTGTCAAGCAAGTTTTGATCAATTGAAGAAATTTCTGACTGAAGCTCCAGTTTTGGCACAGCCAGTTACAGGAAAGGAGTATGCTATGTATAGTGATGCTTCTAGAGTTGGCTTGGGTTGTGTGCTAATGCAAGATGGCAAAGTAATTGCCTATGCATCTAGACAGTTGAAGCCACATGAACAAAACTATCCAACCCATGACCTAGAGTTAGCAGCAGTAGTGTTTGCTTTGAAAATTTGGCGACATTATTTGTATGGGGAAAAGTGCAAAATCTACACAGATCACAAGAGTCTCAAATATTTGCTCACTCAAAAGGAACTTAACTTGAGACAGCGAATATGGTTAGAACTGTTTAAAGATTATGATTGTATAGTGGATTACCATCCAGGCAAAGCTAATGTTGTAGCTGATGCCTTGAGCCGTAAGATGATGGCTGCTATGATTGCACATCGCGGTCGATGGAGACTTGCTTATGATGGTGCTTTAATAGCACAGTTGAAGGCTAGCCCTTGTTTGAGGCAAACAGTGATTGATGCCCAGAAACATGATGAAAAGTTGCAACAGATTTTAAAGTCTTCACAAGAAGGGACCCACTCTGAGTACTCAGTGAAAGAAGATGGGGGTGTGTATTATCAGAATAGATTATATGTTCCTGATGACAAAGAGTTAAAGAGAACAGTATTGAATGAGGCTCACAATACAGTGTTTACTATGCACCCTGGTGGGAATAAGATGTACCAGGATTTGAAACAAAGTTATTGGTGGCCTAGCATGAAGAGAGATGTGGTAGCCTATGTCTCCATATGTTTGACTTGTCAACAGGTAAAAGCTGAGCACCAGTTACCCTCTGGTTTGTTGAACCCCATTCCAATTCCACAATGGAAATGGGAGGATATTACCATGGATTTTGTAACAGGATTACCCCTTACACAGAAAAAGCATGATGCAGTTTGGGTTATAGTTGACAAGCTGACTAAATCAGCTCATTTCATACCAGTTCGGAGGGATTATTCCATGGATAAGTTAACAGAGCTTTATGTAAATGAGATCATCAGATTGCATGGCATTCCGGTGTCAATAATCTCCGATCGAGATCCGAGATTCACATCGAGATTTTGGCAAAGGTTGCAACAAGCTTTGGGAACTCAGCTTCATTACAGTACAGCATTCCACCCTCAGACTGATGGGCAATCTGAGCGGGTTATTCAAATTCTAGAGGATATGATGAGAGGATGTGTTTTGAATTTTACTGGAAGTTGGGAAAGATATCTACCCTTAATGGAGTTCGCCTACAATAATAGTTATCAAAGGAGCATCGAGATGGCACCTTATGAGGCCTTGTATGGTCGGAAGTGTAGAACTCCTGTTTACTGGACTGAATTGTCTGAGCGCAAAGTTATTGGTCCTGATATTGTCAAAGATACAGAGGAAAAGGTACAAGTCATCAAGCAGAGATTGAGGGAAGCTAGTGATAGACAGAAGTCTTATGCTGATTTGAAAAGAAGGGATATTGAATATCATGTGGGTGACAAAGTGTTTCTGAAAGTGTCCCCTTGGAGAAAAGTATTAAGATTTGGGAAAAAGGGTAAACTGAGCCCGAGGTTTATAGGCCCATATGAGATTCTTCAAAGAGTTGGGCCAGTGGCATATAGGTTGGCTCTCCCTATGGAACTAGCCAAACTTCATGATGTGTTTCATGTTTCTATGCTACGGAAGTATCGTTCAGATGAATCTCATGTGATACCAGTTCAAGATGTGCAAGTACAGTCAGATTTCACTTATGATGAAGAGCCTATAGCAATTCTGGCTAGAGAAGTTAGACAGCTTAGAAATAAGAAAATTCCACTTGTCAAAGTGCTCTGGCAACATCACGATATACAAGAAGTTACTTGGGAGCCAGAGATAGCTATGAAAGAACAACATCCTCACTTATTCAACACAGGTATGAATTTCGGGGACGAAATTCTTAAGGGGGAGAGAATTTTAAGGCCCCTAACATGACCCTAATTTAATTTGCATATTATTGTAATTAAGTAAGGGGGTAAATTAACATGTTATTATGTTAATTGCATGAAAATATAATAAAATAGTATGGTTTAATGTTAATTAAGGATGCAATTGAGGATAAAGGTATTAAGTTGGGGTTAATTGGTATTTTCGGCATTTTGGTGGCCAATTGTGTAGAGAAGCATTTAATTCAAGGTTAAATTGAAAGAATGCTTAAATGGATAGGTTAATGTTTAAAAAGGAATTAGTGGAGGGGTTAAAGTCTAACATGCATAAAGGCTTGTGGCATTTGTGTGACATGCAAATGATGAAGGACTAAAGAGGAGATTGTCATGTGGGTATAAAAGGTTTGGGTTAGAGAATTTGATTGTGAGAATCGGCATTTGTGGAGAGCAAAACCAGAAATTCATTTTCTTCTTCCTCTTTGATTTCCATAGATTTATCTCAAGCATTTAGATGTTAATGGTGCATGTTGGTTAATCAAGAGTTTAAGCCTCTAAGCTAAGGTAATTAAACTCTCATTTTAACACTTCATCATCACCATCTTCTTCTTCATTTTCTGTTGACTGAGAATATGTCATTTACTGGAAATGTATGTTCATGGTGATGGTATTTATGAAGGAGAAGAGGAAGGAAGAAGGATCAAAGGAAAGGGAATTGATAGAGGTTGAAGACATTGGGTTTATCAGCCAAGGTATGGGAATTTAGGCCATTCATATTGCATGTAAAAATGGATTACTGGAAGTGAATAGAATTTACAGAATTGAATTTACGTTTTTCTGGAAGTTTATCGTTGAAAGGTTGAAAAAGACAGACTTGCCGAGTCGTGAACATCAGTCCGACTCGTGAAGCTCTTCACGAGTCGTGAAGTCGAGTCTTTCTTCTTCACTCGTGAGCTTCTTCACGAGTCGTGAAGTCAGCTTTTCTTCCTCACTCGTGAGCCACTTCACGAGTCGTGAAGTATAGTTCCTTCTCCACTCGTGAGCCCCTTCACGAGTCGTGAGAATCACCTTATTTGCTTCACTCGTGAATCCCTTCGCGAGTCGAACTCCTCTTCACGACTGAATGACCTATCTTGAATGTTTTGCTCATAAGTTGAGTTATAGGACAGCAAATTGAGTGATTCTTTTTGCATTGAAAAATAGACTTCCATACCTATATTTCACATGAAGAAACCTAAGCTTAAATCTGTCTCTATGTACATGTAATCTATAGTTGAATCCGGACTAGTTTTCTAGACTACTCTATGTAACAGAAATGGCTAGTATGAACAGATTGTTGCTACACTTGATAATATGATTCTTTAATTGATTGAGACAGCTATTTGCTTATGTAATAGAAAGTTAAATGTATAATGCATGTAAAATGACAGTCAATGAAGGAATTGTATGCATACACATGCGTTCATTTGTGAATATGAATAAAGACTAGAAAGGAATTATCGAACCCATACATGTAAATCTTATGACATGTAAGTGCACCTTTTTATATGCACTTGTGATATGAAAAAGAGAATAATAGCATGACCTTGGCATGTGTACATGCCATATGAAAACATGTTGATATTTTGTATAGCACATGACTTGAATGATGATAAAGGTATATATATATGTGTTGGAAACATGCTCATAAAAATAAATCGACTATATGGGAATGTACCCACAGGTATGTACATTTATGATTATGTATATAAGTATATGAGCATGTATTTGCCTATGAGATAGAAGATGAATTAGCATGACTATGAACATGTGAAATGCTTAATGAGGGCATGATCAAGTCTATGATATGATGATTATATGTCATGCTTATATGATATGATGCAAATGATACAGTCATACAGATATAGATGAGCCAGATATATATATCTTGGCATATGAAATGTGCATGTATCTGATTATGCACCAGAGAATTCACAGGTTGATAAGACTATGCATATGTGCAAACAGTATACTATGAATACATTATTAAAAATGTGAATTGAGCACGAATATAGTTCCGCCTGCGATAGAGTTTTAGATGTGGATAGATAGGCGCCTATAGGGAAATTGCAGCTGCCATAGTTGGCCCATTTGGGTCCATAGTTTATGATCCCGTTTGGATCATGATCAGCCCCGTTTGGGTTGATAGGCTACCCCGTTTGGGTATGCTTGACCGGTCCATAGTACAGTTGGCCCCGTTTGGGTCTATAGATTCGATATCTTCTGATATCCCTCATTTGATACCATCGTGTATCCATAGTTCCCGCATCCACTGATAAAGCTAAGGCAGGCTAAACGTTATTCATAGCAATGATTAAAAGTAAACAGTTAAAGTTATTTGACTAAAGATTGATATGTGGCTTATATTGTTGGTTAACCACAGGAATTATGCTTCAATTGAATATGTTCACATGGAATATTGCCATCTATATGAATTATGAAAAAGAAATATGTGTTTCTCTCTCTTGGGTACAATGCTTATGTACATGAGAATATGCTTATGCTTTAAAGTATATGTTATTGTGGCCATGTTATGTTGGACATGTTGATTATAGTATATGAACATATTATATATGTATGTTTTGATGGCCTTGTGTATGGCCATCCATCTGTAGATATTCCCCACTAAGCTTTATAGCTTAGCACGGGTTATTTATCCGTGTAGGTACCTTCTAGAAAGACTTTTGCTCAGGGACGTTTTCTGCATCAGGAAGGGCCAACCATCGACTTATAACCTTGATGTAGGATGTTTTTTTGTAATACAGCTATCATATGTTTTGTATAATGGCCAATCATATTTTGATATGTATATAACCTATGTGGGATAATGTAACTAACTAGTAGTAAAGCTACGAAAGAACATGTGTGCATGTGATATGCATGAAGAAATATCCATATAGTTAGTATGCATGATATTAAGCGTGAAATGAAAAAAAAAAAACAGGAACAGACAGGTGGCATAAATAATAGTATATGAAATCGTATGGCATGATTAATGGCTAAGTGATGGTTAATTGAACATGTAGTATGAGCATGATTAATAGTATTCATGATACATGTGATAATAGGGTATTTGCATAAAGGGTGCTACAATAAGAAATTCCTTATCAAATTTTATCTTGATTGTAAATTCTCTGTGATTTACCTATTTTCATTCAGTTAATTCTATTACTACTTTAATTACTTTAATTCTTGTTTATTTAAATTACTGACTTTTAAAATCACATAAATTGGGAGTTTTTTATTCTTCATCATAATTCCACAATAAAAATATAAACTTTACAATCCTTTGGGTATGATAATCTACAGGTCTCAATTTTGCACCTCTTATTACTTGTTAATTCAGTACAATTGTTGAACATTTGTCAATCTGTAAAACTTATATGGATGGTTTTGCCTTAGCCTAAAAGATCAGGAGACCATGATTTTTTTTGCTAACTATGGGTCATGATTATTCATTCTATGTGAAAAAATGCTAGAAATGTTAGTAGTATGGAGATTTTGGTCACATATTGATTTCAAAACTACATAACTTGACTTTCTTTTGGCATTTTGTAGCATAAGTAATAGAAATAATTAGGGAAATTCACCCAACAGCCTCTAATAGATATAGATTTATAGTAATCACAATTGATTACTTCACCAAGTGGGTAGAGGTTAATTCTTTCAATAAGCTGGGGGCAAAGCAAATGGCATAATTCATTAAAAAGACTTTGATTTGTAGATATGGAATGCAACATCACATAGCATCTAAAAATAGAGTACAATTTCTGGTTGAAACTATGAACTTGCTATAAAAGTATGGGATCAAGCATCATAACTACTTATCGCCTATAAGCCAATAGCGCAGTAGAGGCAACCAATAAGAAAATAAAGAAGATTTTGGCTATGATAGTTAAGACTTATAGAGATTGGTAAAAAAAATTGCCTAGTGAGTTTTGGGGATATAGGATAATTGTTAGAACTTCTAAAAAAGCAATTCATTTTTTCTTTGGTCTATTACACGAAAGTAGTTGGCCTAGTTAAAGTGGAAATTCAATCCTTAGAGGTAGCTTTGGAAGCCTAAATCCTTAAAATAAAATCAATAGAAAGCAGATTATAACAATTGTCTCTTTTAGATAAACATAGAATGAAGGCTTATTATCATAACCAAGTCTACGAAAATTGCATGGTTAGGGCATTGTTAAAAAAGTTAAAGTTCATCAATTGAAAAAAGATTACTTGGTGTATAAATAAATGAGACAATGTGTGCTTGATCCGAGAGGAAAGTTTAAGCCAAACTAGGAAAGGCCACTTGTGTTGAAACAACTGTTAACTAAAAGGCCTATTGCTCTTATTGATAATGATTAGAGGCCCTATCAATATTGATTGACTTTAGAGGTTTTATGGGTAAAGACTCAAAAACAAACAAAAAATAGAGAAATAAAACCTATAAGTCAACAACCTAAAAATAGGGACACCTAGGTAAGCATGGGCACCTCACTAGGGAAAAATTGAAAAGAGGTTCCTAAGGGAACAATTAGAAACATAAGAAAAAATAGTCAACTGAAAAACTTATAAGGGCCGGTTGATGAATGGAGTTACTTATAGCTTAAATGTCTTATGCTAGAATTAAATGGAAAATATGTGTTGTTGCATTCAATGTCTATATTGGTATTATTATAAACTGCCTGATGACATACTTAGATAAGATGTATGCTGAAGTAAAGTTAGTCATGTCATAAAAGAAACAAGTGATGTTCTAAATAAGTTGAAAAACATAAAAAAAAGCCTGAAATTATAGCAAAGGCAAATAAAATTTCATATATAAAGTTATTTAAATATTTTGTCTCTTGCTATTACTACTTGATGCCTCTTTAGCCATCTTGTTCTATTATCACGTCCAGCTTGTCACCCAAGTCTTCTACTCATCAGAAGTGTTGAAATCATAAGCTAATAAATTTATACTGTCTGAAATGATAGGTAGTTTCCTCCATACGTCATGTAGAGTTGTGATGAACATCATAATCAAGCTATTGCAATGAAATCATAGTTGTTTGGTGATAATAGGTTGAATCTACCCAAGCTGTCATGCAAAATAAATTAGTACATAAAAAGATGCCTTATTTGGACTTGCAAGAGGAAGACATCCAAAGCATCTTTTTGGGCAACATATGTGATTTAAGGCACTCATATGTGAAGCTAATATATTTATCGATCACACCTATAATCTAGAGGATCCATTCATCAACGATTTCAAAACGATGTTGAACCGACCAAGCAAGTTGGTGCCAAGGTCTATATGATGCTATCGCTTTGGGAAGTGTATGAACAAATAACTTTAATTTCTCTTGAAGCCATATGTATTAATAAGATGTTGTAATGAAAAATAATGAAATTTTTATTTTTGCAACAAAAGTAAAGAAAAGCCATTAGGTTGTAAAATCCTTTAAGATCACCTAAGTAAAAACTTACATAGTCCATTGGTACAAAAATACCAAAAGTGCACATCAGACAAAAGTTAGGACAGTCCATTAGAGCAAAAACTCAAAAAAGGGCTTTTTTAGGCAAAAATTAGAAAAAAAATAAATGAGGTAAGAATAAATGAAAAGAAAGTGAAATTTAAGGAGGTTAGGCCCTTTATATAGAAAATTTGGGGTGAGAATACACGATCATGGATGTGCTTTTCCATTTCATAAATGTGATAGCACCGTTTTTTGTAAGCTTTATAAGGAAGACTGCACAACTACGAGTGGCCATTACAAAATTATGAAATGCCATAATTCATTTTTTAGGCTTTCTTCCTCAAATTTTGATGGATTAATATGCATATTATCCATATATTACAATTTATATTTGCTCCTATTATACCATATGTAGGACGCAAATCCCAAATATTCAAATCTCATGAATTCACCTGAACACACTTCACACAGTCGCGAGCTCAACCAAATTTAGGGGGTAAGCTTAAAGTTTTTTTCCAAGCTTATAATTATTAGTAAGAAGGGAGATTAATGTGACAAAGGTTGCTTTAATTTCATGCCAAAATACTAGATTGACTAGATTGTAATTAAATGTTCGATAGCCATTTAAGTGCACACGTTAAGATAATGTAATTACATGTAAATATAATTTGTAGCCCAAGTGGGATATTGTTGGATTTAATTTCTTATGTGGTACATATTATTTAATTATATTATGGGCTATCAAAATTAGATAGAGCTAATTTAAGTGATCTAATTTTGTGCTCTAGAAACATCAAATGGGCATGGCCTTTTAATGTCTATAAACTCAATAGAAATCTAACTTAGTATACAAGGAACATTATAGAATTTTTGTAACACCCAATACTTGGTCTGATCATCGAGCCAAATAAGAATATTACAAATTATTCTAACTAGGTTTACTAAATATACAAATAACCAAATACCTTCTAAAATCAGTAACACTCTAAGTTTTTACTATTTATTTTTTACGAAACTTCGGCAAAGTTTCCCTATAACATATATGAATCCAGAACTCCAAAATAAACTCCAACATAAATTTTCCCATCCTCCTCAAATAATTAGTCATCCTAGAATTATAACTCATCATATTTAATATTACAAGAATATCTTAAATTATAACATAACATAATTAAAAACAAACTAAACCTTATCCATGTACCTAGAAAAATAACAAAAAATCACAAAAAATAACATAGGTAACTCCTTTTATACACCCATATCCATCTCTTTGATATGGCTCTAGCTCTAGCAAACCTATAAAGACTATTTCATTTACTTCAAGTGTACAGACCTTCAACCTATGCATAGAAAAAGAACTATACGATAAGCTAAAAGCTTAGTGGTGGCTACCAAATTTACTTCTCCTTTGATCAAATATAAAATTACAATATTTAAATATTAAACATGGCATATTATATTTGATTACATACATAAAATTGATAATTAAATGTGTATGATCATATTATACACATATAGGCCATAAATATGCAATAAATCATTTATTTACATTTAAAAGGCCTTTAGCATACTTTTTGTTCAATTCTAAAGTTAATCATTAAACATCGAAGTCACATGTGATGAGTCATCATTCACTCATTTTTAGATGTTTGCAAAGTTTAGTGAACATCAAAGAAAGGTCGATTTAGTTTTAATGGCATGCGGGAATAAAATGTGCATTGAGGGCATATAGGGTAGGAAAAGGACAAATGGTCAAGAAGAAAGTCTTCCTCATTGCATGGGTAAAAAAATGTACTATTAGGTAGAAGCATTCCACACAGTGGGAAAAAAAGTTATCCCCATCGTGTGGATCAAAAATATAGATTTCATATTAGATAGCAAATTTGAGCCAACTTGTACTGGGTTTTTCACTATATAAATAAACTTATTTGGAGAAGTGTGATGCAAAAAAAAATGTTTCATTATGATTTTGGTTTCCAATTGCATAGAAGTCATGAAAATTGGTAAAATATTTTAGGAGTTATACCTTATACAATGCAAGTTGTTCCCAAAAGAGGGACATCAACCAATAATCAACTTCAAGCTTAAACTCAACAATCTTAGATGCCAAATCAGGTTTTTTGTTTTTCTACAAAATGTTTGGTCTATATCTCAAATTTAATTTTCAATTGGAACCATCCATTTGAAAGTCCGTAGACTAAGTTATGGCTAAAATTCCTAAATTGATTCTAGTGAACCTTATACAGAATTTCTCCTAAATCACTCTTTGTGCCACCATTAATCTTTTCAAGGAAATTTAGCCTCAAACCAACTTCCTATATTCATTTACATATCTATACAAAATATCTAACAATTTATTTTGAGCAAGCACAAGAAAATCAAATTTAAATATCTTTATACCTTTAAAAATGGCCAACTGGCTTCCTTCAAATCCGCTCTTTCTCTTTCCTTTTCTTCTAGCTTGGTTATTCCTCTAAAACATAATAATTACACATATAAATACTCAATCTTAATACAAATTCTTAGATCTCTATATATGGAGCATGAAAGAGATGAAAAAGAATAAAATTCTTCCCTTAAAATATTCAAATAATAAACTCTCTCTTTTCTCTAAATTATGCAACTTGGGTATGGGATTTGAATAAGGGAAAGTGGAGAGAAGTTTTGGGTGAAAAAATTAAAATTTTGAACTTTTAGTTTGTTGGCCACACCTCGCCTTCACTTTACTTGATTTTTCTCTGCTTTCTAGAGCTAGCAAAGTGTGGCTTTCCTATTGGTCCACTTATCGAACTTAGGAAAATCACATCTTTCTCCCTCTTCTTTTTTCCAATTACATACTTTCTCTACTATTATCTATAATTAGCTTCATGTTTAATGGCTCTCTTTATATGCCCATATATGCCTTTCAATCAAATTACCATAATCCCCCTATCTTTTAGATTGATTCCCTCTATATCCCTTCTTATAATTTATTCGCCAAGCTCTTCATGTTATGATTCTAATACTCTCTAGATAGATGCAAATTCTACTAGGATATATGTTGGAAACTCACACTATACTTCCGGTTTCACTACTAGTTACCAAAGGCAAAATATTTTCTCATTCCATTTCACTATCTCATGTTATAAATTCATTTCTCTTTCATTATTTCACACTTCAATAGCAAATAACCGATGTACCATACTTAATAGCCATTTTTCACCATTTTCATCATTCAATATCATTTTGATCAGCATTCATATAAACAGTGGCATACTCAGGCCTATTAACTATTCCTGGAGATTATTATTATTAATTTTAGGATATCTTAGTTTAAAACATGATTATTAATCAATTTCACTTTATTATTTTAACATCCATAATACATATAATTTGCATGTCATTTTTCATATCACTTTCTAGCTAAATAAACTGAAGACTTTTATGCATTATTTTAATTTACTCACTTAATATATATATATATAGCTAATTTATTTCGTAAATTTACTTAAAAATTCATGGAATGTTCATTTTCTATTTCATTAAAGCATATTAGCATAGCAAAGCATAATCTAGTTTATTTATTCATACTTAAACATAGTGGCATATATTCATATGCATATAATTCATTCCCTTTTGTTTAGCTTTATACTGGTAATTTCAAATATTCATTCTATTTACAATCATATTTGTAAAAATCTCATTTCATTTTCAATCACCTTAGCATATTTAAATTAGTCAAATTTGTGCCATTCTCATTAAGTTCCTTAAATCGTACAATCTCCTTGTCAATTATATGTTACATTACATATTAAATACTATATTTATATTATCTATAATCAAACAAAGCAAATAATATTATATGTATTGCTAGCATAAAATACAAATAAATGCTTAAGCTAAGTTAGCAACTAAAAATGCACAGATTCAACCATTATTTTACCTTAACATTCATAAAAGCAATTCATCATAAATCTGAAATTTTAGTCAATCAACTTTTCAATTACCTCTTCATGGCTTTATAATCACATTTAATATGTCAATAAGTCAATAAGCCTTATTAACCTTATTTGCTCAATTAGAGCCTCTCTCACATTCTTTAGAATAATCTTTATGGCATCAACTTTTACACATACAATGTAAATATATTATCACAATTATAAGTAGACTTTCTAGCTGTAGCAACACTAGGTCTTTTCTCATTTCTTTTATAGACTATTAGACCATTTTTCAAACTAGTTCATTTCAACAGTCATTAACATTTTAAATTTATTCCAAGAATCTAATCCAACCTTTATTATTGTCATTGTTGATGTTTTTTTTGTTTTTGTTATTATCGTTGTTGTTGTTTTTATTGGTATTGTTATATTTTATAAGTATTTATATAGTGCAATATAAAATATTTTTAAGCTAATTTATTTATCATACTAGTAATAGTAGCAATTTAAACAAATTTTGTCAAGTGTCATTTCCAACCAAGCTAAACATTTAGCTTCACATTGCTCTAAAATTCTCTTTTTTTCATCAAGAATCCATCAATAGTGGTACCAAGCATTTATCTTAAACTATTCAAAATTAATAAAAAAAATTATAATTCTCAGCCAAAAGATTTAAACAAAAATATGGAATTTGACTACACAAGAACTTAAGTGTACTCTATGATTTTAAAGCTATAATACATTAAATTTAATCAATTCCCTAAATAAGCATATCAATCTATTTCCATGTTCTCTGCTACCAATAGTTTACAAACTAATCAATGTTTATATCTTATAAAAAAAGAAAATCATACAAATAGTAACTTAGGATTCACACCTAAATGAAAAAGTAACAACAAAAAAACTCAACAATTCAATAGTTGAGCTATTGAATTCATTTAAAATCCAAAAAACATGAACAACATTATTTGTATCTATAATTTCCTATAGAATAACTAATTTATCCAGTAGCTAAATTGATTATTCCACTTAAACATACATTTTAAATAATAACTCCCATAAATTTAGTCATACAAAAGTATAAAGAAACTCCCAATCCTGTATATTTTATTTAAAGAAATTAAAAAGGTAATTTTGATAGTACATATACCATTTTTATAATGATATTAAGTAAATTTTTAGCTCATTTGTCAAAATTAAACCTATTCCTTCTGTTATCAATCATCAAAGTTTTGACAAAATATACTATTACTACCAACGTGAAGCTCGGAGCATCAAGGACCTACTACTGGTGGTCACATGCCATAATACCCTATTGATTAAACAAAAATAGAGCTGAAATGTTTTAGGCTTCCTAATTCCAATTTCCCCATTTATTAGTGATTGATAGCTGAAGAAGGGTGTAGTTGGACTTACCTCATCGCCAGGAGCTTAACATTGTAGATTGTGTTTCCTTTTAATACCAAAGCTGGCTAGAATTTGAATAAAAAGCCTCGGTTTGAGAAGAGAGTGAATGAGGAATAGAGATGAAGACAAAGGTGGTAGAGCAATTGTAAGGCCCTAAAACCTACCCTAGTAGGAATACAGTATGATTATGAAAGTGTATAGAATGAATGTTAACAGTTAGGTAAGTTAGAGATTGGTCAGGGATATAGATGTCACTAAAGCAAAAGTTTAGGTTAATTCGATAATTATTTAAAAATTATGATATGAATGTGTAAACACATGAGAGATGTGGAATAACATGACAATATAGTTAAGATTTCATGTAGTTTGTAACTAAATGTAAGTATGAGGATTGAAATGAAAATTTACAAAGGATAAAAAAGTTTGTCTTATATGATTGCAACTTATGGTTTATTTAGAAAAAAAAGCAAAAGCAATCTTATGGTATAAAAGGGAAGTTGGCTTGCCAATACACCTAAATTTCCTAAATAATTTCTTATATCTCCCACTCAAAAATACACTCATTTATCTTCCTAAGAGAATTGTTACAAAAAAAAAACAAAAATCAAGTGAAGGTTTAGGCAATTAAGGTAAGCAATTTATGTGTTTTTCTATCCTCTTTTCAACATCCAATTGTGGAAATGGATGTGTATATATTATTATATGTTTTATTTGTGATTGATTGATGTTTTAAAGGAAGAAAGAGTTATAGAGAAAGCATAAAAGATAACTTGAAGTGAAATTGGCTACTTTGCATAGAGTTATATATAGGAATATCTACACTCTTTGGCATGTGTATGTAATTTGGTCATATTTAAAGTTGCTATATGAACTAAATTTAATTTATAATCATGGTAAATAAGATGAGATAATGAGAAATGGCATGATTTAATTGTTAGAGTTAAGACTTGTTATTAATTCTTGGTAATTGACCTTTATTGTTTGAGGTAGAAATCCTAAACTATCTCGATATTTTAGCCATAACTTGGCGTACAGTTCTCCAAATTATGTGATTTAATTGGAGATTAAACTTGAGATACATACCTAAAAATATTAGAAGAAGCTAAATTCTAATTCTATCTCTAAATCCCTTGGAATTTAGATTGAACTTGGTGACATGATACTACCCCTATTTTGGAGCAATTTGTTCTTTTATGTCTATATTCTTGAATACTTATCCAAATTGCTTGATTTTTTATTCTATGAAAGCTAGATATATAGGGTAACATTTTTATAGAAGACTACTTTGTATAAAAACCACGTTATCTATGTTAAAATGGCTGCACAAAATAAAACTAGGAATCTATCTTTAGGAATCTAGAAATTGAGCACCTACATCGCTTTATAGAGTTTAATACAGCCATGTATGATGCATTCTACCCCTAAGATTTTATATGAGATGACCTACATGGCTATCTTAAAACTAAAACATATGTGTAATACCTTGTTTTAGCCAAATGGTTAATTTTATTGATCGAAAAGAAACCAAACCTTACTTGAACCTTCTCAAATGTAAATGAAACTTTGTAAACACATCAATAATGTTAAAATATGATTTAATATACATGAAATTCATGATAATTCATTGAAATATAAAATTTTACAAAATATATTCTCATTAAATTAAGTATTTATAATGAGTTTTTATTCACTAAATTCATACAAACTCTTTCGAATGCTAATAGAAGTTAACAAACACTTGCATAAGATCCTAATATGACCAAATATGCATGAAGTACATGATGAAGCATTTAAATTATGAAAATATATCTAATACATGTCTATGAAATTTCATGTATATGATGATTTGTTTTGAAAAGATAATATGATAAGCCAACTTCAAATGTAATGAGTATGCATATGGACAAAACGAATACATAAGAAATTTGTAAATAGGTATGTGTTATTATGTGGATCATAAGCATGCTAAATACATTTTTGAATATGTAAATATACCTTTATCCTATCCTATTAATTGTTAAACATATGTGATTTATAAATGTATATGCATGGATATGAATAATTGTATACTGCAGAGTGTGATTATTAAGCATATTCAATTGAATAAGGCTTAGATGATGGAATGACTATGATTCTTGGATATTCCAATACAAAATGATAATATGGTCAAACTATTTTCTATGTTTATTTATTTTATCCAATATTAGCATAATTATGTTTAATGAATAATTATACTTGATTAATAATTATATATGAATATGTTTGAGTAAGCATTTGTTTTCATATGTGATTATATAGAATAATTACTTGAGTTTCTATTTAAATAATGCTCATGATCAAAATATGGCTATAATTCCTAGATGTTTTCCTATGATGAGTAAATATGGCCTGCTAAAGTCTAAGTTATTTTCATATGTGGTTATATAGAATAATTACTTGAATTTATTTTTGAATAATGCACATGATCGAAATATGGCTTTGATTCCTAGATGCTTTGCTATGATGAGTAAATATGGCCTGCTAAAGTCTAAGTTATGGGTAAATAGGAATGCCTAGAAGGGTTTTGCAGCTACTTCTGTCTTGTGACACTATGGTGTCTTCATTTAGAGGCTATTATCTCTTCAATTAGTGCTACAACACTTTCAGCATATGATCATTACTTGAAGTTGTGCCTCTTTGGTTGATATCTAGCAAGTGTACTAGATCGGCTAGTAATATAGGGAAATATAGATTAAGACCCTAAAATATCGTACCCAAGGGAACATGGATTGCTAAGGATAATACCTATATATGAATTAAATTAATCCGAGATCATTTCCCAAACGTTTTTGATTTAAAAGCAAAAATTAAATAAAACAAAAGCTAAAACATGAATTAAGAACAAAATAATAACTAAAATTCTCTTGCTAAAGAAACTATCTACCTTAACTTTCATTGTAATGACTTAAATTCAATATAAATACTAGTGATTATGGAAAAACTAGTAATAAAGCAAGATATCTTTATTCAAGTATATCATTCATAGCATTAAACTCATAGACAAATCTAATACTTAGCATGAAAATCTAGTTTTAACTTCCTAAATAGTCATTGAAACCTTTCTCAAGTGATTCAACTCCAATTCATTCTTAGTTTTTCCTCTCTTAGTATTAACCAATAAAATTCACATATAATCATCTCATATTTTGGATAATAATCATGCATAAACATTAAAGAGTTAACCCAAGAACATGCAAATCATTAACTATGTCTAAACTATCTTTAGTTATTTATTCAATAAACCAACAATCAATCTCAACACAATCAAAGATAAGAATATGTTTAAAACCAAGAAATAATCAACCGATATTGAAAATTAAGCTCAAAATAAAGTCATAACAATGAAAATATAAGATTTCAAGGTTCGTTTAGTAAAAGAAGAAAAACTACTTCCTAAACATAATTAAAAACTAAAACAAAGTTGAAGAAAAATAATGAAACATAAAAACTATAAAAACAAAGTAAAACTAAAACTAAAGAATTCTACTAGTTCTTTTCATTAATTCCTCTAACTGATGTTTTGGACTGCTATTTATAGGACAAAATCGTAGTAGATTCCTTCTTAAACTCCAGACATAAAATAGGAATCGAACTCTGCTCAAATAGGAAGCTCGAGAAAATCCTTCACAAAGTGGGAGAAGCATCACGTGGCCACGTGTTTCTTAGTTCATATTCACACGTGGTCACGTGTCCCTTTAGTTCTTCCTCACACGTGGTCACGTGTGGACTTGCCTTGCTTCACACGTGGTCACGTGTCCTCATAGATTTCTTCACTTGTTCCTTCACGTGGCCATGTCTTCAATCTTCACTCCTTCACATGGCCACGTGTTTGTCTTCTGGACATCACGATAATATCTTAACATGAATTTTCCAATTTTACAATTTTGGCCCAAATCTTCTTGCCTTTTTACAATTAAGTCCTTTTTCTTGCAAAATATCCCTGAAAAACACCAAAATTTACAATTAACTACAAAAACATAAAACTAACAAATTAAACTCAAATTAAACCTAATTAATACAAAATTAACCTAATTAAAGACCTAAAAACATATTAAAAACACCATATAGATCATCATTATCATAATGCCAACGCATATTCCCCATACCATGCAATAAATGCTAAGTCATTTTCCTCAATATCAAGGATTACTAATAGGTACGCAGAATGCTACAATCTACTTTTTAACTATATTTTAAAGTTATATATCCAAAAATGCATGAATCATAGTTCTGATACCACTAAACATAACACCCTATGTCTAATCCAATGATCAAATCGAATAAGAATGTCACAAACTATTCTAGGTTCTATAAATATCCAAATAAAAATGTTGTCTAAAATCAGTAATAGTCCAAGTTATTACTGTAGCCTAGATCAAGGTTATCCAATGATGAGCAAATAGTATATTACTGACAATAAGTTTGGAACTCGAAGCTCCAATTGTGAATTTCTCACATTTTTCTCAAAGTTTCTATGATATTCAAAATGACTTTCAAGTGTTTTAACAAAAGTGCAATCTAAGGGGCACCGGTCTATGGATCCCTCTTTTTTGCATAGGCCAAACTAGGGGCCTTTTTGGAATTTTAGGACACTATGCTAAGGGATGGCCACCTCTCAATGATGGACGCCTGTCCATGGCTCAAATTTTAGAATTCCCACATTTCTAGAATCCAAAAAGAAAGTAAAAGGTTTTAAAAAGATGTTATCTAGATTTATTAGGGATTTTTCTCTAAATGTAACTCTAACCTAAGTATAAAACCTAAAAATCCAGGGTTTTGAATAAGGGGAATAATTATTCTTTACAAATAGCTTAAAAGGTTTAGGGAAGAAGAAAACCAATTTCTCTCTCTCTAAGAACTTGTTCTAACATGCTCTTTGATACACACAAAAGCACAAACAAATTTCATTGCATTTTTTGGAAAACAAGTAGCATGAATTTGAGAAGAGATTTAGACTATAAGAGATTTAGAGTCAAAATATCTTCTAAGGGTAATATTATAGGCTCATTTATGCTTCCTCTCTATAAAATTGTACCATGCATGATTATATAATTATTTGATGCAAATAACCATGTTTAAATACTATGTTTGTTTGATTGGCATCTTCAAAATTTGTCGAGATGCAAGTATGAATCAAAGAGCAAGATAGAGGCATAATTAATTGTTATATTATCTTAAGCTTTATTTCCTCCCAATTCTATAAATTAGGGATCTTTAATGTGTTTTATGTATGGTTTGATGTTACAGCATTATATTGGCATGATTTAGAGCCTAATAATTGTTTGTTTAGGTTAAAAAACACTTTGTACGATTTTTGTAAAATTTATGCCTTTGAATTCTGTATCATGTTCTGTCCAAAGGTGATGGATAGAATGATGACTCAATGGTTGCCCATCTATCAAGAAATGAACATCACGAACCATCTTTTTGTCCCATCCCTTGTTTTGTTTGAGGCATGCCTCGCCCTATTTTTGGCATTTTTTGCCATATTTTTAGGTTTTTTTGCATATTTTTTTGCATTTTTTGTATTTTTATGCCATTCATTTGATCCCTATGATATTTCTCTATATAATTAAATTCTATATTTAATCTATTGTTACATTGCATAATTAAATTTGTGACTTCCTTTGTTGTATTATTTTAATACTAATTTATTTACCTTTTTGTGTGATTTTTTTAGTATTAAATTCTTATGCCTTGGAGGATTGTATAAGGTTTTTTGCATTGAGAATTGTGCTTTTAATTAGAAAGCCACCCTCAGCCCATCTGGTTACCTTAATTAACCACTTACTTTTATCATTTATTTATTTTATTAGTTTTATTTGGTTATTATTTATTTTTTATGTTTATTTATTTATTTGGAATTTTTTGATGTATCTTCTATTTTAGGGATGTAATAGTTTGTAAAAATGGATTTTTATGTATCTTAAGAGGAAAAGGCATTTAAAATATTTTTTCTACAAAATTAATTGGTTTTTCATCAAAAGTTAAACCAATGTCTATTTTTTCACCCAATGCCAAATAAAAGAATAAAATTAATATTTCATGTAAAATATACACGAGGGAACCAATATTCCCAGCCTAAATAAATATCCGTATTTATATATGTATATTAATCTATTGTTGTTATTGGACGATTTGCTTCTGTAATAAATTTAAGTAATTTTAATTTTATTTATCTATTTACTTACCGCTTTAGTATTTGCTTGGAATGTTTACTTAATTCCATCGCTTTGCATCGTGTGAGGGAGGAGAGAGGATTCAAATCTAAAACTCAATTATAAAACAAATGCCTGACCAAGATGCCTGATAAAAGTGATGTCCTGAGCACCAATCTCTTTTTAGGCATTAAAAGGTCAAGATTTATTTTCCGATGTTCTGTTAGGTGGAGACTCCATGGCACCTACCTCTTTTAGGTCTATTAGTAAAAGCCTTAATAGGTTTACTATCAACAATAATTTGGGCTTGGTCCCTTTTTATTGTGAAATAGCCAATTTATGATTAAAAGTAAGCCTTATGCAATCTCAGACCTTAAAAGTAGGCTTCCAAGAGTGAACTCGAAAATGATGAATGGCTCCAACATGTATCAGAGTGGTGATTCCACTGGGGACTAAAGAGACCTTACTCCAAAAAGCATCTTGGTTAAGTTTTTTATAATTAGGTTTTATAAATTAACTTTATCTGTTTTCTAAAATTTCATTTCTTGCATACATTTTAGAGCCTTAAAATTAAGTCAGGCATCTCTTTTTAGCCTTTGTGTATCTTAAAGCATGCCTTATATTCACTTGATTTAGGGAGTTGTCAAGGTGACCCACCAATACAAGTCCAATAACAAATGGTATATAAAATGATGACCCATCGTTTGTTATGCTTGTGATGAGGTAGATCAATTGGTAGGGACTATGTTTAGGTAGCCCTAAAGTTTCATCACTTTTAACTAAAGCCCATGTAATGGCAATAGCAACTTTCCTTAGGTCGTATAACCATAACAATCTTCTACTTGCTATATGGCTCTTATATATTAACCAAACTCAAACAAATTAAAAAAGTACCAATCAAAGGCTGCCATGCCCTGATAGCTCAACCCATTATGTATGAGTTGGTCAAAATATGTAATGGTTAAAACCTATAAGCCTACACTTTCAATTAGAAAAGGTTATGCTATTGATTTTTTATCATGCATAATATGTGTCCATCGAGTACCCTATTGACCTATGGGCCAAGCTCATCTAAGGACGAGACTGCACGACCTCCAATAGAAGAGTAATAAGGTTGAAAAGCTATTGCTATGCCTATGTGTGTTTGTAATTAACCCTAATAAAATCATACATTGAATTCATGCATCATGTATATACCATGCTTATGCATCATTCACCATACTTCACTCCTAAAATCTAATTCTTGCAACTATCGTAGACTTATCTAGGCGGTCTAAAGGGTTAGATGAACATCCAATCTGAAGATTTATATTTGATCTTTCAAGATAAAAATTAGGTTTAGATTTGGGTTTAGAGGTTAATTTAGAGTTGGGTTCAAGTTAATTATCATAAAGTAGCTAAGAAATAAGTTTAGGCATGGAGAATGAAGTATTAAATGAGATCAAAATTGGAAAGGAGATTGGGAGAGAGACTAATGACATGACAACAAGGTTTCCATTCCTGAAGGAAAGGTCAAACGTTACCCTTACCGGGACTTCAATAGTGCTAGATGATTTTGATTGAATATTGGATAGGAGGTTTCAGGATGTTGAAGAAAGGATCATGGCTATAATTGGTGGGATGGTGGCTTCAGTAGCACCTAACGTCAGAAATAAGCCTGCAGCATCTACTCGCAAGATAGAAGAGCAAACATATGTTGGAAATGTTACCATAGCAGATGCTACTGTGCTTCAAGACCTACCAAGAAGAGAAAGGAGGTATGATCTGAAGGATGACTTTATAGAAACAAAAGATAAAGAATATATCCCTTCAATAATGAATATAAGGATTAGGGATTCTAGTGTTAAGGATCTAACCTTCAAAAAGATGAAGAAAAAGATTGAGGCTATATCTAGGCTATTATATACTAGCAGGGGAATGAACCCCAAGGATAGGGATTTAGATGGAGATAAACCATTGCCTCAAAGGTTTAAAATGCCTCACTTTCAAAGATTTAATGGTACCTCAGATCCTTCGGCCTATATAAAGCAATATATATTGATTTTGAAGTAGACCACCTTGTCTAAGAAATAGAAGGTGGAGTACTTTTATTTGAGTTTGATAAGGCTATAATAGATTGGTAACATGGGCTAGATATGCATACCAAAGAGGATTAGGATCTATTAACTGAGGAATTCCTTAAGTAGTATGATTATATCACTAAAATAGAGGTCATCTTGAATGACCTCAATTTCCTTAAGCAAAAAATATGATGAATCCTTTTATAATTACCTCACAAGGTGGAGGAATAAGGTGATAGAGATGAAGAGGAAGCCTGACATTATGAGATTTTTAAGGGTTTAATACAATAGTACATGGATGTATGAAGAATTGGAAGGGATTAAGAGCAAAAAGGAATGAAACGGTGAAAAGATTGAAGGATTGATTTAAAGTTACAAAAATAGGTTTGGGAACTTAATCTTCTTGCATGTGTTTTTCCTTGAGCGAAATATGTGATTACATTGTGACGTGGTTTCATTTTGACAAGTAACTTGAAGTAAAACATCAATCTTTTATATTTAAATGGACATGCATGTAAGTTTTAAAATTCTGGGTTTAGGTTCACTTGACCTAGTTGTATTCTTTTGGTAATATTTTGAGTTATAGAAAAGATAATTAGATCATTCCAATTGGGTTTTAAAAAAGACTTCTAGACAAAGATTTCATAAGGATAAATCACATTCTAATCCTGCTTCTAAATGGGTTATAACCTAGCTTGAAAAAATGATAAGTGTACAGTCCCGTCCTCACGAACAGTACTCAGTATTTAGATAATATCTTTCAATCTAGAAGTGATATTGAGATGATTCTTAATGTTCTGAAAACTAAGACATAGGAGAACAAAATTTTAGAAGTAACCTAGCTTTAATTATTCCTCTAAATAATTTCTATGATTTACTGAAATTTAGGTGAACTGTAAATTCGGATTCTGGAACAGTTTGTAGTAAAATTGAGATTTTTGTGTGTAAAATGATCAGAATGGCATGAGGTTAATTCCTATGTAAAATGGACTCCTAAATGCACATTTTATATGAAGGAAGTATTACTAAACATGTATACAAGCATGTCAAATATTGACTTGAAAATTTGTTGGGACTGAATGTACTGTTAGGGGACAGACCATAGTAAATAGGGTATATCTTTTTGTAGATTTGTTAAAATGCTACAAAGTAAAATTCTGGTAAAACTAGAGACATTAAAATATAACTTTGATGAAGAAATGTTGGTCTAAATCCCTCATACTTTTATGCTATGAATTTTTATAAGTGACAGCCGACACTGTTTCAGTTCTATGAATAGCCTATAGTTTTTCTTAAATATCTCAAGCTATAGATAAGATATTAATGTGAATTTTGATGCTTTGGAAACTAGACACATAGGGGAATAATATTTTAGAGCTCATTTGGCCTAAAAATTACGTTTTCCAAATTATATGTGGCTCACAAGTTGGGTCCAAAATGCTGCCCTATGCAGAATTTTAATATGTCTTACATTATGATTATTAACAAAGGTCTATATATATATATTCATATATGTACACAGGTAAAGATATATGATAAAGATATCAAATATTTATATGTGATCAAACTTATGTACATGGTTGTTATGTGCAATTATGCTTCATGTACATACTTTTAATGATTTAGTAAATGTTTATTTGATGCATGCATATATACTATGAAGTTAAGAAATGTTTAAATAGGATAAATGAAGGTTTTTAGTGTACAACTATCATATGATTACATGAATGTAATATACATAAATGTATATATATGTAAATGTCCAAATGATTATACATGATTTTTATTGATCTCTTGAAGATTACTATGATACTTATAGTTTGAAATGTCAATTTTACTTGTATAAAGAAGTAATATGATTTGTAGAATATATGTGTATATATAAACATATATATATATATACATAGTATGATCTTACATGATTGGGTTTCGAAATATATTTAGAGTAATGATTTAGAGAATATGTTTAAAGTGAAATGCATGAATATGTCTTTGCTTAATTGAAATGACATGATTAAGCATTTGTGATGTCACATGTTAGCATGCTAAAATACAGATCTACAGAGCAATAGGCTCAATTATAGAAATCTTATTAAAGTATATAATGGCAATGATATATGTGACTATGCATACAGGTGTATGCATCAAAGGAGTATCTTGTCATGTGATTGTTACATGAGCAAATTGTATAAATTATTTTATGAATTATGCATATATGTTTATGCACTAAAGAAGATATATATTTGTACATGATTATGCACAGGTGAAAACAGTATAATATAGGTACAATCTTGTTATACGAAATAGTTACATGATTGAATAAGATTACAAGCACAAAATAGTAATACCCAATAGTGAGCATGTTCAAAGATTTACATAAAGTTATGCATATACATGTATATGATATCTTGCTCATAGTTATAAAGGAATATATATATAGATACCTATATGTATATGATGAATAGAGCAAAGAAAAGAATAACATTGCTCAATAGCCATACATGAGCATGTACATGATTATTTTATTCGTAGTTATACAAAGGTATACATTTGCATATACGAACATGATTGAATAGAGTAAAAGTAAACTAAAGAAAGATAAAGTGAGAGATTATATTTGCCTGCTACAGGAGTTCAATTGTGGATAGATAGGTGCCTATAGGGAAAATTGCAGCTGCCATAGTTTGGTCCAATTGGGTCTAAAGTATGTTTGATTCCGTTTGGATCATGAATAGCCCCGTTTGGGTTGTTAGGCGACCCTGTTTGGGTCTGCTTGACCAGTCTAAAGTATAATTTGGCCCCATTTGGGTCTATAGATCTGATATGTTCGGATATCCCTCATTTTGATACTTAAGTGTATCGATAGTTCTCGTTATCCACTGATAGAACTAAGGCAGGCTAAACTATAAGTACAGTATAGACATTAAAGTATAAAGAATTAAGCAAGCATCATATAAAAGTTAAGGATATTGCTTGATTACATGTCTGACATGATTTGCTTGTATTATTTCATAAGTTTAAATAAATAGAGGTTACCAAGTAACACATGATATGTATGCTATTTATAGTTGGTTCCAAATGTTCGAAATTGCTTAAATGAGTTAAATGCATGAAGAATTCTCAATCAATATACAATACCAGCATGCTAAGTTAACTGTTAATTTTTTTTAAATGTTTTTTATTGTTCACTACGTGAGGTTGATAGATTTGTCAAGATTTGCTAATCCATTGATTACATGTTAAATAAATATATATGTATAAAGTGTGCTGAGCGTGATTATTGATGAAGTAATGTTAATATCAAAATGCTTTAAATATATATATATAAGGTAAAGATATAATAGTTAAATAAAAATAGTAAGTATTCAAACGAATGAGAAATATGGCATTTTACACATGGAATATATTATATAGAGGTACAAGGAATATAATTTATCTGAATACAGTACCATGCTTCTAAGATAGTTAAGTATATCAAAGTGATCACTAAAATCAAAATGTGGGAACTCATAAAGTATAGATGAAGTATATATAAATGTTTGTGAATAAGTGATAGAAATATGGCATAGTTATTAAAATGTTTGGCAATTTAAATTAATACATGAATAATATAGTCATCAATGTTTGACAACTAATAATTCAAAGTAATTGGTCAATAGTAATATATAGAAATTCAGAAAGTAAGCTTGATATTGGTTATAAGTATAGCAAAAGAGAATATAATTATGGGAGATTATTGTTAATATTGTTTATAATGATTGGTTTATTTTCTTTAAGATGTATATATATATGGGTTTTCATCTTGATGAATTTTAAAAAGGGGTCGTCCATATGTTTTTGTTCCCCACTAAGCTTTATAGCTTAGCACGGGTGTTTCATCCGTGTAGGTTGCAAGAAAGGATTTTTCCATGGGATGATATTGATGGGGGATTTATTTGAACCCTTAGTCTCACTAGACTGCGTATAGGATGAGTAGGGTATCGTTCCAAAGGGAACAGGGTAAATTTTGTATTGATATAACAACAAGTAAATGGATAAGAAATTATTTTAATTGGAATCATGCAATTAATGTAAATACTAAACTACTTAAAATATATTAAGTTAATTTTTGGATAATAGATTACTTAAAAGATGGGATGAACATACATTATAACCAAATAAACAATTTCATCTTTGAATCATTTAACAAATATATGAATGATATGATTGGAGAATTTAGCCAAGATTCTTTAAAGCAATTCTCATTATCAATAAAGATGTTCTTACTTAGAGTCTATAAGAATTCTCATGTCATTATAGAGATAAATAAAAACTATGAATTTCAATGCTAATTCTTTAACCTATCAAAGTGAATTCCTTATCTCTAAGTGAATTCAATGCTTCAAGTAAATTTATTTGACTTTCCATCAAAGAATTCTAACTCTCATTGTGAATTAAATGACTAACATCCTAATTATGGTGATCAAGCATAATGAGAAAATTAAAGCACTCAAATAAATCTAAATCATACTTTATACATAAAGAGAATAAACATTCAATAGACAAAGATAAATAGATGAATAACAACTTAAATTAAATAGTCACAATGTACCAAAAGAACTTAGCCACAAACAAAATTACAATAAAGATGAAATAAGAGAAAAGGAAACATCACTCCCCAGGGTTTACTTTCTATTTTGACCTTCTGATAAATATCTTATTCCTTTGGCTTTGTTCTTTGGTCATCCTCTAAACACTAAGTAAAAGAAATGTCCAAAACAAACTAAAAAACGTTCTTAAGAAAACAGTAAAAGAATTCTTTAATTTTTTTCCATCCCCTCCTCTAGAGTTTTTCTCCAATATATATAAAGATTGACTCTACAGATATGTCCCTTAAGAAATCATGAAAGTTTGCTTTGAGAGGACATGATGTATGGGTAAAAGATCGGGTGCAAAAGATAAAACTTTTGAGGAACAGGTGCATTGTCCAACTCATGAGCCCCCTCAAGAGTCGTGATCCCTTCTTCTATTCTTTTGGACTCGTGAGCCTGATGCCGACTAGTGAAGCTTTTCACGACTCGTGATCTGGTTGCCGAGTTGTGAACCCTTTCAATACTCGTGATCTTCTTCTTCGAAACTTCACCAGATTCTTCATTTACTTCACACTTCACCAACTTTTTCCTAAAAAAACAAACATAAACACATAAATTGGACATAAACATATAAAAATACATATAATATTACACACTTAACTACATAAATAAGAGAAAAACACATACTAAAAGGTAGACATTTTATATGATATCAAATTCCCCCACACTTAAACCTTGCTTGTCCCCAAGCAAGAGAAAAGTGAGAAAATTTAATCTCAAGTTAAACTAAGTAAGTTAAATTATAAAGCATTGCTCAATTTTCACTTAAAATTAGATTGAAATGAAATCAAATACCTTAACACTCACAATATTAGTACATCAAGACTTAAAACATATATTCTAAATTACCAATTCACCTAAATTTACTAAAACCAACATCAATATAATAAAAGTCATAAGACTAACCATGCTCAAGTAAGAAAATTGATCATAAAACTTAAGAATTTAAAACTAAAGTTGCCTTTTTGGACAATTAAAAAGCACAAATACCTTTAAACCCATCTCATGGTATTTTTAGACTATATTTATCATTCTTTTTCTTATTTCCTTTTTTTTTTAAACATGGGTATACTTTTAGACTTTATCCCATGAATAGCAAGAGAATGTAGTATTGGGTGCGTTTTACGCTCCATCCCATACTTTATTGAACTTTTTGGATATGCATCTGGCTTTTTTTTTTCTTATTTCTTATTTTTCTTATTTTTCTTATTTTCACTAGTCCTCATCCATTATTGAAAAGCCAAAAGGTAAGTATTATGGCTATAGTTTCAATGAGACAACTAAAATCCAAAAATCTTAAACTAAATGAGCAATTCCTAACCTTAAAGCATAGTTATTGAAGAGACTAAACAACCTAAAATGTTGAAAGAAGTAAAAAGAGATAACTTGAAAACACAAAACACATGCCAAAAATCTTGAAAAACTAATCAAGTGAGTTTAAAAGGTAAATGATTCTTCATAACAACATATATTACATACAATATGAGCAATACTTATAATAAACTTACTAAAAAGGTTAGTCTAAATAAAGAAAAAGACAAACATAAACAAACAACACACATACTTAACATGCTCCCCCACACTTAGAATACACATTGTCCTCAATGTGGAGAAATAGAATAAACACACAAACATATAAAAAGAAAAACACAAAACAAACAAAAACATAGAGGAAAGAATACTCCCCTCAAATTCATGGTGAAGGTGGAGGCGAAATTAACACATAACCCGCTTGGGCAATGAAAGTGTCCACCTTGTGCTCAATGCGGCGTTCACTATGAACCATTTGACTTGTTACTTACTCCAAGGCAGTTAGTTGATTTTGTATGGCGGACTGGTTTTGCATCAATTGGTTGAACATGGATTGGGTGAGATTTGAAGAAGATCTAGCAGGTGGTGTGAAAATAGGTGAATGACTAGGTGTATCCTCCATAGGATCATCACTTGGCCCTTCCTCCGTTGGCCTTGACTTTTTCGAAGTACTTTCCACAACAACCACTTGTTGAGTAGAAGTGCTTGAAAGCTCCTTCCAACAAGAACGATAGATAGATGGTATGTATTGAAATGAATGGTTAGTCACTTCTCCTCTTACAAACAAATGTTTTGAAAAATATAAACATAGAAGTGCAGTGGCATAAGTCCTCAAATCAATATCAATCCCCCTAGCAATAGCAGCAATGACATGACCATGTGTGACAGGAGACTCCGAACGACCAACACAATTAAACAATTGTTTAAAAATCCAATAAGACCAACAAATAGATTTATGATTATGCACACACCACATCAAGAATAGTTCATGAATAGAAACTCTATTAAACTCAAGCTTGTTGAAAACTATAGAGGCAAGAATCTTATGCAAAATCCAGTATTTCAAGTCCGAAATAAACATTGATTTAGCCTCCCTAGCCTTATAAGGTGTAGTTAAACCAGTAAGAAAGTTCCAAAAATCATTAGGCCGATAACTCTTAGGAGGAGTACATAAACCATTTGGTTTAAAGCCAAAAATGCGATGCATCATGAAATAATTAAGTGTATGATCAACACCATTCAAGCGAAAGTCTACAAGCCTAGGAATATCAGCATTCTCTTTGAAATTGGTGTAAAATTCCAAAACTAAATCAGTGTAGAATTGCTCATGCATATTAACAAAATGCAAGAGTCCACATTGAGATAACATCTCATTTACATCATCAAGAACACCCACTTGTTCAAGCAAAGAGTTGGGAAAATACTTACATTGAGTGATTGCTCTATCTTTAAGAATAAGGAATCTATTACCTTCATGGATTGAGGAAAGAGGGAATGGTCCACCAAAATCTATCTGCAAACTCTAAAGTTGGGCGTCATCTCCTCCTTGCTGACCCCTTGAGGTTGAAAAATTTTTCGTTCTCACCATTGTTGTTAAAGAGAAATGAAACAGGGAAAGAAATGTGTAACTTGAATGTAAAGAAAAGATATGTGAAGATGATGTTGCAGAATAAGGAAAACAAGGAGACAAACATGAATATAAGTAGTGACAGTGAAAGAGAAAGAAGTGCACAAGAAGAATAAAAGAAAAGGAAAGTAAAAAATGAAAAGAAACTAACTGCAGTATTTATAGAAGAATGAAGGGAAAAAGGAAAAGACACGTCATTTAAAAACCCTAAATTTAAGTTATAACCGTTCCCCCTCAATAAATTTAAGTTAATTAAGGGTAGTTAATGGGTAGTTAATTCATATAAAAACCGCTAAGACACCTAATTAAAAGAAATAAAAGTGAAATAAAGAAATAAAAATGAATTAAAAATAAAAACAGGAAAGTAAAAATCACGACTCGATATGCTTGGAATAGTAGATCACGAGTCGGCACCATCATCACGACTCGTGAAGAAAAAGGCAATTATAGCACAGGATAAGTAGTTCACGAGTCGGCATAATCCTCATGACTCGTGAAGAAAAATAGAGAGACAAGAATTGTACATGGTCACAAGTCGGTATGCTGCTCATAACTCGTGAGCCTTTCTCTTCTGTATGACACGTGATCCTCTTAACGACACGTGATTTAACTCACGAATGAATGAAGAAAGCCACTGGAATACTCGTGAAGATGTTCACGAGTCGTGATGCACTCGTGAACATGATGTAATGCTATAATTTTCTGCAAAATCTTACCAAGTCGATCCAGAAAGTAAAAGCACAAAAGAAAAATAAATCAAGTAACATAAAAACTATATATAAAAAAACTATAAAAAACATATAATGTAGTCTACAATGAAACCATAAAACAAATAAATCCAAACTAAAAGAACTAATTAAATACAAAAATATTATGATTATGCAAGAGAAGAATTTAACAAAGAAACTTTGTGAGAAGGAACCAATGCATCACCAATGAAATAAGGCTTCAATCTATGTCCATTAACTTTAAAAACCTCTCCTTTATCATTAGCAATATCAACAACCCCATAAGAAAAAACTTGAACAACTTTGAAAGGTCCCGACCATCTAGACTTTAATTTTCCTGGAAATAACTTCAATCGAGAATTATACAACAAAACCATCTCACCAACTTGAAATTCTTTCTTGGATATATGTTTATCATGCCATAATTTAGTTCTTTCCTTATATAACTTAGCATTTTCATAAGCATTCATACGAAGCTCTTCTAATTCATTTAATTGAAGCAATCTCTTCCTACCAACTTGTTGCATGTCAAAGTTTAACACCCTAGTTGCCCAATATGCTTTATGTTCAATCTCAACCGGCAAATGACAAGACTTACCATAAACCAATTGATAAGGTGTAAGACCTATAGGAGTTTTAAAAGTTGTTCTATATGCCCAAAGAGCATCATCTAGCTTAAGTGCCTAATCTTTTCTTGATCTAGAGACAGTTTTCTCCAAAATCCACTTAAGCTCTCTATTGCTAATCTCAACTTGTCCACTAGTTTGGGGATGATAAGGTGTAGCAATTTTATGAGTCACATTATATTTTCTCAATAATTGCTCTATAAATTTATTGCAAAAATGAGACCTACCATCACTAATAATGGCCCAAGGTGTTCCAAATCTAGGAAATATAACTTTCTTAAGCATCTTTTTAACCACCTTGGCATCATTTGTAATGTTTGGAATTGCTTCCACCCACTTAGATACATAATCCACCATAACTAAAATATACCTATTTCCTAAAGAACTAGGAAATGGTCCCATAAAGTCCATACCCCAAACATCAAATAATTCAACTTCCAAAATACCATGTTGAGGCATCTCATTCCTCTTAGACAAATTTCCCATTCTTTGGCACTTATCACAACTTAGTACAAAGTCCTTAACATCTTTAAATAATGAAGGCCACCAAAAACCAGCTTGCAAAACCTTAGAAGCTGTCTTAGAAAGTCCAAAGTGACCACCTACAGAATAAGAATGGCAATGAGCCAATACATCACCAACTTCTTCATGAGGAATACACCTCCTAATCAAACCATCAGCACATCTCCTATATAATAAAGGCTCTTCCCAATAATAAAACTTCACATCATGAAGGAATTTCTTCCTTTGCCTATAATCTAAAACATAAGGAAGCATTCCACTCACTAAATAGTTTGCTATATCAGCAAACCAAGGAATTTCCTTGCAAACCACACTAAAAAGATGTTCCCCATGAAAAGCTTCATCAATAGGTACCCCATCATCATTATCTTGCAAAACACATTAGGTCAACCTGGATAAATGGTACGCAACAAAATTTTCCTTTCCTATTTTATCTCTTATTTCCCAATCAAACTCCTGTAACATTAAAATCCATCTTAACAACCTAGGCTTAGCATCTTTCTTTCTTAAGAGATACTTAAGAGCAGCATGATCAGAATAAACAATGACTTTTTGCCCAACAAGATAAGCCCTAAATTTATCAAAAGCATACACAATAGCCAAGAGTTCTTTTTCAGTTATGGAGTAGTTAATTTGGGCATCATCTAGTAACTTGCTAGCATAATAAATAACAGAAGGCTTCCCATCAATTCTTTGTCCTAAAATAGCTCCAACCGCATAATTACTAGCATCACAAATCTCAAAAGGTTGTTCCCAATTTGGTGGTTGCATAACCGGTGAAGTGACAAGAGCATGTTTAAGAGTTTCAAAAGATTTAAGACATGCATCATCAAAATGAAAATCAACATCTTTGCCTAGTAATGTGCATAAAGGCTTAGCTATCTTAGAAAAATCTTTGATAAACCTCCTATAAAATCCAGCATGACCTAGAAAGCTTCTAACATCTCTAACACTTTTAGGTGGAGGCAAATTAGCAATAATTTCAATTTTAGCTCTATCAACTTCAATCCCCCTATTAGAAACTAGATGTCCTAAAACAATACCCTCTTGTACCATAAAATGACACTTTTCCCAATTTAAAACCAAATCATGCTCCATACATCTATCAAGTACCTTAGAAAGATTAGATAAACAATTCCCATAAGTAGTGCCATACACACTAAAGTCATCCATGAAAACTTCTACGCATTGATCAATAAGATCCCTAAAAATAAAGAACATGCATCTTTGAAAAGTAGCTGGTGCATTGCACAAACCAAAAGGAATTCGCCTAAATGCAAAAGTTCCATATGGGTATGTAAAAGTTGTCTTAGATTGGTCATATGGATGGATGGGTATTTGATAGAATCCACTTAACCCATCTAAATAACAAAAGTAAGAAAAATTAGCCAATCTTTCTATAACTTGATCAATAAATGGTAAAGGGAAATGATCCTTTCTAGTGGCCTTATTTAGTTTCCTATAGTCCACACACATACGCCAACCCGTGATAGTCCTAGTAGGAATTAAATCATTATTATCATTATGAATTACAGTCAAGCCACCCTTCTTAGGGATAACTTGAATTGGACTCACCCACTTACTATCACTTATAGAATAAATTATACCATTATCAAGCAATTTAATTATTTCCTTCCTCACAACCTCTTTAAGAGTTGGATTAAGCCTTCTTTGACCTTCAATAGAAGGTTTAGAATCCTCTTCTAACAAAATTCTATGCATGCAAACTTTAGGTGCAATTCCTTTTAAATCACTAATTGAATATCCCATAGCATTTCGATGAGCAAGTAAAATATCACATAAAGCATCCACATTATGCTTATCAATTGAGGAATTAACAATGAATGGTAATTGAAACTTTGAAACTAAAAATTCGTACCTTAAGCTTGTTGGTAGTGGCTTGAGTTCAAGCTTAACTTCCTCCTTAGATGGCTTTGATGACATATCCTCATCCTTTCTTTAAGACTCAACTTGTTAAAATTTTCCATTGAAAGGATATGAGGCAACTTGCAAAACCTCATCACAACTTTCATTTAAACAATAAGGTGCAATAGAGTTTTGACTCACACAATCATGCACAACATTATCAATACACTCATCAAGAACATCATAGGAATCAATTCGATTTACCACTTCTATTGGTGAAGATTTAACCATTCCAAAAACATTAAACTCAATTGTTTCACCATTAACCTCAATAAATATTTTACCATTTTTAATATCAAAAATAGCCCCAACAGTAATTAAGAAATGCCTACCAAACAAAATGGGAATTTCAGGATCCTCATCCATTTCTAGCACAACAAAATCAGCAAGAATAAAAAATTTACCCACTTTGGTAGGAATATTTTCTAATATACTTATAGGGTGTGAAATAGATTTATTTGCCATTGATAAGCACATATTAGTAGGCTTTAATTCACCTAAATCAAGCTTTTTATAAATGGAATAAGGCATAAGGCTAACACTAGCACCCATATCACATAGAGCCTAATCAAAATATGTACCACCTATAACACAAGGAACCGTAAAACAACCCGGATCCTTTAGCTTAGGCGGGTATTTAGAATACATAGCCTTAGATTCTTCTACCAAAGAAACATAACCATATTCTTCAAGCTTACCCTTGTGACTCATAATTTCTTTTAAAAATTTTGCCCATGAAGGCATATCCTTAATTGCATCCACAAAGGGTATAGTTATAGTAAGTTCCTTCAAATAATTCAAAAACTTGCCAAATTGTTAATCAAGATTTCTTCTAATAAGTCTTTGAGCAAATGGCAAAACATTTAAATTAACTTTAGGTTCATCTTCCTTAGATAAGGTTATATTTTCCTTAGGTTCATGCTTTTTCATCACATCATCATTTGTACTTTCATCCAAAACATGATCATCATTGACAATAAGACTCTCATTACCTTTTAGATTACTCTCAATCTTTTTACAACTTCTTAACATAATAGATTGAACCGATTCATGAGGCAAAAACTTAGGTTGACTTGGTAGCTTGCCTAAAGGTTTAGCACTAGAAGTAGCTTGTTGAGCCAATTGGGTTTCAAGTATCTTATTATGAGTGACAAGTTGATCAATTTTAGTGTTAATTTGCCTAAATTGTTCCTCATTTTGCTTATTAGTAGTCATTTGATGATTAACAAATTGCTCCATCAAACTCTCTAAATGGGATTTAGGTTGTTGGGGGTTAAAAGGTAGTTTATTTGGAAAAGCTGAAGGGTTAGGTAACTTGTTCATATGATTGTTATTGTTAGGAGGGTTCAGTTGGGCATTTTGGTTAGACTAAGAAAAATCGGGATGGTTTCTCCATTGTGGGTTATAATATTTAGAATTTTGACCCATCCTTTGATTATAGTTCCCTTGAACAAAACTTACATCCTCACTAGACCCCACACTACAATTAGCATGCATATGAGGTCTACCACATTTCTCACATACTTGACTAACATTTTCAACATTAGAGTGAGAATTACTTACCATTTTTGTCAAAGCTTCTACCTTAGCCGTCAAATGATTAATGGAATCCAATTCCAAAAATCCCTTAGCCTTCGCCATAGTAGGTTCTTCTCCCATGTATCCTTGTGAGGCTAATTCTTCCAACAAAGTTTCAGCTTTCTTAGCAGTCTTCTCTAACCATTTACCACCTGAAGCAGCATTAACAATATTTCTATTTTCCTCCATTAACCCATTGTAAAAGATTTGAGGAATCATCCAATCCGGCAAGCCATGATGAGGACATTGCCTTTGAAGTTCCTTAAACCTTTCCCAAGAGGTATAAATGGTTTCATTAGGCAATTGTTTAAATGTAGATATTTGATTTCTAAATTTTGCCGTTTTATGAGGTGGAAAATACTTATGAAGAAAAACTTGTTTTAATTGGTCCCAAGTAGTTATTGTCTCACTAGGTATACTAGCAAGCCAAATTTGAGCCTTTTCTTTCAAAGAAAATGGAAATAAGCTAAGTCTAGTTGCATCATTACTCACTCCATTAATTTTAAACGTAGCACACACATTAAGAAAAGCAAGGATATAAGCAAAGGGTCTTCCCCTTGCAGACCTCCAAATTGATTATTTTGCACCATTTGAATGACAGCCGGCTTGATCTCAAAATTGTTATTAGCAATAGCCGGTGCCACTATTCCTCCAAAACTCTCCGAAATATTAGGCATTACAAAATCACCAAGTGTTCTCCTTTCTTCTCCCGCCATAATTGGAATATTATGACCTTCCTCTAATTTAGCACTTTGTTCTCCTTCTACTTGCAATCTAAGTTCCTCTTGTTGCTTCCTTCTAAGTTCCCTACACAAATAAAAAAAATACTTTTAGTCTAAGATTATTACTAAAATTCTAATACTATAGCAAACAAAACACAATACAAAATTCATATATCAAAATAACTAATTTATATCATAAATTCCTAAAACATCTACTCATTTGTATCAATCAATAAAAATTCATTTTGAACCATTCCTAGACAACAGTGCCAAAATCTGATGGGGGGATTTATTTGAACCCTTAGTCTCACTAGACTGCATATAGGATGAGTAGGGTATCATTCCAAAGGGAACGGGGTAAATTTTGTATTGATATAACAACAAGTAAATGGATAGGTAATGATTTTAATTGGAATCATGCAATTAATGTAAATACTAAACTACATAAAATACATTAAGTTAATTTTTGGATAATAGATTACTTAAAAGATAGGATGAACATACATTATAACCAAATAAACAATTTCATCTTTGAATCATTTAACATATATATGAATGATATGATTGGGGAATTTAGCCAAGATTCTTTAAAGCAATTCTCATTGTTAATAAAGATGTTCTTACTTAGAGTCTATAAGCATTCTCATGTCATTATAGAGATCAATAAAAATTATGAAGTTCAATGCTAATTCTTTAACCCCTCAACGTGAATTCCTTATCTCTAAGTGAATTCAATGCTTCAAGTAAATTTATTTGACTTTCCATCAAAGAATTCCAACTCTCATTGTGAATTACATGACAAACATGCTAATTATGGTGATCAAGCATAATGAGCAAATTAAAGCACTCAAATAAATCTAAATCATACTTCATACATAAAGAGAATAAACATTCAATAGACAAAGATAAATAGATGAATAACAACTTAAATTAAATAGTTACAATGTACCAAAAGAACTTAGCCATAAATAAAATTACAATAAAGATGAAATAAGAGAAAAGAAAACATCACTCCCCAGGGTTTACTTTCTATTTTGACCTTCTGATAAATCTCTTATTCCTTTGGCTTTGTTCTTTGGTCATCCTCTAAACACTAAGTAAAAGAAATGTCCAAAACAAACTAAAAAACTTTCTTAAGAAAAAAGTAAAAGAATTCTTTAATTTTTTTCCATCCCCTCCTCTAGAGTTTTTCTCCCATATATATAGAGCTTGACTCTATAGATATGTCCCTTAAGAAATCATGAAAGGTTGCTTTGAGAGGACATGATTTATGGCTGAAAGATCGAGTGCTAAAGATACAACTTTTGAGGAACAGGTGCATTATCCGACTCGTGAACCTCCTCACGAGTCGTGATCCCTTCTTCTATTCTTCTGGACTCGTGATCCTGATGCCGACTAGTGAAGCTTTTCATGACTCGTGATCTTGTTACCGAGTCTTGAGCCCTTTCATGTGTCGTTATCTTCTTCTTTGAAACATCACCAAATTCTTCATTTTCTTCACACTTCACCAACTGTTTCCTAAAAACAAACATAAACACATAAATTGGACATAAACATATAATAATAAATATAATTTTACATATTTAACTACATAAATAAGAGAAAAACACATACTAAAAAGTAGTAATTTTACATGATATCAGATATCTGTAGCGGGATGGCCAATTCAAGAGAGAGATTGAAAGTATAGTCAAATGTTAAGTGCAATTTGATTACAAGATTCTTATTTATTTTGACAAGGATGTGATGTACAGATGATTCATAAAAGTAAATATTGTATTGCTTAAAGATACTCTTAAGTATGCAGTAAAATTTTTCGAGCATAAGAACGTGGTTAACATGTTTAATGAAATATGATATAGTACTTATAGCTATATATGGAATAAGGGTGGTACAAGGTTAATTTTAATTTTTCTTTTGTTTAATTGTTTATTTAGTTTAATTTTTCCTTTTAAATCGAAAATATTTGGGAAACAATCTCAGATTAATTTAATTCATACATATTCTTCTTAGCGATCCATATTCCCTTGGGTATGATATTTGGAGTCTTAATTTATATTTTTCTATATTACTAGCCGATCTAGTACACTTACTAGACACTGATCACCAAACAACCTTTCTGTAGGTTCCATGTGTTTGCTATTACCGATGAAGAAAATGGGAGTAGCTATGTCGATTGTCCTCAAGTGGTTAACATGATGAAAAAGATAAACTTCCTACCAAGTGCTAGGTTAGGCAAGAACTCCTAAAGGATATGTACCTAAAGAAAAAAAACCAGCTAGCAAATGTTTTGGCTACCTTAGTATAAATCTAGTATAATCCAAAAGGGGCAAGTATAATGCACATGTTGATTTCGAGTTCAGACAAACCATGTTTCAAATATGAGCAGATTGATGGAAAGCCTTGGTACTATGATATTCAGAATTATTTGGAAAGCTTAGTGTTTCCTGAGGAAGCTACTGAAAAGGACCAAAGGATGATCCATAAACTGGCTACCTGGTTCATCACTATAGGAGGGGTACTCTACAAAAGACAACCTTATGGAATCCAGCTAAGTTGTTTGGATGAAAAAGAGGTAAAAAAGTCATGAAAGAGGTGCATACAAGAGTGTGTGAAGCCTATATGAATGGATTAGCCTTAGCCAAGAAGATTATGTGTCAAGGGTTATTTTGGCTCACAATGGACAATGATTGTTCCAAATATGTCAGAGAGTGTCAATTATGCCAATAGTATGCAGACCTAAGGTATTTGCCTATTTTAGAGTTATGCAACCTTACATTGCCATGGCAAGTCATCGCTTAAGGCATAGACATCATAGGTATGCCTACTTCAAATGGACATAGATTCATTATAGTAGCCATTGATTATTTCACCAAGTGGGTAAAAGATGAATCGTTCAAAAAGGTAGATGTAAGGGATATGGCTAAGTTCATCAAGAAGAACTTGATATACATATACGGTTTTCCTTATCATGTTATGTCTAATAATGGGTTACAATTCTCCGATGAAGCTAGGCAAATGCTTATAAAATATAGGGTTTAGCACCAAAAGTCCTCTTATTCTAGATGTCAGGTGAATGAAGCAATGGAGGCAGCTAATAAGAATGTGAAAAAGGATTTTGGCCAAGATGGTTTGTACATACAAAGATTGGATTGATAAGCTACCCTTTGCATTATGGAGTTATAGGACCATATCCAGAACTTCAACAAGGGCTACTCTATTTTCCTTGGTCTATGGAATAAAAGCAGTTACTATTAGAGATTGAGAATCAGTCTTTGAGGGTAGTTTTGGAAGCTAAGATACTAGAGATAGAATGGGCTAGGCAGAGGCTATTACAGCTCAACCAACTTTTTGAGGATAGGATGAAAGCATATTATAATAATTAGGTCTATGAAAAGAGACTTGCTGGCTCATTTGGCAAGAAAGTTAGGAAGCATCATTGGAAAAAGGGAGACATGCTATTCAAGCAGATGAGGTTGGGAATTGCAAATATTCAAGGCAAGTTTAGGCCTATATCAAAGGACCTTTTATGCTCAAAATGTTATTATCCAAAGGAGTTGCGATTCTATCAGATTGTGATGGCAATGAATTCAAAGAGCAGGTAAACATAGATAAATTTAAAAGGTTTAATGGCTAAGACTAAATAAAGAAAAAAAAAAGAAAAAAAATGCCTTGTGGGTCAAAAATAAAAAAATATTGGCCTGGCTAAAATTGGGCACCTTGATAGGGTGAAAACGAAATAAGGCTTCCTGGCCAAAAATTAGAAGCTGAGAGAAAATAATCAATCAAGAAAATTTGAGAAGGCTAATTAATTATAGGAGTTAATGATTCTTGTAAAATTTCATTTGAGATTAAATAATATATGCAATTAGGATAACATCAAATGATGATCATGCATACTAAAATCAAAAAGAAATATCATGCATGTAATCATAGTGTCAACAAAGTGCTAAAAAAAGTAGCATTTTCTCCTTATATGTTCAAGTTTTAAAAGATCAAATAAAAGCAAAAACATAATTAGTAATAGTATCTAATCTAGTTTATCTATATCACATCTCTCTCTCCATCCATATGCTTAAGATGAGAAAATATATTATCAACAGTCTGATTGGTGACCCACTACTTGTATAAGTCAGAAGTGCTAAAGTCACAAGGACCAATCTCAAGGATGGAGGTCCTCAAAGGGAGTTAGGCCAAAATCCTTCGATGATACTCTATCAATCTCAATATGCCTGGAAGGCCATATTGATTTTTTTCTCTTTTCTTAGCAATAAATAAGTTTCTATCTAGGGATACCTTTCTTAGAAGCCTCACACTAGAATAGGGAGCCAAAAAGAGGTCCTCCCAAATTCTAAGATCATCTAGTAGTTGGTGCAATTTTTCAAGTTAAGAAGTTATGATGATAGGAATTTCAAGTAGTCTAAGTGTGGAAATAATAGGAAAAGATAAATGACTAAAAGGAAAATAATCATAAAGGGAAAGAAAAAAAAAAGAAAAAGAGAGAAAATACCTGCTAGAAGCTTCCTTAGAAAGTGAGAGATCAAAGGCACAAAGACCAAGAAATTTAAAGAGCTGTTTATAAGATGTGGTAAGCCACACCCATCCCTTACAAGGAGCGAGCCACTAACATTCTATTCGTCACCCTTGGAAGGCCATAATGCATTTTTTCTCTTTTATTTACATATACCATGCATTACACGTACATTTTATTGTATTTTCTCTTGTTTTTATTTTATAGAGAACCCAAAAGGTTGACAATCTGGATAAATAATTATGGATAATTTTGAGAGGAAACAATTAAGAAATTCATGAAACACGATAAATTTTAGGGGGTATTTTGGACTTTTGGGCAATATGAGTAACAAAAAAATTGATTAACATATGTAAACAATGTAAGATAATGTAATCTAGGAGTAAGTAATGCTCTAAGTAATTTTAGGTGAGAAAAGATCGAAAAGCGAAGAAAAAAATTTTAAAAAATGAAGGAAAAAGGTATTAAATTAGAAAAATAAAGGAAAGAAGTGCAAAATGGTCATTTGGAAGTGAGGGACGGGACATCCCATAGTCCTATCTATAGCTAGCAAAGGATGGCCTTCCCATCCCACACTCAAAAATTCGAATATAAAGCGGTCTCATTTCCTTTCTGTTTTATTTTTTCGGTAACCTCCATTTTTTCCGATTTCAAGCTTTTCTTCTTGATTTTTTTGGCTTGTTCTCCCTTTTTTTCATCCTTTCTTTGAATAATCTACAACTAAAAACTCCTGGGAGTGAGGTGCACTTCAAGATGCAATCTACTTCTACTAGTTTCTTTTAGTTTCTTCTTTCATTTCTCATAAGTAAGTATCCTTATTTAATTATTTATTTTTTTCTATTTTTATTTATTTAGTTCAGTATTTTTACTGCTTCTGTATATCCTTAAGCCTTAGAAGCAGTATAGTTTGTTTATATTTTACCTTGTAGCTTAGAGATATATAATTCCTTTTAGGATATTAGTGCAATTTACAGAACTCTTTTACATGACGTTGTAGTTATGAATAAGCCTTGTATATGAGTATGTAAACCTATAAAAAAATCTTATATATGAGCATGTAAGCCTATAGAAAACCTTGTATATGAACATATGAAATTGTAACTTTCCTTTTTATTTTTCACCTTCACATACATGTTGTAAGAAGAATTGCAATCATGCTAAATAGTTACAAATAGGTTTAAGTTTCTCTGTAAGTAGCTTAGATTGCTTTTTTTGGCAGGTCTAGTGGCCTGTGTTGTTATAATTCTCATTTTTTGTAGGAGGCATTCATATTCCTAGCCGAAATGCTACTAAAATTTCATTAAGATTCTTATAAAATGTGAAGTGCAAATTATTTTATGAATTTGTTCTTTGGCAACCACGATGGTCGGTGCTATTTTTAATTATCTTTTCATGTAGGAGGTAGTCACATTCCTACCCAGAATGTTACAAAAATTTTGTTAAATTCTTCTAAAGCTTAAAATATTTATTAAACACCCGATGATGGGTTTAGGATGTTGTTAGTTTGTTGTGGTGCCAAGCACATATTTCTATGTAGGTTAGCTATCTTCCTTTAAGCCGAAATGTTGTTAAAATTTTTGTAAATTCTAATATATTAGCTTACTTATGACCTAAGGAAAACCTATAAACTAACATGTAACCTTTCCTTGCAAGATGCCTTATAGGATCGTACATGCATAGCCACCTTGACTGGTGTTAACCTACATGATGCTCGAGCAAGTAGTCAAATATAATGTAAGGCCCCTAGCATGACCCTAATTTAATTTTGCATATTTGTATGATTAAGTTAAGGGGATAAATTAGCATGCTATTATGTTAATTATATGAAAATAAAAAAAAGAATATGGTTTAATAGTATTTGAGGGTGTAATTGAAGTAAAAGATATTAATTTGGGGTTAATTTGTAATTGTGGCATTTTGGTGGCCAATTGTGAATAAAAGCATTTAATTCAAGGTTAATTTGAAAGAATGATTAAATTGATAGGTTGAATTAAGAAGAAGAGTTAGTGGAGGGGTTAAAGTCTTACAAGTATAAAGGTTTGAGGCATTTGTGTGGCATGCAAACTTTCAAGGGACCATAGAGAGAATTTTGCTTGTTGATATAAAGATATGAAGTTAGTGGATTGTGAGGTGGCTGGTTGAGATCTTGAGAACGACATTTGAAGAGAGAAAACCAGAAAATTGTTTAGCTCTTCTTCCTTTGATTTTCATTTAATTATCTCAAGCAATTAGGTGATAATGTTTGTGGGTTAATCATGAGTTTAGTGCAGTAAATTAAGGTAATCAAACTCTTAATTTAACCCTCCATCATCTAAATCTCCTCCTTCTTTTCAAGTTAACTTAGAACAATGTTTTTGCTGGAAATTTAAATGATGATGGTGATGGAATTTATGAAGGAGAAGAGGAAGGAAGAAGGAACAAAGGAAAAGGAATTGATAGAGGTTGAAGACATTGGGTTTATCAGCGAAGGTATGGGAATTTAGGCTGTTCATATTGCATGTGAAGTTGATTTCTGGAATTGAGTAGGATTTACAGAACTTAATTTACCTTTTTCTGGAATTTTAACGATGTGAGGTTGAAGAAGGAGACTATTTCTTGCCGAGTCGTGAATGACTTCACGAGTCGTGAACATTAGTCCGACTCGTGAAGCTCTTCACGAGTCGTGAAGTACAGATCTTCTTCTTCACTCGTGAGCTTCTTCACGAGTCGTGAAGTACAGATCTTCTTCTTCACTCGTGAGCTTCTTCACGAGTCGTGAGAATTGCCTTATTTGCTTCACTCGTGAAGCCCTTCACTAGTCGAACTCCCCTTCACGACTGAATGACCTGTCTGGAATGTTTTACTCATAAGTTGAGTTATAGAATAGCAAATTGAATGATTCTTTTTGCATTGAAAAGTATACTTCCATACCTATATTTCATATGAAGAAACCTAAGTTTAAATCTGTCTCTAAGTACATGTAATCTAGGGTTGAATCCATACTTGTTTTAGACTGTTCAATGTAACAGAAATTACAATATTGTGCAAATCATTGCTACACTTGATTATATGATCTTTAAATTGATTGAGACAGATAGTTGCTTATGTGATAGTAAAGTTAATTGAATTAGACATGTAGTACGACTATCAATGAAGGATTTATATGAATACGGATGCATTCAATTGTGTATATGAATAAAGACTAGTGATGAAATATCTAACCTATACATGTGATTAGTCTTGTGCATGATGGTCATATGCCAAATTGATATATATACACATGTAAATCCTATGACATAAAAGTGCACATATTGACATGTATCTATGCTATAAAATAGAGACTATAATAGTATGACTTTGGCATGTGTATATGCCCATATAAAAACATGTTGATATGTTGTATAGCACATGACCTGTATGGTGATAAAGGTATATATATATGTGTTGGAAACATGCTCATAAGAATAAATCAACTATATGCGAATGTACCCACAGGTATGTACATTTATGATTATGTAGATGAGAATATGAGCATGAAATTGCCTTATGAGATAGAAGATGAATTAGCATGACTATGAGCATGTGAAATGCCATATGAAAACATGATCGAGTATATGATATGATGATTATATGTCATGCCTATATGTTATGATGCAAATTATATAGTCATACAGATTTGAATAAGCCAAATGTATAACTTGGCATGTGAAATGTGCATATATCTGATTATGCACCATAGAATTCATAGTTATATAAGACTATGTATATATGCACAACATTATACTATGAATACAGTATCAATATGTGAATTGAACACGAATATAGTTCTGCCTGCGATACAGTTTTAGATGTGGATAGATAGGAGCCTATAGGGAAATTGCAGCTGCCATAGTTTGGCCCGCTTGGGTCCATAGTATATGTTTGATCCCGTTTGGATCATGATCAGCCCCGTTTGGGTTGAGAGGCTACCCCGTTTGGGTATGCTTGACCGGTCCATAGTATAGTTTGGCCCCGTTTGGGTCTATAGATTTGATATCTTCGGATATCCTTCTTTGATACCGATGTGTATCCATAGTTCCCGTTATCCACCGATAAAGCTAAGGCAGGCTAAACGTTATTCATAGTAATGATAAAGAAATTAAACAGTTAAAGTGATTTGACTAAAGATTGATATTGTGGATCATAATGTTGTTTTACCACAGGAATTATGTTTTATTTGAATATGTTTACATGGAAAATTACTGTCTATATGAATTATGAATATGAGAATATTTGTTACTCTTTGGGTACAATGTTATGCACATGAGAATATGCTTTATGCTTTAAAGTATATGTTATTGTTGCCATGCTATGTTGGACATGTTGTTTATAGTATATGTATATATTGTATATGTATGTTTTGATGACCTAAGTGAGTGGTCATCCATCTGTAGATATTCCCCACTAAGCTTTATAGCTTAGCACGGGTTATTTTATCCGTGTAGGTTCAAATAGCAAGACTTTTGTTGAGGGACGTTCTCTGCATCAGGAAGGGCCAACCACCGACTTATAACCTTGATGTAGGATATTTTGTAATACAATTATCATATGTTTTGTATATGGGCCAGTTATCTTATGATATGTATAAAACCTATGTGGAATATTGTAACTCATTAGTAGTAAAGCTAAGACAGATGTGTGTGCATGTGATATGCATAAAGTAATCTTCATATAGTTTAGTATGCATGATAATAGGTATAAAAAGGAAAAACAGGAATAGACTTGTAGCACGAATATAAGCATATAAAATCATATGGCATGATTAATGGCTAAATGATGATTAAATGAACATGTAGCATAAGCATGATTAATAGTATTCATGATACATGTTTAATGGGGTAGTTGCATAGGGGGTGCTACAATTTGTGGTATCAGAGCCCTAGGTTTAGCCTTTTCTGGGTAAAAATGAACCTAGGATTCTATAGTATGATATAGTGTTTTGTTGGCCTGATGCAGAAGTCCCTGTTTTTCTTATAGATTAAAGATGGAGAACTCTAGAGATACTCTTGAGGAATCGGCTGAAAGTAATAGGCCAGTTAGAACTAATCCTTCAAATATTGGACCTTCATCCTCCAATCCCAATGAGGTCCCAACAGCCGTCCCTACAGAAGCATTGTTAAAAATATCACAGGATATGGCTCAAGTTCTTCAAAGAATGACAGCACCCAAAGCTCCAATTTCTGAAATTAGAAAGCATGGTGCTGAAGAATTTTTAGGCACTAATCTGGAACAATCTGAAGAAGCTAAATTTTGGCTGGAAAGGCTAGAGAGAATTTTTAATGAAATCGGTTGTCCGGTGAGTCATAAAGCATCTTATGCTGTGTCTCTGTTACAGGGTGCAGCTTATGACTGGTGGAAGTTGGTATTGAAGCAACCTCAGTTACCAGATCCCCTTACATAGGAATTTTTCACAGCTGAATTCAAGAGAAAGTATGTTACTGAGGAGTATAAGCAAGAGAAGTTAAAGCAATTTCTTCACTTGAAACAGAGAGTTACATCTGTGGCTGAGTATGAGAAAGAATTCAGTCACCTGTGCAAATATGCTCCTGATGAGATGTTAATTGATGCTTTTAAATGTAGACAGTTTGAAGATGGATTGAATGATCGTATCCGAGAAAAGTTGATTGGGTCTACATCTTTGCAAGTGGTTAACTTCACTCAACTGGTTACAGCAGCCTTGCGAGTTGAAGAGAATGAAATGGCAAAAGGGGAGAAAGAACAGAGAAGAGGTGGGTCCAAGGGTGGATCTTTTACAGGAAAGAGAGCTAGAGAAGCACAAGGAAATCAGCCAGCTGAATCTGGCTATAGTTCTGCAAAAAGGGACAGGAGACAAGAATCTTCTACAATGTCTAAACAGGGAAAACAAGCTTCAGGGAATCAGAGTGGGGGGCAACCTTCAATGTGTCTCCATTGTTCTAGGAAACATTGGGGTAGTTACAGGAAATTGTCTGGGGCATGTTTCAAATGTGGTGGTACCGATCACTTCATGGCAAGTTGTCCATCAAAGAGGGAACAGGATGTGGGACAGCAGGGCAGTAGAGGAACTTTTATTGCACCATCTTCAGGTAGAGGCAGGGGAAGAGGACGTGGGGGATCGAGTTATCAGGGATCCCAGTCCAGGAACATTTCTGAATCAGTTGACAGGCCCACAACTCCAGTTGTTCCTATTCGGGCTTATGCAATGAAAGCTTGAGAGGATCAGAGTGCTCCAGAAGTCATAGCTGGTACATTCTTTCTTTTTGATTCTGATATGTATGCACTTATTGATCCTGGTTCCACTCATTCTTATATTTGCACTGGGGATATGGGTAGAAATGAGTCTACTGTTCATGAACTAGAATATGATATTTATGTAACCAACCCTTTGGGTCACAGTGTTGTTGTTAATAGAGTGCATAAACAGTGTCCTATTGTAATTCAAGGGAAAGAATTCCTTGCTGATCTTATTGAGTTACCATTCTGGGAGTTTGATATTATACTTGGTATGGATTGGCTGTCTAGACATCATGCAGTGATTGATTGTGAAGCTAAAACTGTAACTCTCATTAGTTCTGATGGTGAAGAAATTTTAGTACAGGGCATTCAATCTGAATCTATAGCTAATGTAATATCAGCTATGCAAGCTAAGAGATTTTTGAGAAAAGGGTGTGAAGCTTTCTTAGCACTTGTGCTTGATTCAAAAATAGAAAATGTGAATCTTCAAGAGATTCCAGTGGTGAAAGAGTTTCCTGATGTGTTCCCTGAAGACTTACCTAGTCTTCCACCTGAAAGGGAAGTTGAATTGTCTATAGACATTCTACCTGGTACAGCTCCTATTTCGAAGGCACCATACAGGATGGCTCCTTTGGAATTGAAAGAACTAAAGGATCAGCTACAGGAGTTGCTTGACAAAGGCTTCATTTGGCCTAGTACATCACCTTGGGGTGCACCGGTTTTATTTGTGAAGAAAAAGGATGGGTCTATGAGGATGTGCATAGACTACAGATAGTTAAACAAGGTAACAATCAAAAATAAGTATCCTTTACCAAGAATTGAAGATTTATTTGATCAGTTAAAGGGTGCTGGAGTGTTTTCCAAGATTGATTTGCGCTCGGGTTATTATCAACTTCGGGTTAAAGATGTAGATGTTTCCAAAATAGCCTTTAGAACCCGATATGGGCATTATGAGTTTCTGGTGATGCATTTTGGGTTAACAAATGCACTGGCTGCGTTTATGGATCTTATGAATAGGGTGTTTAGACCCTACCTGGATCAGTTTGTTGTTGTGTTCATAGATGACATTTTGGTGTATTCGAAGAATCAAACGGAACATGCTGAGCATTTGAGAATTGTTTTACAGACTCTGAGGGAAAATCAATTGTATGCTAAGCTGAGCAAATGTGATTTTTGGCTTAAGGAAATTTCTTTTCTTGGTCATGTAGTATCTTCTGAAGGCATTAGGGTGGATCCAGCTAAAATAGAGGCTATAGTGAATTGGAAGCCGCCTGGAAATGTGACAGAAGTGAGAAGTTTTCTGGGCTTAGCAGGTTATTACCGTCGCTTTGTGAAAGGCTTTTCAATTATAGCCGTACCACTCACTAAACTGTTGAGAAAGGGTATAAAGTTTGAGTGGACTGACCGATGTCAAGCAAGTGTTGATCAGTTGAAGAAATTTCTGACAGAGGCTCCAGTTTTGACACAGCCAGTTACAGGAAAGGAGTATGCTATATATAGTGATGCTTCTAGAGTTGGTTTGGGTTGTGTGTTAATGCAAGATGGCAAAGTAATTGCCTATGCATCTAGACAGTTAAAGCCACATGAACAAAACTATCCAACCCATGACCTAGAGTTAGCAGCAGTAGTGTTTGCCTTGATAATTTGGCGACATTATTTGTATGGGGAAAAGTGTAGAATCTATACAGATCACAAGAGTCTCAAATATTTGCTCACTCAAAAGGAACTTAACTTGAGTCAGCGAAGATGGTTAGAACTGTTTAAAGATTATGATTGTATAGTGGATTACCATCCAGGCAAAGCTAATGTTGTAGCTGATGCCTTGAGCCGTAAGATGATGGCTGCTATGATTGCACATCGCTGTAGATGGAAAATTGCTTATGATGGCACTTTAATAGCACAGTTGAAAGCTAGACCTTGTTTGAGGCAAACAGTGATTGATGCACAGAAACATGATGAAAAGTTGCAAAAGATTTTGAAGTCTTTACATGAAGGGATCCAGTCTGAGTACTTAGTGAAAGAAGATGGGGGTGTGTATTATCAGAATCGATTGTATGTTCCTGATGACAAAGAATTAAAAAGAACAGTATTGAAAGAGGCTCACAATACAGTATTTACTATGCACCCTGGTGGGAATAAGATGTACCAGGATTTGAAACAAAGTTATTGGTGGCCTGGCATGAAGAAGGATGTGGTAGCCTATGTTTCCAAATGTTTGACTTGTCAGCAGGTAAAAGCAGAGCACCAGTTACCCTCTGGTTTGTTGAACCCCATTCCAATTCCACAATGGAAATGGGAGGATATCACTATGGATTTTGTAACAGGATTGCCCTTTACACAGAAAAAGCATGATGCTGTTTGGGTTATAGTTGACAAGTTGACTAAATCAGCTCATTTCATACCAGTTCAGATGGACTACCCTATGGATAAGTTGGCAGAACTTTATGTGAATGAAATTGTTAGACTGCATGGCATTCCGGTGTCAATAATCTCTGATCGAGATCCGAGATTTACATCAAGATTTTGGCAAAGTTTGCAACAAGCTTTGGGAACTCAGCTTCGTTACAGTACAACATTCCACCCTCAGACGGATGGGCAATATGAACGGGTTATTCAGATTCTAGAGGATATGATGAGAGGATGTGTTTTGGAGTTTGCAGGAAGTTGGGATAGGTATCTACCTTTAATGGAGTTCGCCTACAATAACAGTTATCAAAGGAGCATCGAGATGGCACCATATGAGGCCTTGTTTTGCCGGAAATGTAGAACTCCTGTTTATTGGACTGAATTGTCTGAGCGCAAAGTTATTGGTCCTGATATTGTCAAAGACACAGAAGAAAAGGTGCAAGTTATCAGGCAGAGATTGAAGGAAGCTAGTGATAGACAGAAGTCTTATGCTGACTTGAAGAGAAGAGATATTGAATATCAAGTGGGTGACAAAGTGTTTCTGAAAGTGTCCCCTTGGAGAAAAGTATTGAGATTTGGGAAAAAGGGTAAGCTAAGTCCGAGGTTTATAGGCCCACATGAAATTCTTCAAAGAGTTGGGCCAATGGCATATAGATTGGCTCTCCCTAGGGAACTAGCCAAACTTCATAATGTGTTTCATGTTTCTATGCTTCGAAGGTATCGATCAGATGAATCCCATGTGATACCAGTTCAAGACGTGCAAGTACAGCCAGATTTCACTTATGATGAAGAACCTATAGCAATTCTGGCTAGAGAAGTTAGACAGCTTAGAAATAAGCAAATTCCACTTGTTAAAATACTCTGGCAACATCATGATATACAAGAAGTTACTTGGGAGCCAGAAGCAGCCATGAAGGAACAACATCCTCACTTATTCCAAACAGGTATGAATTTCGAGGATGAAATTCTTAAGGGGGAGAGAATTGTAAGGCCCCTAGCATGACCCTAATTTAATTTTGCATATTTGTATGATTAAGTTAAGGGGATAAATTAGCATGCTATTATGTTAATTGTATGAAAATAAAATAAAAGAATATGGTTTAATAGTATTTGAGGGTGTAATTGAAGTAAAAGATATTAATTTGGGGTTAATTTGTAATTGTAGCATTTTGGTGGCCAATTGTGAATAAAAGCATTTAATTCAAGGTTAATTTGAAATAATGATTAAATTGATAGGTTGAATTAAGAAGAAGAGTTAGTGGAGGGGTTAAAGGCTTACAAGTATAAAGGTTTGTGGCATTTGTGTGGCATGCAAACTTTCAAGGGACCATAGAGAGAATTTTGCTTGTTGATATAAAGATATGAAGTTAGTGGATTGTGAGGTGGCTGGTTGAGATCTTGAGAACGACATTTGAAGAGAGAAAACCAGAAAATTGTTTATCTCTTCTTCCTTTGATTTTCATTCAATTATCTCAAGCAATTAGGTGATAATGTTTGTGGGTTAATCATGAGTTTAGTGCAGTAAATTAAGGTAATCAAACTCTTAATTTAACCCTCCATCATCTAAATCTTCTCCTTCTTTTCAAGTTAACTTAGAACAATGTTTTTGCTGGAAATTTAAATGATGATGGTGATGGAATTTATGAAGGAGAAGAGGAAGGAAGAAGGAACAAAGGAAAAGGAATTGATAGAGGTTGAAGACATTGGGTTTATCAGCCAAGGTATGGGAATTTAGGCTGTTCATATTGCATGTGAAGTTGATTTCTAGAATTGAGTAGGATTTACAGAACTTAATTTACGTTTTTCTGGAATTTTAACGATGTGAGGTTGAAGAAGGAGACTATTTCTTGCCGAGTCGTGAACATTAGTCCGACTCGTGAAGCTCTTCACGAGTCGTGAAGTACAGATCTTCTTCTTCACTCGTGAGCTTCTTCACGAGTCGTGAAGTACAGATCTTCTTCTTCACTCGTGAGCTTCTTCACGAGTCGTGAAGTATAGATCTTCTTCTTCACTCATGAGCTTCTTCACGAGTCATGAGAATTGCCTTATTTGCTTCACTCGTGAAGCCCTTCACTAGTCTAACTCCCCTTCACGACTGAATGACCTGTATGGAATGTTTTACTCATACGTTGAGTTATAGAACAGCAAATTGAATGATTCTTTTTGCACTGAAAAATAGACTTCCATACCTATATTTCATATGAAGAAACCTAAGTTTAAATCTTTCTCTAAGTACATGTAATCTAGGGTTGAATCCAGACTTGTTTTAGACTGCTCAATGTAACAGAAATTGCAATATTGTGCAAATCATTGCTACACTTGATTATATGATCTTTAAATTGATTGAGATAGATAGTTGCTTATGTGATAGTAAAGTTAATTGAATAAGACATGTAGTATGACTATCAATGAAGGATTTATATGAATACAGATGCATTCAATTGTGTATATGAATAAAGACTAGTGATGAAATATCTAACCTATACAAGTGATTAGTCTTGTTCATGATGGTCATATGCCAAATTGATATATATACATATGTAAATCCTATGACATAAAAGTGCACATATTGACATGTATCTATGCTATAAAATAGAGACTATAATAGTATGACTTTGGCATGTGTATATGCCCATATGAAAACATGTTGATATGTTGTATAGCACATGACCTGTATGGTGATAAAGGTATATATATATGTGTTGGAAACATGCTCATAAAAATAAATCAACTATATGCAATGTACCCACAGGTATGTCCATTTATGATTATGTATATGAGAATATGAACATGTAATTGCCTTATGAGATAGAAGATGAATTAGCATGACTATGAGCATGTGAAATGCCATATGAAAACATGATCGAGTATATGATATGATGATTATATGTCATGCCTATATGTTATGATGCAAATTATCTAGTCATACAGATTTGAATAAGCCAAATGTATAACTTGGCATGTGAAATGTGAATATATCTGATTATGCACCATAGAATTCATAGTTATATAAGACTATGTATATGTGCACAACATTATACTATGAATACAGTATCAATATGTGAATTGAACACGAATATAGTTCTGCCTGCGATACAGTTTTAGATGTGGATAGATAGGCGCCTATAGGGAAATTGCAGCTGCCATAGTTTGGCCCGCTTGGGTCCATAGTATATGTATGATCCCGTTTGGATCATGATCAGCCCTGTTTGGGTTGAGAGGCTACCCCGTTTGGGTATGCTTGACCGGTCCATAGTATAGTTTGGCCCCGTTTGGGTCTATAGATTTGATATCTTCGGATATCCTTCTTTGATACCGATGTGTATCCATAGTTCCCGTTATCCACCGATAAAGCTAAGGCAGGCTAAACGTTATTCATAGTAATGATAAAGAAATTAAACAGTTAAAGTGATTTGACTAAAGATTGATATTGTGGATCATAATGTTGTTTTACCACAGGAATTATGTTTTATTTGAATATGTTTACATGGAAAATTACTGTCTATATGAATTATGAATATGAGAATATTTGTTACTCTTTGGGTACAATGTTATGCACATGAGAATATGCTTTATGCTTTAAAGTATATGTTATTGTTGCCATGCTATGTTGGACATGTTGTTTATAGTATATGTATATATTGTATATGTATGTTTTGATGACCTATGTGAGTGGTCATCCATCTGTAGATATTCCCCACTAAGCTTTATAGCTTAGCACGGGTTATTTTATCCGTGTAGGTTCAAATAGCAAGACTTTTGTTGAGGGACGTTCTCTGCATCAGGAAGGGCCAACCACCGACTTATAACCTTGATGTAGGATATTTTGTAATACAATTATCATATGTTTTGTATATGGGCCAGTTATCTTATTATATGTATAAAACCTATGTGGAATATTGTAACTCATTAGTAGTAAAGCTAAGACAGATGTGTGTGCATGTGATATGCATAAAGTAATCATCATATAGTTTAGTATGCATGATAATAGGTGATAAGTGTGAATTATATGTAGTTTTTAATGTGTTTTTAGTTATTTTATTTAGTTATTTTGGTTTTATTTGGGTTAAATTATAGTTATTTTGTTAATATTTATATTTTTAGAGTTAATTCTGTGTTTTGCATGATTTTCAGGGCTAAAATGATGAAAAAGGGCTTAAAGTCTGAAAAGTGCAAAGTTTTGGGCCAAAAGCGTAAATATTGGAAGTTTAAGCGAGAAAAATAGCTCTTAGTCCAGAGGATGGAGCCGTGACCACGTGAAGATATTGAAGGAATTTACACATGACCACGTGTAAGAGTAAAGTGAAGATTAACGTGGCCAAGTGAAGTAGAAGTGAAGAAACAAGGGAGAAATTAAGCAAGACACGTGACCACGTGTGACCCAAGGCAAAACTCACACGTGGCCACGTGTGAGGAAGGAAAGGAACACGTGACCACGTGTTCCTCAATGCAAAAGGATGCGTGGCCACGTGATTTTACTCTCCCATCGCGCGAAGGATTCGTCAGATTTCCTATTTTGAGCAGACTTCTTTTCCTATCTTGATTCTGCAATTTAAGAAGAATTCTACCACGTTTTTGCCTATAAATAGGAGCTCAAAACACAGAAGAGGGGATCGATCTTTAGTTTTTCAATTTGTTGTTCTTAGATTACTTTAACGTCTTCCTTTATTTTCAGTTTTTATTCAAGCTTTTGTTTTTAGTCTTAACTATGTCTTTTGAGTAGTTTTCTTTAACTTTTGCTAAAGGATACTTGAATCCTTGACTCATATTGTTATGACTTAAGTTTGTACTTCAATTTAATTACAAGTTTGATTATTTCTTGGTTCTTAAGCAAATTCTTGTCTTTATTCAATCTTAATTTGATTATTAACGTGACTAAACATCGGTTAATTAGTTGAGTTAAGTTGATTAATGATTTGTATGTTCTTAAGTTAGTTTGGTTGGATTAATGCATGTTATAATCTGAGTAAGTTATGGTTATGTGTTAAATTGAGTAAATTGAGATTAAGAAGGGAGTAATCAAGAATAGTTGGAAGTTAAAGCTCTTGAGAAAAGTTTTAATAGACATCTAGGAGATTAATTCAGAATTTTCTGCTAAGTATTGAATTGTTCTGAATAAGGGAGTTCAATACTTAGAGTGATAATCTTGAGAAAGTTATCTGGGTTTATTAAACTGAATTTTTCATAATCACTTGTATGTTTTATAAATATTAAGTCATATCAATATTGGTTAAGGTGGATAGTCCTTTAGTGAAAGTTGTTTTTATCATTGATTTTTACCTCATTTAAATTACTTGTTTTCAATAGAGTTTTCTTAATTATTGTTTACTTTACTTGATTTATTTTGGATTTGGTTTTTATTCTTCAAAACATCAAAATTTGGGATTTCTTTTCTCTCTTTACACACAGAAATTGGTTTTAAAATTGAATTAGCACACAAGCACAAGTTTTCCCTTGGGTTCGATATTTTGGGTCTTAATTCTATTTCCCTATATTACTAACCGATCTAGTACACTTGCTAGACACCGGTCAAGTTTTTGGCGCCGTTGCCGGGGAAAGTGCATTGGCGTTTGTTTGTTTAATTTGATTTTAAAAGAAATTCTTGAGTGTTTTCTTCTCTTCTTCATCTAATTTCTTATTTTCTTTTTGATTAACTAAGTGGTTTATGGTTAGAGACAACCCCATCTTGCCATTAGACCCTGAAATTGATAGGACATTCCATAGGATTAGAAGGCTAAGAGACAATATGAACGATCCAGAAATTGAGCAGCCTATGAATGATCCACCACCTAGGATTGAAGAGCAAAATGCACCACCCCAAGCTCCCGGGAATGGGTATAGACCTAGAACCATAAGGGATTATGCTATCCCTAGGTGGAATGAAAAACATAGAACCATTAGAATTCCTCACCACCAACCCTTTGAGATTAAACCCGCTACCATCACTATGGTACAAAGAAACCAATTTTCGGGTTCAGATATAGAGGATCCAGCACAACATTTGGATATGTTCTTAGAAGTGAGTGACACTGTGCAAATTCCTAATGTATCAACTGATGCAATTAGGTTGAAACTCTTCCCATTCACCCTCATAGGAAAAGCTAGGGATTGGCTTCAAATGCTACCAAATCAATCCATCCACTCTTGGCAACAAATGCAAGAGAAATTTCTTTGCAAGTTTTTCCCACCTACTAAGACCGCCCTCATTAGGAAACAAATTAGTGATTTTCAGCAGTTCTATGAGGAACCATTCCATGAATCTTGGGAAAGATTTAGAAGACTCTTGAAAAGTTGTCCTCATCATGAAGTTCCTATTTTTCAATTGATGCATATTTTTTATGCAGGTGCTCATCCATCAACAAGATCTTTGCTAGATGCAGCCTCCAATGGAGGCTTCATAAATCAAATTCCCGAGGACGCATTTCTACTCCTTGATGAGATGGCCACCAATGATGCTCAATGGGCAAGCTCTAGAGCAACTCAAAAGAAACAGGGAGTTCATAATGTTGATGAAATTGCCATGTTAAAAGCTCAATTGGAATTAATGGAAAAAAGACATTTAAAAGAAATTAATGAGCTTAAATCTAAAAATGTCTCTATGTTGTCTAATGAAGTTGATTCTTATGCAGGGATTTCAGGACCTTTGGGGATGAAGAATGCTGAAAATATGGTGGAAGAAGTGAATGCTTTGAATCCATATAGCAACACATACAATCCGGGATGGAGAAGCCATCCAAATTTCTCATGGAGAGAAGGTAACCAAGGTACTACTTCTTCTAATCCAAACCCGAGACCCCCATTTAATCACAACCCTACGTCCAATAATCACATCCCATACCAAAACCAAGCTCCACCACACTACCCTAACCAATACCCAACTCAAGCATACCACCAACCACCGGGTTTTCAAAAAACTCAACCTCCTCCTCCACAAGATAAGAAATCCAACATTGAAGAGATGATTGCAAATTTCATGGCTTCCCAAAATTCCATCTTAGCTAGTCAAGATGCTAGATGGAAAGCACAAGATATTTGGATGAGAAACCAAGAGGCATCCATTAGGAACTTAGAGAACCAAATGGGACAGCTTGCTTCTTCTTTATCAAACCGAACTCAAGGAACATTTCCATCAAATGTTGACCGAAATCCAAAGGAAGAAGCCAAGGCAATCACTTTAAGGAGTGGGAAGGAACTAGAGGAGACTGAATTTGGTAAGAATGCTTCTAAAAAGGTGGAACCGACAACGGAGGTAAGTATTTCTAATTCTAAAAGTAGTGAAGAAGTGTCTCCTAAGGTCGAGAAGGGTAAAGGTAAAGAAAAACTTGTTTCCACTGTTCTTGATGAGTCTCAATTACCTTTTCTTGTTCTAGCTAAGAAAGAGAAACAAAATGAGCAATTAAGTCGATTTTTAGACATGTTTAAAAAGCTGCATATAAATTTGCCATTTGCTGAAGCTTTGCTACACATGCCTAAATACGCTAAATTCATGAAAGAGTTGTGCACTAATAAGAAAAAGCTAGAAGGCATAGGAACGGTTCAATTATCCGGTAATTGTAGTGCTATATTAACTAACAAAATTCCCGAAAAATTGGAAGATCCAGGTAGTTTTACATTGCCTTGTGAACTAGGGGGAAATTTTGTTGGTAATGCTTTATGCGATTTGGGTGCTAGTATTAATCTAATGCCTTATTCAATTTGCAGGAAATTGAATCTAGGTGATTTGAAGGAAACCCGAATGACGCTTCAATTGGCGGATAGATCGGTAAAAAATCAAAAGGGAATCATTGAAGACTTGTTGGTTAAAGTAGGGAATTTTATATTTCCAGTAGATTTTGTGGTGATGGACATGGAAGAGGATAGAAAAGTACCTTTAATTGTATGGAGGCCATTCTTGAACACAGCAAGAGCTTTAATTGATGTCCATGGACAAACAATTACTTTAAGATTTAATGAGGAGGAAATGATTTTTAATGTTAATAAAATTTTAAAACACCCCTCATATGATTTTGAAGAATCTATCTACTTTATTGATGAGGTTCAAGAATGTGCCAACGCAAAGCAAGAGGAAATCATTATCAAGGACAAGCTTCAAAATTGCTTAATGCATCCAAAAAGAATGGACGAGTTAGACACAAAGGAGAAACAATTGATACAAATTTTGGAACAAGAGCACAGTGAGGATAAGGAAGAGGAGGATGAACCATCCCCTCCTAAGGGAGACCCTGAACTTAAAACACTTCCATCTCATTTGAAATATGTGTTTTTAAGTGATAATGCTAATCCGGTCATTATTTCATCTTTGTTCACAGATTTGGAAGAAGAAATGCTCATTGGAGTGCTAAAAAAACATAAAGGAGCAATAGGTTGGGCAACATCCGATTTAAAAGGAATTAGCCCAAGCTATTGTACGCATCGCATACCCATGGAGGACAATTTTAAGCCAGTAGTGCAACCTCAAAGAAGGCTCAACCCAACTATGCAAGAGGTAGTAAAGAAAGAGGTATTGAAACTACTTGATGCAGGTATTATCTATCCTATCTCTGATAGTAATTGGGTTAGTCCTATTCAATGTGTGCCTAAAAAGGGAGGAATGACTGTAGTAACAAATGAAAATAATGAAATAATTCCTACACGCACAGTAACGGGATGGAGAGTATGCATTGATTATAAAAGATTAAATAAGGCCACTAGAAAATATCATTTCCCATTGCCCTATATTGATCAAATGCTAGAAAGATTGGCAGAAAATAAATTCTATTGTTTCCTAGATGGATATTCAGGGTACATGCAAATACCTATAGCCCCGGAAGATCAAGAAAAGACCACGTTTACATGTCCATATGGAACATTTGCATATAGGAGAATGCCTTTTGGTCTTTGTAATGCACCCGCCACATTTCAACGTTGCATGATGGCCATATTTCATGATTTCATTGAAAAATTTATGGAAGTTTTTATGGATGATTTCACTATTTATGGGCATGATTTTGAGTCTTGTTTGCGTAATCTAGCATTGGTTTTAAAGAGATGTCAAGAAACTAACCTTGTGCTAAATTGGGAAAAATGTCATTTCATGGTTAGAGAGGGCATTGTTTTAGGACATAAAATTTCTGAAAAGGGCATTGAGGTTGATAAAGCAAAAGTTGACGTGATAGAAAAACTACCTCCACCAACTAATCTAAAAGGCATTAGGAGTTTCCTTGGTCATGCTGGATTTTACCGTCGATTTATTAAGGATTTCTCTAAAATTGCTAAGCCACTCTCTAATTTATTACTTAAAGATGCTGCATTTAACTTTAATGCTGAGTGTTTGCAGGCTTTTAACCTATTGAAGCAAAAATTAGTGAGTGCACCGGTCATTGCATCACCCGATTGGAGCTTACCGTTTGAAATCATGTGTGATGCAAGTGATTATGCAGTTGGAGCGGTTTTAGGACAGCGAAAGGAGAAGATTTTCTACACCAATTACTATGTGAGCCACACACTCACTGGAGCCCAAGTGAATTACACCACTACGGAAAAGGAACTCTTGGCAATCGTCTTTTCATTTGAAAAATTCCGACCTTATCTTTTGGGATCTAAAATTATAGTTTGGTCGGATCACGCTGCATTGAGACACATTTTTGCCAAAAAGGATTCCAAACCAAGACTTATCCGATGGGTGTTATTACTTCAAGAGTTTGATGTTGAAATAAAAGATAAAAAAGGAGCAGAAAATCTTGTAGCTGATCATCTCTCTAGATTAAATCATGCTAGCATCGAAAAGGGAGAAATTTCTGACCTATTTCCTGATGAACACATTTGTGCTTGTTTTACTTATCAAAATTCAGCTCCATGGTACGCTAATATAGCCAATTTTCTTGCAGGTGGCTATCTCCCTAAGGATTTTACTTGGCAACAGAGGAAGAAGCTCAAAGCGGATGCCAATCATTACCTTTGGGATGATCCATACCTTGTCAAGATATGTCCGGATCAAGTATTGAGAAGGTGTGTACCGGAATCGGAACAAAGAGCTGTCATGCATCAATGCCATGGGGGAGAAGTTGGAGGTCATCATGGACCAAATAGAACGGTTCAAAAGATACTCCAATCAGGTTTTTTCTGGCCTACTTTGTTTGAGGATGTCAAAACTTTCATAGCCACTTGTGATAAATGTCAAAGAGTAGGAAATATATCCAAAAGAGATGAGATGCCTATGAACAATGTGATAGAAGTAGAAATATTTGATGTTTGGGGCATCGATTTTATGGGTCCCTTTCCTAACTCATTTGGGTATGAGTATATCTTGGTAGCAGTGGACTATGTAAGTAAATGGGTAGAGGCAATAGCTACTAGGACTTGTGATGCAAAAATTGTGCTGGAATTCATTCGTAAGAATATTTTCACTAGATTCGGGGCACCTAGAGCTATTATAAGTGATGGAGGCAAACACTTTGTCAACCATCAATTTAAGGCCTTGCTGAAGAAATTTGGTGTTAAACACAAGATCACAACCCCATATCACCCTCAAGCAAATGGACAAGTAGAAATATCTAATAGGGAATTGAAATCAATCTTGGAAAAAACAGTCAATAACTCTAGAAAAGATTGGTCTCTTAAGTTAGATGCGGCTTTATAGGCTTATCGAACTGCTTTCAAAACCCCTATAGGTATGTCTCCCTTTAGACTTGTTTTTGGTAAAGCATGTCACCTTCCAGTCGAATTAGAACATAAAGCATATTGGGCTACTAAATTTCTTAACTTTGATTTAAGTGATGCAGGAGAAAGAAGGAAACTTCAGCTCAATGAACTTGATGAAATTCGACAATGGTCATATAATAATGCTGCACTTTACAAAGAAAAGACAAAAAGATGGCATGACAAGCATTTAAGGGTAAAAGAATTTGTTCCAGGAATGTTAGTGCTTCTTTATAATAGCCGTCTTCATTTGTTTCCAGGGAAACTCAAATCAAAGTGGCTTGGACCATATCAAGTAATAGCAAGCAATCATCTCGGGGTAGTAACAATCAAGAACTTAAAAGATGGACGTGAATTTCAAGTCAATGGTCATCGTCTTAAAGCATACCAAATCGGACAACAAGAGGTTGCTGAAGCAACCATGGTCTTTAAAGATACTTAAAAATCGGTTTGGAGAGTCTAGCTGGAGACTCCAAAAACTCAGAACTTCATCTTTGTTTGCTTTCAGTCATTATTTGTGATTTCTGCATGGTTGTGTGTTTAAGCATTTGATTTCTGCATGTTTGTGTGTTTAAATGTTTGATTTATGCATGCTTGTATGTTTGTGTGTTTGATTCATGAAAAAAATGAGAAGAATCAGGTTTTTAAGAGACATGTGGGAACAAATTATTGTAGGACTCAAACATAGACATATACCCGGGCAGTGGGTTAAAATGATGAAAAATTGGTCATTCACGTGACCATGTGTGGTCTCTCAAGGAGAATCCACGTGGCCACGGGTTAGAGAAAGGAGGAACTCCATTTATACACGTGACCACGTGTGTTCTTACACAAGAAATCACGTGGCCACGCCTTGATGCACTGGAACGATGATTTAATTTACATGGCCACACATCACATAGCATATGCACACACGTGACCATGGGTCTGTCTTCATAAAATTTCATGTGGCCACGTCTCAGCTCACTGCCCAAGTCTGTTTCCCCACACGTGACCACGTGTGTTCTTACCCAAGAAATCACGTGGCCACGCAATTATTCACTGGCCATTTTAGATTCCCACACGTGACCACGTGTTTATCTTCACTAAGATTCACGTGGCCACGTCCCCTTCCCTTATAAAATTCACGGCTTCCTCACTTCTTTTTTTTTATTTTCATATGCACTCTCTCCGTGCCCACGCCTCACTATCACACAATCAACTCGTGACCACGGGATTTTCAATCATCACCACTCATCACCATCTCCATTTGATTTCTCTTACACTTAAGTTTTTCCTTCTCCACATTTTCATCATCAATTTAGGGTTTTTGCACCTCTCACACACCATCTCCACTTTGTATTGCAATTTTTGGTGTCCTTCTCATTCTCAAGTAAGTATTTACTTTCTCTCTTCCATAATTACTAATTGTTTATCATCATTGGTAGTGTTTTATAGTCCACAAAAATTTAGTTTTTGGGTTAATCTGCACTTCTCATTTTGTGTGCATGTTTACTATTTTTGCTTATTTGGATAATTATGATTGTTGAGTGCATGTAATAGATGGTCAATATATAATTGGATAATAAACACTCTTGGTTATGCTGTTGAAATTCATATTCAAATTTATGCTTGCAACGTGTTCGATAAAATGCTTCAATGAGTTTTCTTTTACTAAAAACTTTAAACTCTACTCTTTGATTGGCATATTTCTAGTTTGCATTGATGCATGTCAATTACCTTGTGAAAGAGTTGTTTATTTGTCTATGATCTTTGTATTTTGCATGACATATGCCATTAAATTTTTACTTTATCCAACTAATGCATCATACATATTCATATACTTATGAGCAGTTTATTTGGTGATTAATATTGTGTTTTCATTGATTGTAGTGGCACCTCGAAGGACTAAACACCCTGATGTCGCTAGTTCCTCTGGGGTACAAATTCCATCACATGTAGACCGGGCAAAGGTTAACAAATTTGATTATTTCAGCAAGTGCAAATATGTGCAGCCCGCCTACTTAAGTCATTTGTTTCTCAATATCCCAGCTGGTAATTTGTGGGATTATGAGATCGAACCATTGCTTCAAAACATTGGCTGGGGAGAATTCATAAAAAAGAAACCAAAGGTGTACCCAGAATTGGCTAGAGATCTTCTGTATTCTTTTGAATGTTATTTCAGACGAGATGATTCGGAGGGTACAGTTGGTTTTAAGCTAGGTAAGAAAGGATATTCTTTGTCCTTTACTCAATTTTCTGAAATCTTAGGCTTTGTGCCAACTGCTCCCTGGGAATTGGAAAATGCTTCACCTGCGGAAAATTGGGAGAGAATTAAAGATCTTGAATTAAATGAGCCTTGGGTAGGAGGTCAATGCAAGGTACATGCTCTAAGAACTCATGCTTTGAGAATAATTCATCGGTTTTTGGCAAAAACTATGTATAACAACTTAAAGAATGCCAGTACTATTAGTGTCTCTCAAGCAATGGTCTTAAGATGTATGATGGATGGCGTTGCAATTAATGGAGCCGGCATTATAGCTAGTCGAATTAAGGATTTGCAGAAAATGCCGGGTAACATTGATAATATTTCTATTGGATGGGTAGCTACAGTTTTGGCAGATGCTGTTAAACATCCAATTTATATCGAGTCACTCCCAGGAGATTTGCCTTGCATTGATAATAGAATGTTGAAAAGGATGAAGATTTTGATACCTAGACCCCGGGGACATTGGGCAACACGAGACGAGTATTTAAAAGAGAATAATATTCGAGTTGAGGAACAAGAAGAGGAGCAGCAAGAGGAACCAAATGAGGAACATATTGCTACAGCAGTACCTTCCCCAATTAATGAGCCTACTACACCAGAATGGGAAGCACCGTTTAATCAATTAAGCAGCCGGATGGATGCTCAACAAATGAGGCTTGATCAAATGCAAGGGAGATTGGATACACTCGGGGATGAAGTAAGGGAAGGCAATAGGAGAATGGAGCACTTTATGCACCATTTTTGGCAACGTTTTCCTCCACCACCACCTCCATTTCAGTAGATTGTTGGTTGCTGCGGACAGCAAAGTCTTGAGGAGGGGGTAGCCTCCTTTCAGGAAGTTTTTCTTCAACTTTATTTTTCTTTTTCATGAATTAAAATTCTGTTATTTTGTTTTGTTTTGTTTTCTGTTATTGTGTTTATGTTTTGTTTGAGAATAGAAAACGTATTAAAGACTTATGTAGTTCACTCTTTTCATTTAATTTGCATGAAAAACTTAGTTTGCCCTAGTTAACTTCAAAATTGGAACACTTTGAACTTGGATATGGAGTGTGCATGTTTTGGACCTTTGCTTAGCAAGAGAACATTTATGTTGTTTAATATGTCTTTGGATGGATTAATCTTCAAATTGATAAATATTTATTAGTTTCTAAATTCTTAAAAGCACTTAGACCAGTTTTTGACTTAGAAACACTCAATGCAATGAAGTAGTGAAGTAAGAAAATTTAGAACACTAGAACCTTCCTCATCACCCTTCAAAGCATATGAACAACTCAAGCATCTTAGAAAATGATCTAGGCAACAACTTTCTTGATAATTTTTTTTTTAAAAAAAAGACTCGTGTCCTACCTTGATAAATCTATCTTTTGTTAAACCATTTTGAGCTTATAAGGGTATGCTTAAGGCGTACCATTAATATTTTTTTGCTACACTTAATATTTTAACCATATAACCTAAAAAGCTTTTATCTCACCCTATGGAATTAGCCACTTTAGGACTAAATGGATACATGAAAAAAAGTTTTGTTGGGTGTAGTAAGAAAGTTTCAAAGTTATTGATGAAGTCAAATGAAAATAGACCTTGTATTACCTTGATGTTAGCTTATTAATGCTACTTGAAAAAAAAATTAGTAAATATGAAGAAAATAAGTGTGGGGTAGTACAAGGAAAAATAGAAAAATTGACTTCTTGGTGAAGGAGCATAAAGAAAAGTTTGGAATCAAGGCAAGGATGAGCTGAATTTGTATTGTTTAAGTTATTGGGGTGTTTGTAATCTATTTGGTCTTAGAGTGGCTATATTCATTTCAACTATATTCTATCCATTCTTTGATAAACATACCCTCAGCCCCATTACAACCTTTGTAAGACCTATGTGATTTTAAGTTTGATTTGAGTTGTTTAGCGGAGATGACCTACGGGTTCCGGTGCTAAAGGAGAGGCCTATTGTGTTTCTAGAGTTTCAAGCATGAAACCGACTGTATGCTTATGCATTCATATATTATGTACTTCATTACTTAGTTGTGTTGATATTTTGATTTTCAAAATTGCTTAAAATAATTTGGTCTTGCACACACTCAAGGAAACTAGTTTATATTCTCTTGTTGAAGTTAATCTATTTAGAGTTTATATTGAGTGCTTTTGTTAAAATGCTAAGTTTGGTTTTGAAATTGCAAGGCTTTGTTCAAGTTTGATGGTTTTGAAGGAGGGTTGTTCTAATTTGCTTGAGGGCAAGCAAGGTTTAAGTGTGGGGTATTTGATAAGTGTGAATTATATGTAGTTTTTAATGTGTTTTTAGTTATTTTATTTAGTTATTTTGGTTTTATTTGGGTTAAATTATAGTTATTTTGTTAATATTTATATTTTTAGAGTTAATTCTGTGTTTTGCATGATTTTCAGGGCTAAAATGATGAAAAAGGGCTTAAAGTGTGAAAAGCGCAAAGTTTTAGGCCAAAAGCGTAAATATTGGAAGTTTAAGCGAGAAAAACAGCTCTTAGTCCAGAGGATGGAGCCGTGACCACGTGAAGATATTGAAGGAATTTACACGTGACCACGTGTAAGAGTAAAGTGAAGATTAACGTGGCCAAGTGAAGTAGAAGTGAAGAAACAAGGGAGAAATTAAGCAAGACACGTGACCACGTGTGACCCAAGGCAAAACTCACACGTGGCCACGTGTGAGGAAGGAAAGGAACACGTGACCACGTGTTCCTCAATGCAAAAGGATGCGTGGCCACGTGATTTTACTCTCCCATCACGCGAAGGATTCGTCAGATTTCCTGTTTTGAGCAGACTTCTTTTCCTATCTTGATTCTGCAATTTAAGAAGAATTCTACCACGTTTTTGCCTATAAATAAGAGCTCAAAACACAGAAGAGGGGATCGATCTTTAGTTTTTCAATTTGTTGTTCTTAGATTACTTTAACGTCTTCCTTTATTTTCAATTTTTATTCAAGCTTTTGTTTTTAGTCTTAACTATGTCTTTTGAGTAGTTTTCTTTAACTTTTGCTAAAGGATACTTGAATCCTTGACTCATATTGTTATGACTTAAGTTTGTACTTCAATTTAATTACAAGTTTGATTATTTCTTGGTTCTTAAGCAAATTCTTGTCTTTATTCAATCTTAATTTGATTATTAACGTGACTAAACATCGATTAATTAGTTGAGTTAAGTTGATTAATGATTTGTATGTTCTTAAGTTAGTTTGGTTGGATTAATGCATGTTATAATCTGAGTAAGTTATGGTTATGTGTTAAATTGAGTAAATTGAGATTAAGAAGGGAGTAATCAAGAATAGTTGGAAGTTAAAGCTCTTGAGAAAAGTTTTAATAGACATCTAGGAGATTAATTCAGAATTTTCTGCTAAGTATTAAATTGTTCTGAATAAGGGAGTTCAATACTTAGAGTGATAATCTTGAGAAAGTTATCTGGGTTTATTAAACTGAATTTTCCATAATCACTTGTATGTTTTATAAATATTAAGTCATATCAATATTGGTTAAGGTGGATAGTCCTTTAGTGAAAGTTGTTTTTATCATTGATTTTTACCTCATTTAAATTACTTGTTTTCAATAGAGTTTTCTTAATTATTGTTTACTTTACTTGATTTATTTTGGATTTGGTTTTTATTCTTCAAAACATCAAAATTTGGGATTTCTTTTCTCTCTTTACACATAGAAATTGGTTTTAAAATTGAATTAGCACACAAGCACAAGTTTTCCCTTGGGTTCGATATTTTGGGTCTTAATTCTATTTCCCTATATTACTAACCGATCTAGTACACTTGCTAGACACCGGTCAATAGGTATAAAAAGGAAAAACAGGAATAGACTTGTAGCACGAATATAAGCATATAAAATCATATGGCATGATTAATGGCTAAATGATGATTAAATGAACATGTATCATAAGCATGATTAATAGTATTCATGATACATGTTTAATGGGGTAGTTGCATAGGGGGTGCTACATGTAAAGCCCTATTAAGTGTATAGTATAGATCTAATCAATTCATGTCTAGGAATTTTCTATAGCACTTCAGGTTGTTAGAGGAGGCTAATAGTGTAACACCCTAATCCACTAACCATAGATAATCATCAAACATCATAATCATAAACCTATTAAAGGTCCAGCATATATAATAATAATAAGACAGGCTATTATTACATGCCACAATAAAATAATCAAGCTTATCGATAATTAATCATAACATAAATGGCCTTCAAGTATCTTGAAATCCTCAAGGCAACTGCATCTTGCCCGATCCTCTAGAGCTTAACTTGAACCTACACGGATAAACATACCCATGCTAAGCTATAAAGCTTAGTAGGGAACAAAACTATATATATATATATATAACCTCTTTCTACGATTCATCACATACATGTATAAAACTTTCACAATCACACAGGATAACATACGAGTCTATTATATTCTTGATTTCGTAAATAACAATCTTAGGAGAGTCTTCGAACATACTAATGAGTATCATGTTTGGAATAATTGAACACGTTATGCAACTTATCTCACATCCTAAAAGCTTAGCCATTCATCACTAGCACCATCACCTTACCCTTTTTTCCTCTTCTTACCTTAGTATAATTCATGCATCTTATAATCCCTTTTAATCAATAGGCTAAACATCATAGTTATTAATGGTATAAGATTTCCACTTATTGCATTAAATCACATTGTCACCTAAGGTACGCATTCGACAATAATTCATAATATAAAGGCATACTTAAGTCATATAGCATCTACAATTAGTCCTGGTAGGCATAATTACTTCATATATATCATACAATTCTGATATCATATTTGCAAATTTTACATCCTTCTTGTTATCTTAGTATGGTGACCTAATTCTCTTACAATCATCATTCTATGTCATGCCTTGCACTTGGTTAAATGAATGTTATCATTATGTTTACACGTGTGACATTTATATATATAAATAAAGAGACTAGCGGAGTTGCATGTGATCACAAAGAACAAGCCTTACATATCATGATTATAAGACAAAGTCTCGATGTCACATGTATGCATTTTATAAATAGAGTACATGAAACTTAGTGCACATTTTATAGTTCATATAACTTCTAGTACAATATTGCATGCTTTATGGTCCATATAATCTATGTGGAATCCAATCGGTGGATCTAACTCACACCGGCTCTCATATGAAAAGCTTCCATAATTGGTGCGAGATATCTCAATCATGTATTACATAGCATGACATTTCATTTCATAAAAATAGTTTATAGTCGAAAAGAATTTCAGACAATCAAATAATAGGCCATTCCTCATGCTTACATCACATAAATGGAGCAATTAATGCATGTTTTACTTTATCTTGTGTATATTTTATCATCTTTAATAGCCTGCCTAAGTACTAGTTCAAAAGGTGGATAATGGGAGCAATGGATACCCAAAGGTATCAACTATGGATATCTAAAGATATCAAACAATGGACCCAAACGGGGTCGAGCAATGGTTCCAGCAAGGAACAAACAATAGACCCAAATGGGGTCGAATGATGGTTCCATTAAGGAACAAGACCCAAACAGGGTCAACTACAGCAGCTGCAATTGTATCCCTCTAGGCATGCCTATCTAATCCACAATTGAACTAAGACCTAAAGGCTTAACCATTCTTAAGCATATTTTGGTTCAACATTCTTTTCTTTGTTTAATACAACATCTTTACTTAATGCCATTATTCATATAAGAGTGCACGTTATTCTTATCATACCATAATATTGAGCTCGAGGCTCCAGTACACCGGGATGCTATCATATGATCATATAGTTGTATCGACTTTTTTTATTCATATCATGATGGTCATAGGTTTATGAAATTAATAATAACATGTAATCTTTCATTATTGGCATTGTGCATGTCCATATGTGCAGATACATATATATGCAGTTTAAATCATAGAAATACAAGCTTTCATTACTCCTACTTGTTCACATATTGAATTAAGCTACTCATCATAGCATGCTCATACCAATTATACAATATATAATACTTACATAACTTATAGAGAGTTCTTGATGACATACCTTGTTGCTGCTCACTATTAATAGTTTCCCTATTCTTACACTTATTGACATCAATACATAAACACACACACACACACACACACACACACACACACACATATATATATATATATCAACACTTAAGCATTTATGATCCATATAATAAAATAAGTAGGTTCTCTGATAGCTTAAAGCCAATACTTGTTCATATTTAATCCCTTGAATTCACTTTCATTATTCACCAGAGTAGAAATAACAAGTTATACACTTTAACATAGTCGTATATACTTCCATCATCTTATTTGCATTTTTCATCTTATAACATTTTATACTTAGATATGTGGTGTGAGATCATTTCATCTTAGTCGTTAACACACTACAGATGCTCTTGTGTTAATCGTACTGTATTATAGGCATGAATAAACAGATGAGCAGATTATTACACATTACTGCTAATCATTAATTCTTCTTGTAACTTAGGGTATAACCAATCTTTTATGATTTCATAATTTAACATAACATGTGATGTCCCATTTCTTTTAACTTGGACATGCAACCTTATGACTAATCTCTTATTACCACTAGGTTAAATCATAGTATTTTGGACAGAACCATTCCTTAACCTAGTGCATACCCTATATTGATTTTATAAGACACATTGAATGACATATCATTAAGTTACTATATTGCCTCAAATTATTCTCAGTTCGATGCTCATTAGGCCTTAACATACCTTTTTGCTATATAATTCATATTAACTTTGCCATGCGCAAGCCCCTCTAATTTAGAGTTCAAGTGAACCACCATTAGTTAACTCAATGTACTTGATTACCTTAAGCTTCACACTCTCTATATATGTGTGGAGGTTCCTTAATTAAGTGATCATGCCTTATGCATCTCTAGGTAACTGACAACTTAATTCAATCTTCATCTTATTATAATAGCGTTTTATGTCTTTTAATTTCTAAAATAATTCATTCTATAATCATGTCTTTCAAAATCATATCTTTATAGAATCTAGCATTGGAATAGACTTTCATAATCTATTACTTCCTCAGTAATCAAATAACATATCAATCTCCATTTAATAACTATTTACCATCACTCATATTGACTACTATACCAATTATATCAAATCTTGCTCTCTTCAGGATCTTATAGACCACATAATACTGTGTTCAATATCTAATTACGTGGCTTAAACCTTGGGGTACATATGAAGCATGGTTGGTCAAGCATTTCATATAGATAAAGGAGGGTTGGCCGTGTATTTTGAAGGAGAAACAAATGAGTGGCCGTGTGTTTTGAAGAACAAACACACATATGGCCATGTGTTTTGAATAAGAACCAACACACGTGGCCGTGTGTTTTGAAGAACAGCTAACACACATGGCCGTAAGTTTTGAAGAAGAACCGCAGATGTGGTCGTGTACATCAAAGAAGAAACATGGTGAGTGGCCATGCATTTTTCATGAAGAAGGAGTGCATGGTCGCGTGCAGGGAAGGAAGCAAACATGCGTGGCCACGTATTATGAAGAAGAAAATTACACTTAACCATGCATTGTGAAGAAGAACCAAATCCTGATTATGCAGACATGAAATTTAATCATGTTATAATAATCAAGTTTCTAATCATGTTATAATAATCAACACTTACTAGATTAACCCTTAATCTCATAGAGAAAACCCATACAACATGAGAAGGAAAACATACATAGTAAATATTCCAAAACAAATCTCGTACCTTAAATCAGGCTTTATCTCATTCCACATCTACTGACCCATTCTTGAGATTATCCTTCCCTCTTACAAAAGAAGATAACAATCATAAACCCTTTAACCCTAAATCCAAAAGTGAAACATAAACCAAAAGAAAGCAAGAGGAAAATATTACCTTAAGGATGCCTAAAACCTTAGGTTTCCTCTTCTTCATCTCGTAACCAGAGAGAGAGAGAGAGAGGTCTATCAAAATGTCGATCTCCATCTCTCCCAAAATCCTCAATTTATTAAGTGGGATAAATATCTCACAAGGAGAAATTTCCAAAATGTCCCTATACATTTTAACCCCTAAAAACTCATTTTATTAACATTTAATCCCAAACTTCTTATTTAATTCAATTGCATCCTTCTTACTATTTTAGCTACACTACAATACACATGTGCATAATTACCATTATACCCTTTATATGACTTAACTTCGTTAATGCAAAATAATCTAATTTTGCCTCATTAAATCTTAATCTTGATAAATCAACTATAATCCTATTAGGGCCATGATTGGGTCCTCACAAACAGGCTCTTGGCTCGGGCAAGTTGGATAGAGTTTTTTGCTTCGGCTTACAGTACTTACACTGACATGACTTGAGAGGTCTTAACCATGTTACAATATGGGGGTTATCAGAGTTTAGATACACAGGAAAGGGTAGTCTATTTTCTGTTGTTGGGCATACACTATGGCATTACACTTTACAGGTTCACATAGGCCATAGGTCTACAGATTGGTCTGGATGTAATCACACCCCCAAGGATGATGGACCAAGATAGATGGAGAGTAGTGATGTTAATAGGCATCGTATACTAGTCAAATACAACAAAGAATACCATGTTGGCAACCTAAATCTAACTGTATAATTAGAGAGTGCTATCTCCATAATATTTGGGATGCACAGGTAGTTCAGGGTTGATCAATTCTATCGATATCACCAGCCTATGGAGGATGCAAGAGCAAAGGCATGTAGACATTATGCATGAGATTATTGCTTCACTGGTCAGGGTGTATACGTAGCCTACCGCGTAGATATAGATATGAGGTGTCATCACTTAGTTGTTACTATCATTGGGGGTGGATGAGGGTAACTTTGATGACCCAGTTCCCAAAGGCATATACATCAACCTATAGGCTACCATCACTATGAAGATGGTAGAGCCGATCAAGGGGGGAGTACAAGCTATTGATTGTACTTAAGGCCAGATAGAGGTGCAATCTTAACCCTATAGTACCAAGTGTACCTGAAAAGGAGGATGAGCAGGATGAGCCAACATAGGAGGCACCAGCAGCACCACAGGTACGTCCAGCATAGCCACCTCAACAGGAGGATTTGGCAAGTTAGGTAGATGAGCCATAGAGACCTCAGGGGTAGAGATGTATTCAAATTATGAGTTTAACATGTAAATAGATCTACATGACCTTTTAGATGGGTCACCATTGCAACTAGCTCACACCAAGTCACCCATCAGACATTAATGATCACCACTCAGATGGATGAGACGGTTATCTCCTTATGGATTTTCGGGGTCATCCATGACTTCACCTCCTTCACCATCTGTTCCACTATCACCAGCATGCCTAGAGACATCTTCATCATTATCACCAGCACATCCACCTTCAGCTCCTTCATAATATGATATTTCGAGGAGATTGGTAGCACCAGAGGATGCCAATAGGCATCAGGATTAGACACTACAAACAATACTTACAGCATTGTAGTCCCTAAAAACATTACTAGTGACTGTACAGATTTTACAAATAGAGGTGTAAGCTATCAGAGCCGATTCGATAGCCATAGGATGTAGATTTGAGGAGACACTATAGGTAGTCGATAAATCTTTAACATAGATTGGAGAGCAGGACACTCATATTGAGATTGAGATCCCCAAGGGCAGACAAGCTATGATAGAGATAGATGAGCAGTTAAGGAAATATATAGGGTATCTGAGGGGTGATCTGATGAAGTATCTCGAGTGCCACTCTAGGTCTATTACTGAGTTAACTAGCGTTTAAAGCAGCTGGTAGAGGTGATAGCTCAAGTTTTGTAGCCTTTGATAGCAGCACTGCCTGGTTTCCAGTTCAGGTTTAGGCCAGATGAGGGTCAACCACCAGCAGCTCCACAAGCCATGGAACTAGCTAGGTCTCCTAAGCCACCAGCCCTTAGACTACCATCAAGACCAGTATATCATAGAACATCAGGATAACACCCTCACAGGAGATTCATTTTGTATTCATGGAGTTTTTAAAACTTTGTTAAACATTTTTTTATGTATATAAAGATATAAATTGTATTTAGTTTTTATGTTTATCTCATATTGTATTTTTTTATTCATATTTATCATGCTTATCAAACCTGTAAATAAGGAAAGAATTCCATGAAAATTAATGAAAAACCTATAATTAATATACCATGACAAGACAAAAATGATGAACACATAAATAAATTAATGAAAAATGAAAAAGAAAGAGAAACAAAATGACTAATTCAATAAACAAAAAGCACTAATAGCAAATCATTGTTCACCTAAAAATCTCATCAAAAGACATTCGTAATTAATGAATGAGCTAAGACACTTATCCTAATAGAAAGAAGTCGCTTGAACAAGTTAAGATAAGAGAGATACACAACAAAGGAAAGTGCAGATTCTTATAAATTCTTCATAGCTCTTACACTTACTTTTGATTGAAGTTGTACATTCAACATGTGCCATGAATATCTTTTCTATTAAATCCTAGAGGGCAACTTCACCCACCCTGGTGACTCTTCACATATGCATATTTGCTAAAAATTCCTCAGATGGAATATTTTCCCCTAGGGGGAAACTGCATCCATATCTCAGTGATTTCTTAAAGATACATATTTACCAGAAATCTCCCCGGTGGAATGTTCCTTCAAGAAGGGATAATAAGAACAACAGAAGAATCAACTAGTATAAAGATCCAATCAAGTTATCTCAATTCTGCCTAGCTCAGGCATTAATAAGATCCAATCAAGTCATCTCAATTCTGCATGACCCAGGCACTAATTAGATGCATTCAAGTAACTTGATTCTATATGCCCTAGGCACTAATCAAAGTTAGTCAACTTATCACAATTTTGCATGCCTCAAGTGCTAATCAGATAGCTAATTCATGGTTAACACATCAATAAATTAATGGTAACTACCCAAAATAGGGTTAACCTATCAATAAACTGATATTAACTATCTGAACGAGGGTTAACGCATCAACAAACAAATGATAACTACCTTATCAAGAGACTTACTGCCTCAGAAGGTATTTGTTTTAATCAACCAAGAGATTTACTACCTCAAATATATGTATTTTTTCTTTCACTTTGATTTTTGGCTCACTTTGACACTCATGCACCAGATCCTTAAAATAAAAGTCAGTTGTAAAGACCATAACCTGAGGTAACCTAGATTATGGTTACCTAATTACATGGAAATAGTATATTACTGATAGCAGGTTTGCATCTCTAAGCTCCAATTGTGAATTTCGCACATTTTTCTCAAAGTTTATATGATTTTCAAAATAATTTTTAAGTGTTTTAACAAAAGTGCATAAAAAACCATGATTTAGGACTTCAAAGGTGACAAATGGCCGTTTGTCATCTGAGGGGCACCTGTACCTGGTTCCCTCTCTCCTACAAAGGCCAAACTAGGGGTATTTTAGGAATTCAAAGATTGGGCTGAGGGATAACCACCTATCAATGAAGGACGGTCGTCCATGGCTCGAATTCTAGAATTCCCATATTTTTGGAATTCAAAACGATTGTAAAATGTTTTAAAATGATTTTATATGGATTTATTAGGGATTTTTTTCTAAATTTAGGAAGTTAGAGTTAGAATCCAATTCCAACTATAATCTAAGTATAAAACCTTAAAATTTAAGGTTTTGAAAAGGGGGGAAGAATTATTTTTTATAGAGAGCTAAAAAAGCTTAGGGAAAAAGAAAACAAATTTTTCTCCATCTCTAAAAACTTGCTCTATCAATCTCTTTGATACATATAAAAATACAAACGAATTTCAAAGCATTTTTTTTGGACAATAAGTAGTACAAATTAGATAAGTGATCTGGACTACAAGAGATTCAGAGTCAGAATATCTCTTAAGGGTAATATTCTAGGGGCATTCATACTTCTATCTTTAAAACTGTACCATACATGATTTTATAATTATTTGATGCAAACAAGCATGTTTAAGTACTATGTTTGTGTGATTAGCATGTCTAAATTTTGTCGAGATGTATGTATGATTCAAAGAGCATGATAGAGGCATGATTAATTGATAAATTTCTCCATTGTTATATTATCTTAAGCTTTATTTCATTCTCTCAATTATATAAATTGGTGGTCTTTAATGTGTTTTTATGCATGATTTGATGTTACAACATTGTATTGGCATGATTTAGAGCTTAATATTTGCATGTTTTTGGTTAAATTACACTTTGTATGGTTTTTGCAAATTTTTGTCTTTGAATTCTACATCATATTCTATATAGAGGTGACAAACAGAAAGATGAATCGACAGATGGGACGTCATGAGCCATATTTTTGTTACATCCCTCACTTTTTTAGGGGCATTACTAGCCTTATTTAAGGCATTCGTGGCCATATTTTTAGGTATTCTTTGCATATTTTATACATTTTTTGCATTTTTATGCCATTTGTTTGATCCTTATGATATTTCTCTATATAATTCAATTATTTATGTAATCTATTGTTGCACTGTATAATTAAAATTATATGACTTCCTTTGTTGTATTATTTTAATACTAATTTATTTGCCTTTTTATGTAGTTTTTTTAGTATTAAATTCTCATGCCTTAGATGATTATATGAGTTTTGTTGCATTGGGAATCATGCTCCCCATTGGATGACCACCCTCAGCCCATCCAGTTACCTCGATTAACCACTTTCTTTTATCATTTATTTATTTTATTGGTTTTATTTGGTTATTATTTATTTTTTATGTTTATTTTTTTATTTAGCATTTTTGGATGGATCTTTTATTTTGGGGATGTAATATTTAGTAAAAAGGGCCTTCCGTGCATGCTAAGAGAAAAAGGCATTTAAAATACTTTTTCATTAAATTAATTGAGTTTTTCACAATAACTTGAATCAATGTTCGATTTTTCACTCAAAGCCAAAAAAGAGAATAAAATTGAGATTTTTGTAAAATGTGCATGAGAAAACCAATATTCCCAACCTAAATAAATTTCCAAATTTATGTATGTAATTTTATTATTTTCATCCGATAATTTTTATCTGTAATAAGTTTAAGTAGTTTTAATTTAATTTATTTATTTGCTTATCGCATTATTGTTTGCTTGGAATGTTTACTTAATTCTATTGCTTTGCATCTTGTAAAGGAGGAGAGAGGATTAAAATCTAAAACTCAACTATAAAATAAACACCTAACCAAGATACCTAATAAGAGTGATGTTCTGAATGCCAATCTCTGTTTGAGCATCAAAAGGTTAAGATTCATTTCCCGATATTTTGTTAGGTGGTGACTCAATGAGACCTACCTCTTTTGGGCCTATTAATAGATGCCTTCTTGGGTTGACTTTCAACAATGATTTAGGCTTTGTCCTTTTTTATTATGAATTAGCAAATTTGAGATTAAAAGTAAGCCTCATCTGATCCCAAATCCTAAAAGAGGACCTCCAAAAGTGAACCCAAAAATGATGGATAGCTCCAATGTGCATCATAGTTACTATTTATTATTACAAAATTTTGGCTTAGTTTTCTCATTATTTTGTCTATCTTTCTATAAATAAAAATTTTGTTACACTTCTAAAATCACGTATCTAACTCTAAAACTCCAAAACAAGTTTTTTTATCCTCATTGAATAATCAATCATTTTAGAATTACAAATCATCATATCTAATATTACAAAAATATCTTTAGATCATGATCTTGTTTTTAAAATTCGCAATGCTATTATAATAAAGCCACAATAACTTTAATTCTAACATAGCATAATTAAATACAAACTAAACTTTGTTCATATACATTCCAAAATTATGAAAAATCACAAAGATAGTATAAACAACACCTTTGATGCATCCATATCCGTCTCCTTAATATGACTCTAATTATTGCAAACCCATGAGACTATTTTATCTGCTTCAAGCATATAAGCCTTCAAACTTCATACAAAGAAAGAACCACACGCTAAGCTATAAGCTTAGTAATGACTACCCATGTAATTTGTACATGTTCAAAATATCACATAAGATTCACTAATACACACATATTATGGAGTAAGGTAACAATTGATGCACTATATTTAAACCTTTTTAGACAAACAAGTTAGTATATTTAGGTTTGCATAATCTTCAATCTAGTTAGAGGTTCTAAGTTAGCAATTAATAGGCTATTTAACTAATATCAACGTGTCAATATTTTATATTATATAATGTGAAAGAATACAAACTAATTTATAAAACTACCGATACGAGGACAACTAAAGAATATCAAAAGAGCAATGAGTGCAAGGGTGAGCTAGCATTGCCATATGGACCAGTTATAGGTTAAGAGCTAAGAAGTTTAAGAAAGCATTAAAAACATATATGGGCCAAATTATGGAAGCTATGGACATTCGAAAGAGAGTGAGTCTGAATTATGCCATATCCAACCCAATAGGGCTGAATGGACAAGATAAGATTCAAATGGACTTGATTAATTATTTTAAACTAGTATAGTACCTTTGGGTAGTCCGAGTACATGTAACTTAGTCATGTGAGCTTGTTTTGTTATGATTTGTTTTGTTGGACCTTAATCTAGCTTAATAGGCTTATTTATGAAAGTTAGGCTTTGATTAGCTTAGGTTCATTTAATTTATTTCTTTTAGGCTTATTGGCTATATTTAGAGTTAATTAGTGTGAGCTTAAGTTATTTTGGTTGGAGACACATGCTTAAAGGCCTTTTTAATCAGTTAGGATTTTATTTTCTTAAGCGGTATAAATATCTCATTATAACCATTGTCAAGATAGGTTTTGAGTATCATTTTATGGCTTGGACAAATTTCTTTCTTGGAAAGGATTTTTGTGATGCCCTCACAATTCAGGTCATCATAATAGTATTTTTTGAGGTGAATAGTGATATTGGGTTACACCAGGGTAAATAGTACCATCTAAGGCCCATGAAAATCTCTCATCACCATTGAAAATTACAATTCATGATGAGTCCAATGGTATAATTTTAGGTAAAATTAATATCATCTAGGCTTTCAAAATAGACAAAGAAAAAAATTTCATAATTATATCAAGGTTTGACCAAACTTTTATCGACCCAAAAATATTTTATAGACCTCCAAAAATTATTTGGACTGTTTTGATCTACTATAAATTATCCTAATTAATATTTGGAAGTAAAAGATAATTTGTTTGACAACTTTAAATTTTTGAGTTTTAGACCTGCGAAATTTACCGTTGGAGTTATAAGTATACTAAAAAAAGGTCGAATTGACCTAAAATTTCAAAAATATCTTATTTAATATTTTTACATAATTTTAGACTTATTTTGGAAGTGAAATACTAATTAAAACAAGCAGCCAATGAAAGGATGACATGTGGCTTTATATAAGCTGTTAGATTGAATAGTAAATGAATTAATATTGACCATCAATTTAAAGGCATTAAAGAAAAAATAGAGAAGTGCAAAATTTTCTCCAAATCTCCCTAAGAATTAGCCATCTTCGCTACCCACCTCACTTGGTCGGACCCTCTTACAATTTTCTCCCACCATTTTCTTTCTTTAAGCTTCCATTTCCGACCATATTTCTAACTTAAATTTTATTTATATTTTATCAATGCCATCCTCTCCATCATAGATAAAGGATAAAAGCAAAATCAAGCTTGGAAAGTAAAGGATTTTAATGAGAGAAAATCATTCAAGTAAGTAAATTCATGTGTTTTAGTTAGAATTAATTACAGAATTTGGTAGGTTATTGTCTTTATATGATTTTTGATGAAAATTGATGAAAAATTCATGGATATCCATTATGTACATTTTGCTTTAGGTGAAGAACAAGAAGAGAAGAAAGAGAAAAGAAAGGGAAAAAGAAAAGAGAAAGATAATTGAAGAAAATCAAGTGAATTAAGGTATGTGGATACTTAAACTAACTTATTTCATGAAAATCTAAATTATGTAAATTAGGATTCTATGTGTATATTATGTCTAAATTTTAATTAATGGTAGGTTAATGAAATTAAATGTCAAATAATGGAATTGGCATGAAATAATGATTAAAAGTGAGAAAATGAAATTCGAACCTATTATGTAACTTAGGGTTCATGAATGTAATGTTATCCATAATTTGTTTTAATGGTAAATTAACATAACAAAGTGGTAAATATTGAGATATGTGAAACTAAATGTAATAAAATATGATTAAAATGGTGCATTAGTTTTGACCCTATTATGTAAGTATATGAATTTAAGGTTAGGTAAAGAATTAAATTGATTTAAGGCTAGAATCATCTTTAATACATATGAAAAACATGGTAGGAATGTATTTGGTGAATTAAAAAAATCTATGCACATGGGACATACTGGTGGTCAAATGGTATTAGTGTGATTTTCAATGAAATAAATGTTGATAAAATTGAATTAAAGTTAGTTATATGTATTTCATATTCTCAAAACAAGATATGAAATGTGTATGGCATACAAAAGGAATTTGCATGTTGTGTTACTAATTATGGTTGAATGGTGTATGTAACCTAATTAGTGCGATCATAGTGATTTAATGTGTGAAAATGATCTTATGTGATAAAAGAATGAAAATGATATATGTAGTGTGAAAATAATTTGATACACAATCTGAAAATGTGAGAATATGTGTAAACAAATACTTACTTATGTGAATGTTATGAAAATAGTTTTGTCCTTAGTAACTAGAAGCAAAACCATAAGCATTGAATATAATTGGCTAGTCAAAAGGACACTCGTAATAGTGGGCCAAAGGTAGATTCACATCATAAACATAAGAAACGAATGAAAAAGATAAGAAAAAGAGAAAAAAATATGAGAAATATATAATTTTGGACCTATAGGGTCCACAAACCGCATATCCAATTTGAGGATTTTGTTTTCATTGTATAGTACTAGGGGTGAAACTAAAATAGTAATGATATGGTAATAAATGGAAGAAAATGATAATAATAGAATAAAGATGGAAATTAAGAATTAAATTGAAATTTTATTAAAAGAAATAGATTTAAGGACTAAAATGAAAGCAAATGTGACATATGGGTTAAAAATGTAAAATTTATGGTGAAATATGTTTAAAAGTATGAAATTAGGGATAAAATGGTAATTATGGCAAAAAATGGGACCTAGATGTCATTTTGGTAAAAGATGAGACCTAGATATCATTTTGGTAAAAATAGGACCTAGATGTCATTTAGGTAAAAGATGGGACATAGATGCCATTTTGGTGAAAGATGAGACATAAATGTAAATTTTGCCAAAACACGGGGATATAGTTGTAATATTGGTAAAAGATGAGAACATTAGGGGTAAAAGTGTAATTTCATTTTGAATTTAAGGACGAAAGTAAGAATTGTGAAAATATGTAACTAAGATAAATAAAATTAATAATTAAAGAAAAATAATAAAAATAAGAGTAATTTAGAATATATATAGCTTAGTCAAATTTGTTAATTAGGTATCCAACACTGGCTATTGCTTAGCATGTAATTGTTTATTGCACGCAGGGACAAGTAATCGAGCAGTGGAGCAAAGCAATTCTAAGAAGGAGGTTTGATGTAGGAATGATAAATATTACTTTTGTATGTATTTTACATAACACAAAGGTTATGTGTGTGTGTGTATATATATATATATATATATATATATATATATATATATATATATATATTATGACGTATGGCATGTGTATGTATTTAATAGAATTGCAAAGTAAAGTATGAGTGCATGTATATATGCATATCTTGATGATTTATGTTGTGATGAATGTCATGAAATATAGAAACACCTATGTTGTTGCCTGAAGTATGCGAGTTTAGAGGATTGAATATTGGGAGTGCATTTTGAACTTTTGCAGTTCTTATATTGCCAAAATTTTTACCAAATAAATAGTAACTTTTGATCAAATGAATTGTGAATTTACGACGATAATCAAATTGGCCTATAACGGACTAACGAAATGATATATTAACCTCACTTCGATTTATATGGAAATCAAATAAGGAAAAAGTAATAATTACATAAATAATTGCCTAATTAATAATCCGATTACAATGTAATAATATTCAAACCTTAAAAAGTATAGGGTGTTACATTTTATGGTATCAGAGCATAGTTTAAGCGGTCCTAAAATTGGAGTGTATATGAGTTTAGATGATTGGAATTACATATACATGCCATAATTGAATGATTGTGTATATGGTGTTTTTGAGAATTGATCGATACATGTCCCTTTGTTTTATAGATAAAAGAATGGCTTCCGAGTCCAAAAGAGGTATGGAGATAGAGGAGGTTGCAGAGAACTATGCTTTAATAGGCGGGGGTAATTGAAGAGTCATTGATAAGCATAGACAGCTTACACCACCTTCAGCTTTAGTAGCTCTTCCACCACCACCTACAGCTCCACTTGAGCAAAATTTTATACAATTCATGGTGGACCTTATCTACCAAAGAATGTAGGCTCCAACAGCTCCACAACCACACAGCAGCCTTCTCCACCTTTGATTAGAAAGCCTATTCTGGAGCAATTGGAAAAGTTAGGAGCTGATGACTTTTATGAGAGAGATCAAACATCCCCTACTAAAGCAAAGACTATTGAGATCACTCACAACCTGCCACAGGAGATTCTTGAGGGTGAAATAGCTTTATTTCAAGGACCTGCATATACTTGGTGGGAAATAGTTAGAAGATATGTCCCTGCAGTTGAGTTGACATAGGATTTCTTTCTAAAATAGTTTGGTGACAATTATATTGGGAAAGTGTACTAGCTCGCAATAGAGAGTTCGTTTTAGAAGCTAAGATAGGGGAATAAAATAGTGTTAGAATATGAATGAGAATTTGAATGACTGTGGAAAAAGATCATTTGACATAGGAAAAATTATACTAGTTATTTGAACAAAGTCTTCACAATAGGAGGCCATTGTAGCCCATGAGTATATAGATATGAGATCTCTGATTAGGACAACCATCAGGATTGAAATATTATAGTTAGACGAAGATAGCAGACAGGCTCAAGCACAGGAGAAGAAAAGGGCACCACAATCAAGCACCCCTAGTACCACAATTAAGAAAAGCAAAGGCCTAGTTGCCCAATTCCAAGCCCCGATTTAGTCATAGGGTTAAAGCTAAAAATTTACGGCTAGGGCCAATTATGATGCATGCCAAAGCCTACTCGATTTGGATTGACTTTTAAAAGCCTACTTTTAGGGTCAAAGACTAGATGACACTCACTAAAACTCATAAATTGGCCAATTCACAATATAGAGGGCTTTGGGCCTAATTTATTGTTGATGGTTAGCCCATGAAGGCATCTAATGTGGGCTCAAAGAGGTAGGTATCATAGAGTCGCCACCCAACAGAATGTTGGAAGATGAATTTCAACCTTTTAATGCCCAAACTGAGATGATGTTCAGAACTTCACTCTTACTTGGCATCTCGATTAGGTGTTTCTTATAATTAGATTTTTATTATTAGTCCACTACCTCCCTTCTCACATGAGGCATTACAATTAATGAATAACTAAACACTCAAGCATATAGGAAAGCAATAAAGAAAAAGAAACTAGTAAATCTACTTGGACTATTACATAAGCAAATTTTCCAATAAGAGATTAAAAAATAAAATGTCATACATAAAATGGAAAAATAATTAGGTAGGAACATTGGTTACCTCATGCATATTTAAAAAAAAAATTTTTTTATTTATCATGTGATTTTGGGATGAAAACTTGGGCATTGCCCCACTTTATTAGAAAAACCCAATTAATTAATAAAAATGATTTTATGAATTTTTATGTTGATATGCAAAAAACCATTTTATTACTACGTATTACATTTCCAAAAATAAATACATCCAAATAAAATAATAGATAAAAATAAAAGCAATAAATAATAAAATGAACAAAAGAGAATTAATATCGTCCATGGAAATTCTCCAAAGTATTGAGCCCCAGACTCTAAGATTTCCAATGCAATGAAATGAATTCCTTAAAAAGATAATTTGAAGGGTGCTTCTAATCGCTAGAAATCATATGAAAACTTGAAAAGGAAAGATATAAAATTTGAAGTGGGGAGAAAAAAGTCTTCCTGAAAATTTTGAGATTTGGCAAGAAAAGTAAGTTGAGTCCAAGGTTTATTGGTTCATATGAAGTGATTCAGTGTGTGATACCAGTAGCCTACAGGTTAAAACTCCCACCCGAGTTGGAACATATCTATGATGTATTCCATGTTTCAATGTTACGTCATTATCAATCCGATCCAACATTTGTCATAAGTCCAAAGGAAGTGTAATTGAGACTTGATTTGTCATATGATGACGAACCAGTCAAAATCATTGCTAGGGAAGTTACACAACCCAGAAATAAGTAGATACTTTTGGTGAAAGTACTCTGGACTCGCCATAAAGTCTAAGAAGCTACATGGAAGCTAGAAGAAGTAATAAAATCACAATATCCCCAGTTATTCAATCCAGGTAAGTTTTAAGGAAAAAAAATTAATTAGTAGGGGAGAAATGTGATGCCTGTTAGAGAGTATGCCCTAGAGCCCATGTAATAGGGATGTTTTTCATATGTATGAAATTTATATTCTTAATAAAAGGCATCATTCATTTATTAATGCTGTGTTTGAATACATGAGTTTGTAAATCTTAAATTAATAAATGAAGTCCTAGATATTATAAACACAGTGCAAAGGCAATCATGAAGGTGTTCATGATGTGAGATGTCTATTGCATGCAAATATGTTAATATCTAAATATCCCTAGTCATAGAATTAACAAGATAGGACATTGTTAATTCGGACAGACTAGCACATGTTATGCTTCTTGAATGGTTCAAGCAATGGTTCTCATAATTGTGATTATGGATGATAATCAAAGCTAACATGTGGATGCTTGTTAGAGGAACAAGTTCATTGGAGACCTGCAAAGAGAATCCTCATATGGATATTAAATCTATGTCAGTGAGGAATCTCTTCATAGCAGTTGTGCAAGTGTCCTTGGACTTGAGATCACCAAAGTTATCTTAAGTAGCAAGTGGTATACTTTGACTCCATAACTGATTACTTCCAACTGGGAGTGAACATAGTTAGGAGATTGGGTATATCATGACCTACTTGAAGATAGTTGAGTGATTGACAAAGGATTCACCATCCCAGATTTAACAAGGGAAGCTATCTCACATGATTCTATAATTACCTTGTTCAGTGAATCTCTGGCCAGAGTAATATGCCAAGATGGATGGAGATCCATGAAGGGCATTTTAGGAACAATGGTTAAATTAATAGAACATACATAATTAGATTTATATGAGTTGACAGAAATCCATACTCAGAATCTGATTGAGATAAGAGTGGTGAAAGGAGTAATTGCACGGTAACTGTTTCTATGGAAGGGTACAGTCAAACCACATGACTTTCCTGACATTTGGGTAGTCATGATGCCTAGCTAGAGGTCAATCATGACTTGTATAATGATGTATCAAAATATCAATAGAGATTGATAAAATGATTTAAAGGAGTTTAAATCATGTGAGTTTTGAATAGAACTCACAATTACATATTATACTGCCAACATGGACAGGAACCCAATAGGTCACACACATATAGAGAAAAGGGTAAAATGGTAAAATGACAAGGATAATAATATTTGATATTATTATAAAGGTAGAGAGGAGAATATGATAATAATTAATTAAAGAGTTTAATTAATTATGATCAAATAAAATTGTCCGCGGAACTTTTGAGAAATGTTCTGTAAATTGGACCTAAATGAAATAATGTATTTCATGATTAATTATTATTGCCTTATAAGTGTTATAAGACTACTATAAGTGTTATAGGACTGATATAATAATTAATAGGACCATTGGAGAAATTATAGAGGGCCAAAGGAATGAAGAAGTTGGAGGAAGCCCTCCAGAAGAGGGCTACACGCCAACTCCATACAGAAGGGCTTGGAGGGCTTTTTCTTGGATCAAATTAATTTATATATGTTACATAAGTGTTATGGAACTCACATATTTAATTTGGTTGGATTTGGAATCCATTTGGGTATTTAAATCCAATTAGATGCACAAAGGGCCTAGTTTGTGAATTTTGTGCATGGTCTTTTATGAAAAGATTTAATTTGGATTTAATTAAGCCCAAATGATTATAATTAATTCCAGAAGCCCAATTAATAATTCTCCAGCAATTTTAAAGAGCCCAATCTCATTAAGGAGTTGGAATTTTAACCTAACTATAAAAGGCCAACTAATGAGAATTAGGGTTAAGTGATTAAAACAAAAGGAAAGTCTTTTCTCTAAAAACTCTCTCCCTTTTGCGCCACTTCCCAAGCTAGCTCTTGGGAATTTCGGCCAGCCCTAGTTGAACACCAATTTGTTGGTTCAATTTACCCCTCTCTTGTGTGGATTACTCATTGGAGGTGTTTGATTTTGGACACTGTGGTTTGCGACAACCCGGTGCGAAGTAAAATCAACTGTTCAACAAAAATCAAAGGTGATTTTTCTTATTCTCATATAGTTATATTGTGTATTCATGGCAAAATCAGATCATATGGTTAAAAAATTTAAAATTCCGCTCATGTATGTGATGTATGTAACCATAAAAATCCAACATGGTATCAGAGCCTCGGTTTTGCCATGGATATACAATTCTATTTTTTTTCTGCGGAATAAGTTTTGTTTTGTTTTGAGTTATTTATTTCATGAACTTTAAAATATTAGATTTGATTGTTCATGAATGAGAAATATTGATTTCTGGTTGTATGTGTGATCAAATAAATTTGACGGAAACAAAAACGGAACTTTTGAAGAAAAGTGACAAGGGTTTTGCGTGAAACCCATTAGGGTTTGGCGTGAAACCCTAGGTAATGTAGGGGCTGTTCTAATTTAATTTCGTATGGATCCATTTAAAAATCATTTAGATGATATTTTATGTCTTTAATATGTGATATTAAGCCGTAGGATCGAACGGAATTAAAATCGAACAAGTTTTGCATGAAAACTAGTTTTGTCGAAAAGTTCGATAAATTGGTGTTCTTCATGTGTTCTTGATGTGTTCATGGTTAGAACGACTTTTGATCTTCTAAATCTGATATATATGATATATTAAAGTGTTTTTAATTAATTGGATTAATTAAAATGGGCCTTAAATTAATTTGATTAATTTTAATTCATTAAAACCACTTAATGGGCTTAATTATGTTTACGGACTTGGTTTAAATTAGTGAATGACTTGGTGGGCCCAAGGAGCTGATTTAAATTAACTATTATAAACATTAATTAAGTTTATTAATGGGTTTTAAGGGCTGGAGTGGGCTTGGCTCATTCCAAAAGGCCCAAATGGTCCAAATGACACAAAACTAGTTTGTGTGTGAACACACTTAGGGTTTTTCTTCTGTGGGTTTCGGCCTACACTTATTTTAAGCCCAAAATTGATTCTTTTAATTATTTAATATGATTAATTAATTAAATAATTAATTTATAATTAATTAATAATCAATTTGATTGATTATTAAGGCAAGAACACATTCATGCAAAAAGGTTTCCTAAAATGAAAGTTTCCAAAATGGAAAAAGTTTCCTAATTTGATCACATCATTAAAATAACTCAAAATATAGTTTCAAAGGTTGAAACAAAGTTAGTAATCCATTTCTTTATGCATTATAAAGGCATATAAGGGTGTATGATTGGCATGATGGATAGTTATGGACAAAGCCCAATGTGATTGAGCATTATGCATGTTTTGGCCTAATGAGGACTTTCATGTCCCGGCCACTTGTTTTTGGTTTGTATTTCATTTCAAATTGTAATATATGTAATTAGATTACTTAGATTAGAATTAGAAATAGAGATGGAGACCAATATCAAGGAGCAAGATGGGTCGGATGGAGATCCAACAAGCTTGAAGATAATGTAATTATTTTCTTGTTTGAATCATGCATACTACCTAGGTGTGACCTTTTGATTTCCCTCTTGGCTCGGGGAAATCAATGTAGTGAAGTCCATAACTATACCATATTTGTATGCTTATATTTATGTGATAGATATAGGATGCATACCAATGTATGCCAACCATGTATGATGAGACTTAATTAACTAAAACCCTCAAACAAATACTAAGGTACATAAGCCTTCCATTAATTTGAGGAGAACCAGAGTTCTTTATAGTGTGGGTTGTTGACCACAGTCAAGCTCACATTATATCGAATATGTTCAAATCTAATTAAATGGGTCATCTTAGCTAGCCCATTAGTTTGTTGACCACAGTCAAGGCTAATGGTTCTAGAGGCAAGATTAGGGAATGCATATATGATATGCATGCATCAAGAGTTGATAACCTAATGATCCAATAGTTGTGTAGAGACACAATTGGTATAAAGATACCTACCTTTCAAGGGTATGGAATTCGGCTTGTTGACCACAGTCAAGGTCAAATTACATATCAAGGATTGGATATTGGCCCACTAAGAAAACCATCGGGTTTTCTCGGATTATATAGTGAGGGCTATTAATTCGCAATAAAATAGTGGGAGTAAATGGATTAATTAAAGACCTTATTAATGCATACATATATATGAACATACTCTCATATCTTTTCTTTTTCACATCTAGGTCATCATCATGAGCACATCAAACATTAACATACGATCAATCTTGGATAACAAGCTGGTTGGCAACAAGTATTCTGACTGGATCAGGCAAGTGAGAATTGTTCTCAGAGCTGAAAAGATCCACTATGTCTTGGATAAAGATCCACCACCACGTCCATCAGATGATGCCATTGATGAGATCAAAGGCATTTATCGGAAATACATGGAGGATAGTGAAGCAGCAGCATGTCTGATGCTGGGTGCTATGTCCTCGGAGCTTCAGAAGCAACATGAAATGATGGATGCTAGAACCATCGTTTTGCATCTAGAGGAGCTTTATTCTTCTCAGGCTAGAACTGAGCAATATGAGATTGCTCGAGCTCTATTTAGTTGCAAAATGGTGGAAGGCACTTCAGCTGCTGCTCATGCATTGAAGATGTATGGGTATATTGAGCATTTGAGTAGACTTGGCTATGTTATGGATAATGATCTATACATAGATTTAATCTTGTACTCGTTGGCTCCAAGTTATGCACCTTTTGTGCTTAACTTCAACATGAACAAGATCCAAGTATCCATTCCTGAGTTAATCAACATACTCAAGACAGCTGATGGATCATTTAAGAAAGATCCAAAAAGTGTCATGGTTGTCACTTCTGCTAAAGGCAAGAAGCAGAAGAAGAAGAAGAAGAAGATAACCAAGGCGCAGCCAAAGAATGGTGGGATCTCCAAGAAGAAGGTTGCCAAGAAAGAGAATCCCAAAGGAACTTGCTTCCATTGTGGAAAAGATGGTCATTGGAAGCGTAACTGCAAGGCCTATCTAGATTCTCTTAAGGAGAAGAAGCAAGCTGTTGCATCTACTTCAGGTATTCATATGATTGAAATTAATACTTATTCTATTGCTTCAAAACAATCTTGGGTATTAGATACCGGATGTGGATCTCATTTATGTAATGATCTACAGGGGCTTAGAAGCTTTAGAAGAGTTGGAAAGGCAGAGATATGTTTGCAGTCAGCTACTGGACAGAACATCTCTACAACAGTTGTGGGGACTTACTATTTGCCTCTTCCTAGTGGATTAGTACTGGAATTAAATAATTGTTATTATGTTCCAGCTTTGTCCAAGAGTATTATTTCTTTCAGTTGTTTGATGAACGATTATGATATTTCTTTAAAGGACAAATGTTGTTACATTTTTAAGAACAATATATTTTATGCAAAAGCTATCATTGAGAATGGTATATTTGTTCTTGATTTAATTAAAGAAGTACATAATGTGAATACCAAGAGAATGAAACATGATAATCTTAATACCTCATACTTATGGCATTGTCGTTTAGGCCATATAAATGAAAAACGCATGACCAAGTTACACAAGTCAGGTGATTTGGGATCATTTGATTATGAATCATATGATACATGCGAATCTTGTTTATTGGGAAAAATGACAAAAGCTCCCTTTATTGGTAAAGGAGAACGAGCTAAAATGGTTTTGGACTTAGTACATTCAGATGTATGTGGTCCAATGACTACACATGCTAGAGGAGGTTACTCCTACTTCATTACTTTCATAGATGATTATTCCAGGTTTGGATACATCTATCTAATGAAATATAAGTCTGAAGCATTTGAAAAGTTCAAAGAATTCAGAAATGAAGTAGAGAAACAACTTGGCAAAAGTATTAAAACACTTAGATCAGATCGAGGTGGAGAATACTTAAGTCAAGAGTTTCAGGATTATCTTAGAGATAATGGGATTTTATCTCAATGGACTCCTCCATATACACCACAACACAATGGTGTATCCGAAAGGAGGAATCGAACACTATTAGATATGGTTCGATCAATGATGAGCCGAGCGGACTTGCCTAAGTCCTTTTGGGGATATGCACTAGAAACTGCTGTTTATGTGTTAAATAGAGTTCCTAGTAAATCGGTTGATGTTACTCCATATGAGATGTGGAATAACAAGAAACCCACCATTTCTCATATGAAAGTATGGGGTTGTCCTACTTATGTGAAGAGGACAATGTCAGACAAACTGGATGTTAAGTCTGACAAATGTTTATTTGTGGGATATCCAAAAGAAACGTTTGGATATTATTTCTATCATCCCTTAGAACGAAAGGTGTTTGTTTCAAGGCATGCTGTCTTCTTGGAAAGAGAATTTCTCCTACGAAAAGACAGTGGGAGTAAAATTGAGCTTGGTGAAGTTCAAGACCCACAAATAGAAGATGATCAATCGATTGAACCCGAAACTGAATTTCATAATGATGAGATTACAGTTGAACCTGATTATACACAAAATCCTAGAAGATCTACTAGGATGCGTTCTATCCCTGTGAGATATGGATTTCACGTAGATTCGGATAGAGGCATAACTGTAGTAGAGGACAATGAGCCTACAAGCTATCAAGAAGTTTTGAACAGTTCAGAACGTGATTTATGGCTTAAGGCTATGCAATCCGAAATGGACTCCATGTATGAGAATAAAGTATGGACTTTAACTCAACCACCTGAAGGGATAAAACCCATAGGGTGCAAATGGGTCTTCAAAAAGAAGACTGACATGGAAGGTAATATAGTTACCTATAAAGCTCGCTTAGTAGCAAAAGGTTATCGTCAAAAAGAAGGTATTGACTATGACGAAACTTTTTCTCCTGTGGCGATGCTTAAGTCTATAAGAATACTTTTAGCCATTGCAGCTCATTATGATTATGAGATTTGGCAAATGGATGTGAAGACAGCTTTCCTTAATGGAAATCTTTCTGAGGATGTGTATATGACACAACCAGAAGGATTCACATCTGGAAATGGCGAAAAGGTATGCAAGCTTCAAAGATCCATTTATGGATTGAAGCAAGCCTCTAGGAGCTGGAACATACGATTCAATGAGACAATCAAAGAGTTTGGTTTCTCACAGAATGAAAATGAACCTTGTGTGTATAAAAGGGTCAGTGGGAGTGCAATTGTCTTCCTAGTTCTATATGTAGATGACATATTGATCATGGGAAATGACATTTCTCTTCTCCAATCTGTTAAAATATGATTATCCAAGCAATTCTCCATGAAAGACCTTGGAGAAGCATCCTATATTCTGGGAATAAGGATCTATAGAGATAGATCCAATAGGTTGCTAGGTCTTTCTCAAAGTACATATATAGATAAAGTATTGAAGAGGTTCAATATGGATCTCTCTAAGAAAGGGTTTATACCCATGGTGCATGGGAAACACCTTTCTAAGTCTATGTGTCCACAGACACTGGAGGATAGAGAGAGCATGAATAGAATACCATATGCATCTGCAATTGGTTCTATCATGTATGCTATGTTATGTACACGTCCAGATGTAGCATTTGCTTTGAGTGTCACAAGCAGATTCCAATCTAATTTTGGAGAGGAACATTGGGCAGCTGTCAAGAATATTCTTAAGTACTTGAGAAGAACTAAGGATGTATTCTTGGTATATGGAGAGGGCAGTTTGGAAGTAAATGGGTATACAGATGCCAGCTTCCAATCTGACAAAGATGATTGTAAATCACAATCTGGTTATGTGTTCATAATGGGAGGAGGAGCGGTTAGTTGGAAAAGTTCCAAACAAGAAACAACTGCTGATTCCACGACAGAAGCTGAGTACATTGCTGCTTCAGAAGCAGCCAAAGAAGCAGTCTGGATCAAAAAGTTCATAACCGAACTAGGAGTGGTGCCTAGCATTGTTGATCCGATTCCTTTATATTGTGACAACAATGGAGCCATTGCGCAAGCAAAGGAACCACGGTCTCATCAGCGATCCAAGCATGTTCTCAGACGCTACCATCTCATAAGGGAAATAGTAGCTAGAAATGATGTGAAAATAGAAAGGGTTCCCACAGATGACAATGTGGCGGATCCCCTCACTAAAGCACTTTCCCAGATTAAGCATGATCACCAAATAAATAGCATGGGTCTGAGACATATGAGTGATTGGCTCTAGTGCAAGTGGGAGATTGTTAGAGAGTATGCCCTAGAGCCCATGTAATAGGGATGTTTTTCATATGTATGAAATTTATATTCTTAATAAAAGGTATCATTCATTTATTAATGCTGTGTTTGAATACATGAGTTTGTAAATCTTAAATTAATAAATGAAGTCCTAGATATTATAAACACAGTGCAAAGGCAATCATGAAGGTGTTCATGATGTGAGATGTCTATTGCATGCAAATATGTTAATATCTAAATATCCCTAGTCATAGAATTAACAAGATAGGACATTGTTAATTCGGACAGACTAGCACATGTTATGCTTCTTGAATGGTTCAAGCAATGGTTCTCATAATTGTGATTATGGATGATAATCAAAGCTAACATGTGGATGCTTGTTAGAGGAACAAGTTCATTGGAGACCTGCAAAGAGAATCCTCATATGGATATTAAATCTATGTCAGTGAGGAATCTCTTCATAGCAGTTGTGCAAGTGTCCTTGGACTTGAGATCACCAAAGTTATCTTAAGTAGCAAGTGGTATACTTTGACTCCATAACTGATTACTTCCAACTGGGAGTGAACATAGTTAGGAGATTGGGTATATCATGACCTACTTGAAGATAGTTGAGTGATTGACAAAGGATTCACCATCCCAGATTTAACAAGGGAAGCTATCTCACATGATTCTATAATTACCTTGTTCAGTGAATCTCTGGCCAGAGTAATATGCCAAGATGGATGGAGATCCATGAAGGGCATTTTAGGAACAATGGTTAAATTAATAGAACATACATAATTAGATTTATATGAGTTGACAGAAATCCATACTCAGAATCTGATTGAGATAAGAGTGGTGAAAGGAGTAATTGCACGGTAACTGTTTCTATGGAAGGGTACAGTCAAACCACATGACTTTCCTGACATTTGGGTAGTCATGATGCCTAGCTAGAGGTCAATCATGACTTGTATAATGATGTATCAAAATATCAATAGAGATTGATAAAATGATTTAAAGGAGTTTAAATCATGTGAGTTTTGAATAGAACTCACAATTACATATTATACTGCCAACATGGACAGGAACCCAATAGGTCACACACATATAGAGAAAAGGGTAAAATGGTAAAATGACAAGGATAATAATATTTGATATTATTATAAAGGTAGAGAGGAGAATATGATAATAATTAATTAAAGAGTTTAATTAATTATGATCAAATAAAATTGTCCGCGGAACTTTTGAGAAATGTTCTGTAAATTGGACCTAAATGAAATAATGTATTTCATGATTAATTATTATTGCCTTATAAGTGTTATAAGACTACTATAAGTGTTATAGGACTGATATAATAATTAATAGGACCATTGGAGAAATTATAGAGGGCCAAAGGAATGAAGAAGTTGGAGGAAGCCCTCCAGAAGAGGGCTACACGCCAACTCCATACAGAAGGGCTTGGAGGGCTTTTTCTTGGATCAAATTAATTTATATATGTTACATAAGTGTTATGGAACTCACATATTTAATTTGGTTGGATTTGGAATCCATTTGGGTATTTAAATCCAATTAGATGCACAAAGGGCCTAGTTTGTGAATTTTGTGCATGGTCTTTTATGAAAAGATTTAATTTGGATTTAATTAAGCCCAAATGATTATAATTAATTCCAGAAGCCCAATTAATAATTCTCCAGCAATTTTAAAGAGCCCAATCTCATTAAGGAGTTGGAATTTTAACCTAACTATAAAAGGCCAACTAATGAGAATTAGGGTTAAGTGATTAAAACAAAAGGAAAGTCTTTTCTCTAAAAACTCTCTCCCTTTTGCGCCACTTCCCAAGCTAGCTCTTGGGAATTTCGGCCAGCCCTAGTTGAACACCAATTTGTTGGTTCAATTTACCCCTCTCTTGTGTGGATTACTCATTGGAGGTGTTCGATTTTGGACACTGTGGTTTGCGACAACCCGGTGCGAAGTAAAATCAACTGTTCAACAAAAATCAAAGGTGATTTTTCTTATTCTCATATAGTTATATTGTGTATTCATGGCAAGATCAGATCATATGGTTAAAAAATTTAAAATTCCGCTCATGTATGTGATGCATGTAACCATAAAAATCCAACAATGCCCTCACAACTCGAGTCATTAGAATAATACTTTTGGGTGTAAATAGTGATATTGGGTGACATCAAGGGTAAATAGTACCACTCAAGGCCAACAAAAATTTTTCATCGCCATTAAAAAGTAAAATTCATGAAGAATCAGATGATATAATTTGAGGTGAATTTGAGATCAAATAGGCTTTCAAAACATATAGAGAAAAAAATTTCAGGATCATATCATGGTTTGACAAAACTTTGATCGGCTTAAAAATATTTCACAGACCTTTACAGATTATTTCAATTGCACAGGCCTACTACAAATTATCCCAATTAATATTTGGAAATGTAAAATAATTTTTCTGACAACATTTAATTTTTAGATTTCAAACCAACGAAATTTACTTCCAAAGTTAGAAGTATGCCGAAATAAAGTCTAATTGACTTGAGATTTAAACTTACCTTAGTTATTTTTTTACATAATTTCAAACATATTTTGGAGGTGAAATAATAATTAAAATAACTGGCCAATGAAATGATGACATGTGGCTTAATATAAGCCATTAAATTAAATAGTAAATGAATTAATCTTCACTGTCCATTTAAAGACATTAAAGACAAAATAGACAAGTGCAAAATTTTCTCCAAATCTCCCTAAAAATTAGCCATCTTCTCCACCTCCCTCACTTAGCTGAATTCTCCTATGGTTTTCTCCTACCATTTCTTTCTTTATGCTTTAATTTCCCACCATATTTCTACCCTAAATTTAATCTAGATTCTATAAATGTCATCCTTTCCATCATAGATAAAGGATCAAAGCAAAATCAAGCTTAGAAAGTAAAGGAGTTTAGTGAGAGAAAATTATTTAAGTAAATTCATATATTTTAGTTAGAATTAATTGGAGAATTTGGTAGGTTATTATCTTGATGTAATTTTGGATTAAATATTAAAGAGAAATTCATGGTTATTCATTATATACAATTCATCTTGGTGAATAACAAAAAGAGGAGGAAGAGAAAAGAAAGGAAAAATAAATTGAGAAAGATAATTGAAGAAAATCAAGTGAATTAAGGTATATGCATACTTAAACTAACTTATTTCATGAAAACCTAGGTTATACGAATTAGAGCTCTATATGTATATTATGTCTAAATTTAAATTAATGGTAGATTAATGAATTTAAATTTCAAATAATTGAATTGGCATAAAAATTGCATGAAAGAATGATAAAAAGTGAGAAGATGGAATTGGAACCTATTATGTAACTTAGGATTCATGAATGTAATGTGATCCATAATTTGATTTAATTGTAAATTAACATAACTAAGTGATAAAAAATGAGATATGTGAAGCTAAATGTACAAAAATATGATTAAAAGTGGTACATTACTTTTGTCCTGTTATGTAAGCATGTGAATTTAAGGTTAGGTGAAGAATGAAATTGATTTAAGGATGAAATAATTTTGAATATGTACGAAAAACATGGTAGGAATGTGTTTAGTGAATTAAACAAATCTATGCATATAGTACATAATGGTGGCAGAATGGTATTAGTGTGATTTTCAGTGAAATAAATGTTGATTAAATTGAATTAAAGTTAGTTATAAGTAATTAATATATTCAAAACATGATATGAACCATGTATGGCATAAAAAGGAATTTGTATGATGTGTTACTAATTATTACCGAATGGTGTATGTAACCTAATTAATGTCATTATGGTGAGTTAATTGATGAAAATGATGTTATGTGATAAAAGAATGAAATTGATGTATGTAGTGTGAAAATAATTTGATATATAATGTGAAAATGTGAGAATATATGGAAAAAATGCTTACTTACGTGAATGTTATGAAAATACTTTTACCCACAATAGCTAGAAGCGAAACTAAAAGTATAGGATATAATTGGCTAACTATAAGGACACTCAGTATGGTAGCTAGTCATGGCGACTCACAATAGTGGACCAAAGGCAGATCCACACCATAAACACGAGAAATGGATGAAAAAGATGAGAAAAAGAAAACAAACAAGATTAGAAATATATAATCTTGGACCTGTGGAGTCCACATCCTACGTATCCAAATAAAGGATTTCGTTTCCATGGCATACTACTAGGGGAAAAACTAAAATACTAACGATATGGTAATAAATGGAAAAAATGGTAATAATAGAATAAAGATGAAAATTAGGGATTAAATTGAAACTTTGATAAAAGAAATGGATTTAAGGGCTAAAATGAAAGACAATGTGACTTATAGGTTGAAAATGTAAAATTTATGGTGGAATATGTTTTAAAGGAAGAAACTAGGGACAAAATGATAAATATGGCAAAAGACGAGACCTAGATGTTATTTTGATAAAAGATCCGACCTACATGTCATTGGGGTAAAATTGGAACCTAGATGTCAGTTAGGTAAAAGATGGAACCTAGATGTTATTTTGGTGAAAGATGGGACCTCAACATAAATTTTGACAAAAGATGGGGACATAGTTGTAATTTTGGTAAAACATGAAAACATTAGGGGTAAAATTGTATTTTCACTTTAAATTTAAGGATGAAAGTGAGAATTGTGAAAGTAGTGTGAAAATATGGTACTAAGATAAATATAATGAAAAATTAAAGAAAAACAATAAAACTAAGAGTAATATATATATATATATATATATAGTTTAGTGAAATTTGTTTGTTGGATATCCAACACTTGGCTATATGCTTAACCCGTAGCTATTTGCTATGCATAGGAAGAGATAATCGAGTGGTGGAGCAGAGTAATTCGAAGAATGAGGCTTGATTTGGGAATGATATATATTACTTTTATATATATGTTACTTAAAACAAAGGTTGTGTGTGTGTGTGTGTGTGTGTGTGTCTATGTATATTATTATGTATGGCATGTATATGTACTTAATGGAATGGCAAAGTAAAGTATGAGTGTATGTATATATGCATATGTTGATGATTTTATGATGTGATCAGATATAGAAGTGCCTGTGTTGTTGCTTGAGGTATAGGAGTTTGGAGGATTGAATATTGGGAGTGTAATTTTGAACTTTTGAAGGAGGGATAGGTTAAAATTATAGCTATTATAATGTCAAATTTTTTACCAAATGAATAGTAACTTTTGACCAAATAAATAGTGAATATATGATGATAATCAAATTGGCACATAACAGACTAATGAAATGATATATGAACCTCGCATTGATTTACATGGAAATGAAATAAGAAATAAGTAATAACGACGTAAAAAATTTCCTAATTAATAACCTAATTACGATGTGATAATATTCGGACCCAGAAAAGTGTAAGGTATTACATTGCTTGTCTTCTTTTCTTGCATCAAGAACTTTATTCTTATCAAGGTATTTACTTGTGGTGAATTCTATTCTTGTGTTTTTAAATCAACCTAATTATATGTGTTTTGTTTCATAAATTGATTGAGTTTTAATTAAGGTTGGCAATTTATTCTTGTTTATGTTCATGCCATATTATGTGTTTAAGGGGTTTCAGATTCTTTAGCCTTGGGGTTCCACATCAACTACTCAAATAATTTAAATTTTTCATTCAATTTATTATTTCCTTATGTCAAATTCTCCTAGTTATTAATAACAAACACATGACAATTAATTTGATGCCATTTAATCATGCATACAACACACTTATCATGTATATCTCTATTAATTTAATAGAATTCTTAAACAGTTAAATATGAATGTAATTACAGCATTCAAATTCTCATTCACCTATCATGTAGTATTTCATAAGTAACTATAAATATAAACAAGTACATTACCTATTAATACTTAGTAGGCCATCCATTAATATATTTCCTTAATTCCCAACTTGTTGCCTATAATAATTATATGGTCAATTAATCACTTAATTACAATTGTGCCATTATTTTATCAATTTTATCACTTAATTATAATTTTTCCCCAATAGTTTCCAATTGAAACCCTTACAAAGTTGATGCTAAAATCAAAAAAAATAAAGAAAACAAGATTAATGGATAGTTAAGAATTTATCCCCTAGCTTATGCCCTGATACCAATTGATGTGGAACCCCAACCTATATGCCAAACTAGAACGCCAACATACCATAATATCTGAACATATGAATTAAATGCCCAATCTAAAGAACCCCTAAACAATATATGTATGGAAACGCTTATGATAGATTGGTTGAAATAAAAATAAATAGAATCAAGCATACATAATCATGCAATTTTGCTTATGTCTAATTCTTCATGCTAAAGTAAGAATCAATAAACATTAACTCTCACAAAGTTGGCAAAACTAAGAGAAATAATCTCTATTAATCAAAATAATCAATTACTCTCTATTATGTTAAACAAAACCTTACAATCATTTAAATAGAAAAGAAAAAGACTCCTATTGAAATAGAACTCCCTAAAGTGATAAAATTTAAAATAATAAAAGAACAATCGTAATTGTAACATGACTTTTAAGCACTTGGAAGAGTGGAAATACACTCCACGAAGTGAGATTTCACTCCACGGAGTGAATGGCTCTTGGACTAAACAAATCTTCACTTTGCTTCACCCGAACTCCATTCTTCTTCCTTCAAACACATGTGTCATTAATTAAACACAAGTTACATATAGAATTAACACCAAATTGGTCTTCAAATTTCAAGTTAGCCTCTTTAATCTCTTGGACTTGTAACTTCTCTACAAATGGCTTCATGAAAGCTTGTAGAGCTTTTTTTGAGTTTTATTTTTTACCTTACTTTTGTAATTGGTTCTTAAGGCATGGCTAAGCCATCCCTCTTATTGCCATTGTATTTGGTTTTTCTAGTTGTGCTCACATCATCCCCTCCCTCTTCATAAAAGATTCATCCTCGAATTTTCGTCTTATTTAAATTGGGAATTGAAACTCAAGGAATGAATACATCTTCATAAATGAGCTTCTCGACGGATGGAAATAATATGAATATTTTTTTCAAAATAGAACTCATCATGTTCCTGCAAGTTAACAAAAAAACTAGGCAAATCATGGTTAGACTTAAATACATCATATGGTTTGGTTTCCTTCACTTCCCAAGTGTAATTCATCCTTCTAAAGCAATAGAGGAAAAATTGTATCCTGCAGATCTTTCATCTCAACTAAAAAATTTCTTCATTCTCACTCAAATAATCAATAACTTCTTTATTTTTAGTTATTTCTTCATCACTTATAACTTCATTTTCAAAGAAAACTATATCTATAGAACCCTCTTCAAGTTCATAAATTATTTCTTCTAAGATAGCTTCCTCTTTCTTTCTCTTCTCTTTTCCCAATCCACTTTTGAACCATTGTTTAATTTGCAAGTCTATATTATTAAGGTCTTGCCTTAACAACTTCACACTTTCGTCTATTTGAATTTCACTTTGACTTGTAATAGGTCATCCTTACATATAATGGATATAATGGATAGTTAAGAATTTATCCCTTAGCTTATGCCTTAATACCAATTGATGTGGAACCCCAGCCTATATGCCAAACTAGAACGCCAACATATCATAATATCTGAACATATACAAGAATTAAATCCCCAATCTAAAGAACCCTCAAACAATATATGTATGAAAACGCTTATGATAGATTGATTAAAACAAAAAAGAAATAGAATCAAGCATACATAAATCATGCAATCTTGCTTAAAGTCTAATTCTTCATGTAAAAGTAAGAATCAATAAACATTAACTCTCACAAAGTTGGCAAAGCTAAGAGAAATAATCCCCGTTAATCAAAATAATAAATTACTCTATATTCTATTAAAAAAAACTTACAATCGTTTAAATAGGAAAAAAACTCCTATTGAAATAGAACTTCCTAAACTGATAAAACTAGAAATAATAAAAGAACAATTCCAATTGTAACAGTACTTTTAAGCACTCAGGGAGAGTGGAAATCCACTCCACGGAGTGGATGGTTCCTGGACTAAACAAATCTTCACTTTGCTTCACCCGAACTCCATTCTTCTTCCTTCAAACACATGTGTCTTTAATTAAACACAAGTTACATAAAGAATTAATACCAAATTGGTCTTCATAGTTCAAGTTAGCCTCTTTAATCTCTTGGACTTGTAACTTCTCTACAAATGGCTTCATGAAAGCTTGTAGAGCTTCTTTGAGTTTTTTTTTTTTACTTTGATTTTGTAATTGGTCCTTGAGACATAGCTAAGCCATCCCTCTTATTGCCATTATATTTGATTTTTCTAGTTGTGCTCACATCAAAAGAGGATGTGTGGGACAAGGACCCCAAAGGTCCAAATTTGAGAAAATTCATGATATCATATGTGTATTACCAACTATGTAACAGAATGGACTGGCATTGGTCTACTGATGCGAGTCTTCATAACTCGATACCACGGCATATATCCCTATGGCTAGCCAATTACATCCTATACTTCTGGTTTCACTACTTGTTACTAAAGGCAAAATATTTCCTTATTCCATTTCACTATCCTATGTCATAAATTCATTTCCTTTTCATGATTTGACATTGTACAATAGCACTTAACTAATATACCGTAATCAATAGTTATCTTTCATCACTTTACAACATTCAATCTCATTTTTATCAGCTTCCATATAAATAGTGGCACATTCAGACCTATGAACCATTCCATGAGATTAGTATTATTTTTAGGATATCTTGGTCTTAAAATGTGATTATCAATCAATTTCACTTTCTCAATTCAACATCCCTTATAAATATAACTACACATATGTGTAATTTGCATGTCATTTATCATATGACTTTCTACCTAAATAAACTCAAGACTATTATGCATCATCGTAATTTACTTGCTTAATATCAGAATGGGAAAAGAAGAGGAAGAGGGAATGACGACACGTTCAAGAGGGTGTCATGATTGATAGGAAGAGGGGATGATTCATTCCATATGGCATGAGTCATGATAGAGAGGAAGAGGGGATAAGTCATCCCATGCGGCACTAGTCGTGATAGAGAGGAAGAGGGGACTAGTCATCCCATATGGCAATAGTCATGACAGGGAGGAAGAAAGGACTAGTCATTCCATATAGCACTAGTCATCCCCAAATGCATATATTTTCTTATATTGTTAATATCTTTGTAATTATGTTGTAAATTCCTAGAATATTTTAACAGTTAAGGATAACATATTTTTTTTGTTTAAAAAGCAGATTTTTAGGAATATAGAAGATTTGAAATTTCTATTTAATTGAAGGATCTCTCATTAGAAAGGGTCATTCAGTGAAATTGACATGATATTAGAGCTAGGTTTCTAAAATTATTTTTCATTTGTTGCTTTTGGGTATTATTTTGGTTTTGGCTCTAGAAGGTAAGATCTCTTGGATTTCGATTCTTTTATTTTTTATCTTATTCTCATTTTTTTGGTTCGAAAGGATGTCTTCAAATCACTTTGAGTCTCTCAACGTTCGATTCACTAGAAAGAATTACTCTACTTTGGAGTTTCAATTTCAATTTTTTTAATAGGAAAAGAATTATAGGGTCATATTGTTGGAAGTGATCCAGCTCTTATAGATCCTACGGAGTTACGCCAATGGAAGGTCAAAGACGCTCGAGTGATGACATAGATTTAAGGTCAGTTGGTCCTGATGGAATATGACATGGTATGAATGTGATAATAGCACAGCGAAAAAACAAAAATTTTTATCATACATACCATACAATTCCAAAGCAAGAAACGAAACATGCAATTTCAGGGTTGTAGAACTTACAACTAATGATGACTTTTGAAAATTGAATTTGGTGATGCCCAGCAACTAAGATGACTTTATCCGCCTTAGATCTCGATCACCAATGCCAAGGAACAGCCTTTTACGCCACTCCCTCCATTCTCACACACACAATTGCACCGACGGCTTAAAATCGAGATTGCTAGCTCTCTTTTTCGGTATTGTTTAAAGGCAATGGTTTGAAACTATAAAATTTGATTTTGTACTTCTCTTAGGTTGCTATTACTACCCAAGATCACAAGAGAATGAGGAACTATGCTTTCTCCTTATGAAAATTGGCTAAAAGAAATTCTTTGAGAGAGTTCACGCAAAACATAGAGAAAAATACACTAGGGTTTCACGTTTTTCCCACATTCAAATATATCTCTCTTTTTCCTTTAAGTGCAATATCTCAAATATACTACCTTAAGATAATTAATATTAGCTAAAGATAATTAATATTTGCTTTTATCAATTAATTAAAATAAGTAATATTTATTGATAAAAACTCTTTTAATTTATCCAAGATAAAAAAAAGACATTTAATCAAATAATATCACTTAATTTAGGATAAAAGATATGTCATTTAAATCTAATAAACCACTTAAATAAAACAATACACGTGCCGAAATTCCTTGTTATTTCTCTAGGAATTTCGACCACATCAAATTTCATTTAGATGATTTAATTAGATAAATATGTCTTTAGGCTTTAATACTCAATTAATTAAATTAATACATGACATTTAATTAATTGAAATTAAACCTTGTGGGCTGAATTTCTCTCTCTCATGGGCCAAGGTCCAATAGCAATCTAATAACCCATTACACACATTAATTTGACTTTAATTAAAAGCCCAAATTAATGCCCAATACTTAATTTAAATATTTTAAGCCCAATGCTTTGTGTGCGATCCTATAGGTCCATTTAATGTTGGCAATGAATTAATAAATTAATTCAAAGGCTATATTATATATTCTCTAGCAAGATATTATAGCATTCCAAATTAAATGAAAATGCATATGGCATTTAGTGACCTAATGCAATTTTGTATATGTCCCTTACCCATAAATATCAGAATTAATATAAGGCATGGAACTAGTCATCCTTATATATATTAATTCCTTTCTTGATATTCCAGTGACACTAAACTCTCAGATAAATAATGATTACTCATTATACTCATTATTTCATGTCGGTATGGCCATACACTTCTCAGTTTACTAATCAAGTGGTCGATGATATTTTCTCTCTTAATGAGAGGGGTAATCCCTTCACTTCTCTCATGCTCTCTAACATGAATCAATGCATACCCAATCATATATGTACTTGTCACTCTGTTACGAGTACGTTAGGTGTATGTCAAAGTACATAGTAATTCATAAAGAGTTTCATAGAGATTTCAGGTCTAAGAACTCCGATACAAAACTTGCATATGAGAAACACTTATGACTTGTACCATGTAGTGTGCTCATGAGCAGATCGTATCCAGATAGCATGTTCTTTAACATGTATCTATGATCTCTGATTGACACTCTTGTCCTAATGATCCGTAAGACATAACTCATAATATCAGAGAGACCATACTACTTCTAATTCATTGTTATTCCCATAACAATGACTGGCTAGGGATGTTTAGAATGAAGTCTCATTTGTTTCAAGGTCTTACAACCATGTGCCTCACACATGATAACTTAAATCGAAACGACATTCTTGGATAGTTTTGTCAATTGACATGCACAGGAATACAATAGATAAAACAATTGCCTCATTTTATTAATTAAAGTATTTTATTACAATGCATTGGGGCTAGGGCTTACACTAACAATCTCCCACTAGCACTAGTCCCAATTGGGCATAGACCTAAGACCGAACGCTCTCAAATGAGCTTCGTGCAGATTTGGACGCAACTGTTTCATCAAAGGATCTGCTACATTGTCTTCAATTGCTATCTTGCTAACCTTGACGTCTCTATGATCAATGATTTCTCTGATCAGGTGGTACCTCCTGAGTATGTGTTTGGATTTCTGGTGTGACCAGGGCTCCTTTGCCTATGCGATGGCCCCATTGTTGTCACAGAAAATTTCTAATGGATCTAGGATGCTTGGGACCACTACTAATCCAGAATTGAAATTTTTAATCCAAACAGCCTCGTTTGCAGCCTCACTTGCTGCAATATACTCAGATTCTATAGTTGAGTCGGCAACGATTTCTTTCTTCGAGCTTCTCCAGCTGACAGCACCACCATTCAAAACAAAAACAAACCCAGATTGCGATCTAGAATCCTGAGTGCTGGTCTGAAAAGCAGTATCGGCATAACCTTGTATGACGAGCTCTTTTTGACCACCATACACTAAGAAGTGATCCTTAGTCCTTCGCAGGTACTTCAGGTTCCCTTTTACAGCAGACCAGTGCTTCTCACTAGGGTCTTGTTGAAACCTACTCGTTATACTCAGTGCATGAGCAACATCCAATCTAGTACATAACATAGCGTACATGATAGATCCAATAGCAGATGCATATGGGATTCTACTCATATTGTCCCTTTCCTCTTTGGTTTTAGGGCACTGTTCTTTATTCAAAGGAACTCCCAAAGCCAAAGGTATGTACCCTTTCTTTGAGTCTCCCATACTAAAACGCTTTGGTACTTTGTCTATGTACTTTTCTTGACTTAGTCCCAAGAGCCGATTCGATCCATCTCTATAGATTCGAATACCAAGTATTGTCTCGGCCTCACCTAAGTCTTTCATTGAGAAACATTTTCCCAACCATTGCTTAACCTTTTTCAATGTTGGAATGTCATTCCCAATGAGAAGGATGTCATCCACATATAGGACCAGAAATACTATTATGCTCCCACTAACCTTCTTGTACACACAAGGCTCATCTTCGTTCTTGATGAAGTCAAATTCTTTGACTGCCTCATCAAAACGAAGATTCTAACTTCGAGATGCTTGCTTTAATCCATAAATGGATTTTTGAAGCTTGCAAACCTTCTTAGGATGCTTGGGATTGACAAAACCTTCAGGCTGTGTCATATACACATCCTCAAGTAAATTTCCGTTGAGGAAAGCAGTTTTGACATCCATTTGCCATATCTCATAATCATGATATGCAGCTATGGCAAGCAAGATCCTAATGGATTTGAGCATGACTACAGGCGAAAAGGTCTCGTCATAGTCTACACCATGAGTTTGTCGAAAACCTTTTGCTACTAGTCTACCTTTATAGGTCTTATTAGCTTTGAGTTTGAATAGCCACTTGCATTCAATTACCTTAGCACCTTCCGGTGGATCAACCAAGGTCCAAACCTGGTTATCATACATTGATTGCATCTCGGATTTCATGGCTTTAAGCCAATTTTCCGAGTCTGGGCTCTCAATAGCTTCTCGGTAGGTAGTAGGATCCTCACGATCTACTAACTCAATAGTGTCACTGTTAGTGATTAGAAATCCATATCCCTCAATCTCCTGACGTACCCTACCGGACCTTTTAGGTTCTTGTGTAATGGGTTCTTGTTCCACAACTGGTTGTGAACTTGATCCCATTTCCAACTCATCCTCTATAGGAGTTTGTGGCGCTTGAATTTCTCGAAGTTCTACTTTACTCCCACTGTCTTTCTTGAGAAGGAACTTCTTTTCCAAGAAAATAGCCTTGCGAGCAATAAATACTTTGTTCTCGGCTTGTGAGTAAAAGTAGTATCCCTTTGTTTCTTTAGGATTCCCCACAAACAAGCAGACACTGGATTTGGACTCTAGTTTGTCAGATGTTAATTTCTTAACATGTGCTTCACAGCCCCAAATCCTGAGAAAAGACATATTAGGTTCTTTCCCAGTCCATACCTCGTATGGTGTCTTCTCAACTGCTTTAGTTGGAGTACGGTTCAATAGAAACGCTGCAGTTTGTAATGCATAACCCCAAAAAGAGATAGGAGGATTAGCTTGACTCATCATAGATCGAACCATTTCCAACAGAGTTCGATTTCTCCTTTCGGACACACCATTCCATTGAGATGTTCCAGGAGGAGTGAGCTGTGAAATAATACCACACTCCTTTAGATTACTGTCAAACTCTTGGCTTAAGTATTCGCCACCTCGATCTGGTCGAATGGCTTTTATACTTTTGCCAAGTTGGTTTTCTACTTCGTTCTTAAACTCTTTGAATTTCTCAAAAGTTTCAGACTTGTACTTCATTAGATAGACATAGCCATATCTACTGAAGTCATCTATGAATGTCACGAAGTAGCTAAAACCACCTCTAGCATGTGTACTTAAAGGTCCACATACATCGGTATGTATTAGTTCCAATAAGCCATTAGTCCTCTCATATTTTTTATTAAAAGGACTCTTTGTCATTTTTCCATGCAAACATGGCTCGCATGTGTCATAAGACTCTAAGTCGAATGACCCAAGCACTCCAGTTTTATGGAGTCTTGAAATGCGTTTTTCATTTGCATGTCCTAAACGACAATGCCAAAAGTAAGTAGGGTTCAATTCGTTTGATTTAACCCTCTTTGTATTAATGTTGTATATTGACTCTTTGTTTTGTAAATTAAGGATATAAAGGCCATTTTGCAACATGGCATTGCCATAAGAAATGCCTTGGCGACGAATATGAGCATTGCCATTTTTAATAACAAAATCAAATTCATCATTATCCAAACATGAAACTAAAATAATGTTTCTGCTCATAGCAGGCACATAATAACAATTATTCAAAACAATACAAAGTCCGGAAGGTAAAGTGAGGTGATAGTCGCCTATCTCCATGGCAGCAACTCGTGCTCCATTCCCCACACGGAGGTCCACTTCATTCTTCCCAAGTAACCGCTTATTTCTTAGCCCCTGCACATTTGAACAAATGTGAGAACCACAACCGGTATCCAATACCCAAGTGGTATAAATAAAAAGGTTAATTTCAACAACAAAAATACCAGAACTGGATGCCTTGGCTCCATTCTTCTTTTGTTCTTCTTTGAAGAGAGCGCAATTCTTCCTCCAATGCCCTATCTTGTTGTAATGGAAGCAAGTGCTCTCACTCTCTTTGAGTTTTGACGCCTTGGGCTTGGATTGGGCCTGAGGCGCACTCCCAACTGACTTGGGTTTTCCCTTTCCCTTAGCGGGTCCCTTCTTAATTCCCTTTTGAACCATTAGTACGGGATTGGTCTTTCGAATGTTCTCTTCAACATTCTTAAGCATCCCATGAAGCTCAGTGACTGACTTGTTCATTGCATGCATGTTATAATTCATCACAAATGGATCATAAGCAGCAGGCAATGATCCTAAGATCAAGTCAGTGGCCAATTCCTTTGGCACTAATACCTCAAGCTTCTCAAGAGTATCAAGATACCCTTTCATCTTGAGTACATGGGTACTAACAGGAGTACCCTCAGCCATTTTGCAAGAAATTAAGGCCTTTGTTATCACGAACCTCTCGTGACGAGCTTGCTCTTGGAACATCTCCTTGAGGTGCACCATTATCGCATAGGCCTCTTGGTCCATAAATTTCTTTTGCAATTCAGGCACCATAGTGGCTAGCATCAAACAGGTCACACCATTAGAGTCACTTTTCTTGGTCCTAAAAGTTTCCTTTTGAACCACAGAAGCGTTCCTAGCAGGTTCCTCAGGTAAGGGTGCATCCAAAACATACGACTTCTTCTCTAGCTTAAGAACTATTCTTAAGTTTCGAGACCATTTTATGAAATTGGTACCATTTAATTTGTCCTTTTCAAGGACCGATCGCAATGAGAAATTGTTGTTTGAAGATGCCATTTTCAATCTACAATAAATTTAGCAAGATTAAATGAGGTCTTATTATAATCCCACAAACCAAATTAATATCCCTTTAAATAATTCGCGTTAGTGATTTAATGTGGGCCAAGATCCACTTTTCACAACAACTTATTAGTCAAGCTGAGCTTGTACACCTAACAAGTTAAGTTACTTAGGTAGGAAAACTCCAATCATGTCTCGTACATGACTCTTGGATCAAATGGGCTAACATCTTAAGATGTTATAGCACAACCCATTTATTAGTTGCCTAGGTCTGGGCATCCCTTTCCATGATAAGTCCAACCTACATTCACAACCCATGCCTCACAAAGATAATCGGGCGCATTTAAGACTCCTAGTCTACGTGACCGATGATCGATGCCTTGACATGTTTCGAATTAGGAAGGCAACTTTGTGACTTACTATTTTAGGGATTAATTTTATTATGGCTTACATGGCATACGCTTTGTCATCCATACATAGAATGCATATATAAATAATTGCATAAAGTAAAGCGTGACAAACATGGGCCCAAAAACCTACAACTAAGATTCTATACTATTACATAAGAATCTTCGAGTTGGGCTTCTCCACTCCGGTGGGCTTCGTCATGATTTACAAAGTCTTCAAGTATATTCTACTCTAAAAAATAAATGAAAAACTTTTACAACAAAATATAATGGCTCGCATGCCATATTTAATTACAAAACCCAGGGCCCATGAATGCACCATGCATATCCATTCATCACACCAAATTAGCAAATAAATATACATAGCATTCATGGATAAAACAAAGTCCAATTTTAATTAATTTAGCCAAGCCCATTAATAGAAATTGTGAACTTGAACCTTTAAGAGAACACCCCATGACGGGCCTGGGCCAAAGCCCAATGGACTAAATCCTCTTATTGAATAAGTTCTCTTAAAACCCAAAACACTAACTAGTTAGATTTGTGCTATAGATCAACTCTAGTATAATTTCCAATTTTGCTATTTTTAATTTTATGTCATACAGACCATAAACATTAAAAATACATATAATATGTGCTAACATGAATTAAAAATATAAAATCATGAAGAACACATATATAGTACACGACATTCATGCAAAAACAAACAAACAACAAAACTAGTTGTTTAATGCCATAAAATGCACAAAAATTTAAATCAATTTTATGAGTCATTTAATAATCTAAATAAGTCCATAAATATTGATTTAATATTCTATACCAATCTGATCTAAATGTGTTTTTATCATTTTAATCAAAACAAAACAAACAATCTTGATTAAATATGTAACAAACACAAACTAGTCATAGTTTTAAGTGATTTTAAAATTAATCAATTAAATTGTCATGGACCAGAATTAAAACCAAATTTAAAATATGTCCAGACCTGATATTTAATCTTTAAAAATCACTTACAAACTTGCCAAAATCAATTTTACATTTAATTTTGAAAACTAGTTGTTAAACTAGCAATTTACATGCCAACTAGCACCTAGTTTCATAATTAACATGTACCATCAGGTATAAATAATTAAATCCGACCATTACCAGCCCTAATAACATCTTAGGACAGTATATTAACATGTCATATTAATTATAATACCTATCTAATCAATTAAAATCTTTTTTTCACCAAAACAATGCAAAAAACTCAAAACAGAAAATTTCAGATTTGCATGTTTTCATAATGACGATTTTTAATTAAATTTTTCATGCATCTAAAGCACTAAAATAAGCATGTTTAGGCTCTGATACCACTGATGGAATATGACATGGTATGAATGTGATGATATCACAGCGGAAAAACAAATATTTTTATCATACATACCATACAATTCCAAAGCAAGAAACGAAACATGCAATTTTAGGGTTGTAGAACTTACAACTTATGATGCCTTTTGAAAATTGAATTTGGTGATGCCCAGCAACTAAGATGACTTTATCCGCCTTATATCTCGATCACCAATGCCAAGGAACAGCCTTTTATGCCACTCCCTCTTTTCTCACACACACAATTGCACCGATGGCTTAAAATCGAGATTGCTAGCTCTCTTTTTCGGTATTGTGTAAAGGCAATGGTTTGAAGCTACAAAATTTAATTTTGTACTTCTCTTAGGTTTCTATTACTACCCAAGATCACAAGAGAATGAGGAACTATCCTTTCTCCTTGTGAAAATTGGCTAAAAGAAATTCTTTAAGAGAGAGAGAGAGTTCACGCAAAACATAGAGAAAAATACACTAGGGTTTCACGTTTTTCCCACATTCAAATATATCTCTCTTTTTCCTTTAAGTGATTGATCTCAAATATACTAACTTAAGATAATTAATATTAGCTAAAGATAATTAATATTTGCCTTTATCAATTAATTAAAATAAGTAATATTTATTGATAAAAACTCTTTTAATTTATCCAAGATAAAAACAAAAGACATTTAATCAAATAATATCACTTAATTTAGGATAAAAGATATGCCGTTTAAATATAATAAACCACTTAAATAAAACTATACATGTGCCGAAATTCCTTGTTATTTCTCTAGGAATTTCGGCCACATCAAATTTCATTTAGATGATTTAATTAGATAAATATGTCTTTAGGCTTTAATACTCAATTAATTAAATTAATACATGACATTTAATTAATTGAAATTAAACCTTGTGGGCTGAATTTCTCTCTCTCATGGGCCAAGGTCTAATAGCAATCTAATAACCCATTACACACATTAATTTGAGTTTAATTAAAAGCCCAAATTAATGCCCAATACTTAATTTAAATATTTTAAGCCCAATGCTTTGTGTGCGATCCTATAGGTCCATTTAATGTTGGCAATGAATTAATAAATTAATTCAAAGGCTATATATATTCTCAAACAAGATATTATAACATTCCAAATTAAATGAAAATGCATATGGCATTTAGTGACCTAATGCGATTTTGCATATGTCCCTTACCCATAAATATCAGAATTAATATAAGGCATGGAACTAGTCATCCTTATATATATTAATTCCTTTCTTGATATTCCAGTGACACTGAACTCTCAGATAAATAATGATTACTCATTATTTCATCTAGGTATGGCAATACACTTCTCAGTTCACTGATCAAGTGGCCGATGATATTTTCTCTCTTAATGAGAGGGGTAATCCCTTCACTTCTCTCATGCTCTCCAACATGAATCAATGCATACCCAATCATACCCGTACTTGTCACTCTATTACGAGTACGTTAGGTGTATGTCAAGTACACAGTAATTCATAAAGAGTTTCATAGAGATTTCAGGTCTAAGAACTCCGATACAAAACTTGCATATGAGAAATACTTATGACTTGTACCATGTAGTGTTCTCATGAGCGGATAGTATCCAGATACCATGTTCTTTAACATGTATCTATGATCTCTGATTGACACTCTTGTCCTAATGATTTGTAAGACAGAACTCATAATATCAGAGAGAGCATACTAGTCTTAATTCATTGTTATTCCCATAACAATGATTGGCTAGGGATGTTTAGAAAGAATTCTCATTTGTTTCAAGGTCTTACAACCATGTGCCTCACACATGATAACTTAAACCGAAACGACATTCTTGGATAGTTTTATCAATTGACATGCACAGGAATACAATAGATAAAACAATTACCTCATTTTATTAATTAAAGTATTTTATTACAATACATTGGGGCTAGGGCTTACACCAACAGGTCCTCTCATTGTTCTTAATCTAAAACCATACAAAATAGCGAAGGCCATGTGGGATTACCTCAAAAAGGTATATAATCAAGATAACAGTGCTAGACGTTTCTAATTGAAGCATGACATAGCTAATTATTCTTAGGGAAGTCTCTTAATTCAAGATTATTTTGTTTGGATTTCAAAATTTGTTGACAGAATTTACTGATATTATTTATGCAAAGGTATTAGCTAAATCTCTTTCCATAATTCAAGAAGTTCATAAGCAAAGTAAGCGAGATCAGTTCTTGATGAAACTGTGACCTGAATTTGAGGATCTTCGCTCAAACTTGATGAACCATGAACCTTCTCCTCCATTGGATGCTTGCTTTGGAGAATTACTTCATAAAGAAAAAAGTATTCTCACCCAGAACACTCTAAAACTAGAGAATATCACTAATGTTGCTTTTGATGCTTGAGAAAGAGGGAGAGACATGGATATGAGCAAAGTACAATGCTATAGTTGCAAAGCTTATCGTCACATTGCTACAAATTATAGGAAGAAGTTTTGCAATTATTTTAAGCAATATGGACACATTATCAAGGAGTGCCCTAGACATCCACAAAATCACAAGATTAATGCTTTTCAAGCTGGGATAAATCATCCCATTTTAGATAGCACTAACAACCAACATGCTTCTCCAACAAGTTCTTCTACAGTAGCTACTCGTGTTGTACTTACTCTTGAAATGGTACAGCAAATGATTATTTTTGCAATTTCACCCTAGGGCTATAAGGTAATAAAACTACATCTCAATTTTGGTTGGTTGATTCTGCTGCTTCAAATCACATAACCAACTATTCTAGCTTAATTAAAAATATTCGTGAGTATCGTGGTACATTAGAAATTCAAATTACCAATGGTAGTAATTTACCCATTACTAAAGTTGGGGATATTAACTTAGCTTTCAGAAATGTCTTTGTATCACCAAAGTTGTCTGCTAGTCTTATTTCATCTAGTCAATTGGTTGATAACAATTTTAATGTGAATTTTTCTTTCCATGGTTATATTGTACAAGATTAGGTCTCAAGGAAGATAATCGCAAAGGGGCCTAAAGTTGAGAGATTATTTTCTATTCATTTCTCTATTCCATATGATTTGTCTCTTGCTTGTTCCACCATTGAAAATAAAAGTGTAATGTGGCATAAAAGTTTGGGACATCCAAACTTTAATATTCTATCACATTTATCCAATTCCAGTTTGTTGGGGAATAAGTGTTATCTTTCTAATAGTTCATTTAATTGTTCTACATGTAAGTTAGGCAAAAGTAAAATTCTTCCTTTTTCTTCTATTGGTAGTCATGCTACAAAGTGTCTTGATATTATTCACATTGATGTTTGGGGTCTCACTCCTATTCCTTCAAATGCTCATTACAAGTATTTTGTAACGTTCATAGATGATTATAGTCGATTTACTTTGGTATATTTTCTTCATTTTAAATTTGAGGTTTTCTCTATGTTCAAAACCTTTTTGGCTTATATTGAAATATAATTTTCTACATGTATTAAAGTCAATGTCTCATGAATTTCATAATTTTTTTCTTAAGAAATGAATTATCTATCTATTCCATCTAAACATTGGGTTAAAGCTTTGTCTACTGCTGTTTATTTAATTAATAGACTACCATCTCAAGTGTTAAATCTAGACTCTCTATGTTATCGTCTTTATGGAAAATATCCTAGCTATCATAACTTACATACTTTTGGTTTTGTTTTTTTATGCATCTGCCCTTCTATGAACATCACAAACTTTCTATTCAATCTGCTAAATGTGCTTTATGGGATATAGTACTTCACACAAAGGTTTTATCTATTATAACCCTAGTTCTCAAAAATATCATATATCTAGAAATGTTGTTTTTTTAGAATCAATATTTCTTTCCTAATTATTCTGTGTCTCAAAATGTTGCATCTATTTTTCCTATTTTTGAGGATTTTCCAACCTTTCAGTGTCATCAACCAACTTTATCCCTACCTAAGATCAATCCTCCATATAAGAAAGCTCATGAAGCTGTCCCTAAGCTTGCTCCTCTAGAGCCTACCATTTGTCGCTTTAACATAGTATTTCATCCTCATAAATGGTATGGTTATTCATCTACTTTGAGCAATATTTCTATTCTAACATGTTACTCATAAGCTTCAAAGCATGAGAAGAACTTCAAGCACTTAAAGAAAATCAAATATGGTATATTGTGCCTTGTCCTTCATCACTAAAACCCATTAGATGTAAATGGGTTTATTCAATTAAGCTTCATTTAAATGGAACTCTAGATTGATAGAAAGATCGATTGGTTGCTTTAGAAAACAAATAAGAGCATGGTGTTAACTATGAGAAGACATTTGCTCCTATAGCAAAAATGACTACAGTGCAAACTATTATTGCTATTATTGCTTCTCAAGGCTGGCCTCTTCATCGAATGGATGTCATAAATGCTTTTCTCCATAGTGATCTCAAAGAAGATATCTATATAAATCCTCCACCTAGTTTGTTCTCCTCAACTACATCCCATATGTGTAAATTATATAAGTCTATGTATGGCTTGAAAAAAGCTCTAAGAGCTTGGTTTGAAAAATTTTGTTCCACTTTACTTTGGTTCTCTTTTGAGTAAAGCAACTATGACTCATCATTGTTTCTTTGTAAAACATCTACTAGATGTGTTATTCTTCTTGTCTATATGGATTACATTATCATTACATGAACTGATTCTTTATTGATTGCTCATCTCCAACAACATCTTAAAAAATCTTTTCATTTGAATGATCTTGGGCCTCTTACATACTTCTTAGGATTGGAGATTCACTCTGATTCTTCTGGTATATTTCTACATCAACACAAATATACTTAAGATTTGATTTCTTTGGCCGATCTTTAAGAATCAACCTATGTTGATACATAATTAGATCTAAATGTCAAGTGTCATCATGATGAAGGAGATCGTTTTCCTGACCGAACTTCTTTTTGGAAATTGATTGGAAGTTTGAACTATCTTACTATTACAAGGCCTGATATCTCCTTTGTTGTACAATAAGTCAGTCAATTTGTGTAAGCTCTATGCCACTTACATCTAGTGGATGCTCGCCATATCATATGATATCTCTTATGATATACTAGATGTGGGTTATTCTTCCCAGCTGGTTCTCCTATTCATCTTGCTACTTTCAGTGATGCAGATTGGGCAGGCTATCCTGACACTCAACATTTTATCACAGGTTGGTGTATATTTATTGGGGATTCTTTAGTATCTTGGAAGAGCAAGAAATAAGATTGTGTATCACAATCTTCAACTAAGTATAAATATAGAGCCATGTCAGCTGCTTGTTCAGAAATTACTTGGCTATATAGGCTACTTGCCGAAATTGGATTTCCCCAATCCCAGCCTATGCCTCTTCATGGTGACAACATAAGTGCTATTCAGATTGCTACTAATCAAGATTTCCATGATCGAACCAAACATATTGAGGTAGATTGTCATTGTATACATGAAGCTATGGATTCTGGAGTCATCACTCTTCCACATGTCATCAAATTTTTGTTGGAAAATTGATGCTTCTTGACTAACTAGCATCAATTTGAGAGGGGATGTTAAAATGGAAAAAGAAGAGGAAGGGGGAATGATGACTCAGTCAAGAGGGTACGAGTCATGATAGAGAGGAAAAGGGGACGAGTCATTCCATGTGGCACGAGTCATGACAGAGAGAAAGAGGGGATGAGTCATCCCATACGGCACTAGTCATGACAAAGAGGAAGAGAGGACTATTCATCACCTGCGGCACTGTTGTTACAAAAAGGAAGAGGGGACTAGTCATCCCATGTGGCACTAGTCGTGACAGAGAGGAAGAGGGGACTAGTCATTCCATGCGACACTAGTCATCCCCAAATGGATATATTTCCCAATGTTGTAAATATCTTTGCAATTATGTTGTAAATTCCTTGAATATTCTAACAGTTAAGGGTAGCAGATTTTTATGATTATATAAGATTTTAAATTTCTATTTAATGGAAGGAACTCTCATTAAGAGGGATCATTCAACAAAATCGACACTTAATACATACATATACATAATATTATAGCTTATTTATTCCATAAATTAATTGAACATTCGCAGTATGTTCATTTTTTATTTCATTCATGCATATTACCATAATAAAGTATAATCTAGTTTATTTATTCATACTTAAACATAGTGGCATACATTGATATGCATATGATTTATACACTTTTGTTTAGCTTTATATCATTAAGTTCAAACATTCATTCTATTTAGAATTGTACTTGATGAAATCTCATCTCAATCACCGTATCATGTTTGATTATTCTCATTTCTGCCATTCTCATTAAGTTTTTTAAACCATACAATCTCCCAGCCAATTACGTATACATAACATATTTATATTTTCTATAATAAAAAATAATATTATATGCATCATTAGCATAAAATACCAAAAATGCAAAAACTGAATAAAATGCCAATACAGCGTCGAAGTAGAGGCCGTGGTTGGAAGGGTAGATTTACTGAGGACAAACACAATAGTGAAAAGTGGTAGATATTTGGATCTAATACAATGTGTGAAATTCTTGAAAACTGTTACTCAACTTGCCGCACAGGGTTAGGAATACAGCTTTGCAAAGTTAATTTTAATTATTAGAGTTTTTTTAATAATTATTGAAAGATTGGCTAGTGATTATTAAAAGTCTATTATTCAATTTTAAATTAGATTTTGGATTCCCTTGGAGTTTCAGCACGAATTTAAATTGAAGAAAACAAATATGATGGCATCCATAAGCAGCCATCCTACATCTACATCTTCTTTAACCCCACCACCCCTACCCCCCCCCCCCATTTTTGTTGTTGAGATGAAATTTCAATTGTTTACAAGCTAATGAGTTCGAAATGTTTACTATTTGGGTTTTGTATGTTATAGATGTTTATTACTTGTACCATTTTCGGAATGAATTGAAGATGGGGAACCCTTAATGTTATGAATCCATGCTTATCTTGAGAGCAACAAAATTACTGAATTCACCAAGTTTGATGTGGGGAATATTGTGATGGTAACTGGAAGGAGAAATGGGGGACGAGTGAGAGACAAACTGAGAGGAAGAGACTTGTAGAGAGAGAGAGAGATGAGGATTATTTTATCGATGAAAATAGCTTAAAACTCTATTCTCACATGCTCATTTTAACGAGTGAAATACATTTATTACCAAATCAGAAATTTATGTTAATAAATACTGAAATTAGATAATTTATATATTTATTCGATCATTTTATGAGTTTAAATGTTAAAATGAATTTAATGGATAAATTGGAGTAGTTGAAGATGGATTTACCCAAATTAAATTAAAAAAAATTATATGCACCAGACACCAAAGAGCAAACTAAATTTTATATGGCTTTGGCACTGATTGTTAGTCAAAGGCTTCCGATTTTATCTGCTCAACTCTGCATTCTTTGTTTCCAAAAAAAATTCATTTTGTGCTCCAACTGTCTGGAAGTATGGATACATGAACTAAAATGCTCAATATGTTAGGTACAATAGGTAAAAACTACAAACTTTAAAAATAATTCTCAATAATAAAAAATATGAAAAATATTTTTATATATCCACACTGCTTATGAATGTTCACCCTCAAAATATTTTTTATATTTTTATATAATAAACTCTAGTGAAAATACGAGGTACATATTGATAGATACTTCAAACATTGAAGGAATGTTCACCACTCAACCACAAAGCTCGACTTTAAAGGAATCATAGGCATGTATTTTACATTGCTAAAATAGGCATTAAAAACTCAACTTTGGAAGGATCATGTCCCAGCATTTCTTCAGCTAACCCAGGCAACAAAACCAGCTTTTATTAGGGCAACTGATCGACCAGAACCATACTGCACAATTTAGCAAGATCATGAAAGGGGATTACAGGAAAATGAATAATGTTAAGAAATTACAACCAAATCAGAGAACAAGAGAATTTCAAATACACACACATACATATACACATATCATATAAAACACTACAAGTTGAATGCAGAATGAAGAAATTTGAGAAAAGAATTAAAGAATCCATACTACTGCAATAGTGCCACCCAAATGCAGTAGCAAAAATCTTCTGTCTGGCTTGAGAAACTAGCTCAGCTAGCTTCAATGGTGTTGTTACTCTTTTCACACCAAAAAGAATATTGCAATGCCAATGTTGTGCTAAAGTGTGTCAAAAACATGATTTAGGAGCACCCAACCTACATCTTGGTTACTGTCAAAATGAACAGCAACAAGACCTTAGAACTACTCAATATGTCAGTCATGAGCAAAGAGAATTTGACTGTAGGCAAATCTTAAGATCATCTAAGGTCGTCTGAAAGCAGGATGAGGCAAATGACTATTTAGATCCAGGACCATGGCAATCAAATGAAAACTACAATTTTCTTGGCAATCTAACATTTTAATAATGAACATATGAGTCTCTATTGGTGTGTGAGTGTGACCTCATAGCTATATATGTGAGGGTTGAGAAACTAACTTAGTTAGCTTCAAGGGTACTCTTTTGACACCAAGAAGAATATAGCAACACCAATAGTGTAATAAAGTGTGTTAAGAGAAATTAAAAACATGGTTTTAGGGGCATCCAACCTACATCCCAATGTTGTCAAAATGAATAGCAACAATACAACCTCATAACTACGCAATATTTGTCATGAGCAAAATGAATCTGATAATGTAGGTAAATCTTAAGATCATCTGTTACATATAGAAGAAGAATAAATTTGTAAACGAAAAAAGGTTAGTTAAGTTAGCTAAGTAGTTATTTTGACTGCTGTTTTTGAGAGAACTTCAAAATTTTTAGTTTTTCATTTTAGGGGTGCACATGCTTCTGATGGTACACCCCAACAAGTTTGTTATTCCTTTTGATATATGTAATTGCCTTTGCTAGCAACTGCTGTGAGTAGTCGTCCATGTTAATTTATGAATTTCCCTACTAAGTTTTATAGCTTAGCAAGAGTTGTTTTATATCCATATAGGTTTGGTTGAGGTCGCTCAGGTACTTAATTCTACATAAGTTGGCCAATAAGAGTCGGTCCAGATTTTGGATGTAGGATATTTTGTGGATAATTCCTTTTTTTCTAGTCTTATATTTTGCCATGATTTAATTCATAAATTGTAATTTGGAGGACTATAAAATTAACTTAATTGCCTTTTCTTGCTTATGAATTCTAGATTGTCGGTGGTTAGTATGTGATTGCCATGAATATGATTTTCTTGTATAAAATTCCAAGTTAACCTATAGGTTATGCATGCACTATATATATATATATATATATAACACCTAAATTATATACATGATGATTAAATTGATGATTAGCTAGTGTGGATGATTCCAGGGATGCTATCGAGGAATCGACTGAAAGTAATTTACCAACTATGATAGGTTCCTCTGGTACTGCATCTTTATTATCCAATTAGAATGAGATCCCTCTGCTATTCTTGGACAAGTATTATTAAAAATTTCTCAGGATATGGCTCAAATTCTGCAAAGGATGACAACACCTAAGGCCCCAATCTTGGAAGTTAGAAAATATGGTGGGGAAGAATTTTCGGGTACCATGTTGGAGCATTCCGATGAAGCTAAATTTTTGCTAAAAAAGCTAGAAAGGATTCTATAATATATTCACTGTCCCGCTCATTATAGGTATCATATGTTGTATTCTTACTTCAAGGACCAGCGTACGATTGGTGGAAGTTAGTACTCAAATAACCTTAATTGTCGGATCCTCTTACTTAGGGATTCTTTGAAATTGAATTTAAGAAGAGATATGTTACTAAGACCTATAAAGAAGAGAAGCTAAGATAGTTTTTTACCTTAAAATAGAGAGTTATGTATGTGGCAGAGTTTGAGAAGGAATTCAATTGGTTGTGCAAATACATCCCCAAAGAGTTGTTGAATGATTAAAAGTAGGCAATTTGAAGATGGATTGAATCACCATATCAGAGAGAAACTAATAGGGGATACATCTCTTTAAAATATGAACTTTCATCAACTAGTTATAGTTGCTATAAAGGTTAAGAAGCACGAGTCATCTAAAAGAGAAAGAGAGTGGAAAGGGAACGGGGCTAGGGGTGGATGGTCTATCGAAAAGAGATTTAAAGGAGCATAAAATGTTCAGCAAGCTGATATAATGTACCACCCTGCTAGCAAACTGAAGAGATAACAATCTTCAGCAGTGTCCAAGCCAAGTCCAGATACATCATCAAAGCATAAAGGAAGTCAGCCGCCTGAGTGCCCTCATTGTTTAAAGCAATATTGGGCCCCATGTAGGAAAGAGTTAGGAGCATGCTATAATTATGGTGCTACTGATCACTATATAGCTAATTGCCCGTCAAAGCGGGCACAAGGCTTTACATAGCAAGGTGGTAGAAGAGCTTCAAATATGTTTTTGGTTGCTAGAATCAGAAGCAAAGGTATGAGGCAAGGTGTTTTTAGTCGCTATAGATCCCAATCTCATAATATATCTAAGTCGGTTGATAGAACTGTTGCACCAAATGTCTTGAGGTAGGCTTATGCCATGAAAGCACGAGAGGACTAAGATGCTCCTGAAGTCATAGCTGGCATTTTCTCACTTTATAATTTCGATATTCATACACTTATTGATCCTGGATCCACTCATTCATATGTTTCCATTGAGAGTATGAGTGGGAGTGTGTCTATGGTGCATCAACTAGAATATGATATATGTGTAACTAGTCCATTAAGGCACAGTGTATGTATGGATAAAATGTTCCCTAATTGTCCCACCTCGATACAAATAAGAGAATTTTTATTCGATCTTATTGAGTTGCCTTTTCGAGAATTTAATGTTATTCTGGGTATGGACTGGTTGTCTGAGCATCATGAATTGGTAAATTGCGAGGCTAAAACAACAACTCTTAGTGATGATGATGGTAATGAGATAATGGAAGTGTTTTGAACTCGGCCCGCCAACTAAGTCATAGGTCAATTGGTTCGACCAAATTGACTTGGAGTTATTAATATTATTTTTAAATATAATTATTTACAAAAAATTAAACATGTAGTATATAAAAATACATTAAAAAACTATTAATTACCAAATATCAGTATAAAAATATTAATTTTAAGTCTAATAAATTATGTACATATAAAAATCAAATAAATTATCTTAAGTAATAAATATCCAAATAAATCCACATAATATCAAAATAGATATTCAAATAAATTCCCTTAACATATGTACAAACTACAGCAAGTTCCCTGAATAAATGTAATTAATAACACCGAACTATGCAGAAAATGGTATAATTTCATGCAAAAATATTTACAAGCTTGATTGAATGGGGTAAAAATTCAAATAACACTTAACTATGCAGAAAATGGTATAATTTCATGCGAAAACATTTACAAGAAAAATAAATCAATATATATAAATCTATAATTCTCTAATTACACGTATGATATATAATAAAATAAGCAAACCGTTTTCTAATTTTTTATTTTTCTGAAAACTTTATAAGGTCCAAACCAATTCAAATGGTTTTTTGGCTCACCCCCGGTTCAACCTAAGTTTTTTCTATTCAATTCGAGTTTTTTTATTTTTTGAGTTATATGTTGGACCAATCTAGTTTCCTTATCAAGTAACAGTCCAACCGATTTGACCATTCGGGTCAAACTGAGTTTCAAAACATTGGATAATAGTTGCAAGTATTCTGACACAACCTTTAGCTAATATAATATCTGCCATACAAGCTAGACGATTTCTTAAAAAGGGGTGTGAAGCATTTTTGGCCCTAGTTTTTTATTCAAAGAGGGATATGGTTAAGCTCTAAGAAATACCAGTAGTAAATGAATTTTCTGATGTATTTCCTAAAGACTTACCTAGTCTTCCACCTGAGAGGGCTGTGGAATTATCTATTAAAATTTTTCCTGGCACAGCACCCAGTTTAAGAGCCCTCTATAGGATGGCTCCAAAGAAATTGAAAGAGTTAAAGGTACTATTACAAGAACTGCTTGACAAGGGTTTTATCAGGCCTAGCATATTGCCATGGGGTTCATCGATCCTATTTGTTAAGAAAAAGGATTGTTCTATAAGGATGTGCATTGATTATTGGCAGTTAAATAAAGTGACAGTGAAAAATAAGTATCCATTTCCTAGAATCGAGGATTTGTTCGATCAGTTGAAAGAGGCAGGAGTATTTTCAAGGATTGACCTAAGATCATGGTATTACCAACTCTGAGTTAGGGATCTAGATGTTCCAAAAATGGCATTTAGAACCAGATATGGGCATTATAAGTTTTTAGTAATGCCATTCGAATTAACGAATGCACCAACAACATTTATGAATTTGAAAAACAAGGTGTTTAGACCATATTTGTATCAATTCATGGTGGTATTTATTGATGACATGTTGGTATATTCCATAAATGAGAAAGAGCATGGTAAGCATTTAAGAATTGTGCTACATACCTTAAGGAAGAATTGACTATTTGCTAAATTGAGCAAGTGTGAGTTCTGGTTAACAAACATTTCCTTCCTTGGCCACGTAGTATCTTCTAAAGGCATTAGAGTTGATCCAGCAAAAATTAAGGCTATTACCGATTGAAGACCACCTCGAAATGTACCTAAGGTGAGAATTAGTTTCTTGGGATTGGTAGGTTACTATCGACGTTTTGTAAAAGGGTTTTTAGTTATTGCATCTCCACTTACTAAGCTATTAAGGAAAAATGTTAAATTTGAGTGGATTATCTGATGTGAGACAAGTTTTGATCATATAAAAAGTATGCTAACAAAAGCTTCGATTTTGACTTAACCAATCTCGAGAAAAGAGTATGCCATGTACAATGATGCCTCTTGAGTTGGTTTGGTTTATTTTTTAATCCAAGATGGTAGACTAGTGCCTTATGCATCTCGATAACTCAAACCAGATGAACAAAATTATACAACACATGATTTAGAGTTAGCAGCAGTAGTTTTTGCCTCAAAAATTTAGCGGCACTACTTATATGGTGAAAGATGTAGAATATACATAGACTATAAAAGCCTCAAGTATATACTAACTCAAAAGGAACTCAACTTGAGACAGCGGAGATGACTCAAATTGTTTAAAGACTATAACTGTATAATAGATTACCATCCAAGTAAGGCTAATGTGGTAGCGGATGCTTTGAGCAGGAAGATGTTGGTGACTATGGTGTTACAAAGGGGTAAATGGAGATTTACTTTACATGGCGCCTTAGTTGCCTAATTAAGGGCTAACCATTGTGTAAGGCAGGCTATGATGGATTTATAGAAAAATGATAAAAAGTTGTAGCGAATTATGTAATCTATGCATGCAGGCAAGCAATCTTGGTACTCAATCAAAGAAAGTGGAAGTTTGTACTTCAAGGATAAATTATGTGTTCCAGATGATAGAGAATTAATAAGAACCTTCTGTATGAAGCTCACAACACAGTGTTTACTATGCATCCCGAGGGTAACAAGATGTATTAAGATCTTAAGCGATGTTACTGGTGGTTGGGTATAAAGATGGATGTGGTCAATTATATCTCTAAGTGCTTAACTTGTTAGCAAGTGAAAGCCGAGCATCAACTTCCTTTGGGATTGTTGAATTCTTCGAAAGTTATGGAATAAATAAGTTCTTCTAGTCAAGGTACATTAGCAACATCATAATGTTTAAGAAGTAACTTGGGAACCAAAGCCAGTAATGAAGGCCATATATCCTTAGTTGTTTAAATCAAGTATGAATTTCGAGGATAAAATTCTCTTAAAGGGGGAGAATTGTGAGGGTCTAATCTTTACCTTGGTAGGAATTATGTTTAATTAATTGATATTATATGCTAAATTGATGTTTGTATGGTTATACCCACTTTGGGTTAAAGTTTCATGAAGGGTAATATGGTAATTTCAATGAAATTAATGAATAAAAGGTTAATTGTTTGGTAAAAAGTTATATAGGGGTAAGATTTATGATTTAAGATTGATTTGGGGTCAAAACATAAATTAAAAGATTGGATGGGTTAGTTTTGAGAGAGAAATTGAAAAAGGGGTTAAATGGTAATTTGATGGTCTTCTAGAGGCTTTCTCGCATGCCTACAGCGATAAATATCATTGTCTATTCAAAGGGAGTCCATCTCTCTTTCTCTCTCACTCTGTCTCTCTCTTAACTCTCTGTGAATTTAGACTTAGGTTTTGGTAAGTGAAATCTCTCCCTTCTATCCCTTCTGTTAATGAAATATTTTATGAATGCAAGAAGAAAAAATTTAGTGTTTGTATGTTGCTTGTAGCAGCAAAGACAAGCAAAGATAAGGGCAAAGGGATCTTAAAGGAGTGAAGAGGTCTTAGTGTTCATGTATGGGAATACTATTTGGATTGTGTTGTATATGAAGTTATCTATAGATGGATCTATAGAACTTAAGGTTCTCTGAGAGATAGGATTCTATAAACCAGTGAATTCTTTAGTTTAGGGTTGATTTAGTTCAATGATTATGAGATTTAAATGAGTTTAGAGAGATTTACTGGCTCATTGAGCATTACTGTTAATTTATCTGCAGAATCGGATATGTTCATATTGGTGCATGGACATGCAAAGCTTCCAGCCTTATGGTGCACGACCGTGCAAGGCAAGAAGCCTTGTGGAACGTGGCCATGCATGGCTTTTCAGCCTTATGGTGCATGGCCATGCAAGGCTAGAAACCTTATGGCATGCAGCCATGCAAGGCTTCCAGCCCTATGGTGCACGGCCATGCAGGGTGTCCTACCTTATGGTGCGTGACCATGCAATGCTTCATTGTATGTGATGCATGGCCAAGCGACACTCCAGTGCTCTTTACCTTAGCACCTTATACACTTACCTGGATTATTTGATAGAATACTTTCTCACTTAATTATGACTAAGCGAACACTCATTATAAAATTAAATAACCCTTTAATTCAATCTAATTGACACACATTTAATGAGTATTTCCCAAAATTAAAATGTGATTGTTCTTGCTATGCCTTAACTGTCAAGCCTTAACTGTTAAGGTAAAGTGATAATGACAAGTTTATCAAGTAAGTGCTAATTGCAACTTATTTAGTTTTATGACTGTAATTGTATTAATGTTGTAATTGCATTGAATATATATATATATATATATATATTATATGAAGTACTATAACATGTGTTTTTAAACCGGTTTAAATATATTGTATTTGAGTTGAGATAACAAATGTTGATGCCATTATAAGAATATGAAATGTGCATTCATATATAAATTATGGCTTAAGCAAATATTGTATAGTATAAAAACGAGCATGTTGAATTAAATGTTCTTAAAATGGTTAAACCTGCGGGTCTTAGTTTAGTTGTGGATTAGATAGGCATGCTTAAAGGGATACAGTCGCAACTACTATAGTTGACCCCGTTTGGATCCATTGTTTGTTCCTTTAATGGAACCATAGTTCGGCCCTTTGGGTCCATTATTTGATATCTTCGGATATCCATTGTTTAATACCTTTGGTTATCCATTGTTGATACCAATTGATATCCATAGCTCCTATTATCCACCCTTTGAACTAGCACTTAGGCAGGCTATTAAAGATCAAGAAATATGCTCGAAATAAGAATTTCATGTATTGATTTCTTCATTTATGTAATGTAAATATGATGAATGACATATTATAATGTTGCAACTTCATTTATTTTTGGCTATAAATTGTTTTATGGAATGAAATCATGACATGATTATGTTGTTATCCTTATTGCAATGCTTGTGCGAAGATTTTTTCGGTGACTATTGTGAGTAGTCATCCATGTTAATTTATGAACTTCCCACTAAGCTTTATAGCTTAGCATGGGTTATTTTATATCCGTGTAGGTTTGGTTGATGTCACTCAAGGACTTTATTCTACATCAGTTGACCAACAAGAGTCGATCTAGATTTTGGAAGTAGGATATTTTATGGGTAATTCCTTTTTGTCTAGTCTTATATTTTTCCATGATTTAATTCAGGAATTGTAATTTGGATGACTGTAAAATTTAATTAATTGCCTTTGCTTGCATATGATTTCTAGATTGTGGGTGGTTAGTATGTGATTGGCATGAATATGATTTTCTTGTATGAAATTCCAAGTTAACCTACAGGGTATATATGCACTATGTATATATATGTTAATGGGTCTTGTGCGCTCGTTAATGTTAGAGAGTATGCCCTAGAGCCCATGTAATAGGGTTGTTTTTCATATGTATGAAATTTATATTCTTAATAAAAGGCATCATTCATTTATTAATGTTGTGTTTAAATACATGAGTTTGTAAATCTTAAATTAATAAATGAAGTCTGAGATATTATAAACACAGTGCAAAGGCAATCATGAAAGTGTTCATGATGTGAGATGTCTATTGCATGCAAATGTGTTAATATCTAAATATCCCTAGTCATAGAATTAACAAGATAGGACATTGTTAATTTGAACAGACTAGCACATGTTATGCTTCTTCAATGGTTTAAACAGTGGTTCTCATAACTGTGATTATAGAAGATAATCAGATCTAACATGTGGATGCTTGTTAGAAGAACAAGTTCATTGGACACCTGCATAGAGAATCCTCACATGGATATTAAATCTATGTCAGTGAGGAATCTCTTCATAGCGGTTGTACAAGTATCCTTAGACTTGAGATCACCAAAGTTATCTTAAGTAGCAAGTGGTATACTTTGACTCCATAACTGATTACTTCCAACTGGAAGTGAACATAGTTAGGAGATTAGGTATATCATAACCTACTTGAAGATAGTTGAGTGATTGACAAAGGATTCACCATCCCAGATTTAACAAGGGAAGTTATCTCGCATGATTTTATAATTGCCTTGTTCAGAGAATCTCTGGCCAGAGTAATATGCCGAGATGGATGGAGATCCATGAAGGGCATTTTAGGAACAATGGTTAAATTAATAAAACATACATAATTAGATTTATATGAGTTGACAGAAATCCATACTCAGAATCTAATTGAGATAAGAGTGTTGAAAGGAGTAATTGCACGGTAACTGTTTCTATGGAAGGGTACAGTCAAACCACATGACTTTCCTGACATTTGGGTAGTCATGATGCCTAGCTAGAGGCCAATCATGACTTGTATAATGATGTATCAAAATATCGATAGAGATTGATAAAATGATTTAAAGGAGTTTAAATCATGTGAGTTTTGAATAGAACTCACAATTACATATTATACTGCCCACATGGACAGGAACCCAATAGGTCACACACATATAGAGAAAAGGGTAAAATGGTAAAATGACATGGATAATAATATTTGATATTATTATGAAGGTAGAGTAGAGAATATGATAATAATTAATTAAAGAGTTTAATTAATTATGATCAAATAAAATTGTCCGCGGAACTTTTGAGAAATGTTCTGCAAAATTAGGCCTAATTGAAATAATGTATTTCATGATTAATTATTATTGTCTTATAAGTGTTGTAGGACTACTATAAGTGTTATATGACTAGTATAATAATTAATAAGTCCATTGGAGCAATTATTAAGGGCCAGAGGAATGAAGCAGTTGGCGGAAGCCCTTCTGTATGGGCCACAAGCCTACCTCAGAACAGAAGGCCTTAATGGCCTATTTAATGGACCAAATTAATTTATATATTTTAAATAAGTGTTATGGAACCCACATATTTAATTTGGTTGGATTTTTAATCCATTTGGGTATTTAAATCCAATTAGTTGCACAAAGGGCCTAGTTTGTGGGTTTTGTGCATAGACTTTTATGAAAAGGTTTAAATTGGATTTAATTAAGCCCAAATGATTATAATTAATTCTAGAGGACCAATTAATAATTCTCCAGCAATTTTAAAGAGCCCAATCTCATTAAGGAGTTGGAATTTTAACCTAACTATAAAAGGCCAACTAATGAGAATTAGAGTTAAGTGATTAAAACAAAAAGAAAGTCTTTTTCTTTAATCTCTCTCTCCCTTTTGCGCCAAATCTTAAGCTAGCTCTTGGGAATTTCGGCCAGCCCTAGTTAAACACCAATTTTTTGGTTCAATTTACCCCTCTCTAGTGTGGATTACTCATTGGAGGTGTTTGATTTTGGACACTGTGGTTTGCGACAACCCGGTGCGAAGTAAAATCAACTGTTCAACAAAAATCAAAGGTGATTTTTCTTATTCTCATATAGTTATATTGTGTATTCATGGCAGGATCAGATCTAATGGTTAAAAAATTTTAAAATTCCTCTCATGTATGTGATGCATGGAACCGTTAAAATCCAACATGGTATCAGAGCCACGGTTTTGCCATGGATATACAATTCTATATTTTTCTGTGGAATAAGTTTTGTTTTGTTTTGAGTTATTTATTTCATGAACTTAAAAATATTAGATTTGATTTTTCATGAATGAGAAATATTGATTTCTGGTTGTATGTGTGATCAAATAAATTTGGTGGAAACAAAAACGAAATTTTGAATGATTGTGATTAGGGTTTGGCGTGAAACCCATTAGGGTTTGGCGTGAAACCCAAGGTGATTTAAGGGGCTGTTCTAATTTAATTTCTTATCATTTAGATGATATTTTATGCGTTTAATATGGGAAATTAAGCCATAGGATTGAACGGAATTAAAATCGAACAAGTTTTGCATGAAAACTAGTTTAGTCGAAAAGTTCGATAAATTGGTGTTCTTCGTGTGTTCTTGATGTGTTCTTGGTTAGAATGACTTTTGATCTTCAAAATATGATATATATGATATATTAAAGTTTTTTTAATTAATTGGATTAATTAAAATGGGCCTTAAATTTATTTGATTAATTTTAATTTATTAAAACCACTGAATGGGCTTAATTATGTTTACGGACTTGATTTAAATTAGTGAATGACTTGGTGGGCCCAAGGAGCTGATTTAAATTAAACATTATTAACATTAATTAAGTTTATTAATGGGTTTTAAGGGCTGGAGTGGGCTTGGCTCATTCCAAAAGGCCCAAATGGTCCAAAAGACATAAAACCAGTTTGTGTGTGAACACATTTAGGATTTAATTTTGTGGGTTTCGGCCCACCCTTGGTTTTAAGCCCAAAATTGATTCTTTTAATTATTTAATATGATTAATTAATTAAATAATCAATTTATATTTAATTAATAATCAATTAGATTGATTATTAAGGCAAAAACACATGTATGCAAAAATGTTTCCTAAAATGAAAGTTTCCAAAATGGAAAAAGTTTCCTAATTTGATCGCATCATTAAAATAACTCAAAATATAGTCTCAAAGGTTGAAACAAAGTTATTAATCCATTTCTTTATGCATTAGAGAGGCATATAAGGGTGTATGATTGGTATGATGGTTAGTTATGGACAAAACCCAATGTGATTGAACATAATGCATGTTTTGGCCCAATGAGGACTTTCATGTCCCGGCCATTTGTTTTTGGTTTGTATTTCTTTTCAAGTTGTAATATGTAATTAGATTACTTAGATTAGAATTAGAAATAGAGATGGAGACCAATATCAAGGAGCAAGATGGGCCGGATGGAGATCCAACAAGCTTGAAGATAATGTAATTATTTTCTTGTTTGAATCATACATACTACCTAGGTGTGACCTTTTGATTTCCCTTTTGGCTCGGGGAAATCAATGTAGTAAAGTCCATAACTATACCATATTTGTATGCATATATTTATGTGATAGATATAGGATGCATACCAATGTATGCCAACCATGTATGATGAGACTTAATTAACTAAAACCCTCAAACAAATACTAAGGTATATTAGCCTTCCATTAATTTGAGGAGAACCAGAGTTCTTTATAGTGTGGGTTGTTGACCACAATCAAGCTCACATTATATCGAATATGTTCAAATCTAATTAAATGGGTCATCTTAGCTAGCCCATTAGTTTGTTGACCACAGTCAAGGCTAATGGTTCTAGAGGCAAGATTAGGGAATGCATATATAATATGCATGCATCAAGAGTTGATAACCTAATGATCCAATAGTTGTGTAGAGACACAATTGGTATAGAGATACCTACCTTTCAAAGGTATGGAATTTGGCTTGTTGACCATAGTCAAGGTCAAATAACATATCAAGGATTGGATATTGACCCACTAAGAAAACCATCGGATTTTCTCAGATTATATAGTGATGGCTATTAATTCGCAATAAAATAGAGGGAGTAAATGGATTAATTAAAGACCTTATTAATGCATACATATATATGAACATACTCTCATATATTTTATTTTTCACATCTGGGTCATCATCATGAGCACATCAAACATTAATATATGATCAATCTTGGATAACAAGCTGGTTGGCAACAACTATTCTGACAGGATCAGGCAAGTGAGAATTGTTCTCAGAGCTGAAAAGATCCACTATGTCTTGGATAAAGATCCACCACCACTTCCATCAAATGATGCCATTGATGAGATCAAAGGCATTTATCGAAAATACATGGAGGATAGTGAAGCAGCAGCATGTCTGATGCTGGGTGTTATGTCCTCGAAGCTTCAGAAGCAACATGAAATGATGGATGCTAGACCATCATTTTGCATCTAGAGGAGCTTTATTCTTCTCAGGCTAGAACTAAGCAATATGAGATTGCTCGAGCTCTATTTAGCTGCAAAATGGTGGAAGGCACTTCAGCTACTACTCATGCATTGAAGATGTATGGGTATATTGAGCATTTGAGTATACTTGGCTATGTTATGGATAATAATCTATACATAGATTTAATCTTGTACTCGTTGGCTCCAAGTTATGCACCTTTCGTGCTTAACTTCAACATGAACAAGATCCAAGTATCTATTCCTGAGTTAATCAATATGCTCAAGACAGCTGATGGATCATTTAAGAAGGATCCAAAAAGTGTCATGGTTGTCACTTCTGCTAAAGGCAAGAAGCAAAAGAAGAAGAAGATAACCAAGGCGTAGCCAAAGAATCGTGGGATCTCCAAGAAGAAGGTTGCCAAGAAAGAGAATCCCAAAGGAACTTGCTTCCATTGTTGAAAGGATGGTCATTGGAAGCGTAACTGCAAGGCCTATCTAGATTCTCTTAAGGAGAAAAAGCAAGCTGTTGCATCTACTTCAGGTATTCATATGATTGAAATTAATACTTATTCTATTGCTTCAAAACAATCTTGGGTATTAATACTTATTAAATCAACTAATTAAATAACTTGACTATATATATATAGTAAATTTACAAAATAATCTCAACTTATTTATTTTCTTTTTCTTTTTCTTTTTCTTTTTATGATAAAAGTATACTTAGCATGCATTTCTCATTGCTTTTAAATGGATAAAAAATTGATTATTGGATAAAAATATGATTATATACTGAAAATATATATTTAGTAAATACTAATTTTTGAAAAATCAATTTTGTGAATTGTAAAAAAAACCTTTTATTAAAAAAAAGCTACAAATTTAAGTTTTTCAGAAAATTTGAATTTTAATGAATAGGTGATTTAAAATTTATTTTACACAAAAATATTTATTATTTTATTTATAATGACAATTATACCTAATATAAAATAAAAAGAAGGGGAAGCTTTTTTTTTTATACATATTCTTTTTTCTATCAAATTTTCCTTCTCTTAACTTTTTACGTTTAAAATTTTATATTTTTAGTTTTTTTAAAAATTTTGAATCAAATCAAGCAAATAAATATTCTATTTTTACATTTTTCAACAAAATTGAAATTAGTTTTGTACAAACAGGCCACAGATTTTGAGATATTATAAATTGAATTTGCTAGTGATGTAATATTTTAAACGCAACACATTTTTGAATGAAAAAAATGCATAATGCATTTTCAAGTTAGAAAATTTTATATTATAAATAATTAAAAGATAATTACAATCATTTATAACTACTGTTGTATGATTTGATTAATAAAAAAAGTTTATCGTAAAGTCATGATAAATAAAAAAAATTACAAAATAATAATTTAAATATTTATTGTAAAACGTCATTTTTAATCGTATCATTTACCAAATAGTTGATAAAATGTTTTCTAATTTACGAGTTATTTTAAATTTTATTTACCAAATAATTATTTACTTTTTGTGATATAATTTTTTGAAATGTAATTTTTATCAATTCAAAAAATTGTTTCAATAAAATTTGCACAACTAACTCTTAATGTTTTCCATGCTGTTAAATGGTCATTATCACTTGTCAGCCTCGTCTAATTATAATACGATACAATGTTTTAATTAATTGGTAATCCACTATTGTATTTTTTATTTGCATCCTCTTCCTAAATTGAACAACCTTAACACTCCATGCCTTTAATTAAGGAATCGAAATCCACTATATCCCAACAATTCTTTTTTTCTTTTTTTATATTTAAAAATTGATTAATTTATTTAATATATATAAATATATTTTTAATAACTTTTATAATAATTTTTATATAATTTGATTGCCTTAACAATACTTTTGAAGATAAATCCAAATTAGATATATATTTGAATAATGCAAGAGTTCTATTTTTGGAGTACAATTAAATTATTAATGAAATATTTTATTTTTTTTTGTATATATCAACTTATTATTTATATTATTTTTTTAATTTGACCATATATAATATTAAATCGAAGATCATTATCATGGGATCTATTAAATTCTTAATAAAAAATTTTATAATAACTTGCATTAAATCTGTGGGTCAGATCAAATTCGTCCAACCTATTTGAATATTGATCTATTTATAATTCATATTTTTTGACTCATTTATGGCCCAACCTAACTCCATTCAATCCATTCATTTTCTACCTCTAAATTTAGACCTAACAATTTTTGTCAAATTTGAAAACTCAAATGCATCCAAAAATAATTATCCGAATTCGGGCTCAAAAAAATTTGAATATGCAGAATTCGAATACTAAAAATTTTAAAATTGAATTCAACTCAAACCAGAAACTTGAAAATTCTATTCAAAAAAATTTGAAACTCAACTCAACCCTGACTCATAACCTGATTTTTTTATTAAATTTATTTTATATCATATTTATTTATAAATTATAGTTTAACCATATATATTAACATTATACCTTTTTATTAACAATTAAATATAATTTTTATAAAAAAAATAGATTTAATTGAAAGAAAAGAAAATGTTTAATTATTTAAATTTTAAATTGCACAAATAAAAGGTAAAGATGGAATAAAAAAATAATCTACAAAGTAAAAGGTATAAAATGGGATAAAAAATATTCACTCTATTCCATTTTAAAAGGTAGTTTTTTTATTTTTTACGAATATTAAGAAAATAATTAGAATAGCTCAATTTCATAAAAGCCTATAATCATTGACAAAAATATCCTTTTATATTTTCAAAAACTTTATTTAATTCTAATTAAAAGTAGAAAGTGATAAAAAGTGAAATATTTAATAAAATATATGATAAATAGGGATATCTATGTAAACTTATTTCTCAAATTCCCAAAAGGATATTTAAAGTGAAACAAATCAAAATAGAAAAAATAACCTTTTAAAGTGAGATGAAGGGAGTAATAATTAAATAATGTGTAGTATATATTGTATTTCATTATTTTTATTATTTGCATATTTTATTATTCTATGGCCATGTTTGTTTCCATATATTATAAATGGGATAATATTATACCATATAGACTAATATAGATATTAATTTGATTTATTTTTTTAAATAATATAAGGGTAATATAATACTGAATGATACTCATTATACTTAATATATTAGATAAAATAATATACCACAAACCTTTAAATTTACGTAATACAATAAACACGATACTATATTTCACTAATTGCTGCCACCGCTGTCACCGTTGCTGCTCCCACCACTGTTATCACTGTTGATGTCGCTGCCGCCACCACCATCATCATTTAATAATCCTAAACCCTTGTCAATCCAATAGTAAATTATTAAAATATATGTAATTCAAAAAAAATATTATACAGCTTTTAAATATATATACATAATTGAAAAAAGAGGATCCAAAATTTAAATATGTAAAATAATTTTCTAAAAAATATATAACAAAAATTGAAAATAGTTTTTAAATTTTAAAAATAAAAAACTAAAATTCTACAATTTTATTGAATGCACCCATAGTTATTTGCTTAATTGTTAATTCATCTACTAACATATATTTATGTTTCAAAAAATTTGTACACTTTAAAAAAAACAACAAATTGATATATGAAAAATTGTATTCTATAATTAATTTTTTTGTCTAACTTAGTAACATTAAAAATTTAATTTTGCATATTTTCCAATTTTTTTAAAAAATAATACGATACACTAATTGTGCACCAAATACAATATAAAATATTATAAGTTATGTAGCACCCATATATCATAAATATCATAATGTAGTATAACAATAATTTCAGTATAATATACATACAAAGTGCGATTCTACTCATACATGCCACATATAAAATACAAAAATTTGTCATCATTATTGTAAAACTCGTCCAAATCCAGTGCTTGTCCCTTTGAGTATTGATCTATATCTTTAAAAACTTGCACGCAACAAATAGCTACGTGCTAAGCATATAATGCTTAGTGGTGGATATCCAATTAATAAATTTCACACTCGCGCATACATGAATTTAAAAAAAAATTATTTTTACCTAAATTTTATCTATTGTCTTATTTATTTGGATTAGTTCTTTTTTTTTTCAATCCTTATATTTTATTTTCTCCATTGCATTTATCTATTTCTAATTACTAGTATTATCATTTTGCTATTCTCATTCCAAATCCTTGTATTAGGTAGGCCAATTGTTATGTACATATGTGTGTATTTACCTAGTACTTTTTAGTCTTTTGTAACTATTTAACATCATATGCATTTCTAATTATTTAATTTCATATTTTATACTTAGTCTACACTTAACTTCATACTTTTCCTTGTGCTTCGATTCCAAAATCATTACTTTACTTTCTTACTCATTATACCGTTTGGCTCTTATGATTTAGTTTCACTATTCTCCCCGTCATATTGCATTTATTATTAAACAACACTTGTCTTCAATGCATTTTTCATATCACAACTAATTTCATCAATCTCATTAAATTTATAATCATTATCATTGCTTTGTTTTAATTTATTTATAATATTTCACTTTTAATCTTCATGTCTGATTTTTACTTGCAATGGTTAATTTCTATATTTTATTTCAAAGATTCATAATCTAGTTTAGCACTTTATTCTTACTTTTTTGCTATAATTTCCATTTAGACCCGGATTCATATTTAACTTTCGCTTCTATCTTTATCTCTTAAACCTTTTATTCATCATAATCGTATAGTTAAGCCCCTTGATTTAATTTCTAATCTGCTAGTCATCTTTCGTTGTCACTTTACTCTCAAATTATTATTGATCTTTCTTTGAATCTTTATTATGTTTAATTATGCATATATATTTCGAATATCTAACTTGAGATTTATTATTCATATATTTTAAAATCATAATATTATACTTTATCTTAAATCCTTATAGTCCTTTCTTAACTTATTTTCCTCTTATACCATTGTCCTTAAATTTATTTACGTTTCCTTATCCTATTGAATTAAATCATAGATTTATTTTTCAAATTATCAATCTTAATTTTTTATCCTTTTTGGTTATTTGTAAAATTTTCACTTAACTTGTATAATATTTTCTTTCCTCTCATCACCTCTCTTTTATTTCTCTATATGGATTACATTATTGTTTGTAGTCCATTTCTTAATTACTGTTCTTTACTTTTTTTTCTAATTACACTTTAATCCTTTTTTTTATATTCTATCTACACTTAAATTACTTTCTTTCACTTATTTACAATTTTGACTATATTTTATCATTAATTACATAATTACTCTTATACAGTAGAAACTTCTTACTTAAGTAGTACATAATTAACTCTGCTTTGTAGGTGGCTAGAGAATCGGAATATATAGTAAGTACTCCTTGATGGTATCAAATGCCTTTTAACAATCATCATTCCACTTGCCTGGCCGATCCTTTCTCAAAAGTTTAAAAATCAGCTCGCATGTAGAGGTGATGTTATCAATGAACTTGCTAATGTACTGGATCCGTCCTAAAAACCCTGCGATCTCTTTCTTCTTCTTCAGCATAAGCATTTCCCGAATAACCTTTAACTTATCAGGATCCATATTTATCCTTTTCTAGCTGATGACTTATCCCAGTAGTTTACCTGATGTCACTCCGAACATACATTTTTTTGGATTAATATAGAGGTTGTGCTTATTAATTCACTGAAAAACTTCTCCAGAGCCTCAAAATATCCTTATCTTGTAACTGATTTGATCATCATATCATCAACATATACTTCAACCTCTTTATGGATCAGGTCGCTAAGGATTTTACTAGCCATTTACTAGTAGGTAGCGCCTGCATTCTTCAATTCGAATGGTATGACTTTGTATTCATAAGTTGGCCATTCAATAATGAAGGCAATATTTATTCGTTATACTATCTTGTTTATGATCTAATTGTACCCTACATATTCATCAATAAAACTATACGTCATGAATTTTTTCGTATTGTTGACCAACATATCTATATGGGGGAGTGGAAAGTCATCTTTTGAACATGATTTATTCAAATCTTGATAGTCTACGCACGTTTGTACCTTCCCATCTTTCTTGGCAATAGCCACAACATTTGCTAGCTAGGTAATATACTAAACCTTGACCAATAACTTTGCCTTAATATACCTTTTTAGGTCTTCCTTCTTTTCTACCCATTTCGGCCTGAGACTTTAAAGTTTTTATTTTACTATCTTACTATCTAGATATGTTGGAATTGCATGCTTTGCAGTTTCTCTATCAATTTTGGGCACATCTTTGTAGGTCTAGGCAAATACTTTTTCATATTTTTTTAATATTCTTCCAACTTTTATCCTCTTCCCAGGACTTATATCAAATGCAATTAAGATCTCCTTAAGGTTGTCTTGGGTTCTGAGATTAAATGAACTAGTATTTGTTGAATTAATGTCAATTATGAATGAGTTACGATTATAATCATGCATAGTATAATCAGATGAGACATTACACAAAAAAGTAAAGTTATTCATCTTATTAACTTGAGCAAAAAAAGATACATCATTACAAAATAATTCAAAAATTAAATCACATCAATAAGAGAATCATATTTGAAATTAGAAACAACCAATGTAGTAGCAGATGCCTCTCCTTCTTTTGATGGCGACTTCTCGTCAAGAACCACAACCTTAGACTTAATCTTTTCTTTTCCTTTAGCTTTGGTGATTAGTGATTTGAGCATTAGCACCTCATTTGGGAGACCTAAATCCAAATCAACAAGCTTGATCATAACTTATTCATCCTAAAACCCTAGTATAGGTTTAATGGTTCTAGCTAACCAATCGAAGACACCATCAAAGATCTTAAATTCAAGGATAATCCTTCCTTAAATCACTATAAGTTCAGCCTCTCCACAATACTTGCATTCTTTGGATACTGTCACAAAGCTTTTTAGGATATAAAATATCTTTCATGGTAGTAGATTAGGTTACCTTTAGACATCATTCTTACATTAGTCCAAACCCTTCCTATTTCTTTGACCAATCGGAGTAATGGGTATAGGGGTCCGCTGATAATTCTTCATCATTCTTTCCTAATTTGATGCTTAGCAAATAACTTATTTTCTTCATCATGTTAACAACCTGAAGGTTAGTGAAATCTGGTTCTTCCTCCTTAGCATCAATCCTAGCCATGTGGAACCCATTGAATGGTTGATTAACTATGCTTAGAGTTGAGACTGAGTTTTTTCTCCCTAATTTGATGGTAACCATACCACCTTCATGAAAAATTCGAACCATTTGGTACAAGGTGGAAGAAACCCTTCTTAGTTTGTGGAACCAAGGTTGCCCTAGTGATTGAGAGAAATTAGTTGGTATCCGTAACACTACAAACTCTACCTCTATTTTCAATGAACCTTATCTTCACTACTGCTCTAAAAGTGCTAATAGCTTGCCTCTTAAAGTTATCATAGGTCATTATAGTAAGCCAAGACTTAGTGAGCATGGTCTCATCAATACCATAGCCCACCATTACTATAAAAAGGCATACAACGATAGAGGAGCCATCATTTACCATTACACATATAGTTTTCTTACCATTCACCTTAGCCCTAATGTACAAAGGGTAGTTATGCTCATATCCTTCTAAGGGTAAGTCCGCATTAGTGAACATAATTTTCCCCTCAGAATTTCCTTTCACCATCTCTAGTAGCTCAAAAAGATATATGATAGTAGCAATAATTAATTTACACAAAGGCTCCACCAGTTTTTCCCTGCGTGAAAGTGATTGCCTTAGCAAATTCTAGATTGAAATTTGAGCAAGTGTCTTCTTAAGTTGCTGCAGAGCTAAATTATCCTCTATGATTGTTTGTTCTGTGACTGTAATGGGTTCCTGGTGCCTTTCAACTTTAGGCATGATTCTACCACTCTTAGTGATGGCTTGAACTTCTTTTTCATTCACCACTTTCTTCTCATCTTCATCAATTTCCCATAGGTCCTTTGGCTCTTCTATAATCTTAATCGAGCCTGATTTACTATTTACATCTCACATATATACCAACTAAATTAATTCCCTTACTTCCATTGATTCGTTCTCGCTTGCATTAGAACTATTATCTTTCCCTTGAGCCTTATGAGTTATATCCAAATACTTATTGTTGTACAAATCCTTAAGAATATACCATTTTAATAACCTAAATCTAACCATGAACACTGGTAGTGGCACAACATGGTAAGCCTTCTTATTTTTACCTATTTTCTCTAGATCAAGTATCTATTAAAAATCAATCAAATATTTGATACGGTCCCTCAAGGTATGACAATAGTCAGTTTCATGCCCTATATATCGATAAAAGGCATAATACCAATCAGACCTGTGTCCTAACTGACCCTGACTCCTTACGAGCTTAGATGGTAATGACTGTAACTTCCCCTTTTTCATCAACCTGCTAAGGCACTAGGATAATGACTTACCCAATTCCAAGTAACATCATTAATTAACCTCAGTAACTGACACTTTTACAGTTCTTCCACTGTTACCTCTACTACCATTGCTGTTACCAACAGTTTTACTGAAACTTGGGCTTTTAAAACTTCAATTGTTGCTACTATATCTTCCACTATTCGAACTTGCAGCGCTAGCTTTTTTTGCCAGATATTCTCCCTCGGCTTCAATTGCTATATCTTTCAAAGACTTCAAGTTTTTCAATCCCTTCATTTTAAGACCTTTCTTCAATAAAGACTACTATTTTGAATAAACAATCGAATCTAGTCTTATGTGTCAGGTTTTGTTTTCATTTGTATCACTATATTCCTCTATTAAGTGAGATACTCATGAAAGGACTCTCTGGTTTTCTACTGTGACAATTTTAGATCTTTTAAAGTGACCTCTATACTGGTGCTACAATCATACTACTTGAAGAATTGCTCTATCAATCTCTTCCAATAATTTTTATTCTTTTTATCCAAACTGTGATACCAATTAATAGCAGGGCCCACAAGGATGAGACTGAAGAAATCCACTTTTTACCTCTTGATGAGGGTAATCCTCTTTATGAGCCAAACATACTTCTTGATGTGTGCTAATGGGTCAGATGTTTCATCAAATTAGGCATCTTAAGTCAGCTAGTCAAAGCATCCTTGCCATCCAAATTAATATCCTCATAATTGACTCATTTCCCAACTGATAACATTCTAGTCAGAGCCTCTAATTTCTCTTTCATCCTTTTCATGGTAGGTGTAAATACTATAACCCAAGGTAACCTAGATCAGGGTTACTTGATGATGAGGAAATAGTATATTTTTAACAATAGGTGTGGGTCTCTCATAACTCAAATTCAGTACTCAATTTTGTTTTAATTTAATCTAGTTTTCATTGTTTTCTAACATCTTTTGTTTTATTTTTTTTCTTGCATTTAATAATTTATCCAATTCTCAGTTGATTCTAATTTTTGTGTGAATTTAAAAGCTTTTATTGGAATTTTGTGATTTTTGTAGGTACCTCATGGTTACCAAGAATTTCCTAGTAACCGTGACCCATGTATTCTGTCAAAACACAACGTTTAGAAGCTTGTCACGGTCAGCATGGAAATTGTGCATGATAGGGTGGTAACCGTGACCTATGGAGTTTTCAACATTTTTTGGCTAAATCAAAAGAGTAAAGCTTTGCTTAAGGATTCCAAGTAGCTAAAGTCACCATAGAGTTGATAAGATGGTTTAGGAGTTCGGACGGGCATCTAGTTAGGAGATCTTTATCAGGGTTATTTGAGTCAGCATCGGAGATGGATTTGTGTTTGGCTGAAGTCTTTAAGATAACATCCAAAAGAACTGGCATGGATGATCCAACACAAATTGGAGCTATTAACAGTCAGAAGTTGGAGAGAAGGCTGGATAAATTTGAGAGAAAAATTAGGTTTACGATGAATGATATGATAAGCTCTTTGACATAATTTATTGGTCAGTAAAACTCAATAATTGTTGCTGCCTATAGAAAACCTGTGGTTGTTGGAAGTACTACAATCACTACCTCAGCGAGACCTTCTTTAGTAACTGAGTCAAGAGGAATAAGGTTGAGAACTTCATTTATGGAGTAGCAAAAGGATAAAGGTTTTACTACTAAAGAGGACCTAATAAGGAGGAAGAACTAGTAGTAATGTAAGCCTCAAGAGGGTAGTTACCTAGAATGGAGGACCTAGTTCTAGAAAAGATGGAAGAAAAAAGAGAAGCCATGGCTCAATATCTGCTGAGAAGGGGGTCAGCCTAGACAATAAGGACTTAGAAAGTGAAGATGTGCTCCTTTAGCTATTCAAGATGCTTAACCTACCGAAGTTTGTTGGTATCTTTGACCCATATGCTCACATCAAATAGTATACCCTAATCATGAAAGGAACTACTCTCGCTAAAAGATAGAAGGATGAGTATTTCAACATTATTCTTACTAGCCCTACTATCGATTGGTATCATGGTCTGGATAGGCATGCCAAAGAGGATGTAATATGTTAACATAGAAGTTTCTAAGGTAATATGAGTGTAACATAAGGATGAAAGTTACTCTGAAAGACCGTTAATTGCTGCAGTAAAAGTAGAATGAGTCTTTTCATGAGTATTTTATGAGATGTAGAAATAGAATGATAGAGATGAAGATAATGCCTAATATTGCTAATCAAATTAGGTCTTTTATTGGGAATGCTAGTCCCTACCTAAAGGAAGGTTTGAATATGAAAGGGTTGAAAGATTGGGAGTCCCTGAAGGACATTGCCATTGAAGCCGAAGTTGAGTACCTAACTAGGAAAGCAAGCTCTATAAGTGGTGTTGGTTTTAATTCTGTGTATTAAAGGTATGAAGCTGTGATTGGGAAAGCTAGTGGCATATGTGCTTCCTAAAAGATAATCGAGGTATATGCTACTGAAAATGCTTAAAGGTATTACTCGAATCTAGATAGATCTTTATCCTGCGTATTGGATTAATTGATGAAGTAAAGGAAATTACAACCTTTGTTGGCTAAGCTAGCTAGAAGTCAAGTTCACCTTAATCATCGAGCTGATCAATATTGTGCATATTATTAGCACATAGGACATCTCATGTATCACTGTAGAACTTTGAGGGATAGGAACCAAAATTTTATTGACAACAAACGGATTATTAATCGAAAAAAAGGGAAAAAAGGGCAGTTATAATGCAATCCCACCTCCTGTGTCGATGATTGTTTTGGGTTTGCCGAAATGCCATGTCTTATGTGATTTGTATGGCAATGAGTATTTAGCCATTACTCACCCTAAGCAGTCAAATACCAAATAGTAATTGAAGCTAGGGATATATTTGATTGATTGTTGGGAGTCACCTGATAAAGATGAAGGTTACATTGGTCCTCTAGATATATGGGATTCTAAGAATGAAGAAAAAGTGCAAAAAGTGAAATTGATCATTGATTTGGAAAAGTAGTGGCAATGGTAGAGAGATAAGAAGATTCTCAGCCACTGCCCACAGAAAAGGAGCAAGAGGAGGATCAAATCCCTAAACAGCTAATGAAAACTGTCGCTTAGATCTCTATATGGGATTTTCTTAGGTAGTCAGCTTTCCATAGGTAGAAGGTAGTGAAGGCATTATGTGAGTCCAGTGTTGCCATAACTTTCACCTTTAAAGTTGCTAGATTTGATTAGAGGAAATTTCAAAGAAAACATTGTATACACTGATGGAGATCTACCATTAAAGGTCGAGAACATAATCATCCCTTATATATAAAGGCCTAAGTTAATGTGAACCACACAGCGTGTGTAAGTGTTTATGACGGTTCTTCAATTAATGTGTGCATATTAGTGGAACTTTCAACCTTCTGGTTTAATAAGTTTATGTTAAATAAATCTGATTTGATGGTCACAGCTCTCATAGGCAAGTAATTGATGGAATATGACATGATATGTTCATGGTAATCGTGCAACAGAAAAACGATAAAAACAATCATACATGCCAAACAATTCCATGACAAGAATCAAAACATGCAATTTTAGGGTTTTAAAACTTACAACTTTTGATGCCCTTTAAATCTTGAATTTGGTGATGACCAGCAACTAAGATGACTTTATCCGCCTTAGATCTTGATCACCAATGCCAAGGAACAGCCTTTTACGCCACTCCCTCTATTCTCACACACACAATTGCATCGATAGCATAAAATAGAGATTGCTAGCTCTCTTTTAAGGCATTGTGTAATAGCTATGGTTTGAAGCTACAAAATTTGATTTTGTACATCTCTTAGGTTGCTATTACTACCCAAGAACACAAGAAAATGAGGAACAATCCTTTCTCCTTGTGAAAAATTGGGCTAAAAGAATTAAGAGAGAGAGAGGGATGTAATTCACGCCAAAAGCAAGGTGGCTAGGGTTTCACGCCAAATGCTAGTCACTTAGGGTTTTTATTTCTTTTTAATATATATCCTTATCTTTTGACAAGTGTTTGATCTGAATTTTACTATCTCAAGATAATTAATTCAACTTCAATCACTTCCTAAAAATAAGTAATATATATTGATTTAAACTCCTTTGAATTTAAAATTCAAATTTGAAATAAAACACAAGACATTTAACTAAATGAAATCACTTAATATAAATAATGAGCATGTGCCGAAATTCCTTGATTTCCATCTTGGAATTTCGGCCACCTCATCTATTATTTAAATGATTTAATTTAATTTAAATTCTTTTATGCTTTAATACTCAATTAACTTAATTAATATAAGATAATTAATTAATTGAAATAAAACCTTGTGGGCTGAATTTTTCTCTCTCATGGACCAAGGTCCAATAAAATTTTTAAAACCCATTACACACATTAATTTGACTTTAATTAAAAGCCCAAATTAATGCCCAATACTTTATTTAAATATTTTAAGCCTGATGCTTTGTGTGCGATCCTATAGGTCCATTTAATGTTGGCAATGAATTAATGTATTAATTCAAAGGCTATATATATTCTCTAGCAAGATATTATAGCATTCCAAAATAAATGAAAATGCATATGGTATTTAGTGACCTAATGCAATTTTGCATAGTCCTTTACCCATAAATATCAGAATTAATATAAGGCATGGAACTAGTCATCCTTATATATATTAATTCCTTTCTTGATATTCCAGTGACATTGAACTCTCAGATAAATAATGATTACTTATTATTTCATCTCGGTATGGCCATACACTTCTCAGTTCACTGATCAAGTAGCCGAAGATATTTTCTCTCTTATAGAGAGGGGTAATCCCTTCACTTCTCCATTGCTCTCTAACATGAATCAATGTATACCCAAGCATACCTGTACTTTTCACTCTGTTACGAGCACGTTAGGTGTATGTCAAAGCACACAGTAATTCATAAAGAGTTTCATAGAGATTTTAGGTCTAAGAACTCCGATACAAAACTTGCATATGAGAAACACTTATGACTTGTACCATGTAGTGTTCTCATGAGTGGATTGAATCCAGATACCATGTTCTAACCATGTATCTATGATCTCTGATTGACACTCTTGTCCTTATGATCCGTAAGAAATAACTCAACTTATCAGAGAGAGCATACTAGTCTTAATTCATTGTTATTCCCATAACTATGACTGACTAGGGATATTTAGAATGAAGTCTCATTTGTTTCAAGGTCTTACAACCATGTGCCTCACACATGATAACTTAAACTAAAACAACATTCTTGGATAGTTCTATCAATTGATATGCACATGAATACAATAGATAAAAAAAATGCCTCATTTATTAACCAAGTGTTTTATTACAATGTATTGGGGCTAGGGCTTACACTAACAGTAACAAAGTACTCTTAAGGATGATGTATTGGAGAAATTAGTGCTGAAATGAAATTTTTGGTGCTGCAATACCTGTTAAATTTTCAGTGGTATTGGGAAGACCCTAGTTTCTCAAGCTAGGAGGAGTTCCATCCACTCTTCACTGGATGATTAAAATTTCATATGAAGGTAAAGTGGTTACTATAAGAGCTTCTAGAGAAAATCAAGTCTCTGTGCTAGGAATAGCAAACCAACCCTTCAGTGGATTTCGTGTAGTAGCTGTTAATGCCCATGATGTAAATGAGCAAGACTCTTATCCTCAAGTGGTGAATATGATGAAGAAAATGAAGTTCTTATTGGGAGCTAAATTGGGTAAATATTCCCAAGGTCCTTTTGAATCACTATAATAGGATAGACTAATCGAAATGGATTAGGTTATAGAAGATTTGTTGAGAAGAAAAAGGGTTTGTTAAGACTAAAAGGTGTACTACAAATTCTTGAAATCTTTATACTAGCATCTACCATGCTCCATTATTATGGTGAGATTGAGCCCGTTATTGTTGGAGAAAAGGTCATTTTCGGATTTGAAATTTTTAATGATATTTTTGATTGGGTTAGTGGAACCATCATGCCTACTAGAGGATTTTGGGATAAGGAGATTATGATTAAGCTATATGATTGGGATGAAGTTCTTAAGGAGGTTTTAACTCTAGAACTATTAGCTTTTAGATTCAAGGGTAAAAGGAAAGTTGAATTTGAAATTCCTGTGCCTGAACTAAAAAAAGATATTAAGGAAACTTCTATAGGAGTTGATCAGGAGACCCTAGAAGATGCAGGAGATGGAGTAGGCTAGTCTGCGGCATCAAACTTACTTGATGTAGATAAGAATGCTTTTGTAGATACATTTTTTATACCTAAACTTTTTAATGATGATGTATATAGCTCATTTTATATTAATAATATGAATAACTTTGCTTACTTATATGATGTTTTAAATAATTTCATTTCACATAATCATGATCATAAAACATCTATATTTGACATTAATTCAATAAGTTATGCTCCATTCAATCTTGGTACTCTTGAGAATCCAAGAGAAATCTTGATAACACCTGTTGTTACCCTTGACGAGAGAAAAGAATTTGAGAGAATATTAAAAAAATATGAAAGAGTCTTTGTCTAAACTTATGAAAACATGCCAGGAATTGATCATTCAATTGTTGAGCATGCCATCCTTACTTATCCTGGGTATAAGCTTGTCAAACAAAAATTTACGAGGCTTAGGCTAGAATGGGTGGAGAAAGTTAAAGAAGAAGTAAAGAAGCATATAGAGGTCAAGTTCCTAGTGGAAGTCCAATATCCTACCTGGTTGGCAAATATGGTTCCAGTAGCTAAGAAAGATGGAAGAGTCCGTGATGTAGATATTCTTAAGAAATTTGATAATTATAAGGATCCATTGAGGTTTCCAAAGGGACCAATCACAAGGAACAAAGCCAAAAGGATAATAGAGAAACAACATGGAGAAAGAAGCTCTCTATGCTGACTAAGATAGCCTTCGTGAGCATGGCTGTAAGAAAATGGAAAATGTCAACTTTAGAGTTATAGAGAGCTAGCTTGGAAGAGTTAATCAGGGCTTGATGCTGGGAATTAAAGTGGACCATAAAAAGAAGCCTTGAACACGTGCCTTGTATGTGTAATGTTTTAAATTTGGGCTATTTATGAGTTGAGCTTTATTTTAAGTTAAGTAAAACTTAATCAAGTTAATAAGGTTTAGTTTTGGGTTTATTGTTTGGGCCTTACAGGCAGCCCATTCATTTGGTCTTTAAGTTGATTTAAGTTTTCCTAGTTTAGGAAGGATTAAAGGTTAAATTAACCTAGTCCATTATCCTAATAACTCTAGGTTAATTTCTTCCTATAAATGCTTTTGTAAAGCTGTAACTTGGGAGCTAAGAATTATTAAACTTTGATTAATTTGAATTAAATTTATTCTTCGGAATTGCTTGTCAAGACTTTGATGTTTTTTTAAGAATTAGGATTATTCAAGTTTTACTTGTATAGTTGTATTCTTCATTTTATTTTGGCTTCAGGTTTTAATCTCATTCGGAAATAAGGTTTAAAGTATTTATCTTTCAGATTGCATACTAAGTTTATGAACAACTTAATCGATAAAAGGTTTTAAGATTCTTAGATCCTAAGATTTCACATCACTTGGTATCTGAGACTAAGGTTGCTATTCAAAAATTATCAGTTTAATTTTTTTATATTTATAGTTAAATTGGATATTACTTGATAAAAATGTAGGTACTATTCATTTTTACTATACATCAAGGTACTATTTACATAATATTAACAAAAAAATCATTGATATCAGTATAGTCCAAAATTTTGTTTTTATTAACATTCAGTTGCAAGAAAATTGAAAAGATTTGCAATCCAATGAAAAGCTTTCAGGTTTCTTTAAAGAAAAATTAGGTAGAGCTAGCGTAGGTCGGAATAGAAAATTTAGGACTCTAGCTTGGTTTTCTTCCTTATGAGGAGCCAAATCTACGATACTTAGTTCCAAATTCTTCTTTCTTACATTCTTAATTATCTTTATTGTTTAATTGCTTATCTTTGCTTTTATAAATATTGTTTGAGTGATAAATTTTCTTTGTATTGCTCACTGGCACATAAAAATTGATTATACACATTGTTTTCATGTTGTGTGTAACATTCTGAAAGGTTTTTCTTGAAATTTTTGTGAATCCTCGTGTTTGTTGCACACGCGACAAACCATCACGCTTGCAATAAACCATTATGCTCGCAACAAAGGTAACTTTGCCTCTAAAATTTGTATGAAATTTTTTTTCCTTGATTCATTGAATTTTCTTATTTTTTTACTTAAGTTTTGATTGAATTACTTTTGATTCTAAAGAACAACTCTATAATAGGAACAAAAGTGGAAAAAGGCAAAAGTGTGTGAAGATATCAAAGAAGGTAAAAGCCAATATTGAGTGAAATATGAGAAAAGAGTGACATTAAATGAGTGTAAACACGTGAGGGAGTGTTTGTGAGATATTATATAATAATTTTTACAAATTTCTAAAATGATTGAAAAGACTAACAAGGAAGGAATAACTCTTGAAGAGGTAGCACATTTGGTACAAGCAATGCATGGAACATTTGAGGGATTTATGGGTAGTGTGAATTATAGGTTAGAATGATTGGAAGTGAGTATAACAGGTAATTCCAGAAGGGCAACCAAGAGGGGTCGATAGATTAATGACAATAGAGATCTCAAGCTTGATGATTTGGAAGAAAAAAAGAGAAAGTTTAGTGAGGGGATGAGGAAGAAGGGAAGATAGAAGGGATAGCAACTTGAGTACTATCGAGATGAATATTCCACCTTTTAGAGGTAAGAATAATGCCGAGGAATATCTCGAATGGGAAAGAGAAGTAGAAATGATCTTTGAGTGTCATAATTATTCTGAAGATAAGAAGGTTAGATTAGCTGCTATTGAGTTCTCCGATTAAGCATTAATTTGGTGGTCTGAGTTGAATAAAAATAGGAGGATGAATGGAGAATTGCCAGTTGCCAGTTGGGAAGAGATGAAGAGGATAATGAAGAAGGGGTTCATGCCTAGTTATTATTATAGAGAAACATATCAACGATTACAAAGGCTCACTCAAGGGACTAGATCCATAGAGGAGTACCATAAGGAGATAGAGATATTGATGATCAGAGCCAACCAAGAAGAGGAAGAAAATTTAGTAATGGTTTGGTTTTTTAGTGGATTAAATAGAGAAATAGACAATGTAGTGGAATTACAGCACTTTATTGACATAGAAGAGTTGGTGAATATGGCTATGAAGGTGGAGACACAATTGAAGTACAAAGGAAGTACCAGGAGTAACACTTCGAGTTCCACATCCCAATGGAATTCAAGATGGAACAAGGGAGATACCAAAGCTACTTAAAAGTCTATTGATGCAAAAGAGAAAGTAAAAAACAATAAAAGTGGCACACCTAAAACAAAAGGTGTTTCTAATGTAACCCTTTCTAATACTAAGCATAGAGATATTAAGGGCTTGTTCACTTACAGAAAATTGCCCAAATTTTAAAAAAAAAAATTCTACAGAAAACAAAAAATAGATATCATGTTTATTTTGGTCAGTTTTCTAAAATAGAAAATAAAAAATGAATTTTGCAGTTTTCCAAAATAAAAAAGAAATTAGAAAATTAATAAAAGATGTTTTCCAAATTTTCTGAATAATACACATATATATATGTACATACATACATATATAAATGTATATATGTGTGTTTGTATGTGCATACATACATAAGTATATGTATGTGTATGTATATGTAGTACATGCATACATACGTACATATGGATACGTATATATATGTATGTACATACACACACACACACATATATAGACGTATGTATATGTATGTATATATATGTGCATACAAACACATACATATGCATATACATATACATATATATGTATGCATATACATATGTATGTATGCACATACATTCGTACATACATACATGCATACATACATATGTATATGTATGTGTATGTGCATACATGTATATACATATCCATATGTATATGGATATGTATATATGTATATATATATACATATATACATATACATATACATATGGATATGTATATATATGTATGTACATACATACATATACACATATATGTACATATGTAATACATATACATATGTATGTATGCATATACATATACATATACATAAACATATACATATACATATACATATACATATACATATACATGTACATATACATATACATATACATATACATATACTTATACATATACATATATATATATATACACATGCACATACATACATACATACATACATACATACATAAATACATAAATATATGTATGTATGTATGTATGTATGTATATACACATACAAATATATGTAAATGCATACATATATATGTATATACATACATATATACAAAAAATAAATATTCCAGTTTTCCATTTGTTAATAAATGAACGCATTTTCTAAATATTTTATAGAAAATAAATACTCAAATTTTCTAAGAAAATAGAAAACAGAAAATAGAAAACTATTTTCTATAAGTAAATGCACCCAAAGTATTTTAGATATCTAGGAGTAGGGCATATTGTATCTCAATATCCTAATAAGAGGGCTATTTTAGTTATGGAGAATGGAGAGATTAAGTTTGATTATGAGAGTTATTCTGATGTACACCTTGTAAAGAAATTTTTTCTGATGATAATATTGGATTTATTGAACATGGTGAATCATTGGTAGTTAGGCATGCTTTAAATTTACAGTTTAAGGAAGAATCTGATGATGATCAAAGAGAGAATATTTTTTATACTAGATGTAAGGTGCATAATAGGGTTTGTTGTTTGATTATTGATGGAGATAGTTGTACTAATATTACACGTACTACACTAGTTAGCAAATTAGGCTTAAAAAGGATGAAACACCCTAGACCTTATAAGTTATAATGGTTGAAAGATTGTGGGGAAGTGAAGGTCAAAAAATAGGTCAGTGTTTCTTTTTCAATTGGGAAAATCATGATGAGGTGATTTGTGATGTGGTGCCAATGCATGCTGGACATATTTTACTGAGGAGACCTTGGCAATTTGATAGGAAAGCCATTCATGATGGGCATAAGAATAAGTATTCATTTAAGATGAACAGGGAAAAATAATTTTAGCTCCTTTAACATGCAAGGAAGTGCATGAGGAATAATTAAAGCTTTATAGGTCACTTGAGGGGGAAAAAGGTAGCGAGGTTGAAAATACAAAAGAAAAAGAGATAAAAGAGGTCAAGAGAGAAAATAAAGAACATGGCTCATTGGTGAGTACTCTCTAAAGCACAATATATGCTCTTTTGAGCCCATTATTTGCTCACCCAAGAATTTCATGCTCTTAGCCGAGTATGTTGTCGACACAAGACTTCCTAATCAACTCAAACTCTATTCTAACTCTAGAATAGGAAGATCAAGTTAACAAAACTTCTTCTTTTGGAAGTGCTTCTCATCTTTAAAAGGGCACCAAAGCTAAGGAAAGAGATATATCAAAACACACTTTCAGTTAGTTTACATTAGTTTTAAGTTAGAGTTATCAAAGAAACCTCTTCTGTTTTTGTTTTTGTATTTTCTTTTCAGTTGTGTTTTATGTTTTAAACATGAGTAGTGAGTAGTTTCTTTTGCTTTTGCTAAATGATACTTGAATCCTTAATTCTTTATTGTTATGACTTAATTTGTGCTTAATTTAAATACAAGTCTTGATTATTTCTTAGTTTTGAGCAGAATCTTATCATCAGTTATCTAAATTTTGGTTGTTAGCTTATTTAATTATTAGTTAATAATTGACTTTTGCCTAACCATTGATATGTATGTTCTTAGGTTGGCTTACTTATGTTGATGCATGATTGTGTTCTTGGATAGATATAATTATATGTTGATTAAAGTAAGTTAAGACTGAGAAGAGTTAAAACTAAGAATAGGTGGAAGTTAAATTTACTTTAAAAAGGATTTAATAAATATCTAGGAGGTTAAACTCAGATTTTTATGCTAATTGTTGGATTATTCTTAACAAGAAAGGTTTAATGCTTAGAATGATAACATTGATAAGTTATCTTGCTTTACTCATCTGATTTCTTCATAATCACTTGTGTTCATTTTTAATCAAGTAATGGCAATATAGATTAAGGTGGATAGTCCTTTAGTGAAAGTTGTTTTTAATATTGATCTTTACCAATTTTATTTTATTTGCTTTTAATTCAATTGTTTGAGTTTTCAGTTATTTATTTATTTAATTTCTGTCTTTAATTTAATTAAACCTTCATTCTCATGATTTTGGGATTTCTTTCTTCTTTCATACACATTATTCAAAAAGTAAAGTATGCATAGATATGTGCCCAAAATGTGCTTAGTGGGTCACAAGGTACATAAAGTAAAGTATGCATATGTATATGCCCAAAATGTTTAGCTTAACATTTTCATTCAAGAGAATAGCCATTCCAATTTTCAAAACAAAGCGCAAAATAAAAATGTCAAATAACATAATTGACAATTAAGAATGAGCTCTGGAAAGACAGAACAAATAACCAATGCAAAAGCTAAGAAATTTTAAGGTCAAAAGTGGAATTTGTTCACTTTGGCATGTCATCGAACAATTAAGGTGCAAACTTTTCCAAGAAAAATTTGAGATCAATTAGAACTGTAATTTAAACCAAAATTATCATAATCTAACAATAATATGCATTCTTTAAGCTCGAGAAAAAAAATAATGTAAAAAGAATAATTATTTGAACTTAAGAGAAGGTGAAAAGTTCTTAAGTATATAAAAGAAAAAACCAAAAAATAAAGTCATTTCATCAATTTATAATGTTGAAAACAAAAATAAAGAGATGAATTTTAGTTACTTGTGTTGGAAATCACAAAAAAAAAATAAAAAAAGGGATTTTAGACTTACTTACTTGGTAGAGCTAGAAAGGATTTGTGAGGAAGTGAGCTAGTGTGTGAAGTAAAGTGAAGTGAGAGAAGTGCCGAGATATATGGGGGAAAGGGGTGCTCGAGGGAGCAAAAATTTTGCTTGGGAGAGCACTTTGAAACTGTAGTGAAACAGCAAGTTGGGACGAGCAAGGCATAAGGCTTGGACGAGTGAGGCTTACGTGCGGGCGAGCAAAGGCACGATGCAGGTGAGAAGGGCTAATACGTGGGAGGAGCAAGCGTATGGTACAAGAATGTAGGGGCAAACACTCAGGCGAGCAGGGGTACAGCACAGGCTGCTTGGAAGAGCAAAAATACTTCTCGATAGAGTAGAGAGCCATGGGACTAGATGAGTATAAATCTATCTTGGAGAGCAAAATTCTGCTTGGGAGAGCACTAATATGATTTGGAGAGCATAAAATCACTCACCTAAGGCATTTAATTCCTACAACACAAAGAAAACAAATTTTAGATTAAAAGCACAAAACTTTAAAAACTCACTTAGTTAAATAATTTTTTTCACCAAGCTCAACGTAGAATTGCACTTAAATTTATTCAGCTATAACTCTGCCAATTAGATTTTAGAAACATGCAACCTAATTATAGCATAAACTAGATTAAACCATGAAATCTATACACCCTTGAAGTTTTTATTTTTTATTTTTTTCTCCACCAAGTCCTCCACTAATCCAAAAAGCTCTAACGAAGTTTCAAAACACAGATTCCCTATTTTATTCGAATAATCCAAAATTTTTCCCTTTAATTGTAAAACTAAAAATTATTTAAACTAATTACTTATGTAATTAAGACCTACACGACACAAAACAAGTAAAGCAATGCACTAGATAAATTAAAGAGTTAAAGAGTGAAAGAAAATTATTTATGAGTTTAAAAAATCCTCAGCTAGACTTTTTGTCAAATCCATTTAGTAGTCTTGAAAGACCATGGTTGCCTCAACAACCTCATTTTGCCCGACTTGATATGTTTTCAACCTATGATCGTTTACTTTATGTTCACATCCATCTCTTTGATTTTTGATTGTCACCACTCCAAGATCATTACTTGAGATTACTTGATAAGGGCCAAGCCATCTTGATTTTAGCTTTTCGGGAAATAGTCTCCGTCTACTGTTATATAATAAGTTAATCATACCTGGAGCAAATATTTTACTTTTAATCTCTTATCATGCCAACATTTTGCTTTTTCCTTGTACATGACAGCATTTTCATAAGACCAATGTTGAAGTTCATAAAGTTCATTGAGCTGCAAATTCCTTTTTTCACCTGCACTTCTTAAATCAAAGTTAAGCAATTTTGTAGCCTAATATGCTTTATGTTCTAATTCCACTGGTAGATGACATGCTTTTCCAAAGATAATTCTAAAGGGATACATGCCTATAAGGGTCTTGAATGCAGTTCTATAGGCCCATAGAGCCTCATCTAACGTATAAGACCAGCCTTTTCTAAAACTATTGACAGTTTTCTCTAAAATTGAATTTAACTACCTATTAGACACTTCAACTTGTCCATTTGCTTGAGGATGGTATGGGGTTGTTATTTTGTGCTTAACACCAATTTTCTAAGCAAAGTTCTAAATTGATGGTTAACAAAATGTTTTCCCTTATCACTCATAATGGCTCTGGGTGCTCCAAATCGGGTGAAAATATTTCTCCTAATAAAGTTAAGCACAACTTTAGCATTATATTTTCTAGTAGCTATTGCTTTTACCCATTTACTCACATAATCCACAGGTACCAAGATATACTCAAAACCAAATGCATTTGGAAATGGTCCCATAAAATCTATACTGCATACATAAAAATTTTTTACCTCTAGCATATTGTTCATAGGCATTTCATCGTTTTTGGAGACATTTCCTACTCGTTGACATCTATCAAAAATTTCTATAAAAGATGTCACATCAGCAAAAAGAGTAGGCCAGAAAAAACCTAATTGAAGATCTTTCTGGACTATTCAATTCGGCCCATGTTGACCTCCAACTTCTCTACATGACACTGCCTTAATATATCTTTTTGTTCTTCCTCTGGAACAAACGTTCTAAGCACTTGATCGAGGAAAATTTTGATAAGATAAGGATCGCCCCAAAGATAATGCTTAGCATCTGCTCGAAGCTTTTTCTTTTGTTGTTGAGTAAAGTCCTTAGAAAGGTAACCTCCTGCAAGAAAATTAGGTATTTGAGCATACCAAGGAGTTGAAAATTCACATGTATAAATAGCACTGATATGCTCATATGGGAATAAGTTAGAAATTTCTCCCTTTTCAATATTGATGTGATCCAATATAAAGAGATGGTCTGCTACAAAATTCTCAGCTCATTTCTTATCTTTGATCTCCATATCAAACTCTTGTAACAGCAAAATCCAGCGAAAAAGTCTTGGTTATGGCCTAAGATATAACCACTAACAATCTCCCACATGGTACTAGGCCTAATCACATAAGTGTTTAATACCTATGGACCTAATATGATTATCATGTTTGGTTTATGGGAGAGCCTTTGTAAGTGGATCAGTAATGTTGTCATCTATTGGTACTCTGCATATTTTAACATCTTCTCTTTCAATAATTTCTAGAATGAGATGAAAGCGCCTAAGTATATTTTTTGGATCTTTGATGGGATCTAGGCTCTTTAGTCTATGCTATAGCACCATTATTATCATAATAAAGGTCTATAGGATTTGTGATACAAGGAACTACTTCCAGTTCAACAATAAATTTTTTGATCTAGACTATTTCCTTAACTGCATCTGATGCTGTTATATACATAGCTTCTGTTGTAGAATCAATAACAATGCTTTGTTTAGAACTTTTCCAACTAACAGTACCTCCATTTAACAAAAACACATATCCAGACTGTGATTTATAATCATCTTTGTCAGATTAGAAGCTTGCATCTGTGTAATTAATTATTACTAGCTCATCTTCCGATCCTCCATAGACTAAGAATGCATCCTCAGTTCTTCTCAAGTATTTAAGGATATTCTTAACAACTGTCTAGTGACTTTCACCAGGATCTGATTGGCATCTGCTTGTCATGATCAATACATATGAAATGTCCGATCTAGTACATAACATGGCATATATGATAGATCCTATAGCCGAGGCATAATAAATAATACTCATGCAATCTTGCTCTTCAGATGTCATAGGACACAAAGTCTTACTAAGAGTGATGCCATGAGACATTAGCAAAAATCCTCTTTTAGAATTTCACATACTGAACTTATTCAACACCTTATCTATATAAGTACTTTGACTCAGACCAATTATCCTTTTAGATCTATCCCTGTAGATCTTAATTCCAATGATATAAGTAGCTTTGCCTAGATCTTTCATTGAAAAAAATTTCCCTAACCAATCTTTGCTTTTTTGCAATGCAGTGATATCATTTTCAATGAGTAATATGTCATCGACATACAAGATGAGAAACATTACTACACTTTCATTAACCTTCTTGTACACACAAGATCCATCTTCATTTTATATGAATCCAAACTCTTTGATAGTTTCATCAAAATAAAGATTCCAGCTCCGAGAAGCTTGCTTTAATTTATAAATGGATCTTTAAAGCTTGTATACCTTCTTGGAATTCTCATGATGAACAAAACCTTTAGGTTGTGTCATATACACATTCTCACATAAGTTTCCATTAAGAAACGCTGTTTTGACATCCATTTTCCATATCTTATAGTCATAATATGCAGTAATGGCAATTAAAATTTTAATTGATTTAAGCATTGTGATTAGGGAAAAAGTTTCATCATAGTCAATACCATGAGTTTGCTTGAAACCTTTTTCAACAAGTCTCGCCTTAAAGGTATGTACTTTCCCATCCATGTCAGTTTTCTTCTTGAAAACCCATTTGCACCTAATGGTTTTAATTCATTTAGGTAGATCAATCAAATTTCAAACTTGATTGTCATATATGGATTGCATTTCAGATTTCATAGCCACTAGCCCTTTCTCAGAGTCTGGACTTGACACAACATCTTGATAGGTAGTAGGCTCATCTTGATCCATAAGCATTACTTCATGACTATCTCTTACAATAAATCTATATCTCTCTGGTTGATGTCATGCCCTATTAGATCTGCATAATTCTTGTGTAACTTGCACAGGTTCCACAACTATTTATGAAACTTGTTGAGTTTCCATCGATGATCCTATGCCATATTATGGTTCACAAATTTCTTTGAGTTCCACTTTACTCCCACTGGTTCTTTTAGAAATAAGTTTTTTTTCTAGAAAGACACCATTTCAAGCAACAAACACTTTGTTCTCGGAGGGATTATAAAAGTAATATCCTTTAGTTTCTTTAAGATATCCCACAAAAAGGCATTTATAAGATTTTGGTGCTAATTATTCCAAGACTTGTCATTTGACATAAACCTCATAGTTCCATATCTTTAAAAAAGATAGACTAAGAGTTTTTTTTGTCCATATCCATTATCTAATACCCAGGAAGTAGAAGTAGATAAATTAATTTCTATAACATAAATACCTGAAGATGTAGTCTCACTGCTCTTCTTCCTCTTTAATTCTTCCAAGCAGAGCTTGCAATTCCTCTTTCAATGACCAAGTTCATTGCAATGGAAGCAAAATCCCTTCTTTGGAGCTTTTGCCTTGGGTTTGGGTCTAGCTTGTGCCTCAAACTTGTCAACCACCTTTGCCTTAGCCTTACCCTTGCCCTTATTTTTCATCCCTTTCCCTTATTAACCATAAGAATATGATTTGCTCAGCTATTTTAAGCATCGCATGTAGCTCAGCAATGGATTTCTCCATATTATTCATATTATAGTTCATAACAAACTGGTTATAACTATTTGGCAATGAATTAAGCATCAAATCCATGGCCAGTTCTGGAGTGATGGGAAATCCAATACTTTCAAGGTGATCAATGTAGCCTTTCATTTTTATAACATGAGACCTTACCGATGCACCTTCAGCCATTTTACAAGAATGCAAAGCTTTGGTAGTCTCATACCTATCTTGCCTTGCTTGTTGTTGGAATGCCTGCTTGAGATGACTGCTCAACTCATAAGCCTCCCAATGCTCCAGATCCTTCTGAAGTTTTGGACACATTGTGGCTAACATAAGATATCCCACATCAACCGAATCATCAACATGTTTCTTTTATTTTTATTTCACTAGCCTTTAGGTATCAGCATACGGGATAGGAGGAATAGGGTCATCAAGCACATATAGCTTCCTTTCTTGCTTAAGAACAATTCTTAAGTTCCTAAACAAGTCAAAAAAGTTAGTGCCATCTTCTTTTAGCGTGTCCTTCTCAAGAACTGATTATAATGATAATGTGGAAGTGTTATTTGAACCCATTGATCTACAAATATGCAAAATAAATTAGTATCAAATTCATTTTATGGTATTTCTTAAAAAAAACTCCCATTAAAATATTCACCCTCAATATTGATTACAACAATTGTAACAATTTTAGTGGGCTAAGATCCATATTCCACTTAATTCTAAGTCAGCTTTGGTATACAATTAAAATCAAGTTATTTAGGTAGATAACTCCTTACCAATTACATCTCATGTAACTTTTAGATTCTTTATGGGATCTTGACATCATATTTATCCCATCTAATGCCTTTGACATAAAACCATTTTGATAGCCTAATTAAGTGTAACCATATTTTAGCATATAGGTAGAACTATTACCCATCTTGCCTTACTATGATAACCTAATGTACTTCGCTTTGGCAGAACCTACATGTTGGTGATCTTAGTCTTGACAAGTGTTATAATTATGGGTGGCATATGACTTAAAATTATGGTGAGAGAATTTCAATTTTAACTTATGATGTCTATTTATTTTTATATCATGCATCATCCCATACATGGCATCTTGTACACATATATAATCATTCATCGCATCACACACCAATATAATATGCATTATATATAAAACATGTCATTGCATGACCAAAAAACTATATGATCTTCATAAGCCAATATGAAGATCAAAGGTCAATCCTAGGTGGAATAACATAAGCTGGTCTTGATCAATAGCTTCCACTTTGCACCTCCATCATCATGGAATTGGATTGATCCCTTTCATGGTCTTTGTGAAATTCTTTCTTCTTCATTATAGTAATGAAATAAACTATCCTACTAAAACTATTAGTAAAATAAAATTAAAATGAAAGAATGACATGTTATACACCATGCAAAGACATCATACATACATCCATTAAAATCAAGTAATCTCATATCAACTTAATAGATCACATAGAATTGACGTATTATAATCAACAGATAATAACTATAATGTTATTTCGTGCGATATGATTAGATAACATGGCGGTCCCACTAGCTGGTTAGTTGGTGAGGTTAAGAGGCAGCGCCCTTTATGGGGTTCCAAAGGGGCAACATCTATCGAAGCTTTGAGGCAATGTTCATCTTATTAACAATTTTTTTCCCTAAAACCTTATTTTGTATCTATGAAAAAATGATTCTACCAATCTTAATAGCAGTACTTTAATCACATTAAACATTTACAACAGATATAAAATACCACCATAGTCTCTTTCTAATTCGTTTAATCTTATTAAAATAGAATTAACACACACATGTTAATCATATTAACATTTATCAATTTCATAGCCAAAGAACAAAATATTATAACTATTAAATAATCAATTATGTTCATATCTTATATAAAAAGATTGATTTTGTTCATATTGTTGGAATTTAACGGTTACATGCATGACATACATGAGCGGAATTTTAATTTTTTTTAACCATTAGATCTGATCTTGCCATGAATACACAATATAACTATATGAGAATAAGAAAAATCACATTTGATTTTTGTTGAACAGTTGATTTTACTTCGCACCGGGTTGTCGCAAACCACAGTGTCCAAAATTGAACACCTCCAATGAGTAATCCACACTAGAGAGGGGTAAATTAAACCAACAAATTGGTGTTCAACTAGGGCTGGCCGAAATTCCAAGAAGCTAGCTTGGAGTTGGCGCAAAAAGGGAGAGAGAATAAAGAAAAAGACTTTCCTTTTGTTTTAATCACTTAACCCTAATTCTCATTAGTTGGCCTTTTATAGTTAGGTTAAAATTCCAACTCCTTAATGAGATTGGGCTCTTTAAAATTTCTGGAGAATTATTAATTGGGCCTCTGGAATTAATTATAATCATTTGGGCTTAATTAAATCCAATTTAAACCTTTTCATAAAAGTCTATGCACAAAATCCACAAACTAGGCCCTTTGTGCATCTAATTGAATTTAAATACCCAAATGGATTCCAAATCCAGCCAATTAAATATGTAAGTTCCATAATTAATTTGGTCAAATAAAAAGCCCTCTAAGCCATTCTGTAAGGAGTTGGCGTGTGGCCCTCTTTTGGAGGGCTTCCTCCAACTTCTTCATTCCTTTGGCCCTTTATAATTTCTCCAATGGAGCTATTAATTATTATATTAGTCCTATAACACTTATAGCAGTCTTATAACACTTATAAGATAATAATAATTAATCATAAAATACATTATTTCAATTAGGTCCAATTTTGCAGAACATTTCTTAAAAGTTATGCGGACAATTTTATTTGATCATAATTAATTAAACTCTTTAATTAATTATTATCTTATTCACTTATCTACCTTCATAATAATATCAAATATTATTATCCTTGTTATTTTACCATTTTACCCTTTTCTCTATATGTGTGTGACCTATTGGGTTCATGTCCATGTTGGTAGTATAATATGTAATTGTGAGTTCTATTCAAAACTCACATGATTTAAACTCCTTTAAATCATCTTAACAATCCTTAATGATACTTTTGATACATCATTACACAAGTCATGATTGGCCTCTAGCTAGGCATCATGACTATCCAAATGTCAGGAAAGTCATGTAGATTGAATGTACCCTTCTCTAGAAACAGTTACCGTGCAATTACTCCTTTCACCACTCTTATCTCAATTAGATTCTGAGTATGGATTTCTGTCAACTCATATAAATCTAATTATGTATGTTCTATTAATTTAACCATTGTTCCTGAAATGCCCTTCATGGATCTCCATCCATCTCGGCATATTACTCTTGCCAGAGATTCACTGAACAAGGCAATTATAGAATCATGTGAGATAACTTCCCTTGTTAAATCTGGGATGGTGAATCCTTTGTCAATCACTCAACTATCTTCAAGTAGGTCATGATATACCCAATCTCCTAACTATGTTCACTCCCAGTTGGAAGTAATCAGTTATGGAGTCAAAGTATACCACTTGCTACTTAAGATAACTTTGGTGATCTCAAGTCTAAGGATTCTTGCACAACCGCTATGAAGAGATTCCTCACTGACATAGATTTAATATCCATGTGAGGATTCTCTATGCAGGTCTCCAATGAACTTGTTCTTCTAACAAGCATCCACATGTTAGCTTTGATTATCTTTCATAATCACAGTTATGAGAACCACTGCTTGAACCATTCAAGAAGCATAACATGTGTTAGTCTGTCCGAATTAACAATGTCCTATCTTGTTAATTCTATGACTAGGGATATTTAGATATTAAGACATTTGCATGCAATAGACATCTCACATCATGAACACCTTTCATGATTTCCTTTGCACTGTGTTTATAATATCTAGGACTTCATTTATTAATTTAATATTTACAAACTCATGTATTCAAACATAGCATTAATAAATGAATGATGCCTTTTATTAAGAATATAAATTTCATACATATGAAAAACATTCCTATTACATGGGCTCTAGGGCATACTCTCTAACAATCTCCCACTTGCACTAGAGCCAATCACTCATATGTCTCAGACCCATGCTATTTATATGGTGATAATGCTTAATTTGGGAAAGTGCTTTAGTGAGGGGATCCGCCACATTGTCATCTGTGGGAACCCTTTCTATTTTCACATCATTTCTAGCTACTATTTCCCTTATGAGATGGTAGCGTCTGAGAACATGCTTGGATCGCTGATGAGACCGTGGTTCCTTTGCTTGCACAATGGCTCCATTGTTGTCACAATATAAAGGAATCGGATCAACAATGCTAGGCACCACTCCTAGTTCGGTTATGAACTTTTTGATCCAGACTGCTTCTTTGGCTGCTTCTGAAGCAGTAATGTACTCAGCTTCCATCGTGGAATCGGCAATTGTTTCTTGTTTGGAACTTTTCCAACTAACTGCTCCTCCTCCCATTATGAACACATAACCAGATTGTCATTTACAATCATCTTTGTCAGATTGGAAGCTGGCATCTGTATACCCATTTACTTCCAAACTGCCCTCTCCATATACCAAGAATATATCCTTAGTCTTTCTCAAGTACTTAAGAATATTCTTGACAGCTGCCCAGTATTCCTCTCCAAAATTAGATTGGAATCTGCTTGTGACACTCAAAGTAAATGCTACATCTGGACATGTACATAACATAGCATACATGATAGAACCAATTGCAGATGCATATGGTATTCTATTCATGCTCTCTCTATCCTCTAGTGTCTGTGGACACATAGACTTAGAAAGGTGTTTCCCATGCACCATGGGTATAAACCCTTTCTTAGAGAGATCAATATTGAACCTCTCCAATACTTTATCTATATATGTACTCTGAGAAAGACCTAGCAACCTATTGGATCTATCTCTATAGATCCTTATTCCCAGAATATAGGATGCTTCTCCAAGGTCTTTCATGGAGAATTGCTTGGATAACCATATTTTAACTGATTGGAGAAGAGAAATGTCATTTCCCATGATCAATATGTCATCTGCATATAGAACTAGGAAGACAATTGCACTCCCACTGACCCTTTTATACACACAAGGTTCATCTTCATTTTGTGAGAAACCAAACTCTTTGATTGTCTCATTGAATTGTATGTTCCAGCTCCTAGAGGCTTGCTTCAATCCATAAATGGATCTTTAAAGGTTGCATACCTTTTCGCCATTTCCTGATGTGAATCCTTCTGGTTGTGTCATATACACATCCTCGGTAAGATTTCCATTAAGGAAAGTTGTCTTCACATCCATCTGCCAAATCTCATAATCATAATGAGCTGCAATGGCTAAAAGTATTCTTATAGACTTAAGCATCACTATAGGAGAAAAAGTTTCATCATACTCAATACCTTCTTTTTGACGATAACCTTTTGCTACTAAGTGTTAGTGTAAGCCCTAGCCCCAATACATTGTAACGAAACACTTGAAATTAATAAAATGAGGCATTTGTTTTATCCTTTGTATTCCTGTGCATATCAATTGATAAAACTATCCAAGAGTGTTGTTTCGGTTTAAGTTATCATGTGTGAGGCACATGGATTGTAAGACCTTGAAACAAATGAGACATCATTCTAAATATCCCTAGTCAGTCATTGTTATGGGAATAACAAATGAATTAAGACTAGTATGCTCTCTCTGATCTTATGAGTTCTGTCTTACGGATCATTAGGACAAGAGTGTCAATCAGAGATCATAGATACATGTTAAAGAACATGGTATCTGGATTCGATCCACTCATGAGAACACTACATGGTACAAGTCATAAGTGTTTCTCATATGCAAGTTTTGTATCGGAGTTCTTAGACCTGAAATCTCTATGAAACTCTTTATGAATTACTGTGTACTTTGACATACACCTAACGTGCTCGTAACAGAGTGACAAGTACGGGTATGATTGGGTATGCACTGATTCATGTTAGAGAGCATGATAGAAGTGAAGGGATTACCCCTCTCGATAAGAGAGAAAATATCACCGGCCACTTGATCAGTGAACTGAGAAGTGTATGGCAATACCGAGATGAAATAATGAGTAATCATTATTTATCTGAGAGTTCAGTGTCACTGGAATATCAAGAAAGGAATTAATATATATAAGGATGACTAGTTCCATGCCTTATATTAATTCTGATATTTAAGGGTAAGGGACTATGCAAAATTGCATTAGGTCACCAAATGCCATATGCATTTTCATTTAATTTGGAATGCTATAATATCTTGCTAGAGAATATATATAGCCTTTGAATTAATTTATTAATTCATTGCCAACATTAAATGGACTTATAGGATCGCACACAAAGCATTGGGCTTAAAATGTTTAAATTAAGTATTGAGCATTAATTTGGGCTTTTAATTAAAGTCAAATTAATGTATGTAATGGGTTATAATATTGCTATTGGGCTTTGGTCCATGAGAGAGAAATTCAGCCCATAAGGTTTAATTTCAATTAATTAATTATGTTACATTAATTAAGTTAATTGAGTATTAAAGCCTAAAGGAATTTAAATTAAATCAAATCACTTAAATATATATAATGAAGTGGCCGAAATTCCAAGATGGAATTCAAGGAATTTCGGCACATGCAATTAAGTTATATTAAGTGATTTTATTTAATTAAATGTCTTATGTTTTAATTCAAATTTGAATTTAAATTCAAAGGAGTTTAATTCAAAATATATTACTTATCTTTAGGAAGTGATAGAGTTTGAATTAATTATCTTAGGATAGTTGAATTCAGATTAATGACTTGCCAAAGGATAAGCATATATATTAAAAGAAATAAAACCCTAAACCTTTTTTTTTTGTGTGGCATGAATAGTAACTCGTGAATAGTGACTCTCTCTCTCTTAATTCTTTTGTTCAATTTTTCACAAGGAGAAAGGATTGTTCCTCATTCTCTTGTGTTATTGAGCAGTAATAGCAATCTAAAGAAGTACAAAATCAAGTTTTGTAGCTTCAAACTATAACCATTACACAATACCGAAAAAGAGATCTAGCAATCTCGTTTTTAAGCCGACGGTGTAATTGTGTGTGTGAGAATAGAGGGAGTGGCGCAAAAGACTATTCCTTGGCATTGGTGATCGAGATCTAAGGCAGACAAAGCCATCTTTGTTGCTGGTCATCATCGGAATAAAAGTTTTAAAAGGCATCAAAAGTTGTAAGTTCGATAACCCTAAAATTGCATGTTTTGATTCTGTCTTTGGATATGTATGGTATGTATGATAAAATTTTTTTCTTCCGCTGTGCTATCATGATTATCATACCATGTCATATTCCATCAGTGGTATCAGAGCCTAGACATGCTTATTTTAGTGCTTTAGATGCATGAAAAAATTAATTAAAAATCGTTATTTTGAAAACATGCAAATCTGAAATTTTCTGTTTTGAGTTTTTTGCACTGTTTTGGTGTAAAAACGATTTTAATTGATTAGATAGGTATTATAATTAATATGACATGTTAATATACTGTCCTAAGATGTTATTAGGGCTGGTAATGGTCGGATTTAATTATTTATACCTGATGGTACATGTTAATTATGAAACTAGGTGCTAGTTGGCATGTAAATTGCTAGTTTAACAACTAGTTTTCAAAATTAAATGTAAAAACGTTTTTGGCATGTTTGTAAGTGATATTTAAAGATTAATTATCAGGTCTGGACATTTTTTAAATTTGGTTTTAATTCTGGTCCATGATAATTTAATTGATTAATTTTAAAATCACTTAAAACAATGACTAGTTTGTGTTTGTTACATGTTTAATCAACATTGTTTGCTTTGTTTTGATTAAAATGGTAAAAACACATTTAGATTAAAATGGTACAAAATATTAAATCAATATTTATGGACTTATTTATATTATTAAATGACTCATAAAATTGATTTAAATGTTTGTGCATTTCATGGCATTACATAAGCATTAAACAACTAGTTTTGTTGTTTGTTTGTTTTTGCATGAATGCCGTGTGTTATTATATGTGTTCTTCATGATTTTATTTTTAATTCATGTTAGCACATATTATATGTATTTTTAATGTTTATGGGCTGTATGACATAAAATTAAAAATGGCAGAATTGGAAATTATACTAGAGTTGATTTATGGCACAAATCTAACTAGTTTGTGTTTTGGGCTTTTAAGAGAACTTATTCAATAAGAGGATTTAGTCCATTGGGCTTCGGCCCAGGCCCATCACGGGGTCTTCTCTTAAAGGTTCAAGTACACAATTTCCATTAATGGGCTTGGCTAAATTGATTAAAATTGGACTTTGTCTGATATATGAATGCTATGTATATTTATTTGCTTGTTTGGTGTGATGAATGGATATGCATGGTGCATTCATGGGCCCTGGGTTTTTGTAATTAAATATGGCCTGCGTTCCATTATATTTTATTGTAAAAGTTTCATTTATTTCTTAGAATAGAATTTATTTGAAGACTTTGTAAATCAAGACGAAGCCCACCGGAGTGGAGAAGCCCAACTCGAAGATTCTTATGTAATAGTATAGAATCTTAGTTGTAGGTTTTTGGGCCCATGTTTGTCACGCTTTACTTTATGCAATTATATATATATGCATGCTATGTATGGATGACAAAGCGTATGCCATGTAAGCCGTAATAAAATGAATCCCTAAAAATAGTAAGTCACAAAGTTGCCTTCCTAATTCGAAACATGTCAAGGCATCGATCATCGGTCACGTAGACTAGGAGTCCTAGATGCGCCCGATTATCTTTGTAAGGCATGGGTTGTGAATGTAGGTTGGACTTAACATGGAATGGGATGCTCGGACCTAGGCAACTAATAAATGGGTTGTGCTATAACATCCGAAGATGTTAGCCCATTTGATCCAAGAGTCATGTACGAGACATGACTGGAGTTTTCCTACCTAAGTAACTTAACTTGTTAGGTGTACAAGCTCAGCTTGGCTAATAAGTTGTTGTGAAAAGTGGATCTTGGCCCACATTAAATCACTAACGCGAATTATTTAAAGGGATATTAATTCGGTTTGTGGGATCATAAATAAGACCTCATTTAATCTTGCTAAATTTTATTGTAGATTGAAAATGGCATCTTCGAATAACAATTTCTCATTGCGATCGGTCCTTGAAAAGGATAAATTGAATGGCACCAATTTCATAGACTGGTCTCGAAACTTAAGAATAGTTCTTAAGCAAGAGAAGAAGTCGTATGTTTTGGATGCACCCTTGCCTGAAGAACCAGGAAGGAACGCCTCTGCGGTTCAAAAGGAAACTTTTGAGACCAAGAAGAGCGACTCCAACGATGTGACCTGTCTGATGCTGGCCACTATGGTGCCTGAATTGCAAAAGCAATTTATGGACCAAGAGGCTTATGCGATCATGGTGCACCTCAAGGAGATGTTCCAAGAGCAAGCTCGTCACGACAGGTTCGTGACAACAAAGGCATTAATTTCTTGCAAGATGGCTGAGGGTACACCTGTTAGTACCCATGTACTCAAGATGAAAGGGTATCTTGATACTCTTGAGAAGCTTGAGGTACTAGTGCCAAAGGAATTGGCCACTGACTTGATCTTAGGATCATTGCCTGCTGCTTATGATCCATTTGTGATGAATTATAACATGCATGCAATGAACAAGTCAGTCACTGAGCTTCATGGGATGCTTAAGAATGCTGAAGAGAACATTCGAAAGACCAATCCCGTTCTAATGGTTCAAAAGGGAATTAAGAAGGGACCCGCTAAGGGAAAGGGAAAGGGAAAGGGAAAGGAAAAACCCAAGTCAAGTGGGAGTGCACCTCAGGCCCAATCCAAGCCCAAGGCGCCAAAACTCAAAGAGAGTGAGAGCACTTGCTTCCATTGCAACAAGATAGGGCATTGGAGGAAGAATTGCGCTCTCTTCAAGGAAGAACAAAAGAAGAATGGAGCCAAGGCGTCCAGTTCTGGTATTTTTGTTGTTGAAATTAACCTTTCTATTTCTACCACTTAGGTATTGGATACCGGTTGTGGTTCTCACATTTGTTCAAATGTGCAGGGGCTAAGAAATAGGCGGTTACTTGGGAAGAATGAAGTGGACCTCCGTGTGGGGAATGGAGCACGAGTTGCTGCCATGGAGATAGGCGACTATCACCTCACTTTACCTTCCGAACTTTGTATTGTTTTGAATAATTGTTATTATGTGCCTGCTATGAGCAGAAAGATTATTTCAGTTTCATGTTTGGATAATGATGAATTTGATTTTGTTATTAAAAATGGCAATGCTCATATTCATCGCCAAGGCATTTCTTATGGCAATGCAATGTTGCAAAATGGCCTTTATATCCTTGATTTACAAAACAAAGAGTCGATATACAACATTAATACAAAGAGGGTTAAATCAAACGAATTGAACCCTACTTACTTTTGGCATTGTCTTTTAGGACATGCAAACGAAAAACGCATTTCAAGACTCCACAAAACTGGAGTGCTTGGGTCATTTGACTTAGAGTCTTATGACACATGCGAGCCATGTTTGCATGGAAAAATGACAAAGAGTCCTTTTAACAAGAAAGGTGAAAGGACTAATGGCTTATTGGAACTAATACATACCGATGTATGTGGACCATTAAGTACACAAGCTAGAAGTGGTTTTAGCTACTTCGTGACTTTCATAGATGACTTCAGTAGATATGGCTATGTCTATCTAATGAAGTACAAGTCTGAAACTTTTGAGAAATTCAAGGAGTTTAAGAACGAAGTAGAAAACCAACTTGGCAAAAGTATAAAAGCCATTCAATCAGATCGAGGTGGCGAATACTTAAGCCAAGAGTTTGATGATCATCTAATAGAGTGTGGTATTATTTCACAGCTCACTCCTCCTGGAACACCGCAATGGAATGGTGTGTCCGAAAGGAGAAATCGAACGCTGTTGGACATGGTTCGATCTATGATGAGTCAAGCTAATCTTCCTATCTCTTTTTGGGGTTATGCATTAGAAACTGCTGCGTTTCTATTGAACCGTACTCCAACTAAAGCAGTTGAGAAGACACCATACAAGGTATGGACTGGGAAAGAACCTAATATGTCTTTTCTCAAGATTTGGGGCTGTGAAGCACATGTTAAGAAATTAACATCTGACAAACTAGAGTCAAAATCGACTGTCTGCTTGTTTGTGGGCTATCCCAAAGAAACAAAGGGATACTACTTTTACTCACAAGCCGAGAACAAAGTATTTGTTGCTCGCAAGGCTGTTTTCTTGGAAAAGGAGTTCCTTCTCAAGAAAGACAGTGGGAGTAAAGTAGAACTTGGAGAAATTCAAGTGCCACAAGCTCCTATAGAGGATGAGTTGGAAATGGGATCAAGTTCACAACCAGTTATGGAACAAGAACCCATTACACAAGTACCTAGAAGGTCTGGTAGGGTACGTCAGGAGATTGAGAGATATGGATTTCTAATCACTGACAGTGACACTATTGAGTTAGTAGATCGTGAGGATCCTACTACCTATCGAGAAGCTATTGAAAGCCCATACTCGGATAATTGGCTAGAAGCCATGAAATCCGAGATGCAATCAATGTACGATAACCAGGTTTGGACCTTGGTTGATCCACCAGAAGGTGCTAAGGTAATTGAATGCAAGTGGTTATTCAAACTAAAAGCTGATAAGACTTACAAAGGTAGACTAGTAGCAAAAGGTTTTCGACAAACTCATGGTATAGACTATGACGAGACCTTTTCGCCTGTAGTCATGCTCAAGTCCATTAGGATCTTGCTTGCCATAGCTGCATATCATGATTATGAGATATGGCAAATGGATGTCAAAACTGCTTTCCTTAACGGAAATTTACTTGGGGATGTGTATATGACACAGCCTGAAGGTTTTGTCAATCCCAAGCATCCTAAGAAGGTATGCAAGCTTCAAAAATCCATTTATGGATTAAAGCAAGCATCCCGAAGTTGGAATCTTCGTTTTGATGAGGCAGTCAAAGAATTTGACTTCATCAAGAATGAAGATGAGCCTTGTGTGTACAAGAAGGTTAGTGGGAGCATAGTAGTATTTCTGGTCCTATATGTGGACGACATCTTTCTCATTGGGAATGATATTCCAACATTGCAAAAGGTTAAGCAATGGTTGGGAAAATGTTTCTCAATGAAAGACTTAGGTGAAGCCGAGACAATACTTGGTATTCGAATCTATAGAGATAGATCGAATCGGATTTTGTGACTAAGTCAAGAAAAGTACATAGACAAAGTACTAAAGCATTTTAGTATGGGAGACTCAAAGAAAGGGTACATACCTTTGGCTTTAGGAGTTCCTTTGACTAAAGAACAGTGCCCTAAAACCAAAGAGGAAAGGGACAACATGAGTAGAATCCCATATGCATCTGCTATTGGATCTATCATGTACGCTATGTTATGTACTAGATTGGATGTTGCTCATGCACTGAGTATAACCAGTAGGTTTCAGCAAGACCCTGGTGAGAAGCACTGGTCTGCTGTAAAAGGGATCCTTAAGTACCTGCGAAGGACTAAGGATCACATCTTGGTGTATGGTGGTCAAGAAGAGCTCGTCATACAAGGTTATGCCGATGCTGCTTTTCAGACCAGCACTCAGGATTCTAGATCGCAATCTAGATTTGTTTTTGTTTTAAACGGTGGTGCTGTCAGCTGGAGAAGCTCAAAGCAAGAAACCGTTGCCGACTCAACTACAGAATCTGAGTATATTGCAGCAAGTGAGGCTGCAAAAGAGGCTGTTTGGATTAAAAAATTTCATTAATGGATTAGGAGTGGTCCCAAGCATCCTAGATCCATTAGAAATTTTTTGTGACAATAACGGGGCCATCGCACAGGCTAAGGAGCCCCGATCACACCAGAAATCCAAACACATACTCAGAAGGTACCACCTGATCAGAGAAATCATTGATCGTGGGGACGTCAAGGTTAGCAAGATATCAAGTGAAGACAATGTAGCAGATCCTTTGACGAAACAGTTACATCCAAATCTGCACGAAGCTCATTTGAGAGCGTTCGGTCTTAGGGCTATGCCCAATTGGGACTAGTGCTAGTGGGAGATTGTTAGTGTAAGCCCTAGCCCCAATACATTGTAACGAAACACTTGAAATTAATAAAATGAGACATTTGTTTTATCCTTTGTATTCCTGTGCATATCAATTGATAAAACTATCCAAGAGTGTTGTTTCGGTTTAAGTTATCATGTGTGAGGCACGTGGATTGTAAGACCTTGAAACAAATGAGACATCATTCTAAATATCTCTAGTCAGTCATTGTTATGGGAATAACAAATGAATTAAGACTAGTATGCTCTCTCTGATCTTATGAGTTCTGTCTTACGGATCATTAGGACAAGAGTGTCAATCAGAGATCATAGATACATGTTAAAGAACATGGTATCTGGATTCGATCCGCTCATGAGAACACTACATGGTACAAGTCATAAGTGTTTCTCATATGCAAGTTTTGTATCAGAGTTCTTAGACCTGAAATCTCTATGAAACTCTTTATGAATTACTGTGTACTTTGACATACACCTAACGTGCTCGTAACAGAGTGACAAGTACGGGTATGATTGGGTATGCACTGATTCATGTTAGAGAGCATGAGAGAAGTGAAGGTATTACCCCTCTCGATAAGAGAGAAAATATCACCGGCCACTTGATCAGTGAACTGAGAAGTGTATGGCCATACCGAGATGAAATAATGAGTAATCATTATTTATCTGAGAGTTCAGTGTCACTGGAATATCAAGAAAGGAATTAATATATATAAGGATGACTAGTTCCATGCCTTATATTAATTCTGATATTTAAGGGTAAGGGACTATGCAAAATTGCATTAGGTCACCAAATGCCATATGCATTTTCATTTAATTTGGAATGCTATAATATCTTGCTAGAGAATATATATAGCCTTTGAATTAATTTATTAATTCATTGCCAACATTAAATGGACCTATAGGATCGCACACAAAGCATTGGGCTTAAAATGTTTAAATTAAGTATTGAGCATTAATTTGGGCTTTTAATTAAAGTCAAATTAATGTATGTAATGGGTTATAATATTGCTATTGGGCTTTGGTCCATGAGAGAGAAATTCAGCCCACAAGGTTTAATTTCAATTAATTAATTATGTTACATTAATTAAGTTAATTGAGTATTAAAGCCTAAAGGAATTTAAATTAAATCAAATCACTTAAATATATATAATGAAGTGGCCGAAATTCCAAGATGGAATTCAAGGAATTTCGGCACATGCAATTAAGTTATATTAAGTGATTTTATTTAATTAAATGTCTTATGTTTTATTTCAAATTTGAATTTAAATTCAAAGGAGTTTAATTCAAAATATATTACTTATCTTTAGGAAGTGGTAGAGTTTGAATTAATTATCTTAGGATAGTTGAATTCAGATTAATGACTTGCCAAAGGATAAGCATATATATTAAAAGAAATAAAACCCTAAACCTTTTTTTTTGTGGCATGAATAGTAACTCGTGAATAATGACTCTCTCTCTTAATTCTTTTGTTCAATTTTTCACAAGGAGAAAGGATTGTTCCTCATTCTCTTGTGTTATTGAGTAGTAATAGCAATCTAAATAAGTACAAAATCAAGTTTTGTAGCTTCAAACTATAACCATTACACAATACCGAAAAAGAGATCTAGCAATCTCGTTTTTAAGCCGACGGTGTAATTGTGTGTGTGAGAATAGAGGGAGTGGCGCAAAAGGCTATTCCTTGGCATTGGTCATCAAGATCTAAGGCGGACAAAGCCATCTTTGTTGCTGGTCATCATCGGAATAAAAGTTTTAAAAGGCATCAAAAGTTGTAAGTTCGATAACCCTAAAATTGCATGTTTCGATTCTATCTTTGGATATGTATGGTATGTATGATAAAATTTTTGTTTTTCCGCTGTGCTATCATGATTATCATACCATGTCATATTCCATCACTAAGCGAGCTTTATAGGTAACTATATTACCTTCCATGTCAGTCTTCTTTTTGAAGACCCATTTGCACCCTATGGATTTTATCCCTTCAGGTGGTTGAGTTAAAATCCATACTTTGTTCTCATACATGGAGTCCATTTCAGACTACATAGTCTTAAGTCATAAATCACGTTCTGAACTGTTCAAAACTTCTTGATAGCTTGTAGGCTCATTGTCCTCTACTACAGTTATGCCTCTATCCGAATCAATGTGAAATCCATATCTCACAGGGATAGAACGCATCCTAGTAGATCTTCTAGGATTTTGTGTATAATCAGGTTCAACTGTAATCTCATCATTATGAAATTCAGTTTCGGGTTCAATCGGTTGATCATCTTCTACTTGTGGGTCTTGAACTTCACCAAGTTCAATTTTACTCCCATTATCCTCTCGTAGGAGAAATTCTCTTTCCAAGAAGAAAGCATGCCTTGAAATAAACACCTTTTGTTCTAAGCGATGATAGAAATAATATCCAAACGTTTCTTTTGGATATCCCACAAATAAACATTTGTCAGACTTAACATCCAGTTTGTCTAACATTGTCCTCTTCACATAAGCAGGACAACCCCATACTTTCATAAGAGAAAGCATGGGTTTCTTGTTATTCCACATCTCATATGGAGTAACATCAACCGATTTACTAGGAACTCTATTTAACACATAAACAGCAGTTTCTAGTGCATATCCCCAAAAGGACTTGGCAAGTCCGCTCGGCTCATCATTGATCGAACCAAATCTAATAGTGTTCGATTCCTCCTTTCGGATACACCATTGTGTTGTGGTGTATATGGAGGAGTCCATTGAGATAAAATCCCATTATCTCTAAGATAATCCTGAAACTCTTGACTTAAGTATTCTCCACCTCGATCTGATCTAAGTGTTTTAATACTTTTGCCAAGTTGTTTCTCTACTTCATTTCTGAATTCTTTGAACTTTTCAAATGCTTCAGACTTATATTTCATTAGATAGATGTATCCAAACCTGGAATAATCATCTATGAAAGTAATGAAGTAGGAGTAACCTCCTCTGGCATGTGTAGTCATTGGACCACATACATCTGAATGTATTAAGTCCAAAACCATTTTAGCTCATTCTCCTTTACCAATAAAGGGAGCTTTTGTCATTTTTCCCAATAAACAAGATTCGTATGTATCAAATGATTCATAATCAAATTATCCCAAATCACCTGACTTGTGCAATTTGGTCATGCGTTTTTCATTTATGTGGCCTAAACGACAATGCCATAAGTATGAGGTATTTAGATTATCATGTTTCATTCTCTTGGTATCCACATTATGTACTTCTTTAATTAAATCAAGAACAAATATACCATTCTCAATGATAGCTTTTGCATAAAATATATTGTTCTTAAAAATGTAACAACATTTGTCCTTCAAAGAAATATCATAATCGTTTATCAAACAACTGAAAGAAATAATACTTTTGGACAAAGCTGGAACATAATAACAATTATTTAATTCTAGTACTAATCCACTAGGAAGAGGCAAATAGTAAGTCCCCACAACTGTTGTAGAGATGTTCTGTCCAGTAGCTGACTGCAAACATATCTCTGCCTTTCCAACTCTTCTAAAGCTTCAAAGCCCCTGTAGATCATTACATAAATGAGATCCACATCCGGTATCTAATACCCAAGATTGTTTTGAAGCAATAGAATAAGTACTAATTTCAATCATATGAATACCTGAAGTAGAAGCACCAGCTTGCTTCTTTACCTTGAGAGAATCTAGATAGGCCTTGTAGTTACGCTTCCAATGACCATCCTTTCCACAATGGAAGCAAGTTCCTTTGGGATTCTCTTTCTTGGCAACCTTCTTCTTGGAGATCCCACCATTCTTTGGCTGCGCCTTGGTTATCTTCTTCTTCTTCTGCTTCTTGCCTTTAGCAGAAGTGACAACCATGACACTTTTTGGATCCTTCTTAAATGATCCATCAGCTGTCTTGAGCATATTGATTAACTCAGCAATGGATACTTGGATCTTGTTCATGTTGAAGTTAAGCATGAAAGGTGCATAACTTGGAGCCAACGAGTACAAGATTAAATCTATGTATAGATCATTGTCCATAACATAGCCAAGTCTACTCAAATGCTCAATATACCCATACATCTTCAATGCATGAGTAGCAGCTGAAGTGCCTTCCACCATTTTGCAGCTAAATAGAGCTCGAGCAATCTCATATTGCTCATTTCTAGCCTGAGAAGAATAAAGTTCCTCTAGATGCAAAACGATGGTTCTAGCATCCATCATTTCATGTTGCTTCTGAAGCTCCGAGGACATAGCACCCAGCATCAGACATGCTGCTGTTTCACTATCCTCCATGTATTTTCGATAAATTCCTTTGATCTCATCAATGGCATCATCTGATGGAAGTGGTGGTGGATCTTTATCCAAGACATAGTGGATCTTTTCAGCTCTGAGAACAATTCTCACTTGCCTGATCCAGTCAGAATAGTTGTTGCCAACCAGCTTGTTATCCAAGATTGATCATTTATTAATGTTTGATGTGCTCATGATGATGACCTAGATGTGAAAAAGAAAAGATATGAGAGTATGTTCATATATATATATGTATGCATTAGTAAGGTCTTTAATTAATCCATTTACTCCCACTATTTTATTGCGAATTAATAGCCCTCACTATATAATCCGAGAAAACCCGATGGTTTTCTTAGTGGGCCAATATCCAATCCTTGAAAGGTAGGTATCTCTATACCAATTATGTCTCTACACAACTATTGGATCATTAGGTTAACAACTCTTGATGCATGCATATCATATATGCATTCCCTAATCTTGCCTCTAGAACCATTAGCCTTGACTGTGGTCAACAAACTAATGGGCTAGCTAAGATGACCCATTTAATTAGATTTGAACATATTCGATATAATGTGAGCTTGACTGTGGTCAACAACCGACACTATAAAGAACTCTGGTGCTACTCAAATTAATGGAAGGCTTATATACCTTAGTATTTGTTTGAGAGTTTTAGTTAATTAAGTCTCATCATACATGGTTGGCATACATTGGTATGCATCCTATATCTATCACATAAATATAAGCATAAAAATATGGTATAGTTATGGACTTCACTATATTGATTTCCCCGAGCCAAGAGGGAAATCAAAAGGTCACACCTAGGTAGTATGCATGATTCAAACAAGAAAATAATTACATTATCTTCAACCTTGTTGGATCTCCATCCGGCCCATCTTGCTCCTTGATATTGGTCTCCATCTCTATTTCTAATTCTAATCTAAGTAATCTAATTACATATTACAATTTGAAATGAAATACAAACCAAAAACAATTGTCCGGGACATGAAAGTCCTCATTAGGCCAAAACATGCATTATGCTCAATCACATTGGGCTTTGTCCATAACTAACCATCATGCCAATCATTCACCCTTATATGCCTCTCTAATGCATAAATAAATGGATTACTAACTTTGTTTCAACCTTTGAAACTATATTTTGAGTTATTTAATGATGTGATCGAATTAGGAAACTTTTTCCATTTTGGAAACTTTCATTTTAGGAAACCTTTTTGCATGCATGTGTTCTTGTCTTAATAATCAATCCAATTGATTATTAATTAATTATAAATTGATTATTTAATTAATTAATCATATTAAATAATTAAAAGAATCAATTTTGGGCTTAAAACAAATGTAGGCCGAAACCCACAGAAGAAAAACCCTAACTGTGTTCACACACAAACTAGTTTTGTGTCTTTTGGACCATTTGGGCCTTTTTGGAATAAGACAAGCCCACTCCAGCCCTTAAAATCCATTAATAAACTTAATTAATGTTTATAATGTTTAATTTAAATCAGCTCCTTGGGCCCACCAAGTCATTCACTAATTTAAACCAAGTCCGTAAACATAATTAAGCCCATTAAGTGGTTTTAATAAATTAAAATTAATCAAATTAATTTAAGGCCCATTTTAATTAATCCAATTAATTAAAAACACTTTAATATATCATATATATCAGATTTAGAAGATCAAAAGTCGTTCTAACCAAGAACACATCAAGAACACACGAGAACACCAATTTATCGAACTTTTCGACTAAACCAGTTTTCATGCAAAACTTGTTCGATTTTAATTTCGTTCGATCCTACGGCTTAATATCACATATTAAGCACATAAAATATCATCTAAATGATGTTTTAATGGATTCATAAGAAATTAAATTAGAACAGCCCCTTAAATCACCTAGGGTTTCACGCCAAACCCTAATCACAATCATTCAAAATTTCGTTTTTGTTTCCACCAAATTTATTTGATCACACATACAACCAGAAATCAATATTTCTCATTCATCAACAATCAAATCTAATATTTTAAAGTTCATGAAATAAATAACTCAAAACAAAACTTATTCCGCAGAAAAATATAGAATTGTATATCCATGGCAAAACCAGGCTCTGATACCATGTTGGAATTTAACGGTTACAAGCATCACATACATGAGCGGAATTTTAAATTTTTTTAACCATTAGATCTGATCTTGCCATGAATACACAATATAACTATATGAGAATAAGAAAAATCACCTTTGATTTTTGTTGAACAGTTGATTTTACTTCGCACCGGGTTGTCGCAAACCATAGTGTCCAAAATCGAACACCCCCAATGAGTAATCCACACAAGAGAGGGGTAAATTGAACCAACAAATTGGTGTTCAACAAGGCTGGCCGAAATTCCAAGAAGCTAGCTTGGAGTTGGCGCAAAAAGGGAGAGAGAATAAAGAAAAAGACTTTCCTTTTGTTTTAATCACTTAACCCTAATTCTCATTAGTTGGCCTTTTATAGTTAGGTTAAAATTCCAACTCCTTAATGAGATTGGGCTCTTTAAAATTGCTGTAGAATTATTAATTGGGCCTCTGGAATTAATTATAACCATTTGGGCTTAATTAAATCCAATTTAAACCTTTTCATAAAAGTCTATGCACAAAATCCACAAACTAGGCCCTTTGTGCATCTAATTGAATTTAAATACCCAAATGGATTCCAAATCCAACCAAATTAAATATGTAAGTTCCATAACACTTATGTAACATATATATATTAATTTGGTCCAAGAAAAAGCCCTCTAATCCCTTCTGTATGGAGTTGGCGTGTGGCCCTCTTTTGGAGGGCTTCCTCCAACTTCTTCATTCCTTTGGCCCTTTATAATTTCTCCAATGGACCTATTAATTATTATATCAGTCCTATAACACTTATAGTAGTCTTATAACACTTATAAGATAATAATAATTAATCATAAAATACATTATTTCAATTAGGTCCAATTTTGCAGAACATTTCTCAAAAGTTCCAAGGACAATTTTATTTGATCATAATTAATTAAACTCTTTAATTAATTATTATCTTATTCACTTATCTACCTTCATAATAATATCAAATATTATTATCCTTGTTATTTTACCATTTTACCCTTTTCTCTATATGTGTGTGACCTATTGGGTTCCTATCTATGTTGGCAGTATAATATGTAATTGTGAGTTCTATTCAAAACTCACATGATTTAAACTCCTTTAAATCATCTTATCAATCCCTATTGATACTTTTGATACATCATTATACAAGTCATGATTGGCCTCTAGCTAGGCATCATGACTATCCAAATGTCAGGAAAGTCATGTGGTTTGACTGTACCCTTCCATAGAAACAGTTACCGTGCAATTACTCGTTTCACCACTCTTATCTCAATTAGATTCTGAGTATGGATTTCTGTCAACTCATATAAATCTAATTATGTATGTTCTATTAATTTAACCATTGTTCTTGAAATTCCCTTCATGGATCTCCATCCATCTCGGCATATTACTCTGGCCAGAGATTGACTGAACAAGGCAATTATAGAATCATGTGAGATAACTTCCCTTGTTAAATCTGGGATGGTGAATCCTTTGTCAATCACTCAACTATCTTCAAGTAGGTCATGATATACCTAATTTGCTAACTATGTTCACTCCCAGTTGGAAGTAATCAGTTATGGAGTCAAAGTATACCACTTGCTACTTAAGATAACTTGGGTGATCTCAAGTCTAAGGATACTTGCACAACCGCTATGAAGAGATTTCTCATTGACATAGATTTAATATCCATGTAAGGATTCTCTTTGCAGGTCTCCAATGAACTTGTTCTTCTAACAAGCATCCACATGTTAGCTTTGATTATCTTTCATAATCACAGTTATGAGAACCACTGCTCGAACCATTCAAGAAGCATAACATGTGCTAGTCTGTCCGAATTAACAATTTCCTATCTTGTTAATTCTATGACTAGGGATATTTAGATATTAAGACATTTGCATGCAATAGACATCTCACATCATGAACACCTTTCATGGTTGCCTTTGCACTGTGTTTATAATATCTAGGACTTCATTTATTAATTTAAGATTTACAAACTCATGTATTCAAACATAGCATTAATAAATGAATGATGCCTTTTATTAAGAATATAAATTTCATACATATTAAAAACATCCCTATTACATGGGCTCTAGGGCATACTCTCTAAAACATATCACATATAAACATAATTATTTCGTTTATATCACATATAACCAGAATTATTTCGTTCATATCACATACAAATAGAATTATTAAGACGATCAATCATTAATAGATTCATCATGCAACAAAATAAATACTGCTCATATCACATATGATCGATTTTATATACATCACATACATATAAAATATGATTATTGAATAAATTGAATTTGCAAGTGGCTCTGATACCACTATTGGGTTTCGACATAGGGAAAATAAAAATAAAACGCAGAGAAAATAATGAAACCCATCCGGATTCATGCGATCCAATTGACTTAATGAAGAGAAAGTAACGATTACTAACCTTTTGAAGTGTAAAATCATCTTACAGGTGCTGCCTCACATGAAATGAACACCTTTTACTGGTATCCACACTCTAACATGAGGAACGGATTTGCCTTGGATGCTAGCTCCCTTCTTTGATGGCTAGGGTTACAGAAAATGAATTTCTCTCTTCACTTTCTCAAAGTGACGGTTCACCCTCTTAGATGTGTGTGTTAGGGTTATCAACCATATATATCATATATATATATATATATAGTTGGCCTAAGCCTAATTAAGAGAGAGAGAGAGAATTTCGACCCTATATTTCTTATTTAAAATAAAATTATAATATTAATCCTAATTAATATTTATTTATTTCATTATTTATTTTGAATTTTAATTTGTCATAAAATAAAATTCGAAATGGTCGAATAAACCCTTAGTCCATTCATCGCATTCTACGTGTACGACCCAATAAGTTCATATTATATTGGCTGTAGGCCTTTGTCCCATCATAGGCCCACAAGTCATAAGTGGTCTCTAACAAGATATTACAACTACCAAAAAAATATGAATATCGATAATTCAATTTTAACCTTATAGAATATGTTATAACCCCTTTGTCACATGATATCTTGTATGAACATAAGTCATAGTCTATGTCAAACTTATATAGTTCAAACATATAATTTCTCGATCACTAAGTAGACTAATAATATCAAATGACATTAATCGCTCCATTAATTCATTTGAGAATGGCCATGTATTTCTCATTCCTACTTATTAAAGGGCCCAATAGATATCTCTCTCATAAAAAAGGACAAATTCCATCTTGATTATTCACTATCCTCTACATGATTATCATCATGTCTAATTATAACCATTGTTATTATCCGATTAAAGATTATTTTTAGTTATGTCAAAACATAATGTTCCACATATAGGATACTATGATAATCTCAGGTCTAAGGATCAATAACATAACTATTATGAGATCACTAAAGACATTAACCCATGTAGTATCTCATAACGGATCAATCCAGTACTCTATTCTCCAACGAGTACCTACAAGTTTGATTTATATCACCATATATAATCTTCCCATCATTATCAATCAAACAAGTACTAGTTTTATTTATCATTATTCCTTTAATGACAAATAATAGGGATAGTCAAAATAATATTAAATTGTTATTCACAAATATTATTATATTCTAACATGCCAAAATATAATAATATGAAGAAAATCCAATTTTATAAAATGGAACATGACATTACATAAATAACCAAACATATGGCCTAGGGCATAACCACTAACAAAATCATCCATGAAAACCTTCATGAATTGTTCAATAAAATCATGAAATATGGCCATCATACATCTTTAGAAAGTAGCTGAGGCATTACAAAGATTGAAAGGCATTCTCTTATAGGCAAAGATGCTATAAGGGCATGTAAATGTCATCTTTTCTTGGTCTTCTAGGGATATAGGAATTTGCATATATCCTGAATAATCATGTAAAAAATAGTAAAACCTATTTCTAACTAATCTCTTTACTATTTGATCAATAAAAGGCAAAGGAAAATGATCTTTTCTAGTAGCACTATTTAACCTCCTATAATCAATACACACTCTCCACCCTGTTACTGTTCGTGTAGGGATTAGTTCATTTTATTCATTAGTTACCATAGTCATACCCCCCCCCCATTTTTAGGCACATAATACATAGGACTTGCCCAATTACTATCAAAAATAGGATAGATTATAACAGTATCAAGTAGTTTCAATACCTCCTTTTTCACTACTTCTTGCATAGTTGATTTGAGTCTTAGTTGGAGTTGTACCACTGGTTTGAATTTTTCCTCCATTGGTGTCTGGTGTGTATAATAACTGGGGCTAATCCCCTTTAAGTCTGATGTTTCCCAACCAATTACTCTTTTATATTTCTTAAGCACTTTAACAAGCATCTCCTCTTCCAAATCTGTCAACTGTTAGAGAGTATGCCCTAGTGCCCATGTAATAGGGATGTTTTTCATATGTATAAAATTTATATTCTTAATAAAAGGCATCATTCATTTATTAATGCTATGTTTAAATACATGAGTTTGTAAATCTTAAATTAATGAATGAAGTCCTAGATATTATAAACACAATGCAAAGGAAATAATGAAGGTGTTCATGATGTGAGATGTCTATTTCATGCAAATGTGTTAATATCTAAATATCCCTAGTCATAGAATTAACAAGATAGGACATTGTTAAGTCTGACAAACTAGCACATGTTATGCTTCTTAAATGGTTCAAGCAGTGGTTCTCATAACTGTGATTATGGAAGATAATCAAAGCTAACATGTGGATGCTTGTTCGAAGAACAAGTTCATTGGAGACCTGTAAAGAGAATCCTCACATGGATATTAAATCTATGTCAGTGAGGAATCTCTTCATAGCGGTTGTGCAAGTATCCTTAAACTGGAGATCACCAAAGTTATCTTAAGTAGCAAGTGGTATACTTTGACTCCATAATGGATTACTTCCAACTAGGAGTTAACATAGTTAAGAGATTGGGTATAACATGACCTACTTGAAGATAGTTGAGTGATTGACAAAGGATTCACCATCCCAGATTTAATAAGGGAAGTTGTATCGCATGATTCTATAATTACCTTGTTTAGAGAATCTCTGGCTAGAGTAAAGTGCCAAGATGGATAGAGATCCATGGAGGGCATTTTGGGAACAATGGTTAAATTAATAGAACATACATAATTAGATTTATAAGAGTTGACAGAAATCCATACTCAGAATCTAATTGAGATAAGAGTGGTGAAAGGAGTAATTGCACGATAACTATTTCTATGGAAGGGTATAGTCAAACCACATGACTTTCCTGACATTTGCGTAGTCATGATGCCTAGCTAGAGGCCAATCATGACTTGTATAATGATGTATTAAAAATATCAATGGGGATTGATAAAATTATTTGAAGGAGTTTAAATCATGTGAGTTTTGGATAGAACTCACAATTACATATTATACTGCCAACATGGACAGGAACCCAATAGGTCACACACATATAGAGAAACGGATAAAATGGTAAAATGACAAGGATAATAATATTTGATATTCTTATGAGGGTAGAGAAGTGAATAAGATAAAAATTAATTAAAGAGTTTAATTAATTATGATAAAGTAAAATTGTCCGCAGAACTTTTGAGAAATGTTCTGTAAATTAAACCTAATTGAAATAATATATTTCATGATTAATTATTATTGTCTTATAAGTGTTATAGGACTACTATAAGTGTTATTCAACTGATATAATAATTAATAAGTCCATTGGTGGAGTTAATGGCCTATTTCTTGGACCAAATTAATTTATATATCTTACATAAGTGTTATGGGCCAGAGGAATGGAGCTGGCGTGGAAGCCCTTCTGTAGAGGTCCACACGGAAACTCCATATAGAAGGCCTTAATGGCCTATTTATTGGACCAAATTAATTTATATATATTACATAAGTGTTATGGAACCTACATATTTAATTTGGTTGGATTTGGAATCCATTTGGGTATTTAAATCCAATTAGTTGCACAAAGGGCCTAGTTTGTGGGTTTTGTGCATAGTCTTTTATGAAAAGGTTTAATTTGGATTTAATTAAGCTCAAATGATTATAATTAATTTCAGAGGCCCAATTAATAATTCTCTAGCAATTTTAAAGAGCCCACTCTAATTAGAAGTTGGAATTTTAACCTGACTATAAAAGTCCAACTAATGAGGAATTAGGGTTAAGTGATTAAACAGATAAGAAAGTCTTATTCTTCTATTCTCTCTCTCCTTTTTGCCCCACTCCCTTGATAGCTCTAGGGTTTTTCGACCACTCCTTGTTCTACACCAATTTTTGTTTCAATTTATCCTTGTCTAGTGTGGATTACTCATTGGAGGTGTTCGATTTTGGACACCATGGTTTGCGACAACTTGGTGCGAAGTAAAATCAACTGTTCAACAAAAATCAAAGGTGATTTTTCTTATTCTAATATAGTTATATTGTATATTCATGGCAAGATCAGTAATATTGGTTAAAAATTTTAAAATTTTGCTCATGTATGCGATGCATGTAACAGATAAATTCCAACATGGTATCAGAACCAGGTTTTGCCATGGATATACAATTCTATATTTTTTTGCGGAATAAGTTTTGTTTTATTTTGAGTTATCTATTTCATGAACTTTAAAATATCAGATTTAATTGTTCATGAATGAGAAATATTGATTTCTGGTTGTATGTGTGATCAAATAAATTTGACAGAAACAAAAATGGAACTTTTAAAGAAAGGTAACAGGGGTTTTGCGTGAAACCCATTAGGGTTTTACGTGAAACCCATGCAATTTTAAGGGGCTGTTCTAATTTAATTTCTTATAAATCCATGAAAACTTCATTTAGATGATATTATATGTGTTTAACATGTGATATTAAGCCGTAGGATCGAACAGAATTAAAATCAAACAAGTTTTGCAAGAAAATTAGTTTAGTTGAAAAGTTCGATAAATTGGTGTTCTTCGTGTGTTCTGTTGGAATTTAATGGTTACATGCATCACATACATGAGCGGAATTTTAAAATTTTTTTAACCATAAGATCTGATCTTGCCATGAATACAAAAAATAACTATATGAGAATAAGAAATATCACCTTTGATTTTTGTTGAACAGTTGATTTTACTTCGCACCGGGTTGTCGCAAACCACAGTGTCCAAAATTGAACACCTCCAATGAGTAATCCACACTAGAGAGGGGTAAATTGAACCAACAAATTGGTGTTCAACTAGGGCTGGCCGAAATCCAAGAGGCTAGCAATGGAAGTGGCACAAAAAGGGAGAGAGAAATAAGAGAAAAAGACTTTCCTTTTGTTTTAATCACTTAACCCTAATTCTCATTAGTTGGCCTTTTATAGTTAGGTTAAAATTCCAACTCCTTAATGAGATTGGGCTCTTTAAAATTTCTGGAGAATTATTAATTGGGCTTCTGGAATTAATTCTAATCATTTGGGCTTAATTAAATCCAAATTAAATCTTTTCATAAAAGACCATGCACAAAATCCACAAACTAGGCCCTTTGTGCATCTAATTGGATTTAAATACACAAATGGATTCCAAATCCAACCAAATTAAATATGTGAGTTCCATAACACTTATTTAACATATATAAATTAATTTGGTCCAAGAAAAAGCCCTCTAAGCCCTTCTGTATGGAGTTGGCGTGTAGCCCTCTTCTGGAGGGCTTCCTCCAACTTCTTCATTCCTTTGGCCCTTTATAATTTCTCCAATGGTCCTATTAATTATTATATCAGTCCTATAACACTTATATTAGTCTTATAACACTTATAAGACAATAATAATTAATCATGAAATACATTATTTCATTTAGGTCCAATTTACAGAACATTTCTCAAAAGTTCCGTGGACAATTTTATTTGATCATAATTAATTAAACTCTTTAATTAATTATTATCATATTCTCCTCTCTACCTTTATAATAATATCAAATATTATTATCCTTGTCATTTTACCATTTTACCTTTTTCTCTATATGTGTGTGACCTATTGGGTTCCTGTCCATGTTGGTAGTACAATATGTAATTGTGAGTTCTATTCAAAACTCACATGATTTAAACTCCTTTAAATCATTTTATCAATCTCTATTGATATTTTGATACATCATTATACAAGTCATGATTGGCCTCTAGCTAGGCATCATGACTACCCAAATGTCAGGAAAGTCATGTGGTTTGACTGTACCCTTCCATAGAAACAGTTACCGTGCAATTACTCCTTTCACCACTCTTATCTCAATTAGATTCTGAGTATGGATTTCTGTCAACTCATATAAATCTAATTATGTATGTTCTATTAATTTAACCATTGTTCCTAAAATGCCCTTCATGGATCTCCATCCATCTCGGCATATTACTCTGGCCAGAGATTCACTGAACAAGGTAATTATAGAATCATGTGAGATAACTTCCCTTGTTAAATCTGGGATGGTGAATCCTTTGTCAATCACTCAACTATCTTCAAGTAGGTCATGATATACCCAATCTCCTAACTATGTTCACTCCCAGTTGGAAGTAATCAGTTATGGAATCAAAGTATACCACTTGCTACTTAAGATAACTTTGGTGATCTCAAGTCCAAGGATACTTGCACAACTGCTATGAAGAGATTCCTCACTGACATAGATTTAATATCCATATGAGGATTCTCTTTGCAGGTCTCCAATGAACTTGTTCCTCTAACAAGCATCCACATGTTAGCTTTGATTATCATCCATAATCACAATTATGAGAACCACTGCTTGAACCATTCAAGAAGCATAACATGTGCTAGTCTGTCCTAATTAACAATGTCCTATCTTGTTAATTCTATGACTAGGGATATTTAGATATTAACATATTTGCATGCAATAGACATCTCACATCATGAACAACTTCATGATTGCCTTTGCACTGTGTTTATAATATCTAGGACTTCATTTATTAATTTAAGATTTATAAACTCATGTATTCAAACACAGCATTAATAAATGAATGATGCCTTTTATTAAGAATATAAATTTCATACATATGAAAAACATCCCTATTACATGGGCTATAGGGCATACTCTCTAACATGTTCTTGATGTGTTCTTGTTTAGAACGAATTTTAATCTTCTAAATCTGATATATATGATATATTAAAGTGTTTTTAATTAATTGGATTAATTAAAATGGGCCTTAAATTAATTTGATTAATTTTGATTCATTAAAACCCCTTAATAGGCTTAATTATGTTTACAGACTTGGTTTAAATTAGTGAATGACTTAGTGGGCCCAAGGAGCTGATTTAAATTAAATATTATAAATATTAATTAAGTTTATTAATGGGTTTTAAGGGTTGGAGTGGGCTTCGCTCATTCCAAAAGGCCCAAATGGTCCAAAAGATACAAAACTAGTTTGTGTATGAACACATTTAGGGTTTTCTTTTGTGGGTTTTGGCATACACTTGATTATAAGCCCAAAATTGATTCTTTTAATTATTTAATATGATTAATTAATTAAATAATCAATTTATAATTAATTAATAATCAATTGGATTGATTATTAAGTCAAGAACACATGCATGCAAAAAGGTTTCCTAAAATGAAAGTTTCCAAAATGGAAAAAGTTTCCTAATTTGATCACATCATTAAAATAACTCAAAATATTATTTCAAAGGTTGAAACAAAGTTAGTAATCCATTTTGTTATGAATTAGAAAGGCATATAAGGGTGTATGATTGGCATGATGGATAGTTATGGACAAAGCCCAATGTGATTGAGCATTATGCATGTTTTGGCCTAATGAGGACTTTCATGTCCCGGCCACTTGTTTTTGGTTTGTATTTCATTTCAAATTATAATATGTAATTAGATTACTTAGATTAGAATTAGAAATAGAGATGGAGATCATTTTGAAGGAGCAAGATGGGTCGGATGGAGATCCAACAAGAAAGGCATATAAGCTTGTTTGAACCATGCATACTACCTAGGTGTGACCTTGTTTGAACCATGCATACTACCTAGGTGTGACCTTTTGATTTCCCTCTTGGCTTGGGGAAATCAATGTAGTAAAGTCCATAACTATACCATATTTGTATGCTTATATTTATGTGATAGATATAGGATGCATAACAATTCTATGCCAACCATATATGATGAGACTTAATTAACTAAAACTCTCAAAACAAATACTAAGGTATATAAGCCTTCCATTAATTTGAGGAGAACCAGAGTTCTTTATAGTGTGGGTTATTGACCACAGTCAAGCTCACATTATATCGAATATGTTCAAATCTAATTAAATGGGACATCTTAGCTAGCCCATTAGCTTGTTGACCACAGTCAGGGCTAATGGTTCTAGAGGCAAGATTAGGGAATGTATATATGATATGCATGCATCAAGAGTTGATAACCTAATGATCCAATAGCTGTGTAGAGACATAATTGGTATAGAGATACCTACCTTTCAAGGGTATGGAGTTTGGCTTGTTGACCACAGTCAAGGTCAAATTACATATCAAGGATTGGATACTGGCCCACTAAGAAAACCATCGGGTTTTCTCGGATTATATAGTGAGGGCTATTAATTCGCAATAAAATAGTGGGAGTAAAATGGATTAATTAAAGACCTTATTAATGCATACATATATATGAACATACTCTCATATCTTTTCTTTTTCACATCTAGGTCATCATCATGAGCACATCAAATATTAATATACGATCAATCTTGGATAACAAGCTGGTTGGAACAACTATTCTGACTGGATAAGGCAAGTGAGAATTGTTCTCAGAGCTAAAAAGATCCATTATGTCTTGGATAAAGATCCACCACCACTTCCATCAGATAATTTCGTTGATGAGATCAAAGGTATTTATCGAAAATACATGGAGGATAGTGAAGCAGCAGCATGTCTGATGCTGGGTGCTATGTCCTCGAAGCTTCAAAAGCAATATGAGATTATGGATGCTAGAACCATCATTTTGCATCTAGAGGAGCTTTATTCTTCTCAGGCTAGAACTAAGCAATATGAGATTGCTCGAGCTCTATTTAGCTGCAAAATGGTGGAAGGCACTTCAGCTGCTACTCATGCATTAAAGATGTATGGGTATATTGAGCATTTGAGTATAATTGGCTATGTTATGGATAATGATCTATACATAGATTTAATCTTGTACCTATTGGCTTCAAGTTATGCACCTTTGTGCTTAACTTCAACATGAACAAGATCCAAGTATCCATTCCTGAGTTAATCAATATGCTCAAGACAACTAATGGATCATTTAAGAAGGATCGAAAAGGTGTCATGGTTGTCATTTCTGCTAAAGGCAAGAAGCAGAAGAAGAAGAAGATAACCAAGGCGCAGCCAAAGAATTGTGGGATCTCCAAGAAGAAGGTTGCCAAGAAAGAGAATCCCAAAGGAACTTGCTTCCATTGTGGAAAGGATTGTCATTGAAAGTGTAACTGCAAGGCCTATCTAGATTCTCTCAAGGAGAAGAAGCAAGCTGATACTTCTACTTCAGGTATTCATATGATTGAAATTAATACTTATTCTATTGCTTCAAAACAATCTTGGGTATTAGATATCGGTGTGGATCTCACTTATGTAATGATCTACAGGGGCTTAGAAGCTTTAGAAGAGTTGGAAAGGTAGATATATGTTTGCAGTCAGCTACTGGACATAACATCTCTACAACAGTTGTGGGACTTACTATTTATCTGTTCCTAATGGATTAGTACTAGAATTAAATAATTGTTATTATGTTCTAGCTTTGTCCAAAAGTATTATTTCTTTCAGTTGTTTGATGAACGATTATGATATTTCTTTAAAGGACAAATGTTGTTACATTTTTAAAAACAATATGTTTTATGCAAAAGCTATCATTGAGAATGATATATTTGTTCTTGATTTAATTAAAGAAGTACATAATGTGGATACCAAGAGAATGAAATATGATAATCTAAATACCTCATACTTATGGCATTTTCGTTTAGGCCATATAAATGAAAACGCATGACCAAATTGCACAAGTCAAGTGATTTGGGATCATTTGATTATGAATCATTTGATACATACGAATCTTGTTTATTGGGAAAAATGACAAAAGCTCCCTTTATTGGTAAAGGAGAACGAGCTAAAATAGTTTTGGACTTAATACATTCAGATGTATGTGGTCCAATGACTACACATGCCAGAGGAGGTTACTCCTACTTCATTACTTTCATAGATGATTATTCCAGGTTTGGATATATCTATCTAACGAAATATAAATCATAAGCATTTGAAAAGTTCTAAGAATTCAGAAATGAAGTAGAGAAACAACTTAGCAAAAGTATTAAAACACTTAGATCAGATTGAGGTGGAGAATACTTAAGCCAAGAGTTTCAGGATTATCTTAGAGATAATGGGATTTGATCTCAATGGACTCCACCATATACACCATAACACAATGGTGTATCTGAAAGGAGAAATCGAACACTATTAGATATGGTTCGATCAATGATGAGCCGAGTGGACTTGCATAAGTCCTTTTGGGGATATGCACTAGAAACTGCTGTTTATGTGTTAAACAGAGTTCCTAGTAAATCGGCTGATGTTACTCCATATGAGATGTGGAATAACAAGAAACCCACGCTTTCTCATATGAAAGTATGGGGTTGTCCTACTTATGTGAAGAGGACAATGTCAGACAAACTGGATGTTAAGTCTGACATATGTTTATTTGTGGGTTATGTAAAAGAAACATTATGATATTATTTCTATCATCCCTTAGAACAAAAGGTGTTTGTTTCAAGGCATGCTGTCTTCTTAGAAAGATAATTTCTCCTACGAGAGGACAGTGGGAGTAAAATTGAACTTGGTGAAGTTCAAGACCCACAAATAGAAGAAGATCAATCGATTGAACCCGAAACTGAATTTCATAATGATGAGATTACAATTGAATCTAATTACACACAAAATCCTAGAAGATTTACTAGGATGTGTTCTATCCCTGTGAGATATGGATTTCACATTGATTCGGATAGAGGCATAATTGTAGTAAAGGATAATGAGCCTACAAGCTATCAAGAAGTTTTGAACAGTTCAAAACGTGATTTATGGCTTAAGGCTATGTAGTCTGAAATTTACTCCATGTATGAGAATAAAGTATGGACTTTAACTCAACCACCTGAAGGGATAAAACCAATAGGGTGCAAATGGATCTTTAAAAAAAAGACTGACATGGAAGGTAATATAGTCACCTATAAAGCTCGCTTAGTAGCAAAAGATTATCGTCAAAAAGAAGGTATTGACTATGATGAAACTTTTTCTCCTGTAGCGATGGTTAAGTCTATAAGAATACTTTTAGCCATTGCAACTCATTATGATTATGAGATTTGGCAAATGGATGTGAAGACGGCTTTCCTTAATGGAAATCTTATTGAGGATGTGTATATGACACAACCGGAAGGATTCACATTAGGAAATGGCGAAAAGGTATGCAAGCTTCAAAGATCCATTTATGGATTGAAGCAAGCCTCTATGAGCTGGAACATATCATTCAACGAGACAATCAAAGATTTTGGTTTCTCACAGAATGAAGATGAACCTTGTGTGTATAAAAGGGTCAGTGGGAGTGCAATTGTCTTCCTAGTTCTATATGTGGATGACATATTGATCATGGAAAATGACATTTCCCTTCTCCAATCTGTTAAAATATGGTTATCCAAGCAATTCTCCATGAAAGACCTTGGAGAAGCATCCTATATTTTGGGAATAAGGATCTATAGAGATAGATCCAATAGGTTGCTAGGTCTTTCTCAAAGTATATATATATAGATAAAGTATTGAAGAGGTTCAATATGGATCTCTCTAAGAAAAGGTTTATACCCATGGTGCATGGGAAACACCTTTCTAAGTCTATGTGTCCGCAGACACTAGAGGATAAAGAGAGCATGAATAGAATACAATATGCGTCTGCTATTGGTTCTATCATGTATGCTATGTTATGTACACGTCCAGATGTAGCATTTGCTTTGAGTGTCACAAGCAGATTCCAATCCAATTTTGGAGAGGAACATTGGGCAGTTGTTAAGAATATCCTTAAGTACTTGATTAGGACTAAGGATATATTCTTGGTATATGGAAAGGGCAGTTTGGAAGTAAATGGGTATACAGATGCCAGCTTCCAATCTGACAAAGATGATTGTAAATCACAGTCTGATTATGTATTCATAATGGGAAGAGGAGCAGTTAGTTGGAAAAGTTCCAAACAATAAACAACTACTGATTCCAAGACGGAAGCTGAGTACATTGCTGCTTCAAAAGCAGCCAAAGAAGCAGTCTGGATCAAAAAGTTAATAACTAAACTAGGAGTAGTGCCTAGCATTGTTGATCCGATTCCTTTATATTGCGACAACAATGGAGCCATTGCGCAAGCAAAGGAACCACGGTCTCATCAGCGATCCAAGCATGTTCTCAGACGCTACCATCTCATAAGGGAAATAGTAGCTAGAAATGATGTGAAAATAGAAAGGGTTCCCACATATGACAATGTGGCGGATCCCCTCACAAAAGCACTTTCCCAGATAAAGCATGATCACCATATAAATAGCATGGGTCTGAGACATATGAGTGATTGGCCCTAGAGCCCATGTAATAGGGATGTTTTTCATATGTATAAAATTTATATTCTTAATAAAAGGCATCATTCATTTATTAATGCTATGTTTAAATACAAGAGTTTGTAAATCTTAAATTAATGAATGAAGTCCTAGATATTATAAACAAAGTGCAAAGGTAATCATGAAGGTGTTTATGATGTGAGATGTCTATTGCATGCAAATGTGTTAATATCTAAATATCCCTAGTCATAGAATTAATAAGATAGGACATTGTTAATTCGGACAGACTAGCACAAGTTATGCTTCTTGAATTGTTCAAGCAGTGGTTCTCATAACTATGATTATGGAAGATAATCAAAGCTAACATGTGGATGCTTGTTAGAAGAACAAGTTCATTGGAGACCTGCAAAGAGAATCCTCACATGGATATTAAATCTATGACAGTGAGGAATCTCTTCATAGCGGTTGTGCAAGTATCCTTAGACTTGAGATCACCAAAAATATCTTATGTAGCAAGTGGTATACTTTGACTCCATAATTGATTACTTCCAACTGGGAGTGAACATAGTTAGGAGATTGGGTATATCATGACCTACTTGAAGATAGTTGAGTGATTGACAAAGGATTCACCATCCCAGATTTAATAAGGGAAGTTATCTCGCATGATTCTATAATTACCTTGTTCAGAGAATCTTTGGCCATAGTAAAGTGCCAAGATGGATAGAGAGTCCATGGAGGGCATTTTGGGAACCATGGTTAAATTAATAGAACATACATAATTAGATTTATATGTGTTGACTGAAATCCATACTCAGAATCTAATTGAGATAAGAGTGGTGAAAGGAGTAATTGCACGATAACTGTTTCTATGGAAAAGTATAGTCAAACCACATGACTTTCCTGACATTTGGGTAGTCATGATGCCTTGCTAGAGGCCAATCATGACTTGTATAATGATGTATCAAAAATATCAATGGGGATTGATAAAATGATTTGAAGGAGTTTAAATCATGTGAGTTTTGGATAGAACTCACAATTACATATTATACTGCCAACATTTAATTGTCCATGGAACTTTTAAGAAATGTTCTGTAAATTTGAACTAATTGAAATAATGTATTTAATGATTAATTATTATTGTCTTATAAGTGTTATAGGACTACTATAAGTGTTGTTGTATTGATATAATAATTGATAAGTCTATTGGAGGAGTTATAAAGGGGCTAGTGGAATGGAGCTGGTGTGGAAGCCCTTCTGTAGAGGGCCACATGCCAACTCCATACAGAAGGCTTTAATGGCCTATTTATTGGACAAAATTAATTTATATATGTTAAATAAGTGTTATGGAATCTTCATATTTAATTTGGTTGGATTTTGAATCCATTTGGCTATTTAAATCCAATTAGTTGCACAAAGGGCCTAGTTTGTGGGTTTTGTGCATAGTCTTTTATGAAAAGGTTTAATTTGGATTTAATTAAGCCCAAATGATTATAATTAATTCCAGAGGCCCAATTAATAATTCTCTAGCAATTTTAAAGAGCCCAATCTCATTATAAGTTGGAATTTTAACCTGACTATAAAAGTCCAACTAATGAGGTATTAGGGTTAAGTGATTAAACACATAAAAAAGTCTTATTCTTCTATTCTCTCTCTCCCTTTTGCGCCACTCCCTTGCTAGCTCTAGGGTTTTTTGGCCACTCCTTGTTTTACACCAAATGTTGGTTTAATTTATCCTTCTCTAGTGTGGATTACTTATTGAAGGTGTTTGATTTTGGATATTGTGGTTTGCGACAACCTGATGCGAAGTAAAATAAAATGTTCAACAAAAATAAAAGGTTATTTTTCTTATTCTCATATAGTTATATTGTATATTCATGGCATGATCAGTAATATTGGTTAAAAATTTTAAAATTCAGCTCATGTATGCGATGCATTTAAACGATAAATTCCAACCTCAACAAAGATGAAATAATAACTAGTTTTGTATCTTTTTTCTAAAAACACATATTTTAAATAAGAAGGAAGAGTTTTAAGTTTAGAACTTTCTCCCTTAGGAGGGGATGATTCATCCTTCAGATTTCCTTCTTCGTTGCACTCTTTCTCTAACTCTTTGATATGCTTTTCTTCTTTTCTTTCCACTTCATCTCTATTCTTTGAGTGTATTAAACACTTTTGAAGTTCATTGTCCAAAATGATTTCCTCTTGCTTTTCCTTTATGCATTTTTGAACATCGTCAATAATGTAAAGGGACACTTCAAAGTCATATAAGGGGTGCTACATAACATTATTTACATTAAAAACTATCTCCTCCTCATTGAACCTCAAAGTCAACATTTGCCTATAGACATCAAATAAAGCTTTTTCCATGTTTAAGAATGGTCTTTATACTATCAATGGTACTTTGCGGTCCTCCTCCATATCCATTACCACAAAATCAATCGAAAATATAATTTTTTCTACTTTTAACAATAAATCTTCAATAATACTCTTAAGCCTCTTCACATGTCTATTTGCTAACTACAGTGTCATTTGGGTCTCCTTAATATCACCTAACTTCAATTTTTTGCAAATTGAATGAGGCATCAAATTAATGCTAGCACCCAAATCACATAAAAGCATGCCCAACAAAAATCCCTCTAATTCACAAGGTAATATAAAACTACCCAAATCTTCTAATTTTTTAGGAATTTTATTCATTAAAATGGCACTACAATTTTCAGATAATTGAATTATACCCACACCTTCTAGCTTTTTATTATTTGAACATAACTCTTTTATAAATTTAGCATATTTAGGCATGTGCAGCAAAGCTTCTGCCAATGGTAAATTTACATGCAACTTTTTAAACATGTCTAAGAAGCTAGATAACTATTCTTTATTCTTTTCTTTTTTAGTTAGAGATGAAAAAGGCAATTGAGATTTATCATGCACGGTAGAAACTAATTTTCCCTTGCCTTTACCTTTTCCACCAACAGGTGCTACCTCATAAATAATTTCACAATTAGAGTTACTTAAATTCGTTGTTGGTTCCACCACTTTAGAAGATTTCTTACCAGTGTTTGCTTTTTGTACCTCTTTTCTACTTCTCAAAGTGATTGCTTTAGCTTATTCCTTTGGATTTCGGTCCACATTGGATTGAAAGGTACCTTGAGTTCTATTAGAGAGCGAATTGGAAAGTTACCCCATTTGGTTCTCTAAGTTCCTAGTAGATGCCTCTTGGCTTCTCATCTAAATGTCTTCAGATATCCATCTAGCATCTTGACTTGCTAATATTGAATTTTGGGAAGCCATGAAACTATTAATTATTTCTTCTATGTTTGTTTTCTTTTCCTATGGAGGTTGTGATTTTTGAAACACAAGTGGTTGATAAGGTTACGATTGATATGTAGAAGGGTAATGAGGTTGGGATTGATTCTGATATGGTGGATGGTTATTGCTATGGGATGTTTGATTTTGGTTAAAAGGAGCCTTAAGTTGCAGGTTAGAGGTGGCTACTTGGTTCCCTTCTCTCCATGCAAAGTTAGAATGATTTCTCCATCCCGGATTATAAGTATTGTTGTAAGGATTCAAAGCACTCACTTATTCCACTGATCCTTTACCATTTTTGACTCCAGGTGCTCCTTGTATTCCTGTATACACATTACACACATTAGCCAACATTGATACATTTTTAGCTTTAAGCTTATTTATTTCTCTTAAATGTTGTTTTCTCATTAATTCCATTTGAGCTTTAATCATACCTATTTCATCCACATTATGTACTCCCTATTTCCTTTGTATGGCCCTAGATGTTGCCTATTAAGCATTATTGGTAGCCATCTCATCAAGAAATAGGGATGCTTCTTTCAGAGATTTTGTTCATAAAGCTTCAATTTGATGCTGCGTCTAATAGGGATTTAATAACTTGATTAGTATCTACATAAAAGATATACATTAGTTGATAGATAGGAAATTCATGATGTGGGTAACTTTTCAATAGTCTCCTAAATCTTTTTCAAGCTCATGGAATGGCTCATCATAAAACTGCTGGAATTCATTAATATTTTTCCTAATGAGAGCCGTTTTGGTAGGTGGAAAAAATTTGCATAAATACCTCTCTTGTATTTGTTGCCATGAATGGATAGATTGGTTTGGTAGCATTTGTAACCAATCCTTTACTTTACCAATGAGGGTAAAAAGGAATAACTTAAGTCTAATGGTATCCATTGGCACATTAGAGATTTGGACCATGTCATTAATCTCTAAAAATGCTGCGTGAGATCCTCTATTTTTGAACCTGAAAATTGGTTCCTTTGTACCATTGTAATGGTAGCTGGTTTTGTCTCAAAAGGATGGTGATAAGGTATCCTAATAGTTTTAAGTTCTTCATTCCACCTAGGAATAGCATAATCTCTAATTGTTATAGGTTAAAACCCATTCCCTTGAGCTTGATATTGTACATCTTGCTCTTCTATCTTAAGGGGTGGTGGATCAATTATAGGTGGATTATTACGAGGAATGTCCTTAATGTTAAGAGGTGGATCTACCCTAATCCCCTAATTATTTATAGTGTCTCGTAATCTCATATTCCTATTACCGTAATTGATTAAAAAGGATCGTAATCTCAGGGTCAATAGGCATAATTGGATCGTCTCTTACCGTAAACTATTGACACTTGAAAAATAAAAGAAGAAAATTAGAAAATAGATAAAGAAGAAGAAAAAAAACACACAAAATCCACTTTAAAAATCTAAAACAATAAAACAAATGCCAATGCATCCCCGAAAATGGTGCCAAAAACATGATCGATGTCTAGCAAGTGTGCTAGATCAGCTAGTAATATAGGAAAATAAAATTATGACCGATAAATATCAAACCCAAGAAAAACTTGTGTATGTATGAAAGATTTTAGATTTTCAGAATGAAAAATGTGTATGAAAGAAGAAAGAAATCCCAAAATTGTGAGAATGAAGGTTTAACTAAATTAAAGATAGAAAATAAATAAATGAAAACTAAAACAATTAAATTAAAAGCAAATAAAATAAAATTGGTAAAGATCAATATTAAAAATAACTTTCACTAAAGGATTATCCACCTTAATCTATATTGCCATGACTTGATTAAAAAGGAACACAAGTAATTATGAAGAATTAGATGAGTAAAGTAAGATAACTTAAATCAAGATTATCATTCTAAGAATTAAACCTTTCTTGTTATGAATAATCCAACTCTTAGCATAAAAATATGAGTTTAACCTCCTAGATGTTTATTAAACCCTTTTTCGAGTAAATTTAACTTCCACATATTCTTAGTTTCAACTCTTCTCAGTCTTAACTTACTTTAATCAACACACAATTATATCTAACCAAGAACACAATCATTCATCAACATAAGTAAACCAACCTAAGAACATACATATCAATGTTTAAGCAAAAATCAATTATTAACCAATAATTAAATAAGCTAACAACACAAATTTAGATAACTAATGATAAAATTCTGCTCAAAACTAAGAAATAATCAAGACTTGTATTTAAATTAAGTACAAATTAAGTGATAACAATAAAGATTTAAGGATTCAAGTATCCTTTAGCAAAACCAAAAGAAACTACTCACTGTTCATGTTTAAAAACTAAAACACAATTGAAAAGAAAATATGAGAACAAAAATAGAAAAGGGTTCTTTGATAACTTTAACTTAAAACTAATGTAAACTAAGTTGAAATTGTGTTTCGACATATCTATTTCCATAGCTTTGGTGCCCTTTTATAGATGAGAAGTACTTTTAAAGAAGAAATTTTGTTGATTTGATCTTTTTATTCCAGAGTTAGAATAGAGTTTGAGTTTATTAGGAAGTCTTCTATTGACAACATATTCGGCTGAGAATGTGAAATTCTTGGGTGAGCCAATAATGTGCTTGGGAGAGCAGATATTATGCTCTGAAGAGCAAGAATTGTGCTCGGAAGAGCAAGAATTGTGCTCGGAAGAGCGCTCTTAATCTGGACTCCACGATCATTTTACTAAGCCAATTTTCCAAAATTACAACTATTCCCCAAATTTTCTCCTTTCTTCAATTAAATCTTTTTTCCTTTCATTTTAATCCTGAAAAACACCAAAACTTACAATTAATCTATCAAACGCACAAATTAACTAATTAATTACAAAATTAACCAAATTAACTAAATTAAATACCTAAAATAATATTAAAAATATAGTTTAATTTACACTTATTAGTGAGTGACTATCGAGGAGAGAAAAAGAAAGAGACATGCATAGAAGAGAAAAGTATAAAAGGAGTAGGTTTTGTCAAGGGTGTGACATCCATCGCGAGCGCAACAAAGAGCAAAAAGAGAAAAAATGTGTTTTACATAAAAGAGAAGGATATCAAGAGAGCTGTTGAGTCAATAAAGTTTCTCTTAATACTTCACTTCAAAAAGAACTTCTTAAATTTGGCTAACCTTAACCAAAATTTTCCTAGTGGTATTGTTTCTTTATGGCATGAATTCAAAGATGTCTTTTCCTATGAGATTTTGAAAGGATTGCCACTTTTAAGAGAGATTAAGCAGCAAATTGACTTCATTCCAGGAGCGATCATTCCAAATAGACCAACCTATAGAAAAAACCTTATGAAAGTGAAGAAACTTCAAAGGAAAGGTTGATGAGCTTTTGCAAAAGGGACAAATAAGAGAGAGTCTTAGTTCGTGTGCGATTTTTGTACTACTTGTGCCAAAGAAGGATGGGACATGCAGAATGTACGTTGATTGTCGTACAATCAAAAAAATCACAATAAAGTATAGATATCCTTTCCCTAGACTTGATAAGATGTTAAATGAATTGCATGGTGCCTGCTATTTTACTAAAATTGATCTTAAGAGTGGATACTATCAAGTTAGGATGAAGTTATGGGATGAATGGTAAACAACTTTTAAAATGAAGTATGGTTTGTATGAGTTGTAAGTTATGCCTTTTGGACTAAGTAATGCATCTAGTACTTTTATATATCTTGCATGAATTCCATGGTAAATTTGTTGTTGTTTATTTTGATGATATGCTCATTTATAGTAAATCTTTAGATGACCATTTATGATATATTAGAGCTATATTGAAAGTGCTAAGGGATGAAAAGTTATATGCAAATGTGAGTAAATGTACCTTTTGCTGTGACAAGTTGAAATTTTTAGGATTTATAGTATCAGTCAAAGGTATATAAGTGAATAAAGAGGAGAATAAAGGCATTTGAGAGTGGCCTATAGCTAAGACATTTGGTAACGTTAGGAGCTTTCATGAACTTTCTAGTTTTTCTAGGAGGTTTGTGAAATATTTTAGTACTATAGCTATTCCATTGAATGAAATAGTTAAAAAGGATATGCCTTTTGAATGGAGTGAGAGTCAGGAAAATGCCTTTAGGATGCTTAAGGAAAAGCTATATATTGTTCCTGTTTTAAGTTTGCCTAATTTTAATAAAGCTTTTGAAATTAAATTTGATGCTTTTGGGTTAGGTGTTGGTGCTGTTTTGTGGCAGGATTTGAAATCGATCGTATACTTTAGTGAAAAGCTTAGTGGAGTTGAATTGAGGTATTTCACCTCTGAAAAAGAATTCTATTCTTTGGTGAGAGCTTTGGAGGTTTGGCAACATTACCTCTTGCCAAGAGAATTTGTGATCTATACCGATCATGAGTCACTGAAATATTTGAAGTCTCAAAGTAAGCTAAACGAAAGACAATCAAAGTTGATGGAATTCATGGACACATTTCCATATGTAATCCATTACAAGAAAGGTAAAGAAAATGTGGTAGCGTATGCACTTTCGAGAAGGTATTCCTTAATCTCTACTTTTAGTTCTAAGTTATTAGGATTCAAGTAAATTGAGGATTTCTATGCTATTGATTTTGGTTTTGGTAATGTGTTTGATGCATGCAAGTATGTTGCATTTCAGAAATTTTATAAACATGATGGATATTTGTTTAGAAAAGGAAAATTATATGTGCTTATATATTCTTTAAGAGATTTGCTGGTGTATGAAGCATATAGTGGAGGTTTAATGGGAGACTTCGATGTGCTCAAAACTTTAGATGTGTTGGATGAACATTTTTACTGGCCTTATATGCATAGAGATGTTCAAAGAATTTGTGACAAATGTATTGTATATAGCCAAGCCAAGTCTAAAGTTAAACCACATGGTTTATATACTCCTTTGCCTATTCCCAATGAACCTTGGATAGACATATCAATGGATTTGTGTTAGGTTTACCGATAACAAAAAAGGGGTAAAGAAAATATTTTTGTTATAGTTGATAGGTTTAGTAAGATGGTGCATTTCATTCCTTGCCATAAAACCGATGATGCTAAAAATATTGTTGATTTGTTCTTTAAGGATGTTGTATGTTTGCATGGAATACCTAGGACAATTGTGTCGGATAGAGATGTAAAGTTCTTGAGTTACTTTAGAAAAACATTATGGGGAAAGTTTGAAACTAAATTATTGTTTTCAACTGCTTTTCACCTTAAAATGGATGGACAAACTGAAGTAGTTAATCAAACTTTAGGAACTTTCTTGCATGCTGAAGTTGAAAACATGGGAAGAATATTTACCGTTGATTGAATTTGTATATAATCAAACTGTTCATTCTTTAATAGGTTTTTCACCATTTAAGGTAGTTTATGGTTTTAATTCTTTAACTCCTTTGGATTTAATGCCTTTACCTTTGCATGAGATATCTAATTTAGATGGACAAAAAAAGGCTAAAATTGTTAGATCTATTCATGAGAAGCCTCATGCTCATATAGAGAAAAGGAACAAAACATATGTGACCAAGCCAATAAAGGGCATAGGAAGATTTTGTTTGAACCAGATGATTGGGTCTGGGTACATTTGAGAAAAGAGAGGTTTCTAACTTAAAGTAATTTTAAGCTTGATTCGAGAGGAGATAGACCTTTTCAGGTGTTGGAAAAAATCAATGACAATACTTACAAGATTGATCTACCATGTGAGTATCAAGTTTCTTATACTTTTAATGTTTTTGATTTATCTTCATTTGATATGGGTACAGATTTGAGGATGAATCTTTTGGAGGAAAAAGGGAATGATGTAGATATTCCTAATAGATTTGATAATTATAAGGATCTATTAAGGTTTCCAGAGGGACCAATCATAAGGAGCAAAGCGAAAAGTATCAGAGAGAAACTGCTGGCATTTCTGCAAGCTTTCATGGAGAAAAAAAATCTATATCATGAGCACGATAGCCTTTACGAGCGTGACAGTACATAGATGGATAATGTCAACTTTAGAGTTACAGAGAGTTAGTTTGGAATAGTTAATTAGGGCTTGATGATGGTATATATGCTAGGAATTAAAGTGGACTATGAAGAGAAGCCTTAAGCATGTGCATTGCATGTGCAATGTTTTAAATTTGGGCTATTTATAAGTTGGGCTTTGTTTTAAGTTAAGTAAGACTTAATTAAGTTAATAATGTTTAGTTTTGGGTTTATTGTTTAGGCTTTATAGGCAGCCTATTCATTTGGTCTTTAAGTTGATTTAAGTTTTTCTAGTTTAGGAAGGATTAAAGGTTAAATTAACCTAGTCCATTATCTTATTGACTCTAGGTTAATTCCTTGCCTATAAATACTTTTGTAAAGTTGTAACTTGTGAGCTAAGAATTATTAGACTTTGATTAATTTGAATTGAATTGATTTTTTGGAATTGCTTGTCAAGGTGAGTGTTCCTACTTTGATGTTGTTTTAAGAATTAGGGTTATTCATGTTTTACTTATGTAGTTGTATTCTTCATCTTATTTCTACTTTAGGTTTTCATCTCCTTCAGAATTAAGGTTTAAAGTATATATTTCGAGTTGCATACTAAGTTTATGAACAATTGAATCGATAAAGGGTTTTAGGATTCTTATATCCTAGGGTTCCACATTAGTCCGAGTTTGTGTGGACTATAGGGATTTGAACAAACCCTATCCCGATGATGATTTTTGCTTCCTCACATAGATGTTCTGGTTGATAGTGTAGCTACTTGTTCAATGTACAGTTTTGGAGATAGATATGCTGGATACAATCAAATCCTTAATAAGATTATGGATAGGATTAAAATGACATTAATTACCGAATGGGGACATATATGCTTATTAGGTCATATTGTTTGAGTTAAAGAATGTAGTGGTTACTTATCAATGGATGCCTACAAAAATTCTGGATGATATAATCCATAAAGAGGTGTAAGTATACGTGGATGATATGATGATCAAATTAGTAAGGTTTAGAGAAAGTCTTCCAAAAGATTGATAGTTATAAACTTCATTTGAACCCTAAGAAATATGTATGTGGGGTCACTTTTGGAAAGCTCTTGGGATATGTTATGGGTCAAAGAGGGATAGAGGCAGATCCTGATAAAGTGAAGCCCATCAAAGAAATGCTTGTAGCATTAAAAAGAAGGAAGTTCGAGGTTTCCCGGGGAGACTATAGCATATAAGTAGATTCATTGCTAAACTAACTTCCATTTGTGAGCTTATTTTCAAGCTGCTTTGAAAAGAACACCCAATGATGTGAAATGAAGACTGTTATGTAGCTTTCGACACTATCAGAGAATACCTATTACATCCACCAGTGTTGAGACTACTAAGAGCAAGGAAACCTTTGATCTTATATCTGGCTATAGGAGATAGTTTCGTAGGAGCTATGATGGCTCAAAAGGATGACTTTGGGTTGCAATATGCTATTTATTATCTCAGTAAGAAGTTTTTACCATATAAAACCAAGTATGTTTAAGTAGAGAAGATTTGCCTGTCAATCATTTTGGCCTCTAGGAAACTAAGGCATTATTTTTATTTGTACAAGGTGCAGGCAATAGTCAAATAGAATCCTCTCATATATTTGCAAGAGGCACCTTCATTGTTATTAAAAATGGAAAGATGGCTGATTCTTTTGTAGGAGTTTGATACTAAGCATATCACCCGAAAAACCATCAAGAGAAGGGTTATAGCAAAATTTCTACTAGTTCAACCATTAAAAGCAGAAGAAATATCATATGAGTTCCCTGATAAGAATATTACATTATAGCAGCTCAAGAGTGGCATATGCTCTTTGATAGAGCTATGAACAATAAAGGCATAGGGGTAGGGGTAGTTTATGTAATCTTTGAGGGAGAAAAGTTACTTTTAGCCAAAAACCTCTGGTATAAAGCCACCAATAATGAAGCTGAATATGAGGCATGTGGCTTCATATTAGAAGACTTATTAGCCTTGTGGTAAGAAATGATGAGGTTTGCAGTGACTCATCTTTAGTGGTCTACAAGGAGAAAGGTGAGTTGGCAGTGAAAAAAACAGTTGGTACCTTATGTAAGATGTTTAAAATCTTAAGCGATCAAATTAAGATTTGTGCCTTCAAGTATGATCCTCGATAAGAAAATTAATTATTTGATGCCTTGGAAATGTTGGTATCAATATGGGACAATTGGAAAGGAGTAAGAATCAAGCCCATACTCATTTTCAGCTTTGATAAGCTACGCTTCGAAGCACAGCAAGCAATAAATGTCAAGGTAGATAATAAGAAGCCTTGATATTTTGATATTTAAAATTACCTTGAGAAATATGTATTTCATGAGGAGGCCATGAAAAAAAATGTTTCGTAGGTTGTCCACTCAATTCATCACTGTAAGTGGGGTGCTCTGCAAAAGGTAGGCAGATGGCTTACAATTGGGGTGTATAGATAAGAAAGCAGCCAAAAAGGTTATGAAGAGGTCCATGCTGGAGTATATGGCACTTACATGAATGGTTTGGCCCTGGCTAAAAAGATGTGTCAAAGATTATTTTAGCTTATTATGGATACAAATTGCTCCAAGTACATAAGTGAATGTCAATTGTGCCAACAATATGCTGATCTAAGGCATATGTATGTGTCAAAATTGTGCAATCTCGCTTTACTCTAACCCTTTACTACTTGGGGTTACAGACATTACATTGATAATCTATCCATCGGTATGAATGGATATAGATTCAATATTGATTAATTCTCAAAATGGATAGAGGTGGAATCTTTCAAAAATATGGGTGCAAGAGAACCAGCCAGATTTATTGAAAAGAGTCTGATATATAAGTATGGGCTTCCACATCATATTGTATATGATAATGGATCCCATTTTCATGGGGAGACCGAACAAATTCTCAAAAAGATGCATTTCAGCACCATAAATCTTCAACATACCATTCACAGGCAAATGGGATAGTGGAAGCATCTAATAAAAATGTTATGAGGATTTTAGCCAAAATTGTTAGAACTTATAAGGTTTGGGTTGAAAAGTTTCCCTTCATATTATGGGGATACAAAAATATAGCCAGAACATCAATTAGAGTCACTCCTTCTCACTTGTTTATGGAGCAGAAGCTATATTGCCAGTAGAGATTAAGCATCAGTCACTACAGGTGGTTTCAGAAGCTAAGTTGCGAGAGATGGAATAGGATAGATAGAGGTTGCTTCAGCTTAACCTATTAGATAAATAAAGAATACGGTCCTATTTTCATAATTAGATCTATCATGAAACGCTAGCAAGATCATTTGGCAAGAAGAACAGAAAATATCCCTTGAAGGAAGGAGACCTAGTTTTCAAGCAGGTAAGGCAAAACCTACCTAACATTAAAGGCAAGTTTAGATTGACATGGGAAGGTCCAATTGTGCTAAAGAAGTTATTATCAAAAGGAGCTGTAATAGTGAGCAATAGTGATGGAAATGAGTTCACAGATCCAGTTAACATCGATAGGCTAAAGAGGATCCATGGCTAGGCTTAAACCAAAATATAATGAAAACAAAAGAGAAAAAGAAGAGAACAAATGCCCTATAGATCAAAAATTGGTAAACGGTGGTCTTGCTAAAATTGGGTACCTCGTCAATATGAAAATCAAAAAAGGGCATCTTGGGTAAAAATTAAAGGAAAAGTGAAATTGTTTAATTAAGAAAACCCAAGAGGTTTGATTGATAACAGGGGAAAGATACTTTCAAGGTTTAATCTTATGAGTGAGTAAAGCTTTGTACTTTTGCACTTAATGTTAAAATAGTGATCATGTATAATGAAGATATGTAGAAATATTATCATATGTAATGCAAGCTTATACATAAATATAAATAAAAATAGCTTATTATACATATTCTGAGCTATCTTGTTTGCTATAAAAAGTGATACATAGTTTTTTTACAATATATTTTTAAATTTAGAGTTCACCCTCTACTACTCCCACTTGAGTTCTGTCTTTGCCAATGTGCTTTATTATTTGCTATTGGGTAGTAGACCCATCATTTATATGCAATAGAAGTGGTGAAGTTACGGTTGGTTAGGTCCCAAATGTCAACTTTGGCAAAAAGTTAAGCCTAGAGATTATGGTAGCTAGAGATAAAGGCAACATATAAAGTACCTCCTTAAAATGAAAAAAGGTGTCTTATAATGTCTTGTTGATCCCTAAATTTGTAGGCATAGCGAGAGGCTATACAGAAAGTAGCTTTGTATAGTTCACATAGGGGAACACATCCAAAATGACAGTCTTGGGTTATATAATCTGGTATCAGCCATAGGCATATAAAGCTGATGTCATTGTTACCTACTATTGTCAGCTATACAAAATCTTCTTGTGGTGAGTCCAAGTTGTAATGCCGCAAGGAGTATGTCTTAATTACCCTAGGAGCAGGCTTTTCAAGCAGACTTAGTTTCCCTTGTAACCACACTGAAAAAAATGAAAATGAAAATGAAAAAAATAAAAAAAATGAAAAAAGAAAGAAAAGTTGTTATGGTTGAATTGGGCTTATCCCAGGTAAAAGTAAGGCACAAGATTATGTGAAAATCGAAAAGGATACGTTTTTCACTAAGAAAAGCTAACGTGAAAACCCACGAGAGGTACACTACCTTTCAAAACAATGACTATACCTAGAGTAATAAGGGGCTTCCAGAGAAAGTCATTATAGGATCAATACATATAGTGTCTAGATCGAGGATGGTTTCTGCTAGGATAATAGGAAAGGGAGTTAAACCTCTAGGTATGCCTTTAATGATGCCAAGGAGTTGGTAATCGCCAAATGGTTCCCCTAAGTTCACTGTTAAATGAATAGTAAAATAGATCAGCAAAATAATGCTAATAAAGAAATTAGGTATGTCAAAGAATTCATTCGGTGAATTGAGCAGTGGTTCCAAAGGAATGGGTCTATATCAAGGCAATAGTTTAAGAACAGTAGAGGGTAGAATTCCAAAAGTTTGAATTGTGTCTCTTGGGTAATCTGGTATATAGTTTGGAACACAGGGTAAGCTTTCAGGATCAAAGTGTATGCAGATGATCTTAGCAAGTTCCTCAGCCAAAGGGCATAGTTCTTGATGAGTAAATCTAAAGACATGAAGTCGAGGATCCAAATGTTGGGCATTGCTAACAAAATATTAGTGTCAAGTCAAATTCTTCGTAAAAATTTTAGACCACATTATTGAGCCAAAATTAGGTTTTCCCAGGTTTTGAGGGCATCAAGTAGCCTGTGCACTTTGGTGAAAGAGGTCATGGCCATTTAAAATAATAAATTTGTAAAATAATATGTAATTTTTTAAAAGGTAGTTAGTAAAATTAGTATATTTGTGATGTAAGAATTGCAAGAAATAGATAACAAATAATGGTCAAGTAAATAAAAAATAATAATGAGAATTAAAATAATAATATAATATATAATGTAATAATATAAAAGTTAAGGCATAAGAACACTTACCTAAAACAGGAGGCCACATGAAGAGTTCAGATGGCCAAATGAAGAAATTTAGAGGTATTTATAGGATAAAAGTGAGTCACTCCCTTAACTTATTTGACTCATTTCCTTGGACCTTGAGTCATTCTTAAACCATGTGGGTGATGTATTTTTGCATGAAGTATGCATTTTCATAATTAATGTTCCTAATTTTTTTTAATTTTATAGGAAAAAGCTTATGCCCATTACAAAAATTTGAGGCTTTATTTAGGGAGCATATAGTAGTATTAAATACAAACATATGTGTATAAATTTAAAAATTAAATAAAATTAAGTCAATGGTATAATTAAGGTAAATAAAATAATTTTAAAAAAAGAAAAAAAAATAAAAAAATCAATTAATTAAATTAAATAATAGTTTTATGGGATAATGTGGAATTAATGAATTATTGATGATTAGTAATGTTTTAAAATTTGATTTTCACGATTATCAGTGGGTTGTTGACCATCCTTTAGTGAGTCATGGCTCAAGTTTGTTAGTTGATTGATGACTCATGCCCCTACGTCCGTGACTCGTTCTCCTTTAGTAATATTACATCGTTTTGTTCGTGAGTCACACCTTAGATCCGTGACTTGTCAAGCGACTTATGGCCTTGAACTATGACTCACCAAAAATCTTATTTTTAGTGTCCCTTTCTTCTTCTTCTTCTTCATCCTTTTTCCCTTTTCTCCTTTTACTGCATTTTGATTCACATTCCCTGAAAATAGTTTTTTGCCTATATCTTTATGCTTCGATCTCCATTTTAAGGGTGGTTGGTACCATCGAACCCGTGATCAAGTTGTGAACGCATGCATACCTATTTCATTGAGCTTCATCTCTTAAATTATATTATGCCATTAAAGGCCCAAGGTTGGTGATTTTCAATTTTCTTCAAATCTTTTTTACCTATTTGGTGTATTTGTGCCATAAATCTATTTCCTTAGTCATTTATGCTATTAGAATTAAATTTATTATCTATTTGATTTCTTTTTAGTTATTTTTACCTATACAGTTAAACAACATTTTTTTGGCATTTTTTGTTTATATTAGGCCATTTTCTCAGGTAATAGATAAAAATGAAGTATAATAGGGTAAGCATGACGAAAAAAAGGAAAATAAACAAAAGCTCTAGAACTATAGGAAGAGGATAAAGGTAGAAGAACAAAAAAAAAAAAAAGAAAAGGGAAACGAATGTAGAAAGGAAGAAGTAAGGAAACAAAAAATAATAATAAAATAATAAATAAATAGGATATATACATAAAAATAACAAAAATAGAACAAAAATAATGAAATATAATAACAAATTTAGTAATAATAAGAATTTCTAATTTTAGTTTATTTTGTTTAATTAATTTGATTTTGTGGTTAATTACTTAATGTAATGTTTAATTAACTTGAAATTTTCTTTAGTTTACTTTATTTAGTAAATTATGGGATTGCAGTTAGCAATTAAACTTAATATGTTATCTATGTTTAATTAATTGTAAATGCTCATGCTTATTTAATTTCTAATTTAGCTTTGGCCTTTTAATTATTTAATTCCTTTAGATACTTAACATGCTTGTGCAATTTTTGATGTCCAATTTTAATTGTTCAGTTGTTTTAACATTTAGTACTATTTAATTTTAATAGTTTGACCTTAGACATTTAATCTTTAATTTGGTTCTTATTTAGAGAAATTGTGAGATAATATTGATAATATATTGTAATTGAAATGTGTTTGGCAGTGTATGATGCACCTGTTATCGATTGTGAGCATTTTTGTGCCATTTGTTATTTAGGGAGGCTTTCGGCATAGCCTTCATGCAACCTAATTTTTATTAAAATCTTATTGTTTTTCTATTAAAATGCAATGTATATATGCAATTATGTACGCATTTAATTAAATTTTAGCTATGTGTAGTTACATGAATTGTGTATACTTGATTAAATTTCAATATAATTTAACTATTCCATAATACAGACTGACTAGTAATAATAAAATGTACATATGCCTTTTGTTTTATGATATATAGCAAGCACATTATTTGAATTAAATAAAATTTAAATTCAGGTAATTATGCAATTGTTGCTTTAATGCTATAAATTTAAAATTTACACTGATAGCTTAGCTTTGTCTACTTCTAACTTGGTTAACATGAGAATTAGCTGTTATATTGCAGTTAAATTTATTACTTTAAATGGGTTATTATTTTATGATATTTTAATTATAGTTAGCCTTAAATGCATAATTGCAATTGAATGCTTATTTGATAAATATATTTTCTATCCAAATGTGCTGATATATTTTATAATTATATAGATGCCTCGATACAGAGAAGCTCAGCCACAGCCAGACATTCAGGCACCTGGGTGTATGACACCAAAATAGGCTGCTAGGTATAGAGCCCTATATAATTTGCACATTCAGACTAGCCCGTTAATGAGCTAGCATTTCCTGCAGACCATAGGTATTTAGTTGGATGTGCAGTAGCTGTTGCATGGGTTGGATGGTTGGATTTTTATGGCCCTATCTTTGCTATATTTCTAGAGGCCATTCATCACTTCCTAGCTACATTTCAATACAGGGGATATCAATGCCCTGACACCGAGGCTGGTGTCATTACATTTAAGGTTTTTAGACATCATTTTAGCATATCTTAAGCATAGGTATCCTCAGCTCTTTGGTTTCCCATGGATGACGGTGTTGTTAGTGTAAGCTTTAGCCCCAATGTATTGTAATAAAACACTTTAATTAATAAAATGAGGCATTTGTTTTATCTATTGTATTCCTGTGCATATCAATTGATAGAACTATCCAAGAATGTTGTTTCAGTTTAAGTTATCTTGCGTGAGGCACATGGTTGTAAGACCTTGAAACAAATGAGACTTCATTCTAAATATCCCTAGTAAGTCATTGTTATGGGAATAACAAAAGAATTAAGACCAGTATGCTCTTTCTGATAAGTTGAGTTCTGTCTTACGGATCATAAGGACAAGAGTGTCAATCAGAGATCATAGATACATGTTTAGAACATGGTATCTGGATTCGATCCACCCATGAGAACACTACATGGTACAAGTAATAAGTGTTTCTAATATGCAAGTTTTGTATCGGAGTTCTTAGACATAAAATCTCTATGAAACTCTTTATGAATTACTGTGTGCTTTGACATACACCTAACATGCTCATAACAGAGTGACAAGTACGGGTATGATTGGGTATGCATTGATTCATGTTAGAGAGCATGAGAGAAGTGAAGGGATTACCCCTCTCTATAAGAGAGAAAATATCATCGGCCACTTGATCAGTGAACTGAGAAGTGTATGGCCATACCGAGATAAAATAATGAGTAATCATTATTTATCTGAGAATTCAGTGTCACTGGAAAATGAAGAAAGGAATTAATATATATAAGGATGACTAGTTCCATGCCTTATATTAATTCTAATATTTATGGATAAGGGACTATGCAAAATTGCATTAGGTCACTAAATGTCATATGCATTTTCATTTAATTTGGAATGCTATAATATCTTGTTAGAGAATATATATAGCCTTTGAATTAATTCATTAATTCATTGCCAACATTAAATGGACCTTTAGGATCACACACAAAGCATTGCGCTTAAAATATTTAAATAAAGTATTAGGCATTAATTTGGGCTTTTAATTAAAGTCAAATTAATGTATGTAATGGGCATTATAAATGCTATTGGACCTTGGCCCATGAGAGAGAAAAAATTCAGCCCACAAGGTTTAATTTCAATTAATTAATTATCTTGTATTTATTAAGTTAATTGAGTATTAAAGCCTAAAAGAATTCAAATTAAATTAAATCATTTAAATAATAGATGGAGTGGCCGAAATTCCAAGATGAAAATCAAGGAATTTCGGTACATGCTCGTTATTTATATTAAGTGATTTTATTTAATTAAATGTCTTGTGTTTTATTTCAAATTTGAATTTTAAATTCAAAGGAGTTTAAATAAATATATATTACTTATTTTTAGGAAGCGATTGAAGTTGAATTAATTATCTTGTAATGGTAAAATTCAGATCAAACACTTTCCAAAAGATAAGGATATATATATGAATAGAAATAAAACCCTAAGAGAAAGAACTAAGCATTTGGCGTGAAACCCTGGTTTTTCTTGGTTGGGCGTGAACTCCTCTCTCTCTCTCATAAAATTCTTTTGGCCAATTTTTCACAAGAAGAAAGGATTGTTCCTCATTCGCTTGTGTTCTTGGGTAGTAAAAGCAACCTAAGAGAAGTACAAAATCAAAATTTGTAGCTTCAAACCATAGCCATTACACAATACCTTAAAGGAGAGCTAGCAATCTTGATTTTAAGCCGTCGGTGCAATTGTGTGTGAGAGAATTGAGGGAGTGGCATAAAAGGCTGTTCCTTATCATTGGTTATCAAGATCTAAGGTGGATAAAGTTATCTTAGTTGCTGGTCATCACCAAATTCAAGATTTAAAAAGCATCAAAAGTTGTAAATTTTAAAACCCTAAAATTGCATATTTTGATTCTTGTCATGAAATTGTATGGCATGTATGATTGTTTCTATCATTTTTCCGATGCACGATTACCATGAACATATCATGTCATATTCCATCAGTCGTATCAGAGCCTAATCATGCTTATTTTAGTGCTTTATATGCATGAAAAAATTAATTAAAAGTCGTTATTTTGAAAACATGCAATGCTGAAATTTTCTGTTTTGAGTTTTTTGCATTATTTTGGGGTTAAAACAATTTTAATTGATTAGATAGGTATTATAATTAATATGACATGTTAATATACTGTCATAAGATGTTCTAGGAGCTGTTAATGGTCGAATTTAATTGATAATACCTGATGGTACATGTTAATATTAAAACTAGGTGCTAGTCGGCATGTTAATTGTTAGTTTAACAACTAGTTTTCAATATTAAATGTAAAAGCGATTTTGGCATGTTTGTAAGTAATTTTTAAAGATTAAATATCAGGTCTGGACATATTTTAAATTTGTTTTTAATTCTGGTCCATGACAATTTAATTGATTAATTTTAAAATCACTTAAAACTATGACTAGTTTGTGTTTGTTACATGTTTAATCAACATTGTTTGTTTTGTTTTGATTAAAATGGTAAAAACACATTTAGATCAGATTGGTACAGAATATTAAATCAATATTTATGGCCTTATTTAAATGATTAAATGACTCATACAATTGATTTAAGTATTTGTACATTTTGTGGCATCACATAAGCATTAAACAACTTGTTTTGTTGTTTGTTTGTTTTTATATGCATGCCGTGTATCATATATATGTTCTTCATGATTTTGTGTTTTAATTCATGTTGGTACATATTATATGTATTTTTAATGTTTATGGGCTGTATGACATAAAATTAAAAATGGCAAAATTGTAAATTATTCTAGAGTTGATTTATAACACAAATCTAACTAGTTTGTGTTTTGGGCTTTTAAGAGAACTTATTCAATAAGAGGATTTAGTCCATTGGGCTTCGGCCCAGGCCCATCACGGGGTCATCTCTTAAAGGTTAAAGTACACAATTTCCATTAATGGGCTTGGCTAAATTAATTAAAATTGGACTTTGTTTGATCCATGAATGTTATGTATATTTATTTGCTTGTTTGGTGTGATGAATGGATATGCATGGTGCATTCATGGGCCCTGGGTTTTGTAATTAAATATGGCCTATGAGCCATTATATTTTATTATAAAAGTTTCATTTATTTCTTAGAATAGAATATACTTGAAGACTTTGTAAATCAAGATGAAGCCCACCGGAGTGGAGAAGCCAAACTCGAAGATTCTTATGTAATAGTATAGAATCTTAGTTGTAGATTTTTAGGCCCATGTTTGTCACACTTTACTTAATGTAATTATATATATATACATGCTATGTATGGATGACAAAGTGTATGCCATGTAAGCCGTAATAAAATGAATCCCTAAAAAATAGTAAGTCACAAAGTTGCCTTCCTAATTCGAAACATGTCATGGCATCGATCATCGGTCACGTAGACTAGGAGTCCTAGATGCGCCCGATTATCTTTGTGAGGCATGAATTGTTAATGTAGGTTAGACTTAACATGGAAAGGGATGCCCGGACCTAGGCAACTAATAAATGGGTTTATGCTATAACATCTTAAGATGTTAGCCCATTTGATCCAAGAGTCATGTACGAGACATGATTGGAGTTTTTCTACCAAAGTAACTTAACTTGTTAGGTGTACAAGCTCAGCTTGACTAATAAGTTGTTGTGAAAAGTGGATCTTGACCCACATTAAATCACTAACGCGAGTTATTTAAAGGGATATTAATTCGGTTTGTGGGATTATAAATAAGACCTCATTTAATCTTGCTAAATTTTATTGTAGATTGAAAATGGCATCTTCAAACAACAATTTCTCATTATGATCGGTCCTTTGAAAGGACAAATTGAATGGCACAAATTTCACAGACTGGTCTTGAAACATAAGAATAGTTCTTAAGCAAGAGAAAAAGTCGTATGTTTTGGATGCACCCTTGCCTGAAGAACCTGCTAGGAACGCCTCTGCGGTTCAAAAGGAAACTTTTGAGACAAAAAAAAGTGACTCCAATGATGTGACCTATCTGATGCTAGCCACTATGGTGCCTGACTCGCAAAAGCAATTTATGGACCAAGAGGCTTATGCGATCATGGTGCACCTCAAGGAGATGTTCCAAGAGCAAGCTCGTTACGAGAGGTTCGTGACAACAAAGGCCTTGATTTCTTGTAAGATGGCTGCGGGTACTCCTGTTAGTACCCATGTACTCAAGATGAAAGGGTATCTTGATACTCTTGAGAAGCTTGAGGTACAAGTGCCAAAGGAATATGCCACTGACTTGATCTTAGGATCATTGACTGATGATTATGATCCATTTGTGATGAATTATAACATGCATGCAATGAATAAGTAAGTCACTGAGCTTCATGGGATGCTTAAGAATGCTGAAGAGAACATTCAAAAGACCAATCCCGTATTGATGGTTCAAGGGGGCATTAAAGAGGGACCCGCTAAGGGAAAGGGAAAGGGAAAGGTGAAACCCAAGAATGACCTGGCTCGGTTCAAGTCAAGTGGGAGTGCACCTCAGGCCCAATCCAAGCCCAAGGCGCAGAAGCTAAAAGAGAGTGAGAGTACTTGCTTCCATTGCAACAAGATAGGGCATTGGAGGAAGAATTACACTCTCTTCAAGGAAGAACAAAAGAAGAATGGAGCCAAGGCATCCAGTTCTGGTATTTTTGTTGTTGAGATTTACCTTTCTATTTCTACCACTTGGGTATTGGATACCGGTTGTGGTTCTCACATTTGTTCAAATGTTCAGGGACTAAGAAATAGGAGATTACTTGGGAAGAATGAAGTGGACCTCCGAATGGAGCACGAGTTACTGCCATGGAGATAGGCGACTATCAACTCACTTTACCTTTCGGACTTTGCTTAGTTTTGAAAATTGTTATTATGTGCCTGCTATGAGCAGAAACATTATTTCAATTTCATGTTTGGATTTGGATGAATTTGATTTTGTTATTAAAAATGGCAATGCTTATATTCGTCGCCAAGGCTTTTCTTATGGTAATGCCATGTTGCAAAATGGCCTTTATATCCTTGATTTACAAAACAAAGAGTCCATATACAACATTAATACAAAGAGGGTTAAATCAAACGAATTGAACCCTACTTACTTCTGGCATTGTCGTTTAGGACATGCAAATGAAAAATGCATTTCAAGACTCCACAAAACTGGAGTGCTTGGGTCATTCAACTTAGAGTCTCATGATACATGCGAGCCATGTTTGCATGGAAAAATGACAAAGGGTCCTTTTAATAAGAAAGGTGAAAGGACTAATGGCTTATTGGAACTAATACATACCGATGTATATGGACCATTAAGTACACAATCTAGAGGTGGTTTTAGCTACTTCGTGATGTTCACAGATGACTTCAATAGATATGGCTATGTCTATCTAATGAAGTACAAATCTGAAACTTTTGAGAAATTCAAAGTGTTTAAGAACGAAGTAGAAAAACAACTTAGCAAAAGTATAAAAGCCATTCGATTAGATCGAGGTGATGAATACTTAAGCCAAGAATTTGACAGTCATTTAAAAGAGTGTGGTTTTATTTCACAGCTCACTCCTCCCGGAATGTCACAATGGAATGGTGTGTCCAAAAGGAGAAATTGAACTCTTTTGGACATGGTTCGATCTATGATGAGTCAAGCTAATCTTCCTGTCTCTTTTTGGATTTATGCATTAGAAACTGCTGCATTTCTATTAAACCGTACTCCAACTAAAGTAGTTGAGAAGACACCATATAAGGTATGGACTGGGAAAGAACCCAATATGTCATTTCTCAGGATTTGGGGCTGTGAAGCACATGTTAAGAAATTAACATCTGACAAACTAGAGTCCAAATCCACTGTCTGCTTGTTTGTGGGTTATCCCAAAGAAACAAAGGGATACTTCTTTTACTCACAAGCCGAGAACAAAGTATTTGTTGCGCGCAAGGCTATTTTCTTGGAAAAGGAGTTCCTTCTCAAGAAAGACAGTGGGAGTAAAGTAGAACTTGGAGAAATTCAAGTGCCATAAGCTCCTATAGAGGATGAGTTGGAAGTGGGATCAAGTTCACAACTAGTTGTGGAACAAGAACCCATTACACAAGAACCTAGAAGGTCTGGTAGGGTACATCAGGAGATTGAGAGATATTGATTTCTAATCACTGACAGTGACACTATTGAGTTAGTAGATCGTAAGGATCCTACTACCTACCGAGAAGCTATTGAAAGCCTAGACTTGGAAAATTGGCTTGAAGCCATGAAATCTAAGATGCAATCAATGTACGATAACTAGGTTTGGACCTTGGTTGATCCACTGGAAGGTGCAAAGGTAATTGAATGCAAGTGGCTATTCAAACTCAAAGCTGATAAGACCTACAAAGGTAGACTAGTAGCAAAAGGTTTTCGACAAACTCATGGTGTAGACTATGACGAGACCTTTTCGCCTGTAGTCATGCTGAAGTCCATTAGGATCTTGCTTGCCATAACTGCATATCATGATTATGAGATATGACAAATGGATGTCAAAACTGCTTTCCTCAACGAAAATTTACTTGAGGATGTGTATATGACACAACCTGAGGGTTTTGTCAATCCCAAGCATCCTAAGAAGGTCTGCAAGCTTTGAAAATCCATTTATGGATTAAAGCAAGCATCCAGAAGTTGGAATCTTCATTTTGATGAGGCATTCAAAGAATTTGACTTCATCAAGAACGAAGATGAGCCTTGTGTGTACAAGAAGGTTAGTGGGAGCATAGTAGTATTTCTGGTCCTATATGTGGACGACATCTTTCTTATTGGCAATGACATTCCAACATTGCAAAAGGTTAAGCAATGGTTAGGAAAATGTTTCTCAATGAAAGACTTAGGTGAAGCCGAGACAATACTTGGTATTTGAATCTATAGAGATAGATCGAATCGGCTTTTAGGACTAAGTCAAGAAAAGTACATAGACAAAGTATTAAAGCGTTTTAGTATGGGAGACTCAAAGAAAGGGTACATACCTTTGGCTTTGGGAGTTCTTTTGACTAAAGAAAAGTGCCCTAAAACCAAAGAGGAAAAGGACAACATGAGTAAAATCCCATATGCATCTGCTATTGAATCTATCATGTAAGTTATGTTATGTACTAGGTTGGATGTTGCTCATGCACTGAGTATAACCAGCAGGTTTCAGCAAGACCCTGGTGAGAAGCATTGGTCTGCTGTAAAAGGGATTCTGAAGTACCTGCGAAGGACTAAGGATCACTTCTTAGTGTATGGTGGTCAAGAAGAGCTCGTCAAACAAGGTTATGTCGATGTTGCTTTTCAGACCAGCACTCAGGATTCTAGATCGCAATCAGGGTTTGTTTTTGTTTTAAATGGTGGTGCTGTCAGCTGGAAAAGCTCAAAGCAAGAGACCGTTGCCGACTCAACTACAGAATCTGAGTATATTGCGGTGAGTGATGCTGCAAAAGAGGCTGTTTGGATTAAAAATTTCATTTCTGGATTAAGAGTGGTCCCAAGTATCCTAAATCCATTAGAAATTTTATGTGACAACAACAGGGCCATCGTACAGGCCAAAGAGCCCCGGTCACACCAGAAATCTAAACACATACTCAGGAGGTACCACCTGATCAGAGAAATCATTGATCGTGGGGACGTCAAGGTTAGCAAGATAGCAAGTGAAGACAATGTAGCAGATCCTTTGACGAAACAGTTGCGTCCAAATCTACACGAAGCTCATTTGAGAGCATTCGGTCTTAGGGCTTTGCCAATTTGGGACTAGTGCTAGTGGGAGATTGTTAGTGTAAGCCCTAGCCCCAATTTATTGTAATAAAACACTTTAATTAATAAAATGAGGCATTTGTTTTATCTATTGTATTCCTGTGCATATCAATTGATAGAACTATCGAAGAATGTTGTTTCAATTTAAGTTATCATGTGTGAGGCACATGGTTGTAAGACCTTGAAACAAATGAGACTTCATTTTAAATATCCCTAGTCAGTCATTGTTATGGGAATAACAAATGAATTAAGACTAGTATGCTCTCTCTGATAAGTTGAGTTCTGTCTTATGGATCATGAGGACAAGAGTGTCTATCAGAGATCATAAATACATGTTTAGAACATGGTATCTGGATTCGATCCACCCATAAGAACACTACATGGTACAAGTCATAAGTGTTTCTCATATGCAAGTTTTGTATCGAAGTTATTAGACCTAAAATCTCTATAAAAATCTTTATGAATTACTGTGTGCTTTGACATACATCTAACGTGCTCATAACAGAGTGACAAGTACAGGTATGATTGGGTATGCATTGATTCATGTTAGAGAGCATGAGAGAAGTGAAGGGATTACCCTTCTCTATAAGAGAGAAAATATCATCGGCCACTTGATTAGTGAACTGAGAAGTTTATGGCCATACCGAGATGAAATAATGAGTAATCATTATTTATCTGAGAATTCAGTGTCACTGGAATATCCAGAAAGGAATTAATATATATAAGGATGACTAGTTCCATGCCTTATATTAATTCTGATATTTATGGATAAGGGACTATGTAAAATTGCATTAGGTCACTAAATGTCATATGCATTTTCATTTAATTTGGAATGCTATAATATCTTGTTAGAGAATATATATAGCCTTTAAATTAATTCATTACCAACATTAAATGGACCTATAGGATCGCACACAAAACATTAGACTTAAAATATTTAAATAAAGTATTGGGCATTAATTTGGGCTTTTAATTAAAGTCAAATTAATGTATGTAATGGGCATTGTAATGCTATTGGACCTTCGCCCATGAGAGAGAAAAAATTCAGCCCACAAGGTTTAATTTCAATTAATTAATTATCTTGTATTAATTAAGTTAATTGAGTATTAAAGCCTAAAAGAATTTAAATTAAATTAAATCATTTAAATAATAGATGGAGTGGCCGAAATTCCAAGATGAAAATCAAGGAATTTCGGCACATGCTCATTATTCATATTAAGTGATTTTATTTAATTAAATGTCTTGTGTTTTATTTCAAATTTGAATTTTAAATTCAAAGGAGTTTAAATCAATATATATTACTTATTTTTAGGAAGTGATTGAAGTTGAATTAATTATCTTGAGATGGTAAAATTTAGATCAAACACTTGCCAAAAGATAAGGATATATATATGAAAAGAAATAAAACCCTAAGAGAGAGAACTATGCATTTGGTGTGAAACCCTAGTTTTTCTAGGTTGGGCGTGAACTCCTCTCTCTCTCTCACAAAATTCTTTTGGCCAATTTTTCACAAGGAGAAAGGATTGTTCCTCATTCTTTTGTGTTCTTGGGTAGTAATAGCAACCTAGGAGAAGTACAAAATCAAATTTTGTAGCTTCAAACCATAGCCATTACACAATACCTTAAAAGAGAGCTAGCAATCTCGATTTTAAGCCGTCGGTGCAATTGTGTGTGTGTGAGAATAGAGGGAGTGGCGTAAAAGGCTGTTCCTTGGCATTGGTGATCAAGATCTAAGGTGGATAAAGTTATCTTAGTTGCTGGTCATCACCAAATTCAAGATTTAAAAGGCATCAAAAGTTGTAACTTTTAAAACCCTAAAATTGCATATTTCGATTCTTGTCACGAAATTTTATGGCATGTTTGATTGTTTCTATCATTTTTCCGCTACATGATAACCATGAACATATCATGTCATATTCCATCAGGTGTAGCAGTCCTCTGTACGACAGCTGGAGATAAGTAGTGAGCAGTGATTGCCAGGCTAGGTATTCCTTATAATCTTGCTATCGCTAAGGAACTTTGCTGATTTCATAGGTCTTACAATATTTATAGAGGGTTTTATCAAATTCTTACATGGGTCGATCAAGTAACCCAAGGTCCTTGAATGTCGTTGATATTTGGAGTTTGTGGGTACTATTTATGGATAGTGCCTCAGTATCAACCATGATATCTTCCAGAACATTGTTAGAATAATTCGAGCTTCAGGTATTGTAGTAGTTATTAAGGGTATAACTACTCGGCTACTACTTTCATTTGGGTTTCCCGAGTTTGAGATGTGTCCACAAGCTAAGGGAGATGTAGTAGTGAGTTTTGAGATGGCACTAGACATACGCATGGTTAGACGTACACATCCTGGTGTATACATATTGCTATCAGCAAAAGTGGCAGATCGAAGATTTAAGATTTAAAGGCCTCAACATGGTGCATAGGTTGAGGATTATTAGTTTGAGGATTTTGAACAGGGTGCCCATTCTTTTCTTCACCATACACCTTCTAAGGGCCCCGCACACAATGACCACTCTCCTTTTGGTCAGGCCTATTCAGATGCCCAGACTTTTGGTGTGAGATCTAATTCTAGTAATTTTAGAGGACTGCAGGTTGCATCATCCTAGGGTTCTAGCAGATTGTAGGTGTTAGCACCATATAAGGCTTATAAGTTTCGTGCATAAGGAGATCATGGAGCTTCCACTTCTCATGGTTTGGTGCCACTCGCTACAGCATCTTTTGATATTCCCACAGATGTGAAGAGCAGATTGGCTTGCCTAGAAACTTCTATGAAGGGTCTAAGGTATGATGTGTTGACAATTAGCAAGCTGATCATTTCATCTAGTCGACTTTTTCATAGGAAGGCCCATAACCTAGAGGTATTGGTAGCTAGTGTGGGACAGACCATGTGAAGCATTAAGAAAAAGTTACTGGTCTTAGAGATACAGTGAGGAGGACCAGAAAGCATCAGGAAGCACAGTTGGCTTTGCATAGAGATGGGAGTTCACCGATAAGAGCTAGCCATAACATAGGTTCGAGACAATATACACCACTTAGCTAGGCTTATGGGCTAGGTTATGGTACCCTTATCTCAGAGGATAGAGTTTGGGTTTGATATGCGTCAATCACAACCACATGTAGGTCCATCTTAGGTAGGACCTTCCTAGGTTGCACAGTTACCACCAGTTCTTCAGCCAAATCACCAGATTCTCCTAGATCGAGGTGACATAGATGACCTTTATGAAAGCATTTTTCATTTTGCATTATGTTAATTAACATTAGAAATTTGATTTATTTTCAATTGTATTTACATATTTCTTAATTGTAAACCTTTTATTGATATTTTATTGAATGATGTATGAAAGATGTTATTTCTTCCTTATAACATTCATTTAAACTTGTGCATGATAATGTTTTCATAAATATTGATATGATATCTGGCACACAATAACAAAAATAATAATGAAAATGAATACTCACAATAATGTAATTAAAACTAGAATTTAAAAATTAGCTGAAGTTAATTAAACATCAAATATTACAATCTGATTTATCATATCCCATATGTATAGGAGGCATTTTATCACCTTAAAGCTTTTGCAACAACATCTCGAATATTGCAAATGCTGTACAATTGGATCAAAATCAAGCTCTTTTACAATTTAACTATGTGAAGTTCAAAACCATGATCAAGCATTCCCATAGAGGGATAATTCCCCCTTTTCAAAGATAAACATCCACGAAGATAATCATGCAAACCCATAAAAGGTGAAAATTTTTCCTTTATTACATTAGGGTTCTGATTTTAGGTATTTTCTTTGGTACCCATACTTATGTAAAGAGCATTATAATCATGAAAGAGAAAAATTCCTTATATGTTAAAAGGAAGAATCTCCCTGTAAAAACTACAACTCTTCATTTTTCCCCGATCTCATGTGCTGATAAGCTAACATCGATCAGATGTCCCAATTGAGGTTTAAATATTGATAAGTTAATGCTAATCACCCAGTTAATATCGAGTTAAAATATCGACAAGAAGATGGTAATCAACCTTATTCGATTAAGAGTTGAAATATCGATAAGCTAATGGTAATTACTCATTTGATCCATGGTTAAAACCTAGATAAGCTGATAGTAAACACCAAATACAGATTTAAAATATCGATAAGCCAGCGATAACTACTCAATTAGAGATTCAATACATTGAAGGGTACATATCTATGTTATAAGATTTGCTACCTTAGGTACACATATTTTATCATTTTTTTTAACTTTAACTTGGTGTACTAGTTATCCCAAACTCGGGGGCAACTGTAGACACTAGGCCTGAGTCAACCTTTGTTAAAGTTACCTACTAAGGATAATGCTATTTTAAAAATAGTCGGGAAGTAGCAATGCTCTCAATTTTTTGACATTGGTGTTTATTTTGAAAAAATATTTCATCGAGTTTTGAAGGGAAAATGGTCTTTTAAAGGGTATTTATGTTTCTTTTGCTAAATCAAGTGGAATGGGCATTTTCAAAGGCTACTGGTTGACTCAAAAATGAGTTACAGCTTTGACTCATTGGTGAAGACCATGACTCGCTTCTGAGTCGTGACCTTAGGAAGTGACTCACTCCTCTTTTTAAATCATGTCCTGCGTTTTGATGTTCAACTTAAGATTGTGACTTGCTAACGAGTCATGACCTTTAGTCCATGACTCACCTATTTTGACTTAAAAATGTATTTTTGGATTTTCTAGGTAGGCCTACTGAGTCTAGTCTGTGACTTACCAGTCAAGACCGTGGTTGGGTTTTTTAGCCAAAATTAAGATTTTTTTCCCATGAAATAGGGGATTATTTTAGGATTAAAAATTTAACTTTTTCCCTAAATCTTAATCTAAAGACATTAGAATGGATGGGATAGTTTTTGGGGAATAACAAGAATCAAATAACCAACTAGAGAGAGAACGAAAAATAACTAGTTTTTTGGAAAAAACTTGGAGGAAGTAGGAGAGGAGATAGAGAAGCACACTCACCGATCTTTGAAAAATAGCTTTGATGAAGGTAACATAAGAAGCAAATATCTAGCCTTTAAGTATATCTAAAACTTTAATTCTTCCAAAAATTTGTTTTGCAATTTCCTTGAAATAGCTTGTTCTATTCTTGCTTTCCTCCTCTGTATAGTTTTTTTGAATGTTGCTTCTTTTTTTCTTGTGTAAATAAGGTTTTTTTGGTACCATTATGTGTGATTTTGTGTTTTATGGATTAATTTACTATTTTCCTGCAATTTAAGTTGAGTTTTATACATTTTGGTAGTGTTTTGTCTCTCTAAAAGTATATTTCTCTCTCTAGATAATTTAGTGCAAATTGTGTTATTTTATGTTTTTAGACCCTATTTTGAGTTTGTATGTTGATTTTAGGAAGTTTGGGAGTATGTTTCTTTGTGTGTTTAAAGCCTTCACATAGGTTTAGGAGTTTTAAGTTCCAGGCATGGCATCGTTCTAGTAGCTACTGGACAGTCCTAGAGTGATTTATGGCCTTTAGTTGTAAGGGAGTCATGGATTTGGTCCATGACTCGCTCTTGGCTCGATTGTGATTCATTTTTGGCTGGACAATGATTCACTTAAGGGAACATAACTCGTTCCACTTAAGACTGTGACTCACTCTCTTGTCCGTGACTCGCCTGAATGACATCCGTGACTCACTCACATTCTCTCTTTCTTTTGCAATTTTTTCTTTAATTTACCTTATTTTATCTTATGTTAATCATTTATGTATTTGAATGTGTTTTTTTATGCATTAAGCTTATCAATATTTAATATGTAATATATTAATCATAGTTAATTAATCCATTATTTCATTGTATTTTTTATATGTATAAATATCTAGAATTTATTTGGAGGATCCGAAAGAAATAAGGGAGCTTAGTCAACCCCAAAGCAATTAATTAGCTTATTGATTTCTTTATATTATTTGTATTTTTGGCCTTTTATTATTTTGTGGGTTGTAATAATTAGTAAAAAGGGGTATTTTTGGCTTGAAAACCAATGAGACTCACACCAAATATTTTTACTTATTTAATTAAGTTTTGTTAAGTCAATAGGATTAATGTCTTATTTTATTCCCAAAATTCACTTAGGGGTTTTTATAAATATGTATGAAGGGACCAATGTCCCCAAATTTAATGAATATCCCAATTTATTCATATTTTTTTTAATAATGTTTATTCCATTCTTCAATGTATTAAAAATGTTTTTTACCTAAACGACGGTAAAAAAAATTCATTAAACAGTTTGGTTATTCATTTAGATACATCAGGACTAATGTCCTTAAATTTTCGTAATTTATGTATGCTTTTATTGCATTATATATGCTTTTGTGGTTTTATTTCATTTTATACTCTGTAATGCAAGAGAGTATCCCGGGACATTGTCTCATACCTTTTGGAGACTCGAGGCATCGTGATTGGGTTGAATCCTTACTCATTGCAAAGTGATTGATTTTCACAAGTTAAATGAATCTTAATAATATCTCGAGTCCTAAAAGCAGGCTTTCGAAAGCAACTAGATGCCTTCAAGGTTCGACATTCATCACAGTTATATATGTTTAAGCTTTATTTTTATTTTGTTATTTTGGATTTTAATGAGTTTTTAGAATATTTAATACATGTTTTAGGGTTAAAACCTTAGTTTGGCATGCTTTAAGCTTTTATAATTAAGTATTTAGGGCCATTTTTTAATTTTGTATATTTTTAGGTTTTTTTTTGTATTCTGTTATATTTTGTAAGTGATAGATAGAAAAAGCTCCCATAAATGCCCGTCTATCAATGTGATAGATGGGACATCACGAGAATTCCATCTCGTCGCATGCCTCTTTTTGTTGTGGTCGTTTGTCATCCTTCCATTGGCATCTGTGGCTCATTTTTGTGTCTTTATTTGCGTATTTTATGTATTTTATCATTATTTACATTGCATCTTTAATCCCTAAAATATTTATTTTTGAATTTGTATACATTTTTATTCTATACACATGGTTAAATGGGTAATTCTCCTTTCTATATTTTATTATTTATTTGTGTTTTCCTACCGATGCTAATTTATTTATCTTTTTTTGTGGTTTATATGAGTATGTGACTTTACTCGTCTTGGAAGACTTTGTGAGGTATTTTGCATTGGGAGTCATGCCCCAATTAGCTGACGACCACAATCTGCCTTTCGATTATTTCCTTCATTTAATTTAATACTTAGTTCAGCATTTTTTATTATTTATTATTTTGGTATTCTTTGGATGTATTTTATTTCAAGAATGTAATAGTTAGTAAAAAAGGTCTTTTTCACCATGTTTAAATGGAAAATATGCTTAAAATAATTTTTATTAATTCTTTTTTTTCTTAAAAAATGGACCAATGTCCAATTTTTCAACAAAAAAATCTTGTGAAAATGGAGTTTTGAAGGAATATGGATAAGTCACACCACTTACTTGGCCATGAACTACCTAGTATCTGATCTATTCATTATTGCATGTCCCATGCATTCCACGTGCATAAATTTTTCATGTATTTATTTTGCCCTTGTAACCTTGTTGCAAAGGAAAAAACATATCAAAATAAGAAATATTCAAGAAAAATGGTAAGTCGACATGTCACGTGCTTTGAGTGCATGAATTTTCAGCACAAATATTTCATGCGTATAACTTTTTATAGGAAAAAGATACAAATAAATTGACATTAGGGTTGCATGCTCAAGAAAAAAAATTCGTAGGGTATAAATTTAATTTTAATAAAAAAAGTGTAAAAAATACCATTGAAATACCTGCAAAATGGGTTGAAAAAACCCGTTTCTAAATATTTCAAATAGAGCATAGGATAGACTCACCCGAGTTTTGGACATGATTCAATCCTTTTGCCTAACAAATGCTTTTCTTCCTTTTTTTTTTGCATTTTCTTTTCTTTCCTGTGTTTCCACTTTTTTTTTTCTCCAAGCTCACACCACCACTCAATTCTCTTGCCATTTCTTCCTTTTTTCTTCACTCTTTTGAAATTTTAATCCTATAGAATTCTGTCCTATCATCCTAGGGTTTAATAGATATAAAATTTTGGAATTTTCTCCAGGTATTTTATAATTTATTGCATCTTTGTCCAAGGTACATTTTCTTTAATTTTCTCACTTGTTTTTGCACTAAATGGATTGTGAATGGTAATTAAAATGTAGTAAATGATGTTATAATGTGATATATCATGTTTTTTTCTATATTTTTATGACTTTTTTGATGTAGTTTATATGCCAATAGCAACTATATTGATTATTTTTATGTGTAAAATTGATATAATATTTTTCTCATGCACTTTATGTCTTAAAAATCATGTATATAATTTTATTTTGAAAATAAACTATAGTTCATATATATAGAGAGTAGTGCAAATAAAAATAATGTTAGTATTTATATGTAGAAAAAATGATAATAGTAAATGATGAAAATGTTAGGTTAGTGATTCTAGGATATTAATGCTAAGTTGATAGTATATTAAATAATGGCCATGATATTTAGTTAGTTATTGTGTTATATTGATAATAAATGCTGAAGATAATAATGCAATAATATATTAAGGTGGAAAATGTTAAGTAAAGTTAATATATATTAAGGTAATAAGATGTTTAATTTGATATTAATGCTTAAAAGCTATTTAATAAAAAAATTAATGAATTTTTATTACTTATGCATGTTTGTTAGACACCCGATGGCGGGTTATGTCGATATAAGCATTATTTGGGATGTTATTGTTGTCCATGAATTTTGTGTAAGTTTTGGTTTGAACATTTTTAAACAAAAATGATGCCAAATTTACGTGCAATTTTTTAATACTAAAGTGAATTGTTAAAATAAAATATAAATTAATTGTTGTTTTTACCTTATTACAAGTTTTATGCCGCCACGATGCAATACTTCCTTTCTACCCAATTACCAATAGGGGGAACCTACTTGGATAACCCCACAGTAGGAAAACATGTAATAGAGTTTGCAGTTATTGCTCATACTACCTAGCAGATTCATGCACAATTTGGTTGTAGAGCATGTTGGCCTATGAGATGAGGCATAACACAACTTGCTTGCATCGACTGGATAAATTTTTACGGTGTAGCCTATATGACATACCCAAATGTAGTGCAATAGTTCCTAGCCATTTTGGTATATCGAGGCTATCAATAGCTAGAGGATAAGACAGAGGTTATCACTTTTTCTATATTGGGATAACAACTCAGCATAAGTAAATGCATTTTTAAAAGATTGTTGAGTCTAGCTTGACATATTACACCAAAAAAATGGTGTTCAGGTGTCATATGGGAGGTGATTGCCAGGCTAAAATTTGGGCAAACGAGCAAGCCAGGGTCTCTCAATGTTGCAGATATTTAATGCTTATGGTTGATAATGATAAGAAAACATAGAAACATCACCTAATAGCTCTTAATCAATTTACTTTGGGTATATGAGGGCATTATATCAAATATTTAAGTGGGTTGAGTTATCCCTAGGCTTTTACATGTTGTTGGCTTACTTGAGAGTGTATTAGGGGAGTTTATTGAGGGTATTATTTACATTGACCACGAGACAGCTATATATTTGCACCTTATCATTTGAGACTCATATAGCTCTTTTAGGTACCTATAGACATTGTGTTCTATAAGGGATTTTATCAGGGTTTCCTAATGAGGAAGTTTGCTTTTTACAAGATGACGAATCGAGGATTCTTGGGTATTTTTGCATTTGCAAAGCTTTCTTAAAATGTTTTATAGTGTTTTGTGATTTTTTTAGGTGCTTATGGAAATATAAAGAGTTAAATAATGAAGAATATTCCCAAGTGTGCACTTAAAGGTCATTTTCATGAATTTTTTCACTGCAGACCCACGGAAAAGCTTTACACTCCTTTGTAAAGCATTACACACTTATACAAAAGCCCTACACTACCTTACGAAGCATTAGACACCCATGCAAATAGAGAATCTGTGCATTATTCGGCCCATTTGCCAACTTGACTACTAGTTTTGTTGCAGCAGTGTAAACACCCTTGCACAGTCATGCAAGTCAGAAAATATACCTTTTCTAGATCAAATTGATTACTTGATTGAAACAATTGATTTGCACCCCTTGTCACACCCTAATAACGTCTTCTATCTGAAAGCATCTATGATGCCTTCAACAACCATAATTTACACGAATCATTCAACATGCTTAGTCATCATGTATATATATGGTGTATGCATATCCTATAATTAACCTGGAATTTCATGCAAAATAGTTATAATATGGTAATTTAAGTAAATTTTACAGTCCTCCATATTACATTTCCTAAATTAAATCATGGCAAAATATAAGGCTAGACAAAAAGGAATTATCCATAAAATATCTTACATCTAAAATTCTGGACCGACTTTTATTGGCCAACCAATGTAGAAATAAGTCCATGAGTGACCTTTAGTCAAACCTATATGGATGTACAGCAACTGTGCTAAGCTATAAAGCTTAGCGGGGAGTAACATACAAAATAATAACATGGTCGACCTATAGCATCAATCGAAGGTAAACATCTTTACACAAACCTTTCAATAAGAACATCAACATACTTATATCATGAATTTATCTCAAACTGACAATATAGACATAACAAAACGGAGATAAAACATGGTAATAAATCATTCAACATGCTTACATTAGATGAATGAAGTAATTGGTACATGTATTTCTTATTTTTAACAATTCTCTAAAACTTAATATCCTACCTAAGTGCTACTTAAAAGGGTGAATAATGGGAGTGATGGATACTCGAAGGTATTAAATAATGGATATCCAAAGATATCAAACAATGGACCCAAGGGGTTGAACTATGGTTCCATCAAAGGAATAAATAATGGACCCAAACGGGGTCAACTATGGCAGCTGTAACTATATCCCTTTAGGCATGCCTATCTAATCCACAACTAAACTAAGACCCGTAGGCTTAACCACTCAATCAAAAAGAATATTTGATTCATCAAGTTCATTCTCACACATTAAAATATTTGCTCAAGCCACAGTTCATATACGAATTCATGTTTCATACACATATGATGACATCAATATTTGTTACCTCGACTCCTAACTCATATAACACATATTCAAACTCGTTTAAGGATAATTGTCATCATACTTCGCATAAACATACATATATTCATAGCAATTTAATGCAATCATGACATTACTACCATTACGGTTATATATCCAAGTAAGTTGTAATTAACACTACTTGATAAACTTACAATGACCACTTTACCTTGAACGCTATGGCTTGGCAATAAAAGTATAGCATAAAACACTCACATATAAACCTTTAGCAAAATGCTCATTAAATATGCCAATTAGGTCGTATTAGAGGGTTTATTATCTTTATAAAGAGTGTTGGCTTAATCAATATTAATGTGGAAGTATTTTATTAGATGATTCAAATAAATGTGCAAAATAGGGAAGTGAAGAGCAGTGAAATACTACTTGGCCGTCATCATACATAGGGAGACCTTAAGTGGCCATGCATCTCAAGGCTTTATGCCTTGAGTGGCCATGCATCTCAAGGATTTATGCCTATTACATCCACCAGTGTTGAGACTACCAAGAGCAAGGAAACCTTTGATCTTATATCTGGCTATAGAAGATAGTTTCGCAGGAGCTATGATGGCTCAGAAGGATAACTCTGGGTTGCAATATGCTATTTATTATCTCAGTAAGAAGTTTTTGCCATATGAAACCAAGTATGTTGAAGTAGAGAAGATTTGCCTGTCAATCTTTTTAGCCTCTAGGAAACTAAGGCATTACTTTTATTTGTACAAGGTGCAAGCAATAGTCAAATAGAATCCTCTCACATATTTGCAAGAGGCACCTTCATTGTTAGTAAAAATGGAAAGATGGTTGATTCTTTTGTAGGAGTTTGATATTGAGCATATCACCCGAAAAACCATCAAGGGAAGGGCTATAGCAAATTTTCTACTAGTTCAACCATTAAAAGGAGAAGAAATATCATATGAGTTCCCTAATAAGAATATTACACTATAGCAGCTCAAGAGTGGTCGATGCTCTTTGATAGAGCTATGAACAATAAAGGCATAGGGGTAGGTGTAATTCTGGTAATCTTTGAGGGAGAAAAGTTACTTTTAGCCAAAAACCTCAAGTATAAAGCCACCAATAATGAAGCTGAATATGAGGCATGTGCCTTCATATTAGAAGACTTATTACCCTTGTGGTAAGAAATGCTGAGGTTTGTAGTGACTCATCTTTAGTGGTCTAAAAGGAGAAAGGTGAGATGGCAGTGAAAAAAATAGTTGGTACCTTATGTAAGATGTTTAAAATCTTAAGCGATTAAATTAAGATTTGTGCCTTAAAGTTTGATCCTCGATAAGAAAATTAATTAGCTGATGCCTTGAAAATATTTGTATCAATATGGAACAATTGGAAAGGAGTAAGAATCAAGCCCATACTCATTTTCATCTTTGATAAGCTACGCTTCGAAGCGTAACAAGCAATAAAAGTCAAGGCGGATAATAAGAAGCCTTGGTATTTTGATATTTAAAATTACCTTGAGAAATATGTATTTCCTAAGGAAGTCATGAAAAAAAAATAAAAAAAATGTCACGTAGGTTGTCCACTCAATTCATCACTATAAGTGGGGTGCTCTACAAAAGGTAGGCAGATGGCTTACAATTAGGGTGTATAGATAAGAAAGCAGCCCAGAAGGTTATGAAGAGGTCTATGCTGGAGTATATGGCACTTACATGAATGGTTTGGCCTTGGCTAAAAATATGTGTCAAGGATTATTTTATCTTATTATGGATACAAATTGCTCCAAGTACGTAAGTGAATGTCAGTTGTGCCAACAATATGCTAATCTGAGGCATGTGTATATGTTAGAATTGTGCAATCTCATTTTACTCTAACCCTTTACTACTTGGGGTTACAGACATTACATGGATAATCTATCCATTGGTATGAATGGATATAGATTCAATATTGATTAATTCTCAAAATGGATAGAGGTGGAATCTTTCAAAAATATGGGTGCAAGAGAACTGGCAAGATTTATTGAAAAGAGTCTGATATGTAAGTATGGGCTTCAACATCAAATTGTATATAATAATGGATCCCATTTTCGTGGGGAGACCGAACAAATGCTCAAAAAGTATGGATTTCAACACCATAAATCTTCAACATACCATTCACAGGCAAATGGGATAGTGGAAGCAACTAATAAAAATGTTATGAGGATTTTAGCCAAAATTGTTAGAACTTATAAGGTTTGGGTTGAAAAGTTTCCCTTCGCATTATGGGGATACAAAACTATAGCCAGAACATCAATTGGAGTCACTCCTTCTCACTTGTTTATGGAATAGAAGCTATATTGCTAGTAGAGATTAAGCATCAGTCACTACAGGTGGTTTTAGAAGCTAAGTTGCGAGAGATGGAATAGGCTAGATAGAGGTTGCTTCAGCTTAACATATTAGATAAAGAAAGAATACGGTCCTATTTTAATAATTAGATCTATCATGAAAGGCTAGCAAGATCATTTGACAAGAAGATAAAAAATATCCCTTGAAGGAAGGAGACCTAGTTTTCAAGTAGGTAAGGCAAGACTTACCTAACAATAGAGGCAAGTTTAGATTGACATGGGAAGGTCCATTTGTGCTAAAGAAGTTATTATCAAAAGGAGCTATAATAGTGAGCGACAGTGATGAAAGTGAGTTCACCGATCCAGTTAACATCGATAGGCTAATGAGGATCCATGGCTAGGCTTAAACAAAAATATAATGAAAACAAAAGAGAAAAAGAAGAGAACAAATGCCCTATAGATCAAAAATTGGTAAATGATGGTATTGATAAAATTGGGTACCTCGTCAATATGAAAATCGAAAAAGGGTATCTTGGGTAAAAATTAAAGGAAAAGTGAAAATGTTCAATTAAGAAAACCCAAAAGGTTTGATTGATAATAGGGGAAAGATACTTTCAAGGTTTAATCTTATGAGTGAGTAAAGCTTTGTAACTTTGAACTTAATGTTAGAATAGTGATCATATGTAATGAAGATATGTAGAAATATTATCATATGTAATGCAAGCTTATACATAAATATAAATAAAACAGCTTATTATACATACTCTGAGCTATCTTGTTTACTATAAAAAGTGATACATAGTTTTTTTACATTATATTTTTAAATTTAGAGATCACCCTTTACTACTTCCAATTTAGTTATGTCTTAGCCAATGTGCTTTATTATTAGCTATTGGGCAGTACACCCATCTTTTATATGTTATAGAAGTGGTGAAGTTACGGTAGGTTAGGTCCCAAATGTCAACTTTGGCAAAAAGTTAAGCCTAGAGATTATGGTAGCTAGAGATAAAGGCAACATATAAAGTACCTCCTTAAAATGACAAAAGGTGTCTTATAATGTCTTGTTGATCCCCAAATTGGTAGGCATAGTGAGAGGCTATACAGAAAGTAGCTTTGTATAGTCTATATAGGGGAACACATCCAAAATGATAGTCCTGCATTATATAATCTGGTATCAGCCATGGGCACATAAAGTTGATGTCATTGTTACCTACTATTGTAAAGTCATCCTCTAGGGAGGTAATGCAGTAAGGAGTATGTCTTAATTACCCTAGGAGCAGGCTCCTCAAGCAGCCTTAGTTTCTCTTGTAACCATACTGAACAAAATGAAAATTAAAATGAAAAAAATAAAAAAATGAAAAAGAAAGAAAAGTCATTATGGTTGAATTGGGCTTATCCCAGGTAAAATTAAGGCACAAGATTATGTGAAAATCCAAAAGGACACATTTTCATTAAGAAAAGCTAGCCTGAAAACCCACGAGAGGTACACTACCTTTCAAAACAATGACCATAACTAGAGTAATAAGGGGCTTCCAGAGAAAGTCATTATAGGATCAATGCATATAGTGTCTAGATCGAGGATGGTTTCTGCTAGGATAATAGGAAAGGGAGTTAAACCTCTAGGTATGCCTTCAATGATGCCAAGGAGCTGGTAATCGCCAGATGGTTCCCCTAAGTTCACTGTTAAATGAATAGTAAAATAGATCAGCAAAATAATGCTAATAAAGAAAGTAGGCATGTCAAAGAATTCATCCGGTGAATTGAGCAGTGGTTCCAAAGGAATGGGTCATTATCAAGGCAATAGTTTAAGAACAGAAGAGGGTAGAATTCCAAAAGTTTTAATTGTGTCTCTTGGGTAATCTGGTATATAGTTTGGAACACAGGGTAAGCTTCCAGGATCAAAGTGTATGCAGATGATCTTAGCAAGTTCCTCAGCCAAAGGGCATAGTTCTTGATGAGTAAATCTAAATACATGAAGTCGAGGATCCAAATGTTGGGCACTACTAACAAAAGATTAGTGTCAAGTTAAATTCTTTGTAGAAATTTTAGACCATATTATTGAGCCAAAATTAGGTTTTCCCAGGTCTTGAGGGCATCAAGTAGCCTGTGCACTTTGGTGAAAGAGGTCATGGCCATTTAAAATAATAAATTTGTAAAATAATATGTAATTTTTTAAAAGGTAGTTAGTAAAATTGGTATATTTGTGATGTAAGAATTGCAAGAAATAGATAATAAATAATGGTCAAGTAAATAAAAAAAATAATAATGAGAATTAAAATAATAATATAATATATAATGTAATAATATAAAAGTTAAGGCATAAGAACACTTACCTACAACAGGAGGCCACATGAAGAGTTCAGATGGCCAAATGAAGAAATTTAGAGGTATTTATAGGATAAAAGTGAGCCACTCCCTTAACTTATTTGACTCATTTCCTTAGACCTTGTGTCATTCTTAAACCATGTAGGTGATGTATTTTTGCATGAAGTAAGCATTTTCATAATTAATGCTCCTATTTTTTTTTTTAATTTTACAGGAAAAAGCTTATGCCCATTACAAAAATTTGAGGCTTTATTTAGGGAGCATACAGTAGTATTAAATACAAACATATGTGTATAAATTTAAAACTAAATAAAATTAAGCCAAGGGTATAATTAAGGTAAATAAAATAATTTAAAAAAAATAAAAAATAAAAAAATCAATTAATTAAATTAAATAATAGTTTTATGGGATAATGTGGAATTAATGAAATATTAATGATACGTAATGTTTAAAAATTTGATTTTCACGATTATCAATGGGTAGTTGACCATCCTTTAGTGAGTCATGGATCAAGTTTGTTAGTAATATTGCATCGTTTTGTTCATGCCCCTACGTCTGTGACTCATTCTCCTTTAGTAATATTGCATCGTTTTGTTCATGAGTCACACCTTAGATTTGTGACTTGCCAAGCGACTCATGGCCTTGAACATTGACTTATCAAAAATCTTATTTTTAGTGTCCCTTTCTTCTTCTTCTTCTTCCTTCTTCCCTTTTCTCCTTTTACTGCATTTCGATTCACCTTCCTTGAAAATAGTTTTTTGCTTATATCTTTATGCTTCGATCTCCATTTTAAGGGTGGTTGGTACCATCGAACCCGCGATCATGTTGTGAACGCATGCATACCTATTTTATTGAGCTTCGTCTCTTAAATTATATTATGCCATTAAAGACCCAAGGTTGGTGATTTTCAATTTTCTTCAAATATTTTTTACCTATTTGGTGTATTTATGCCATAAATCTATTTCCTTAGTCATTTATGCTATTAGAATTAAATTTATTATCTATTTGATTTCTTTTTAGTTATTTTTACCTATACAGTTAAACATCATTTTTTGGCATTTTTTGTTTATATTAGGCCATTTTCTCAGGTAACAAATAAAAATGAAGTATAATAGGGTAAGCATGATGAAAAAAAGGAAAAAAAAAAACAAAAGCTCTAGAACTGTAAGGTAGAAGAACAAAAAAAAAGAAAAAAAAAAGAAAAGCAAAACAAAAGTAGAAAGGAAGAAGTAAGGACAACAAAAAATAATAATAAAATAATAAATAAATAGGATATATACATAAAAATAACAAAAATAAAATAAAAAATGAAATATAATAACAATTTTAGTAATAATAAGAATTTCTAATTTTAGTTTATTTTGTCTAATTAATTTGATTTTGTGATTAATTACTTAATGTAATGTTTAATTAACTTGAAATTGTCTTTAGTTTACTTTATTTAGTAAATTATGGGATTGCAATTAGCAATTAAACTTAATATGTTATCTATGTTTAATTAATTGTAAATGCTCATGCTTATTTCATTTCTAATTTATCTTTGGCATTTTAATTATTTAATTCCTTTAGATACTTAACGTGCTTGTGTAATTTTTGATGTCCAATTTTAATTGTTCAGTTGTTTTAACATTTAGTACGATTTAATTTTAATAGTTTGACCTTAGACATTTAATCTTTAATTTGGTTCTTATTTAGAGAAATTGTGAGATAATATTGATAATATATTGTAATCGAAATGTGTTTAGCAGTGTATGATTCACCTGTTATCGATTGTGAGCAATTTTGTGCCATTTGTTGTTTAGGGAGGCTTCCGATATAGCCTTCATGCAACCAAATTTTTATCAAAATCTTATTGTTTTTCTATTAAAATGCAATGTATATATGCAATTATGTACGCATTTAATTAAATTTTAGCTATGTGTAGTTACATGAATTGTGTATATTTGATTAAATTTCAATATAATGTAACTATTCCATAATTCAGGTAATTATGCAATTGTTGCTTTAAAGCTATAAATTTAAAATTTACACTGATAGCTTAGCTTTGTCTACTTCTAACATGGTTAACATGAGAATTTGTTTTTATATTGCAGTTAAATTTATTACTTTAAATGGGTTATTAATTTATGATATTTTAATTATAGTCAGCCTTAAATGCATAATTGTAATTGAATGCTTATTTGATAAATATATTTTCTATCCAAATGTGCTGATATATTTTATAATTATATAGATGCCTCGATAGAGAGAAGCTCAGCCACAGCCAGACATTCAGGCTCCTGGGTGTATGACACCAAAATAGGCTGCTAGGTACAGAGCCCTACATAGGGTGCACATTCAGACTAGCCCATTAATGAGCTAGCATTTCCTACAGACCATAGGTATTTAGTTGGATGTGCAGTAGTTGTTGCATGGGTTGGATGGTTGGATTTTTATGGCCCTATCTTTGCTATATATCTAGAGGCCATTCATCACTTCCTAGCTACATTTCAATACAGGGGATATCAATGCCCTAACATCGAGGCTGGTGTTATTACATTTAAGATTTTTAGACATCATTTTAGCATATCTTAAGCATAGGTATCCTCAGCTCTTGGGTTTCCCATGGATGACGGTGTAGCAGTCCTCAGTAGGATAGCTAGAGATAAGTAGTGAGAAGTGATTGCCAGGCTAGGTATTCCCTATAATCTTGCTATCGCTAAGGAACTTTGCTAATTTCATATGTCTTACAATATTTATAGAGGGTTTTATCAGATTCTTACATAGGTCGATCAAGTAACCCAAGGTCCTTAAATGTTGTTGATATTTGGATTTTGTGGGTACTATTTATGGATAGTGCCTCAATATCAACCATGATTTCTTGCAGAACATTGTTAGAATATTTCGAGCTTCAGGTATTGTAGTAGTTATTAAGGGTATAACTACTCGGCTACTACTTTCATTTTGGTTTCCTGAGTTTGAGATGAGTCCATAAGCTAAGGGAGATGTAGTAGTGAGTTTTGAGATGGCACTAGACATACACATGGTTAGACGTACACATCTTTGTGTATACATGTTGCTATCAGCAAAAGAGGCAGATCGGAGATTTAGGATTTTAAGGCCTCAATATGGTGTATAGGTTGAGGATTATTAGTTTGAGGATTTTGAACAGGGTGCCTATTCTTCTCTTCACCATACACCTTTTAAGGGCCCTGCACACAATGACCACTCTCGGGAGGCCTATTCAAATGCCCAGACTTTTTGTGTGAGATCTAATTCTAGTATTTTTAAAGGACTGTAGGTTGCATCATCTTAGGGTTCTAGCAAATTGTAGGTGCCAGCACCGTATAAGGCTTATAAGTTTCGTGTATAAGGAGATCATAGAGCTTCCACTTCTCATGGTTTGGTGCCACTCGCTGCAGCATCTTTTGATATTCCCATAGATGTGAAGAGCAGATTGGCTTGCCTAGAGACTTCTATGAAGGGTCTAAGGTATGATGTGTTGACGATTAGCAAGCTGATCATTTCATCTAGTCGCCTTTTTCATAGGAAGGCCAATAACCTAGAGGTATCGGTAGCTAGTGTGGGACAGACCATGTGAAGCATTAAGAAAAAAGTTATTGGTCTTAGAGATACAGTGAGGAGGACCAAAGAGCATCAGGCTGCACAGTTGGCTTTGCATAGAGATGGGAGTTCACCGATAAGAGCTAGCCATAAGATAGGTTCGAGAAAACATACACCACTTAGCTAGGCTTATGGGCCAGGTTATGGTACCCTTATCTCAGAGGATAGAGTTTGGGTTTGATATGCCTCAGTCACCACCACCTGTAGGTCCGTCTTAGGTAGGACCTTCCTAGGTTGTACAGTTACCACCAGTTCTTCAGTCAAATCACCGGATTCTCCTAGATCGAGGTGACATAGATGACCTTCATGAAAGCATTTATCATTTTGCATTATGTTAATTAACATTAGAAATTTTATTTATTTTTAATTGTATTTACATGTTTCTTAATTGTAAACCTTTTATTGATATTTTAGTGAATGATATATGAAAGATGTTATATCTTCCTTATAACACTCATTTAAACTTCTGCATGATAATGTTTTCATAAATATTGATATGATATCTGGCACACAATAACAAAAATAATAATGAAAATGAATACTCACAATAATATAATTAAAACTGGAATTTAAAAATTAGCTGAAGTTAATTAAACATCATATATTACAATCTGATTTATCATATCCCGTATGTACATGAGGCATTTTATCACCTCAAAGCTTTTGCAACAACATCTCGAATATTGCAAATGCTGTACAATCAGATCAAAATCAAGCTCTTTTACAATTTAACTATGTGAAGTTCAAAACCATTATCAAGCATTCCCATAGAAGGATAATTCCCCCTTTTCAAAGACAAACATCCATGAAGATAATCATGCAAACCTATAAAAGGTAAAAAGTTTCCTTTATTACATTAGGGTTCTGATTTTAGGTATTTTCGTTGGTACCCATACTTGTGTAAAGAGCATTATAATCATGAAAGAGAAAAATTCCTTATATGTTAAAAGGAAAAATCTCCCTGTCAAACATACAACTCTTCATTTTTCTCCGATCTCACGTGCTGATAAAGTAACATCGATCAAATGTCCCAATTGGGGTTTAAATATTGATAAGTTAATGGAAATCACCCAATTAATATTGGGTTAAAATATCGACAAGAAGATGGTAATCACCCTTATTTGATTAAGAGTTGCAATATCGATAAGCTAACAGTAATTACTCATTTGATCCATGGTTAAAACCTAGATAAGCTAATACTAAACACCAAATACATATTTAAAATATCGATAAGCTAGCGATAACTACTCAATTAGAGATTCAATACATTAAAGGGTACATATCTGTGTTATAATATTTGCTACCTTAGGTACACGTATTTTATAGCTTTTCTTTGAACTTTAACTTGGTGTACTAGTTATCCCAAACTTGGGGGCAACTGTAGACACTAGGCCTGAGTCAACCTTTGTTAAAGTTACCTAATAAGGATAATGCTATTTTAGAAATAGTCAGGAAGTAGCAATGCTCTCAATTTTTTGACATTGGTGTTTATTTTGAAAAAATATTTCATCGAGTTTTGAGGGGAAAAATGGTCTTTTAAAGGATATTTATGTTTCTTTTGCTAAATCAAGTGGAATGGGCATTTTCAAAGGCTACTGGTTGACTCAAAAATGAGTTACAACTTTGACTCATTGGTCAAGACCATGACTCGCTTCTGAGTTATGACCTTAGGAAGTGACTCACTCCCCTTTTTAAATCGTGTCCTGGGTTTTGATGTTTAACTTAAGATTGTGACTTGCTAACGAGTCATGACCTTTAGTCCACGACTCACCTATTTTGATTTAAAAATGTATTTTTGGATTTTCTTGGTGGGCCTACTGAGTCCAGTCTGTGACTTACCAGTCAAGATCGTGGTTGGGTTTTTTTAGCCAAAATTAAGTTTTTTTTCCTATGAAATAGGGGATTATTTTAGGATTAAAAATTTAACTTTTTCCATTAATCTTAATCTCAAGACATTAGAATGGATGGGATAGTTTTTGGGGAATAACAAGAATCAAATAACCAACTAGAGAGAGAGAAAAATAACTGGTTTTTGGAAAACACTTGGTGGAAGTAGGAGAGGAGACAGAGAAGCGCACTCACCGATCTTTGAAAAATAACTTTGCTAAAGGTAATATAAGAGGCAAATCTCTAGCCTTTGAGTATATCTAAAACTTTAATTCTTGCAAAAATTTGTTTTGCAATTTCCTTGTACTAGCTTCTTCTGTTCTTGCTTTCCTCCTTTGTATATTTTTTGTGAATGTTGCTTTCTTTTTTTTCTTGTGTTAATAATGTTTTTTTGGTACCATTATGTGTGATTTTGTGTTTTATGCATGAATTTACTATTTTCCTGCAATTTAAGTTGAGTTTTATACATTTTGGTAGTGTTTTGTCTCTCTAAAAGTATATTTCTCTCTCTAGATAATTTAGTGCAAATTGTGTTATTTTATGTTTTTAGACCTTATTTTGAGTTTGTATGTTCATCTTAGGAAGTTTGGGAGTATGTTTCTTTGTGTGTTTGAAGCCTTAACATAGGTTTAGGAGTTTTAAGTTCCAGGCATGGCATCGTTCTAGTAGCTACTGGACAGTCCTAAAGTGACTTATGGCCTTGAGTTGTAAGGGAGTCATGGATTTGGTCCATGACTCGCTCTTGGCTGGGTTGTGATTCATTTTTGGCTGGACAATGATTCACTTAAGGGTACATGACTCATTCCACTTAAGGCCGTGACTCGCCTGAATGACATCCGTGACTCACTCACATTCTCTCTTTTTTTTGCAATTTTTTCTTTAATTTACCTTATTTTATCTTATATTAATCATTTGTGTATTTGAATGTGTTTTTTTATGCATTAAGCTTATCAATATTTAATATGTAATATATTAATCATAGTTAATTAATCCATTATTTCATTGTATTTTTTATATGTATAAATATCCAGAATTTATTTGGAGGATCCGAAAGAAATAAGGGAGCTTAGTCAACCCCGAAGCAATTAATTAGCTTATTGATTTCTTTATATTATTTGTATTTTTGGCCTTTTATTATATTATAGGTTGTAATAATTAGTAAAAAAGGGGTATTTTTGGCATGAAAACCAATGAGACTCACACCAAATATTTTTACTTATTTAATTAAGTTTGTTAATTAAATAGGATTAATGTCTTATTTTATTCCCAAAATTCACTTAGGGGTTTTTATAAATATGCATGAGGGAACCAATGATCCTAAATTTAATGAATATCCCAATTTATGCATATTTTTTTTAATAATGTTTATTCCATTCTTCAATGTATTAAAAATGTTTTTACCTAAACGACGATAAAAAAAAATCGATTAAACAGTTTGTTTATTCATTTATATACATCAGGACTAATATCCTCAAACTTTCACAATTTATGTATGATTTTATTACATTTAATATGCTTTTGTGTATTTATTTCATTTTACACTCTGTAATGTAAGAGAGTATCCCAAGATGTTGTCTCATACCTTTTGGAGACTCGACGCATCATGTATTGGGTTGAATCCTTACTCATTGCAAAGTGATTGATTTTCACAAGTTAAATGAATCTTAATAATATCTCGAGTCCTAAAAGCAGGCTTTCGAAAGCAATCAGATGCCTACAAGGTTCGACATGCATCACAATTATATATGTTTAAGCTTTATTTTTATTCTGTTATTCTGAATTTTAATGAGTTTTTAGAATATTTAATACATGTTTTAGGGTTAAAACCTTAGTTTGGCATGCTTTAAGCTTTTATAATTAAGTATTTAGGGCCATTTTGTAATTTTGTATATTTTTAGGTTTTTTTTGTATTTTGTTATATTTTGTAAGTGATTGATAGAAAAAGCTCCCATAAATGCCTGTCTATCAATGTGATATATGGGATATCATGAGAATTCCATCTTGTCCCATCCCTCTTTTCGGTGCGGTCATTTGTCATCCTTCCATTGGCATCTGTGGCTCATTTTTGGGTCTTTATTTGAGTATTTTATATATTTTATCATTATTTACATTGCATCTTTAATCCCTAAAATATTTATTTTTGAATTTGTATACATTTTTATTCTGTACACATGGTTAAATGGGTAATTCTCCTTTTTATATTTTATTATTTATTTGTGTTTGCCTAGCGATGCTAATTTATTGATATTTTTTTTGTGGTTTATGTGAGTATGTGACTTTACTCGTCTTGGAAGACTTTGTGAGGTATTTTGCATTGGGGTCATGCCCCAGTTAGCTGACGACCACAATCTGCCTTTCGATTAATTCCTTCATTTAATTCATTTAATTTATTACTTAGTTCATCATTTTTTATTATTTATTATTTTGGTATTCTTTGGATGTATCCAATTTTTCAACAAAAAAAATCATGTGAAAATGGAGTTTTGAAGGAATATGGATAAGTCACACCACTTACTTGGCCATGAACTACCTAGTATCTGATCTATTCATTCTTGCATGTCCCATGCATTCCACGTGCATAAATTTTTCATGCATTTATTTTGCCCTTGTAACCTTGTTGCAAAGGAAAAAAACATATCAAAATAAGAAATATTCAAGAAAAATGGTAAGCTAATATGTCACGTGCTTTGAATGCATGAATTTTCAGCACAAATATTTCATGCGTATAACTTTTTATTGGAAAAAGATACAAATAAATTGACATTAGGGTTGCATGCTCAAGAAAAAAATTTCATAGAGTATAAATTTAATTTTAATTAAAAAATTGTAAAAAAAGTAATTTTACATGGGTGACCATTGAAATACCTGCAAAATGGGTTGAAAAAACTCGTTTCTATATATTTCAAATAGAGCATAGGATAGACTCACCCGAGTCTTGGACATTATTTAATCCTTTTGCCTAATAAATGCTTTTCTTCTTTTTCTTTTGCATTTTCTTCTTTCTCCTGCGTGTCCACATTTTTTTCTCCAAGCTCACACCACCACTCGATTCTCTTGCCATTTCTCCCTCTTTTCTTCACTCTTTTGAAATTTTAATCCTATAGAATTATGTCCTATCGTCCTAGGGTTTAATAGATATAAAATTTTGGAATTTTCTCCAAGTATTTTATAATTTATTGCATCTTTGTCCAAGGTACATTTTCTTGAATTTTCTCACTTATTTTTGCACTAAATGGATTGTGAATGGTAATTAAAATGTAGTAAATGATGTTATAATGTGATATATCATGTTTTTTCTATATTTTTATGACTTTTTCGATGTAGTTTATATGCCAATAACGACTATATTGATTATTTTTATGTGTAAAATTGATATAATATTTTTCTCATGCACTTTATGCCTTAAAAATCATGTATATAATTTTATTTTATGAATAAGTATTTATTTTGAAAATAAACTATAGTTCATATACATAGAGAGTAGTGCAAATAAAAATAATATTGGTATGTATATGTAGAATAAATGATAATAGTAAATGATGAAAATGTTAGGTTAATGATTCTAGGATATTAATGCTAAGTTCATAGTATATTAAATAATGGCTATGATATTTAGTTAGTTATTGTGTTATATTGATAATAAATGCTGAAGTTAATAATGCAATAATATATTATGGTGGAAAATGTTAAGTAAAGTTAATATATATTAAGGTAATAAGATGTTTAATTTGATATTAATGCTTAAAAGTTATATAATAAAAAGATTAATGACTTTCTATTACTTATGCATGTTTGTTAGACACCCGATGGTGGGTTAGGTCGATATAAGCATTATTTGGGATGTTATTGTTGTCCATGAATTTTGTGTAAGTTTTGGTTTGAACATTTTTAAACTAAAATGATGCCAAATTTACATGCAATTTTTTAATACTAAAGTGAATTGTTAAAATAAAATATAAATTAATTGTTGTTTTTACCTTATTACAAGTTTTATGCCGCCACGATGCGATACTTCCTCTCTACCCAATTACCAATAGGGGGAACCTACTTGGATAACCCCACAGTAGGAAAACATGTAATAGAGGTTGCAGTTATTTCTCATACTACCTAGCAGATTCATGTTCTATTTAGTTGTAGAGCATGTTGGCCCATGAGATGAGGCATAACACTATTTGCTTGCATCGACTGGATAAACTTTTACGATGTAGCCTATATGACATACCCAAATGTAGTGCAACAGTTCCTAGCCATTTTGGTATATCAAGGCTATCAGCAGCCAGAGGATAAGACAGAGGTTATCACTTTTTCTATGTTGGGATAACAACTCAGCATAAGTAAATGCATTTTTAAAAGATTTTTGAGTCTAGCTTGACAAATTACACCAAAAAAATGGTGTTTAGGTGTCATATGGGAGGTGATTGCCAGGCTAAAATTTGGGCAAACGAGCAAGCCAGGGTCTCTCAATGTTGCAGATATTTAATGCTTATGGTTGATAATGTTAAGAAAACATAGAGACATCACCCAATAGATCTTAATCAATTTACTTTGGGTATATGAGGGCACTATATCAAATATTTAAGTGGGTTGAGTTATCTCCAGGCTTTTACATGCTGTTGGCTTACTTGAGAGTGTATTAGGGGAGTCTTTTGAGGGTAGTATTTATATTGACCCCGAGACAGCTATATATTTGCACCTTATCATTTGAGACTCATATAACCCTTTTAGGTACCTATAGACATTGTGTTCTAAAAGGGATTTTATCAAGGTTACCTAATGAGGAAGTTTGCTTTTTAAAAGTTGACGAATCGAGGATTCTTGGGTATTTTTTCATTTGCAAAGCATTCTTAAAATGTTTTTATAGTGTTTTGTACTTATTTTAGGTTTTTATGGAAATCAAAAGAGTTAAATAATGAAGAATATTCCCAAGTGTGCACTTAAATGTCATTTTCATGAATTTTTTCACTGCAGACCCACGCAAAAGCTTTACACTCCTTAGTAAAGCATTACACACTTATGCAAAAGCCCTGCACTACCTTGCGAAGCATTAAACACCCATGCAAATAGAGAATCTCTACATTATTCGGCCCATTTGCCAACTTGACTACTAGTTTTGTTGCAGCAGTGTAAACACCCTTGCATGGTCTTGCAAGTCATAAAATCTACCTTTTCTAGATCAAATTGGTGACTTGATTGAAACACTTGATTTGCACCCCTTGTCTCACCCTATTAACGTCTTCTATCCAAAAGCATCTATGATGCCTTCAACAACCATAATTTACACAAATCATTCAACATGCTTAGTCATCATGTATATATATATGGTGCATGCATATCCCATAATTAACCTGGAATGTCATGCAAAATAGTCATAATATGGTAATTTAAGTAAATTTTACAGTCCTCCATATTACATTTCCTAAATTAAATCCTGGCAAAATATAAGGCTAGACAAAAATGAACTATCCACAAAATATCCTACATCTAAAATTCTGGACCGACTCTTGTTGGCCAACCAATGCAGAAATAAGTCCATGAGTGACCTTTAGTCAAATCGAAGGTAAACATCTTTACACAAACCTTTCAATAAGAACATCAACATACTTATATCATGAATTCATTTCAAACTGACAATATAGACATATAAAAATGGAGATAAAACATGGTAATAAATCATTCAACATGCTTACAATAGATGAATGAAGTAATTCATACATGTATTTCTTATTTTTAACAATTCTCTTAAACTTAATAGCCTACCTAAGTGCTTGTTCAAAGGGTGAATCATGGGAGCAATGGATACCCGAAGGTATTAAATAATCGATATCCAAAGATATCAAACAATGGACCCAAAGGGTCGAACTATGGTTCCATCAAAGGAATAAACAATGGACCCAAACGGGGTCAACTGTGGCAGTTGTAACTATATCCCTTTAGGCATGCCTATCTAATCCACAACTAAGCTAGGACTCGTAGGCTTAACCACTTAATCAAAAAGAATATTTTATTCATCAAGTTCATTCTCAAACATTACAATATTTGCTCAAGCCACAGTTCATATACGAATTCATGTTTCATACACATATGATGACATCAATATTTGTTACCTCGACTCCTAACTCATATACCACATATTCAAACTCGTTTAAGGATAATTGTCATCATACTTTGCATAAACTTACATATATTCATAGCAATTTAATGCAATCATGACATTACTATCATTACGGTTATATATCCAAGTAAGTTGTAATTAACACTACTTGATAAACTTACAATGACCACTTTACCTTGAACGTTATGGCTTGGCAATAAAAGCATAGCATAACACACTCACATATTACCTTTAGCAAAATGGTCATTAAGTATGCCAATTAGGTCGCATTAGAGGGTTTATTATCTTTATAAAGAGTGTTGGCTTAATCAATATTAATGTGGAAGTATTTTGTTAGATGATTCAAATAAATGTGCAAAATAGGGAAGTGAAGAGCAGTGAAATACTACTTGGCCGTCATCATACACAGGGAGAGCTTGAGTGGCCATGCATCTCAAGGCTTTATGCCTTGAGTGGCCATGCATCTCAAGGATTTATACCTTGAGTGGACATGCATCTCAAGGCTTTATGCCTTAAGTGGCCGTGCATCTCAAGGCTTTATGCTTGAGTGGTCGTGCATTTCAAGGAAATAGATCCGATCTCAGTTTAAAGTAAATAGAAATGATACCATAAGCTAAACCATCTTTCAAAACTCATCTTAAAGAAAACCATCTTTCATTACTCATCTTAAAACTCTCGATTAAAGAATCCATATAACATAACCCTAATTTATATATATCCATCTATAGATAACAAAACAAACAGTACTCCCGTACCTGAACACCATGACTTCTTTATTCCTTCAAGATCCCTTTGCCCTTATCCTTGCTTGTCTCTACTATAACAAACTACATAAAAAATACTAAATTCTCTTTCTTACTTTCATAAAATCTTTCATTAATAAAAGAGATAAAAAAGATAATTCCTCTTACCAAAACCTAGTTTCAGACTCAGAGAGAGGAAGAGAGAGAAAGAGAGAAAAAGAGAGTGATGGTCTTCCCTTGAATAGACAGTGATATTTATCACTAGAGTCAAGTGAGACGACCACCAATTACCCTTTTAACCACATTCTCAATTATTTTTCAAAAATAACCCCTCTAAATTTTAATTTATGATTTGACCCTAAGTAAATCTTAAATTCTAAATCTTACCCCAACATGACCTTTATCATCCAATTAACCCTTTTATTCAAAAGTTTAACTGAAATTACCATATTGCCTTTCAAAAAGCTTTATTCCAATGTGGCCTTCACACTTAGTATCAAATAATTAAACATATTCCTTACTAGGGTCAAGATTAGGCCCTTACACCCCTATGAAAGCAAAAAGTACTGACTTTACAAGATCAAATTGCCAATTTACCTTACCTACTTGATTTGCACATCTATTTATAGTGGTTTGCAAGCCCATGCAATACTCCAATAAATAGTGTTGGATAGGGAAAATTTTAAGGAGTTTGGTTAATTAGTCTGAAAAGTTGATATTTGGAAGTTCCTAAAGGTTTTCTTTGGGATTCTTCTTTTAAAATCTCATTTTCAAATGTTTTGAGGCATAAAAAACCAAAATATAGCATTCAATAGTTTATTTAAGTAAGTACACTAAAGGTAATTTATAGTGTCATCTTTTGTTTTAGTTTTTGATGATATAAAATTTATACATTTATATTTAAATGCTATAAGTTTTATTATCAATTTATTTATAGCATTTTCTTTTTTTTATTTTTTTTATATTTAGGTTTGAAACCCTTTTTAAGGGCATTTTCCCATGTGGTATAAAATAAAGGGTTAATTACAAATTAAGGCATAGTATATATGGTTTTTTTTAATGTCACAACTAACGTTTGAAACCTTAAAAATGTTAGTCCTTAACTTCAACTCCCTTTTCAGTTGAGAAACTCCATTAAAATAGAGATAAAATAGTGATGGAATAGCGATGAGGTCCCTCAATTGAAAGGGGAGTCAAAAGTTGGGGATTGATATTGTGAGGTTTCAAACATTAGTTCCTATATTGAGAAACACCCTATAGTCTAGGCCTTAATATGTAATTAACCCTAAAATATTGCATTATTGTCTTTTTTTTATTTTGATTTTATCTCTTTTGAAAAGTTATTTAACATAATTTCAAAGCATTTTTCAGGCTCTATTTTTATCCTTTTTGAACCCATTTATCAATAAAAACATTATTTAAAAGGGAAGAAAAGTTACTCATTTGATAGTGAGTGCAACCTTGCATCGCATGATGTACTCCCATGCATCACTTGATCTATGGTTAAAAATGTGACTTTCTTTTCTTTTAAAATAATTGAGTCAACCATATATCACTAAATGCACACCCGTGTATTCATTAACATATGCTCAAAATTTAATTTATTTTTTTCCTTTTCCAATATTTATTTATTTTACTTTATTATTCTTTATTATTATTATTATTATTCATTTTTTTTTGTCATGGGTAACCCTTTGTGAGTGTAGCAGGGTAAGCGCCAGAGATAAGTCCACATCTCCTTCATTTATGATAAAAAGGGTTGTTTTTGTTTGATGAAGGAAAATCTCATAAAAATATTTATATTAAGTAATTTGGATTTTTGTAAATAAAATTGGACCAATGTCCTATTTCTCTCCCTAAAATCTACATATAAATAATTGGCTTTTAAAAATGTAAAAGATCTTGTATATAATTAACTAACATGAGACATTTCATAATAGAACTTGGACTGGTAAGTCCTCAAAAGCTAATAATGAAGTGCCTCTTTATAAATTGACATACGAGGATCAATGTCCTCACCAAAAAGGACCATAATAAATTGCCAATTTATGAATGCCTATTGAATGTCTTCAGGATGTTTATATTTAAGCTATGATCTACCACTTTTATATATGCTTGGATGTGCCTTTATTTATTATTCTATGACCTTGCATGCAAAAAAAGAGATAATATGATTAATTTGGAAACCATTATATCAGATTCATCAAAGGTATAGATAAGTGTGAAGTTTCAAACTCTCTCTAGCTTTTGACCTCATAAGGTTGGAACATTATTTCCCAAGGTTTTATTTGACGGTAACTCCTCATATTAACCTTGTGTGCCTAAAAAGGTGACTCCTAATGATTGATTGCCAATGATGGGATAGGGATACCTAGAGATGTTATCACATACTTTTTTTGAGGCTTAAGACTTAATTGATCGGATTGAATTCATTATCCATTGTGAAGTGACTAGTTGGCTTGAGTATGGAAACCTTAACTTATCCAAGCCCAAACAAAGTTTTTATGGTGAAGTTAAGGCAATTTGTGACCTAGAGATTACATACAAAAACAAACATAAGTCTCAAATTTAATGCTTGATGAATAAAAGGCAAAAGGTTTCCACTTGATTCCTGAGGATTCCTTTAGGACCCTTTCGGAGAAAGACAGCCTGCATCATAGTGGCAACTCCATTAGGGATAGATTTGAGACTTCGCTCTAAAGGTATTTTTGATTTATATGACATAAGTAGGCTTTTGGTCAAAAAAATTTATCTTTTTTTTTTAAATTTGCAACAGAATCATCCTAAAGCCTTAGAATAAGTAATGCATCCTAGTTTTTTGACCCTGGTGCATTTCAATTGAGGGTAGTGTTAGGGATAATCACCAACATGAGTCCAGTACCTTATAGTATCAAATGGTGGCCCAATTAGTCTTTATGCTCATGATATGCCATTTGTATTACTTTTTCATAATGTAATGGCATAAATATTTCCACTAGGATTTCCATAATAATTTTGCATTACTTGTGATGTTATTCTTTGTGTATTAATTATACCTAAACAAGCCTAAATGTTTCCTTATCAAAGGATATTGTGCCCTTGTAAACATTAGGTCTTGAGGCAACATCTAATTAGGGTAACCAAATGAAGATTATGAAGATTATGTTCTTCAGGTTTTGTGTTTTTAAAAGGAAATTTGATTTCAAAAAAAATTTTTTTTACTGCTCTCTCTCGAAATTTTTAATGCTTTAAAAATGGTCTTTTTTTAGGCTTCAATTTTTAAAATTAAAAAAAATGTGTTAAATAAAAATTGCAATTATTAAATAAAAGAAGAATAAGAAGAATTAAAATAAAAAAAGAAGAAAAAGAAAGAAAAAAGGAGAAAGAAAAGAAAAAAAGAAGAAAAGTTAACTAATAAAAATAAATGTAAAGTAATAAAATATTAGGATAATAAAAATAAATAAATAAATAGACAAGAGGATATTTACAAAAGATAAATTAAAAAAAAAAGATAATATGGTAGAAAATCAAGAAAAAAATAAAAAGAGGGAAACCGAATTTTAGAAGATATAAAGAGAAAAATACTAAGGGCTAAAGGGAGGATTGGATCTTGGGAAAAAAGGGTGGTATAAAATTAAAAAAAGGGGGAAGCACGAAGAGAGAGCTAGATAGGAGAAGAGTGTAAAAAAAAAACACACACACACACACACACAACAAATGAATCAATTCCCCTATTTTCTTAGCAAAAACTAAAAGGGAGCAATGAGAAAAAGAGCAGCTTCAAGTTTGGGTTCTCTTGATTTTGGGGTAACAAATCCAATGGTAATGTTCTTATGGCCCAAAGAGAGATTTGTCTACTATTAATTCTAATTTTATAGCTTATTGTTTGATTTGTTTGATTATGTCGATTTTGTTTCTTGTTATTTTGTTCTTTGTTTGTTATATGGGTTTTAGTGTCATTTTGACCTAATTAATGTATAAAAAATTGCAAGAACTCATAAGAATCAAATCGATCGAGCATAGAGGAAAGGTACAATTCATCATTTCCTACCTTCTGCCACTATGATTTTTAGCTTTTTTTGTTTTTTATTTGTTGTTGTTTCTTCACCTTGAAATCTTTATATTTGGTTCTTAAGTGACTATGGTTAGTTCTAGAGTAGTTATGAGTCAGTTGCTACATGGTTTCTGGATTTATTCGCTGATTGAGGATATAAATCTCTTTTTTTTTCTCATTGTTGTAAATGAATTTGCATCTTGCCATTACCGATGAGAAGAATAACCGGTGATGCTTGTCGCTCTGCCCATTTATCGCTCTTGTAGCCACTCGTTAATCATTTCTTCCCTATTGGCATATTTTCTTTTTCTCTTCATTTCAATTCTTTTATACTGCATGTTGTTATTTTAATTTCTCAACTTCCCAAACATGGTTCACTGTAGCATGACCCACCTATGTATGGTTTTTTAATTTTATCTCATGCATTATTTTATCTTCTTTTCTTGGTCCACCTTTGCATGTTTGTTGCATCCCCCTCAACTTATTTCTTCCATATTTATTTATTTCTTTTACATGCATGCATTAGTACATCCTCTTGCATACTCGTTCATTAATTTAATATTTTGATTTTGTTATTCCTTCATCACTTTTTTTTTTGTCATTAGTATTATTTGTTACATATTTGCATAATAAGCCTTACATTTAAATTTGTTCATATTATTATATTTTGTTAATACTGTTTTAGCTAATATTTAATTACATGTGTTTAATTATTACAATTTCATTTATCATTATTGTTATTGTGTGATTGGTTTTAATATTATTTGTTGTTAATATCATTTACTTTGAATTTATTTATTTATGCATTTTAAATTGATATTTAGCTATTTTTTGTATTTCTCATTCTAACCTTTATTAAACCATTGTTAATTATATAATTTTTAATCTTAATATTATTTTTATATGGATTACATGCTTTCTACATATATCATTTTATTTTTATTGTTGTTGTTGTTGTTGTTGCTCTTGTTATTGTGGTCATCGTCATCTTCATCGTTGTTGTTTTTGTTGTTGTTATTTTTGTTGTTATTATTGTTCTTGTTGTTGTTGTTTTTGTTGTTGTTGTTATTATTATTATTATTATTGTTATTATTATTGCATGCCTTTTTTTTCCTTTTTATTCTTTTTCTTTCTCCAATTGCATGGTTTGTAAGGCCCCTACTTATAACCTAGGATATTTGCTAAATATGAGTCTAATTGATGATATGATTTACTTGTGTGTTGTGTAGTTGTTGTTATTGTAAGTGGGGCTCTGAGGAGATTGTTTGCTAAGAAAAGTGCAAAATAGTCATTTTACATTGAGTCACATAGGTGCATAATTGAGAGAGAATATAAATTGGGGGCACAATTTAATTGAGAAAGTGTAAGTTTTTTGGTAAAATCAAGAAATTGAATAAGACTAGGAGGCTAAGTGCAATTATCTAAAGCCAACAAAGTCAATCAATAAGATGTTGGCACTTAGTTTCTCAAGATTTTTCATAAAATTGGAAGAAAAAATAAGGCATTTAAGAGGAGAGTTGGCTAGTCACTTAAGGTTGTAATTTCATCCACTTGAACCCCTAAATAACCCCTAATAAACATATAAGAAATCTCTCAAAATTTTAGCCTAATATTAGAGAGGAGAAAGAATTTAGTCGTTAAATGCTTAAGGTATTAATTCTCCTCCTTTTCTCTTCTTTATAATTATGATGAGAATTCAATTTAAGGAAGATGTATATTTTTATATTTGTATTCTTTTCTATGCAAAAGGAGGCACAAGCAATGGAAAGGGGAAAGAAATCCAAAAACATTGAAGAGAGTGTTTGGCTTATTTATGGTATGGGAACTCCTTATGACTTTGATAGTGTATGTTTATGTTTGTAATGTGATGAATGAAATATTAGAGGCTAATATGAATTTTTATTTTTGAAATCAACCTTAGAGTTACATGAGAATTGAACCAACAAAGTAATTCTTGAAATATTTGAAATCTATCCTAGGTTTCAATTGACCTATCAAAATTTTGTTAGATATAATTCAAGCTAGAGGAACTCTAATTGAGTAATTCTAGTTGGAAAATAAACTAGACTTATACCTTTTGATTTAATATGAAGAAGTCAAAGTCTAAATCCTTTTGTACAATTATGAAAATTTAGCTTAAATTCTAATTATGCCTGCTGCCTTATCATTGGGAGAAGTCTGTATTGTTTGTTAAATATCTAGAGTTTTAAAAGTCTGATTGGATTAATTTTTAAATTTTTAGAAAAAAAAAGATAGAGGAATAACTTTGTAGAAGATACTATTGCCTAAAAATGACGTTTACTTGGTCTAAAATGATATACAAGTTGAACTTGATAATCTATCTTCAGTATTTTTAGGACATAATGGATTTTACGGTCAGAACCATTTTGGTAATGACCATGAGGTAGTCCAGAATCAATATAAAATTGAATTAACATCTATCTCACGGTCAACATCTATTAAGTGATAACCATGACCCTCCCTTATTTCTCCCTAAACTTAATTTTTGGTCCTAAATTGATACTAAAATATACTTAGACCTCTTTAAGTATTTTTAGAACATTTTAAACCTAAAATTAAAGGTGCTTTGTGACATTAAACATGTGAAAAGGATAATGAAATACAAGAATAACGTTATAACAAAACACATATGTGTATGTTTACATAGATGAAATTATACTATAATTGTTAGATAATTGTAAATGTGGTTATGCAATGATAGTTTGTAAATGTGGTTATACAATGATAGTTAGAAGAAAAATATTGTGATTATTTTGAATAATTGCATTTATAATTATGCAATACGATGAGTTATGTATAATGGAAGAAGTGATATGTGAAATGAATAATGCCTGCACATAGAATTTGGTGACGGATAGATAGGCATGCCTATTGGGTTATAGTTACAACTGCCACAGTTTGGATCCCATTTTGGTCCACAATATATCCCCATTTGGGACCACAGTCTTGACCCCATTTGGTTCCATAGGTTTAATACCTTTAGGTATTCATATATTTGATACCCATTGTCATCTACATCACCCATTATTCACACCATAGAACTTAGGCAGACATTCATAGGATATGATAAATGGTAAATGCATGATGATAAAGATTAATGCGATAGTTGTGACTAACTAATTATGATATATTATTCAATGGAATAAATGTATCTTATTATTAATACTTATTATGTGTGCTTGGAAATGATCATTATGGTGGTCATTCACATACTTACTGTTCCCCACTAAGCTATATAGCTTAACAAGTGTTTAAACATGTAAGTACACTAGATAGGCCTTTTCAGTAGGGACAAAGCCAAAAACAGTGAAACCAATACCTGTTTAGGAAAAGTACAGGCATAAAGATGTTGTTGTCCTTTAGCTATGTTCTATAATAGTAAATTGTATACTTTGCTAAGACGGTGTAATGTAAAGGTACAATGTGAAGAATAACATAATTATAATTACGATGTACTAAGAACTTTTACTCGTATAACCTATTCCTATGCATGGATAGAATTATGAATTATATATAAAGAATTACATGAAATGTGAACCATTGAGATATAGTATGCATTGTTGAATAAAAAATAACATGCTGAGCAACATGAACCAGAACATGCTAGATTAGTCCTTACATGGTTTAAGTGGTTCTAGCCAAATGGAGTTTAATGATATGCATGTATAAAATTTTATTGGCGTTGGCTTAATGTTGATGTCCTTTTATTTCTTTAGATAGTAGCTTATGGAGGGAAGTTGAGAAGGGATAGAGGGGACTACGAAAAGTAATTTGCCTATGGGATCAAATCACTCTAATCTTGATTCTTTAGTATCTACCTAGGGGGATGCACATATTGCTACACCTGGAGAAGTATTGTTGAAGATATCATAAGACATGGCCCAAATTTTTCAAAGAATGATAGCACCAAAAGCACCTATTGTAGAAATTAGAAAGCATGGTGCAAAAGAAATTTTGTGCATGACATTGGAGGAATTAAAAAGTAGAACTTTGGTTGGAAAAGATAGAATGAGTCTTTATAGAGATCTAGTGCCAAGCTAACCAAAAAATAACTTGTGCTATGTCCTTGCTTCAAGGAGCGGCATATGATTGGTGGAAATTAGTTGCCTGATTCCCTTATTTGGGAGTTCTTTGAAGTAAAATTTAAGAAGAGATATGTAACCAAAGATTACAATTAGGAAAAATTGAAACAATTCTTAAACTTAAAGTAGAAAGATATAGCAGTGGCTGAGTATAGGGCGGAGTTTAGCTGCCTAAGCAAATATGTACCAAAATCCTAAATATCAATAAGTGATTGATAACTCCATTTTACATAACATTTCCAAAAAGTTCTGCGAACATTTCTACTTGTGCATAATTAATTATTCTTTTATATATATTTCTTTTCTCTCATAATATCAAATATTATTATCCTTGTCATTTTACCATTTTATCCTTTACTCTATATGTGTGTGACCTATTGGGTTCCTATTGATATTAGCAGTATAATATGTAATTATGAGTTATATTCAAAACTCATATGATTTAAACTTCTTTAAATCATTTTATCAATCACTTATTGATATTTAGGATAAACTATTATACAAGTTATGAGCAGCCTCTAGCTAAGTATTATGACTACCCAAATATCAGGAAAGTCAAGTGGTTCTGACTATACCCTTCCATAAAAACAGTTACCATGCAATTAATCCTTTCACCACTCTTATCTCAATTAGATTCTGAGTATGGATTTATGTCAACTCATATAAATCTAATTATGTAAGTTATATTAATTTAACCATTGTTCCTAAAATACCCTTTATGGATCCCTATTCATCTTGGCTTATTACTATGGCTAGAGATTCTCTGAACAAGGCAATTATAGAATCACGCGAGATAACTTTCCTTAATAAATCTGGGATGGTGAATCCTTTATCTATTACTCAAATATCTTCAAGTAGGTCATGATAAACTCAATCTCCTAACTATTTTCACCCCTAATTATAAGTAATCAGTTATGGAGTCAAAGTACATCATTTACTACTTAAGATAACCTTGGTGATCTCAAGTCTAATGATACTTGCACAACCACTATGAAGAGATTCCTCACTGACATAGATTTAATATCCATATGAGGATTCTCTTTGCAGGTCTCCAATTAACTTATTCTTCTAATAAGCATCCACATGTTAGCTTTGATCATCTCCTATAATCACAGTTATGAGAACTAATGCTTGAACTATTAAAGAAGCATAAAATGTGCTAGTGTGTCCAGATTAACAATGTCCTATCTTGTTAATTCTATGACTAGGGATATTTACATATTATCACATTTACATGCAATAGACATGTCATATCATGAACACTTTCATGATTGCCTTTGCATTGTGTTTATAATATCTAGGACTTCATTTATTAATTTAAGATATACAAACACACTTATTTAAACATAGCATTAATAAATGAATGATTCTTTTCATTAATAATATGAATTTATATATATATGAAATACATCCCTTTTTACGTGGGCTTTAGGGCATACTCTCTAACAATCTCCCACTAACGCTAGAGGCAATCACTCATATGTCTTAAATCCATATTATTTATAATGTGATCATGCTTAATCTAGAAAAGTGCTTTAGTGAGGGGATCCACCACATTATCATATGTGAGGACCTTTTCTATCTTCACATTTTTTCTAGCTATTATTTCCCTTATGAGATGGTAGCATCTGAGGATATGTTTAGATCGCTGATGAGACAGTGGTTCCTTTGCTTGTGTAATGGCTCCATTATTGTCACAATATAAAGGAATTGGATCAACAATACTAGGCACCACTCCTAGCTCAGATATGAAATTTTTGATCCATACTACTTCTTTGGCTACCTCTGAAGCAACAATGTACTTAGATTATGTCATGGAATCAGTGGTTGTTTCCTATTTTGAACTATTCTAACTAACTGCTCCTCCTCCCATTATGAACACAAAACCAGACTGTGATTTATAGCCATCTTTGTCAGATTAAAAGCTAGCATCAGTATATCCATTTACTTCCAAACTGCCCTCTCTATATACCAAGAATATATCCTTAATCCTTTTCAAGTACCTAAGGATATTCTTGATAGCTGCCTAATATTCTTCTCCAAAATTTGATTGGAATTTGCTTGTGACACTCAAAGAAAATGCTACATCTGGATGTGTACATAACATAGCATACATGATAGAACTAATTATAGATGCATATGGTGTTCTATTCATGCTCTCTCTATCCTCTAGTGTCTGTGAATACGTAGACTTAGAAAAGTGTTTCCCATGCACCATGGGTATAAACCCTTTCTTAGAAAGATCCTTATTGAACCTATTCAATACTTTATCTATACATATACTTTGAGAAAGACCTAGCAACCTATTGGATCTATCTCTATCGATCCTTATTGCTAGAATATAGGATGCTTCTCCAAGGTTTTTTTATGGAGAATTGCTTATATAACAATATTTTAACTAACTGGAGAAGAGCAATATCATTTCCCATGATCAATATGTCATCCACATATAGACAATTGCACTTCCACTGACCCTTTTATACCCACAAGGTTCATCTTCATTCTGCGAGAAACCAAACTCTTTGATTATCTCATTGAATCGTATATAAATACCTTTAAAGCTTGCTTTAATCCATAAATGGATCTTTAAAGCTTGCATACCTTTTCGCCATTTCCTGATGTGAACCTTTTTGGTTGTGTCATATACACATCCTCAAAAAAATTTCGATTTAAAAAAGTTATCTTCACATCCTTTTGCCAAGTCTAATAATCATAATGAGCTGCAATGGCTAAAAGTATTCTTATAGGTTTATGCATCACTACAGGAAAAAAGGGTTCATCATAGTTAATTCCTTCTCTTTGATGATAGCCTTTTACTACAAAGCAAGCTTTATAGGTAACTATATTACCTTGCATGTCAGTCTTCTTTTTGAAGATCCATTTGCACCTAATGGGTTTTATCCCTTCAGGTGGGTGAGCTAAAGTCCATACTTTTTTCTCATACATGGAGTCCATTTTCAGACTGTATAGCCTTAAGCTATAAATCATGTTCTGAACTATTCAAAACTTTTTGATAGCTTGTAGGCTCATTGTTCTCTACTACAGTTATGTTTCTATTTGAATCAATGTGAAATCTGTATGTCACAGGGATAGAATGTATCCTAGTAGATCTTCTAGGATTTTGTGTATAATTAGGTTTAACTATAATCTCATCATTATGAGATTTAGTCTAGGGTTTAATCGGCTAATCTACTTCAATTTGTGGGTCTTAAACTTCACCAAGTTCAGTTTTACTCCCACTGTCCTCTCATGGGAGAAACTCTCATTCTAAAAAGACAGCATGCTTTGAAACAAACATCTTTTGTTCTAAAGGATGGTAAAAATAATATCCAAATGTTTCTTTTGGATATCTCACAAATAAGCATTTGTCAAACTTAACATTTAGTTTGTCTGACATTGTCCTCTTTACATAAGCAGGACAACCCCATTCCTTCATATTAGAAAGTGTGGGTTTCTTGTTATTCCATATCTCATATGGAGTAACATCAACCGATTTACTAGAAACTCTGTTTGACACATAAACAGTAGTTTCTAAGGTATATCCCCAAAAGGACTTAGTCAAATCTGCTTGGCTCATCATGGATCGAACCATATCTAATAGTATTTGATTTCTCCTCCCAGATACACCATTGTGTTGTGGTGTATATGGTGGAGTCCATTGAAAGAAAATCCCACTACATCTAAGATAATCTTAAAATTATTAGCTTAAGTATTCTCCACCTCGATCTAATCTAAGTGTCTTAATACTCTTGCCAAGTTTCGTCTCTACTTCATTTTTGAATTCTTTGAACTTTTTAAATGATTCTAATTTATATTTCATTAGATAGATATATCCAAACATGGAGTAATCATCTATGAAAGTAATGAAGTAGGAGTAACCTCCTCTGGTATGTGTAGTCATTGGACCACATACATCTTAATGTATTAAGTCCAAAATAATTTTAGCTCATTCTCCTTTACTAAAAAAGGGAGCTTTTGCCATCTTTCCTAATAAAAAAGATTCACATGTATCAAATGATTCCAAATCATCTAACTTGTGTAATTTGGTCATGCGTTTCTCATTTATATGGCCTAAATGACAATTGCATAAATATGAGGTGTTTAGATTATCTTGTTTTATTCTCTTGGTATCAATATTATGCACTTCTTTAATTAAATCAAGAACAAATATACCATTCTCAATTATAGCTTTAGCATAAAATATATTGTTTTTAAAGATGTAACAACACTTATCCTTCAAAGAAATTTCATAATAGTTTAATAAATAACTGAAAGAAATAATACTTTTAGATAATGCTGGAACATAATAACAATTACTTAACTCCAGTATTAATGCACTTGGAAGAGGCAAATGATAACTCCCCACAACTGTTGTAGAGATGTCTTGTCCAGTTGCTCACTGTAGACATATTTCTGCCTTTCCAACTATTCAACTACTTTTAAGCCCCTGTAGATCATTACACAAATGAGATCCACATAAAATATTAAATACCCAAGAATGTTTTAAAGCAATAGAATTTGTATTTATTTCAATCATATGAATACATCAAGTAGAAGCATCATCTTGCTTCTTCTCCTTGAGAGAATCTAGATAGGCCTTGCAATTACACTTCCAATGACAATCTTTCCCATAATGGAAGCAAGTTCTTTTGGGATTCTCCTTCTTGGCAACCTTCTTCTTGGAAATCCCACCATGCTTTAGCTATGCCTTATTCATCTTCATCTTCTTCTGCTACTTCTTGCCTTTAGAAGAAGTGACAACCATGACACTTTTTAAATCCTTCTTGAAGGATTCATCAGCTGTTTTGAGCATATTGATTAACTCAGGAATAGTTTCCACTACAAGAAAAATCTAGTTTCCCGATGGAAATTCCCGATAGAAATGACTAAATTTTCGTAGGGAAATAAAAATGCCGATGAAATTTATCGGCGAAAACTGGCATTAGAGAATTGGTTGTTGGCACTTTTGCCGACAAAAAATATTTTTGTAGCTAAATTTACCGATGGAAAAATCATCTATTATTAATTTTGTTGGAAAGTTCAAACCAAAAAATTGTCCTAATTTGCCATATTTACCGACGGATTTGAAAATTCCATAGGTAAATTTGTCGACAAAAAATAGTATTCCGTAGGTAAATTTACCGATGGATAAAAATATTTTGTAGGTAAATTTAACGATGGTATGTTATATGTCATAGGCAAATTAGCGACAAAATTTTTTCCGTCGATAATTTTAGTCTATTTTTTACCTTAAATTTGATAATTTCGTAGGCAAATTAGCGACAGAAAATTTTTGTCGGTAATTTTTGTTTATATTTTTAGCAACAATTTAATGTATTTCTATCAAGAAATCTTAATTACAAAATTTTAATTATTTTTTTCTATATATTGGAATTCTAAAAAAATTGATAATTTACAGTAATAAATTAATAGATACCTAATTCATAATATAATATAAAATTTATAATATTCAACATATGAAATCATTTTCTTACAAGTCCTAAAAGCATAAATATTATCCCTAACATTATAGGTTGGCTATTACAAGTCCCAAAAAGTCATAAAATTTAAAGCCTTATGTTGTCGGTGCAGGTGGATCATTTGGATGCTGCGATGTGTTGCCTTCCCCTCTCACTTCTTTCATTTGAATATGAAGCTCAGCTATAGACTCCATAGTTTTGTGCAATTGTCTTGCCAACTGACTAACTGTATTCTGAAGTGCAACTACTTGCTTATTGGATTTGGCTCGTTTACTGGAGGCAGCTATATTGGATGTGGAGGTATGCATATATTATGTATTTGTAAAAGATCCAAGGCCAAAAATCCTACCTTGTCAGTCCCTACCACCGACTACCTATAGATATGTCTGATTTGCATCCAAATCTAGGCTATCCTACAAATGTCGTTGTAGCTCCTCCAGTATTTGATCCTATCATTATAATTATTTATACTAGTTAGTGATAATTTTAAACTAATATTATGTATAAAATCAATATTGAAATATATACTTTACATAAATTTATTGCCTGCATCGTTCATTGATGAATATTACACCATCATACTTTTTGGTGTGAGTATACACAAAAACCTATCGTGATATAGGCTTTTGGTCAGTCGACTTTTCCTGCATAGAAAAGAGGTAAATTATCTATGATTTGTAAAAAATTTAGCAGAATTTCTTCTATTTTTTTATATTTACCCCTATTAAAAATATAAATCTCAATAAGGCAGCCATTAATATGGCACCAAAAATCTCATTTCTAAATAAATAGAAAAAATAACGCTAGACATTTATTCAATAGCATTAACCAGCCATCCAAGCAGAAAATCCTTTCATCTATCAACTTTTACATTCATAAAGCTCAAATAGCAAAGAAATTAACAATATATGACATCTAAAATGAGCCAATCAACTTACTCTATGTTAATTTCAACCATTCCTATGGAATAAACTAGCTAAAAGACATCTAAAAATAATTAGACAATAATCAAACTTTAATAGATCCCAAGGAGCAAGAAGGGATTTTACATGGTAAAAACATAAATACATCAAATTAAAGATGAAATTGATGAAAAATACTATCCAGGGTAGAAATATAGATAGAAACAAGTTAAATAATCAACAAATCCACTAAGTTCCAAATGCTTCTAAAAGAATGGCAGGTTCATCAAAAGTACATAATTCAAAATATACATGTCAAGTTTTAATACTTACAATTTTATCTGCATACTCCTGGTGGGTCATAGACCCACCAGTGTTCATAGGTAGACTGTCTCCCTCCGATCCTCCCCTTCTGTTACTCGAATTTCGATCAAAAATAACTTTTACGTCGGCCATTGTCCAGTAATTCTGCCAATTGTTCAATATTTCTTCAGATATAAAAGGAGGTCATATACCACTAAGTTTATGGGAACCAATAAAATCTCTGTAACATGCACAAGCTCGACTCTCCCATACAGTATAAATGACAACAACAAATTTTAAATCCTAAAAAAAACAATTTCTGAAAAAATAAAAAACAAAGTTTGTAAGTGTTTATAAAGAACAATACTAATCTAATTAAAGTCTAAAATTAGATAAATAATAAAGTAAACTAATATTATTGAAATGTGCCTCAAACTCCTGATAATAGAGATCTTTTATTTCTTGTGAGAGATTTTTCCATGTATAACCGTCAAATTCTATTTTCTCCTTGAATTTGAAGGAGATCCTGCGAGAGCACGATCCAGAAAGAACCAACATATAATAGATATCCAATTTAAGACAAATTTCAAATTAAATACCATAACAATAGTATAAACTATTAGTTTAATGCATGTACAACATAATTTTGTGTTTTTTCACTTACATATTAGTAACAATGGTAATGTATGTTTGTCCATCAACTCTTTTTGCTGAGGGTTGCATGCTTCCACCTCAATCTATAACGGGTGATCCACTTTCCTCAATTGGTACAAATTCATTATTAGGTGTGGGAGTAGACGTTTCACCTATAGATGTGGATGGTGTATATGTTATAAGGATTCTAGTTGGTGCAATACTATGTAGGGTAGGTGAATTTATTGGAATTATTGGTGGGGAAGTGATGCATTATATGATTGTGCACCGATTCTCCCTTTAATGGAAACCTGAGCCTTGGTGGCAACATTCCCTTCTTTCTCTTCTGTGGCATATCTTTGAACATGAAATATATGAATTTGATTATTCCACATTAGAACATCATTAATTAAATATATGTAACAATATATTGTTGATATAATAAAAAAATATAATCATATAATATTAAATTACTTACACCAATTATTTTAAAAAAATTGATAAATAATAAATAAAATTTCAAAAATATTAACTGGTGTAGTTAATTGCCATTATGAAAGCATGCATACAAAATGATTGAAAGTTGATTACGAGCAAAATAATAATAATAATAATAATAATAATAATAATAATAATAATAATAATAATAATAATAATAATAATAATAATAATAATAATAATAATAATAGTAATAATAAAATAGAGAGGACAAGCAATTCATGAAAATCATTAGTGGCCCAATGTGTCATTTTCTTCGTTGATCCACATGGCCCATTGAGTCAATATATATATATATATATATATATATACTTAAGGACATACAATTGTTTAATTTCTATTTCTAATTTTGATTTTCATATCAATTAATAATAGAAAGATTCAAGTGAAATTTATCTTTATTGTCAGATAATCTAAAAATAAACATACAATAAAAAGTATATTTATTTTGCAAATATCACAAAACATACAATAAAAAAGAACATGCAAGAAAACATCAACATATCAATTAAAGTCTAACATCTTATTAGTAGTCAGCAAACCAATAAATAATATATAATTAAGTAATTACAAAAAACAAAAAAAAGAAAAGTAGAAGTCTATAATCTCCAAGTCTTAAATTAACATATATAATGTCAACCACACCATTCCAAAAACTGGATCACTTTATGCAGTGAAATCTTCAATAAGAGTACATCAATTTAAACAAAAATAGAACACAACAAAATTGAAAATATAACTCAAGCAACCTAAAAAAAATAACAACCTATGGTTCCATATGAAAACTGATTAAAGAACTAAGTTACAGCAACCAAAAAAGAAAAATAAATGAAATAAATCTACTTAGCAAAAAGGCCTTTTAATCAGAAATCAAAAGAAGAAGGAAGAGCCTTACCTGGTGCCATATGAAGATAGAGAATATAGGCAGATGATAAGTTTGATAAATCACGTGCAGTACACAATTTGTTTGCCAGTGCACAATTAATTTACCAATTAAGGCGGAGTGAAACATTTCCATCATGAAAAATAAAACAACCAAATGAAAAAAAAAAGAAAAGAAGAAAAAAGTTTGTGTCATATATAAGACAATTTTAGTAAAGCAAATGAGGACATGTTGCATGATAGAGAACTCTAGGAATAAAAGCTGCACCACATGAAGAAGTAATGACCACTAAAAATTTGTAACACCCTTACTAAATAGTCTAACTGAAACAAGTGATAAGACGGAATTTTTTTTTCTTGCAATCTTAACTAACCCAACGACTCCTAGCTTGTCCAAAAAGAAATACTTATAACTTAAGTAAGCCGATAAACTATAATTGTCCAAGTGACTAATTACCAAATAAAAATCCGGCAATATAACGTCTAAAAACTTATCTATTTCACCTGAAAATCAGATAATTCCCTCAGCCCATCAGGGGCACAAAAGTACAAAAATAATTTCATCGTGTATCTCATACATCTATTCTCATTATTAATCACATTTCCTAAGATAAGTCAATATTACAAATTACACTCTTAAGTCACTATAATACTCCAAAATAGAAACAATTTACATTCAAAATTGCCTCGCTACATCTGTGAACCTCAAAAGATGAATTGCTCGAAACTAGATCCCTTCTTCTGATGGTTGAGCCGAAGTAGCTATCTACCCAAAAACAAGTCTATCCTGCTACCTACACTAATAATAAAACCCGTGCTAAGCTATAAAGCTTAGTGGGGAACAGAGTAATCTAAAGATAATCTTTTAAACATGTAATATCAATTACCCAAGTACAAAGTTGATAACACTCTTAATAGATACCTTTAATTACCTTAGATCCCAGTTCTTACATTCAACAATAAATCACAAGCATAAGCAACAGAACATCTTACATACAAAGGCAATAAAACTTAATAAATCAGTAATCAATGCATCATTCATTGCTACCACAAAAGACATCCGGTATATTACTTTCATACATCTACATCATTTAAAACATAGTATGCATTCAAAATTCACTTTCATGTAATCATTAAATAATCTTAACAAGGTGAACAATATAATACTTAACACCATAGTGTGCCATATATTATATACTTGGTCGATAACAGAATGACGTACATACCTATACGTAGATATATAGATACATAATGCTTATAAAGAATTAGAGAATCACATGTTCATCAATATTATAACTTGCATTTTATTATCCATTTGATGTACTTATACAAGATGATAATTCTTATGCGCATTAGTTTTGAACTATAACATTTCTTATCTTTTATACTTTTAAACTTATTTTCATATTAATGCCTCTAGAACAGTGCCGACAAAAATACTCATACTGGATATACGAGATGTGGACTCCACAGGACCACAACAGACTGAGAAATGATCCCAAAGGATCATTTCTCCACAGAACAGATAACAAATACAGATAATTACTATGGAGATCAATGATCCTACAATAGTAAAGCAAGTCACCAAGACTTGCACCGCGGTACAGATATCCCTATTGCTAGCCAATTATATCCTGAGCTAGTTTTTACTGCCAGACTATTTTCTAAGGGCGCAAAAGATCACTTACTTTCGATACATTTATCAACTTTATCATCATTTCAATTCCTTTTCAATTTAGATAATATAGTTATTCAGAATATTCAATATTTTTGTACAGTTTGTGAACCATCATTCACTTATGTCATGAATTATTTCACAATAATTCAGCAATTTCTCTTTAAATTACTCTTCAGTCATCAAAGGAATTTACATAATATACATTCTTTCAAATTACTTTTAAACTTTCTAATAGCCATATATTAACAATACTTATAGTTATCATAATACTTTTTGTATTGCTAGACTGCTTTCGTGAAAATGAAATCATATATAATCACATCCACTATGAGTGTCTAAAACAGCACATAAACACATAGTAATTTCAGAAGGACGTACCTGCATGGTTCATTATAGCCATCTCACTTGCCCTATTGTACTCAATTTAATCATCACATATATACTCAACCAATATATCAAATACATATATTCAGTTACAAATCTGAGATCAATATCTACCTACACCATTTCATATTGTTTTAGCGCCTATAGATGCATATAAGTTCAATGTCATAATCACATATCTAAATACATAATCTTAAAACACCAATATATTAAAGCAAATACATGTAAGTGCATTGCATTTAATCGTCAATTTTCTAATGATACCATAAGAGTGTAAACATAAAACTATGTCTACTCCATTTATAATAATGATATTCATTTTTGTTATTCAAGTATCAAACAAAGATTCATAAAAAAAATGAGTATTTCCCAATATTTCTCAATTCATTATATTTTAAGGTATTTCCATTCTTTACATGTTTGTATCACATTTATACTAATAGCTTACTACTATACTAGTTACATTCTCACTTGTTTTGTATTATGACATTATAATTTTCAATTATCGTATAATAAATTCCAAATAATCATCTTTTTACTCTATCATGATCTCTTACGTATCAAATAACTTCTTTGTTTAATACCTTAGCAAAATACATCATGAAAGATAATAGCATATATGAAGTTAAAATACTTCATAACCCGATACTCGTACAAGTTTTATAGTAAGAAATGAGAATAAAACTTAAGTTAACTTTAACTATCTCCAAAGAGTTACCTCTTTTTCCTTTTTGACGTAATCAAATACTGTACATGTAACTAATTTATTAAGACTTTAACCCTCATTACCTAGTCACCTTTCTTTTATTAAATTAGAAGTTATGCAATGATAACAACTACAATTATTTGATATAAATTCTTATTATTATAATAGAGACATATTACTATATTATAATTTTATCAATCCATATAATCACCGCGTAACTCCATATATCATTATGTCATCATATGTCAAGTTGAACTTATTTAAGAACAATCTTAATAAAATTTATACTTTGGCTAAACTCTTTATTAAATTATTTTTAAAATAAAGGCAAAATCCGACAACAAACACCCGAGGACACTATACCTTTCAAACTTTCACTTTGTAATCTCCTTACTAACTAAACAATAGGCTTATAATCCCTAATATTTCCAATTATATCATATTGCTAGTATACTCAATAATTACATCGTTATAAGTTAAACAATTAGTTTTAAAACAAAAACGATTCCATTACCAACTAAGCTCTTTTTTTTTTTAAAACTAAAAGCTGTATTTAAACCATGATTAATAGTGTGAAAAAGTAACAGCTAAAAGACAAGACATCATTACTTTACTGTTAAACTAATTACATAGCCAAAAGAATAAGTCAAGTAATTTACTTTCACTATCTTCTTAAGAAAATTTGCCTATTCATATGTTTAACATGACATGAAATTCCAAATTAGACATAGATCTCACATTATATCATATAAGACAAGCTTTTAATGCCAAATATAATTAATTCCCTAAATCTATTATTTAATATAACTTTATTTCAAGGAATTCCTATAACAGGGCAACAAAACCCAGTCATATCCACTAAAAGATAAGGATCAAAAGTTTTGTCAGAGTTTCAATATACGCATTCAATTATTAAATTAAAACCCAAAAATAATACTAACTTATATTGGAATCTTCATAATTGATCCTTTAAAATTAGTACCAAAATGTATTATTTACCAACTAATAATAAATCCGAATTTTTGAGGCGTTACACAATTTTCACAAACAAAAATGCCAGCATGGTCAGAGATGCAGGCATTGCCATGTATAGATTGTAGCTTTAATTTTATTGGCACCGAGGTCAGCAAAATATAAGCCCATGCAGCATAAAGAACAAAAAGCTAGTAGATGACCAGTAAAAAATCTTATGAAAATTATGCAAGTGAAGACCAGCCGCTCCTAAATGTAAAGCCATCAAAATATAGAAACATTGAGGAGGGCAAAGGTCATTGCATATGAAGAGAAAAATAAAACATTTGCCATAAGGATGCAAATCCTATTAAGATATTAGTAATGATGCCTATAACCATCGTGATAAAATAATGAGCAGGAATTAATAAATCTGATTAAAGTTTCCTACCTTATGTGCAACAAACAACTTCTTTAAAGCTTAAAGCATACCACCACATGAGACAAGGGAAATCTACAGTAAAGATAAAGAAAATCTAAGCATTTTTCTTAATATATTAATTCAAATACAACATAATAATGATGATGATGATGATTAATAAATATGGTCATCAAACTCCAATTAATAGAAAAAGAGAGTTAAGTTAGCATTGAACCTATTTATGTTCGTGAGTAGAGAGCAACCTCATAATTTTCAAGAACAAATGCAGTCCAGCAAACACAAACACGTGTGTGTGCACATGTGCTCATAGTGGCATAATTAAACTGCCAATTTAAGGTACACAAATTTTTTTGAGGTTTAAGTAAGATTCTGATGGAAACTATAAATAATAGGGTAATTACTCTAGGATTTCAGCCTTCTCTAGTAAAAGAACTTCTTATGCATCAATTAAGATTATGACTTGTAGAGAGTGCTTTAGTTAGTGATTAAGAAACTAGAAATTGATGAGTTTGTTACTACAATAAGAATAGTAAATAAATTACCAATTTAACATCCCACATGTAGATACTACTCACAGACTTCCTTTCCCATCAGTTGATACTCAGCTTCCCTCAAAGCCAAGTCCGTCTCTTTCTTTTAACCATTTAAATTTATTTCCAGTTCCCTTTCATTTCCTTTTTCCACACCTACAACATATTTTAATAATATTATTCTTATATCTTTTCCATCTTCAACAAAAAGGATCCACAATCACAAGTAATATAGACATAAGATAGCAATAATTAAGCATATGTTAGTTTTTTCCCCGTTTGGGTCAACATGTTTAATACCTTCGGTTATTTATATGTTTGATACCTACTGGTATCCACAACACCTATTATCCACACCCACATAACTTAGTTAGGCATTCATAGGACATGATAAACGAAAAATGCATAATGATAAAGATTAATGTGATAGTTGTGACTAATCAAATATACAGTAATATACATAACTAATTGTGATATACTGTTCAATGGCATAAATGTATCTTATTATTATTACATATTATGTGTACTTGAAAATGAGCACTATGGGTGGTCATTCACATATTTACTATTTCCCACTAAGTTGTATAGCTTAGAACGAGTGTTTATCCTTGTAGGTATACCAGATAGGCCTTTTCAGTAGGGATAAAGCCAATAACAGTGAAGCCAACACTAGCTTAGGAAAAGTGCAAGTATGAAGATGTTGGTGTCCTTTAGATATGTTCTATTATTGTAAATTGTATATTTTGCTAAGACAATGTAATGTAATGGTATAATGTGAAGAAAAACATAATTATAATTTTGGTGTACTAAGAACTTTAACTCATATAGCCTATTCCTATGGGTGGATAAAATTATAAATTACAAAGAATTACATGAAATGTGAACCATTGAGATATAATATGCATTGTTGAATGAAAAATAACATACTAAGAACTAGAAACCAGAACATGCTAGATTTGTCCTTACATGGTTTGCATTGTTTAAGTTTGTTATGTCCCACTTTTGCATGTCTTCTCATTCCTTTGGCCATTAATGATTTTTACTCATTTTTATTTATTTATTTCTTCATATATTTTCTTTTATTACGTTATTTTAATTTACTATAATCTTTATATACATAAAATTTCTTTTCACTATTGTCATATTTTTTATTATCATTTGTATTGATAATGTTATTATCTTTATTTCCATATATATATTTTTAGTATGTAATATTTATTTTGTTAAAATTTTTATTTTTATTGCATTCTAAATTATTTGTTTCCTTTTGTTTTTGTTGATTTAATGAACCCATATGCATACGTGCATCTCTCGATGAATGAAGGCTTGGAGGCTAAGATGTATATGTCATGGTAATTTTTTCTGTACTTCATTAATTTTCAGGTTTTTGTTTCATTTTAATTTCTTTTGGTTTTTTTATTTGTAATAATAAAATAATTTTTTATTCGCTAAAGTAAAAATTCTCTTAATGATTTTTACAAATAAAAATCAGTTTTTCTAAATAAATGGACCAATGTTTGGTTTTCTTCCCAAAATGACATGTAAAAAGAAAAGTTTTGTTACCAAAATGGGATCACTTATCTCCTTATTTTCTAAAATTTTCCTAAGGACTCTACATTTTCTTTGTAAATATACATGTACGATCCAATGGTCCTATCTAAATGAATGTCTCATTTTATATATGTGTGTCTCTTTATTTTTAAAAATTTTATTTATGTATTTTATAGATTTCCTATGTGCTTGCTATACACATTTTATTTATTTATTTGTAAATTGTTTGAGAAAGGAGATAGAAAATTAATTGTAACAACACTTTTTATAAATATTAACCAAGTTATAAGTAAGAGTGAAGTTTTGAACCACCTCTAGTTTAGGCATCATAAGGTTAGACTCAATTTCCCAACATACTATTAAGTGGTAACTCCATAATATGTACCTCGTGTGCCCACATAGATGCCTTGATCGGATGATCATCAATAATAGAATAGGGGTGCCTTGAGTTGCTGTCTTATGCCTTTTTGAGGCCTAAAACTTAGTGAATTAGGTTGAATCCCTATCTATTATGAAGTGATAAACCTTCACAAGTTTTATAAGCCTTCATCCGGTTTAAAACCTAAAAGATGGACTTTAAGAACCGGCCAGATGTTGCTGTAAAGCAAAAGGGTTCGATGCGTGTCACTTTGGTAAGCCCATTCTGATTTGCTTGGGTCACCTAAATATGTATTAACTAAAACCTTTTTTTGTATACTTTTGTTGAGAGGCATTAAAATGATGAATTTTTTTCCATACATCATATTGTTTATTAAGTCCCTTGTTGACCTATGGATTAAGCCCACCTAGAAAAGAGACCATTTGCCGTATTTATAGGAGAAATAAGGTGAGGGCTCTTACATGTGGTTGTCAATGTTGCATCTCACAATCATACATCATGCTGACAACCTTATTTTGGTAGCCATAACAGGTCCATCATCGGTTAGGCGGTTTTAAGGTCCAGATGGTCGTTTTGTTTAGAGGTTATTTTTGAAATAGATAGAAAAAGTGGTATCAAGTTTGGGTTCAAAGCAAGGGTTTGAGTTTGGTATCAAGGATATGTCAAAAAATTCTCAAAAGGGTTGTCAATTTATCCAAAAAGGGAGATAATATCTGATCCTACTCCACTTGTTGTTACTTCTGGTTCTTAAGATTTAGATAAAGGAATGGATATCTTTGAGAGGAAGATGATGTCAATACTTTCCAGCCTTACACCAACTTGACTATTGCTTCTAATACTTAGCCTATTACACCCGTTGTTGCTTGAATTAAACTATGGTTAGAGGGATTTTAGCTGTGGTTATCATAACACCTCCTTTAGCAACAAATCTTAGGAATACAACTACTATAACACCTCTTTTAGTAACAAATGTTAAGAATGGAACATCAAGAGCCCCATTTGGGAAGAATGTGATAAACAAAGGTCTTATCCCAAGTGGATTAGAATGTGATTTCATTGTTTATGATAAAAATAAGCCATAGGTCACTCAGGTTGTTAAGAATGAAGCCTCTAAGATGGAGGAGAAATTACAGGCTCTAACTAGGGAGATTCAGATAAAAAGATCATCTTCACAAATGTGGACTTAACCACATAAAGGGGAAGGTATAATCGACCTTTTTACATCAAAGCTAAAGTAAATGGAAACGATACTACTTATATAATGGTGGATGATGGCTCCTTCATCAATGCATGCACTTTTAAGGGATCTATAAGTATATTGCACCTATTAGACAAAAAAAAGGAAAGGGTTAGGCTATTGTACAAGTTATAATGAGAAGAAGGTTAGTCCAAAAACTAAAGGTGTTCCCTATATTCTAGACAGTTCATGCTAGCATCCAAGAAATATGAGTACTATAGGGAAGTTGAGCCTATGATGGGGGGGTGAAAGAATTATTCTGGGTTTTGAGATCTTTAAAGATATTTTTGACTATCCAACTGGAATTGCCAAGCCTGTAAAGGGATTTTAGGATGAAGAGATCATGGTTAAGCTTGCTGATTTGGATTTAGACCATCCAAAAAGGGTGCTAATGCTTGAGTTTCTAGTTATTAAGGTTGAAAAGAAAGAAAATGATGAGGCTAAGGAGACAACTACTGAAGACAAATCCATGTAATTGGTGGCAATAGTAAAAGAAGGCAAACCATCCACCACTACATCATATAGCCCTGCTGTAGATGATGAACCTTTTACCAATGTAATTTATATTCTTGAGTTGTTTTGTAATGATGTACCCTTTTATGTTCAAGTTAATAAGATGAATGACATTGCTTTTCTATACGATGTCTCATCCGATTACATAATGCATAATTATAACCATAACTAATTCATATTTGACATTAATTTAACAAACACTACTCTATTTAATCTTAGAATCAAGAAAACCCTAAATAAATCATGATTACATCCAATGTAACTCTTGAGTACAACATTAAATTTGAGAGAATATTAAGAAAATATGAAAAATTCTTTACTTGGACTTATAAAGACATGCTGAAAATCAATAAAAAGGTTCCAAAACATGCCATCCTAACATACCCAGAAAGTAAGCCAATTAAGTAAAATTTTTGAAGACTCAGACTAGAGTGGGCAAAAAAAGTAAAAGAGAAGTGAAAAAGTAGATCACAACCAAGTTCCTGGTTGATGTTTAGTAACCTACTTGGTTAGTTAACGTTGTCCCTATTACCAAGAAAGTTGGGAAGGTATGAATGTCTGTAGATTACTGAGACTGGAATAAGGCATTCCTAAAAGACGATTTCCCTTTGCAACACATTAACTTGCTAGTTAATAATGCATCGATATGTATGATGTTTAGTTTTATGGATTGATATGCAGGATACATTCAAATTCTGAACAAGATATTCTATTGAGTAAAGACAAACTTCGTTAGTGTATCATGAATTTATGCATACAAAGTCATGCTATTTGGTCTGAAGAATGGCTACCAAAATCCTTAGTGACTTGATTTATAAAAAAGTTGAGGTATATCTAGATGACATGATGATCAAGTTGGATATCAGATAAGGGTATTGTGAGTAATTGGAAAAATTTTTTCCAATGGATTGTTAGGTATAACTTTTTCCTCAACCTAAAGAAATATGTGTTTAAGGTCATGTCAGGCAAGTTATTAGGGCATATAGTCAGTTTGTAACACCCTTACCCTGCACTTAGCTATAACACTGTGATTAATATTAATCAAACATGCTTATCAACATTTCATCTGATAATCCACTAAACAGATATCCAAAAGTTAACTATTAGAAGCTTCACTTACAGGTGCAACTTACTAACATCAAATATTACATATACAAAGCATCTGTAGTAATTACAAAATTTGCAGAATTTAAAGTTTCCACAACTACAAATCATAAGGACAAAAAGAAGACTCTAATATCAATCTTCTAAGACTTGTGTTGGCCAACCTGCTGCAGAAAACAGACCTGGAAGAAAGTCCTGCTCTCCCAACCTACACGGATAAACAAAAATCCGTGCTAAGCTATAAAGCTTAGTGGGGAATACTATAAATGATAACGACTACTCACAGTGGTCGTCAACAAGCATACATTATAAACTATAAAGTATAACTTATACTCAACAATTAACCATATAAGCATAATTGTCCTTTAATCTTGCGATTCATTCATTGATTATTTTACCACTGTTTATACTTAGTCATTCCTTCCACTTTTTCATATAAGATAGGAATATAAGCATATACATATTCACATATGAGCTATGATCAACATTCACATATAAGCTATGATCAACATTCACATATAAGCTATGATCAACATTCACATATAAATATTCGCAAGTAAAACAAGGCATTAGTACTATGAAAGTTCATCATTTATCAATCAAGAAATATATTCGAATTACTTATTGTACCAATGCATACATAGAATTTCTAGCTTGCTTTTATATCCAATACCATTTTCATGCGAACTTTATCTCTTGTAAATCTATAAATGCTTTATGTGTATGCACAAGACAATATACATCATTTCTTAATCAAGAGCAAGAACGAGTAAATATAGGGGAAACATATAACTCAACTGTATTAATTTGAAAAGCAATCACCAACATGAATACCCATTCATAAACTCTTATATTCATTTGCTTTAGAGAACATACTATCACTAATATAGTTCATAATTATATATTAGTGATGCACTAGTTCATTTATATAACTCTGTACGTACTGTTTCTATAGGCGATAATCATGCATAAGTATATATTGTAACATCTTTTAATACCATAATTTCCATTTGTGTTGTAAAGGAATTTCACATATAAATTAGATTCTGAAATCAATTTATGAATTGTTATGCTTTATAAAGCTTTAAATTAACATCAAACTATTCTTAACTTTGGTATAAGGCCCGCACTATTCTAAAGAGGTGGATAACGGGTTAAACGATGGTACCCGAAGGCACAAGCTGTTTAGTCACCCAAACGGGGCTGACTACAACCCAAACGGGGTTGAACGATGGTACCCGAAGGCACAAATTGTTTAGTAACCCAAACGGGGCTGACAACAACCCAAACGGGGTTGAACGATGGTACCCGAAGGCACAAGTTTTTCTGCAGCTGCATGGTACCCTTATAGGCATGCCTATCTATCCACTTCCTAGACTCAACGCAGGCAATAAGATCTATTTACTTTATCTTTCATTTATTCATTCATATTGTTATATGCACATGTATACTCTTGTATAACTATGAACAATGTACTCATACTCATGTTCATATATAACTTTCTGTAAACCGGTGAACATTTCACTGTTGGGTAATACTATTCTGTTCTTGTAATCATATTCACTTATGTGGCTAGTTCGTATGTCAAGATTATACTTATATAATGCCATTTGTACCCATACATGATCATGTAAAATATATATATATACATCTTCTTTAGTACATATACATATATGCACTAATCATAAACAATTATACACTTTTCTCATATAATAATCACATGACAAGATACTCCTTCTGTGATGCATACACTTGTATACATAGTCTTGTATGACATTACCATTATATACTTTAATAAAATTTCTATAATGGTGTCTATAGCACTGTAGATCTGTATTTTAGCATGCTATCATGTGGCCACACATATGCTTAATCATATCATTTCAATTAAGTAAAGACGTATTCATACGTTTCACTTTACTCATTTTCTTTGAATCATTACTCTCAAACTTCTTTCAACAGTCAAACCCAATCATGTAAGATCATATTATATTTATAGATATATGTTTATATGTTCACATAATCTACAAATCACATTAAGCATCTCACATGTTCACAGTCATGCTAAGACATTTTCTATCTCATAGTACAAATTCATGCTCATACACTCATGTACATAATCATAGATGTACGTACCTGTGGGTACACTCGCATATAGTAGACTTACTCATATGAGCATATTTACCAAATATATATATATGTATATATATATATCTTTATCATCATTAAAATCATGTGCTATACAGAATGTCAACATGTTTCCATATGGGCATATACACATGCCAAGGTCATACTATTGCAGTCCTTATTTCATAGCATAAATACATGTCAAAATGTGCACTTTCATGTCATAAGGTTACATGTGTATAATATATATATCAATTTGGCATGTGACAATCATGTACAAAACTATTTACATGTATAAGTTAGATATTTCATCATTAGTCTTTATTGATATACACAATTGAATGCATATGTATTCATATAAATCCTTCATGGATAGCCATATTACATGCTTTAACCAATTAACTTTACTGTCACATAAACAAATATCTCTCTCAATTTATTAAAGAAATCATATTATCAAGTGTAGCAACAATATGCACATAATAGTAAATTCTGTTTCTGTGAGCAGTTTAGGAAACTAGTCCGAATTCAACCCTAAATTCCATATACTTAGAGACCGATTTAAGTTTAGATTTCTTCATATGAAATATAGGTATGTAAGTCTAGTTTCCAACGCAAAAAGAATCACTCAATTTGCTGTTCTGTAGCTCAACTTATGAGTAAAACAATCCAGATAGGTCAATCAGTCGTGAAGAAACGTTCTACTCGTGAAGAGGCTCACGAGTGAAGTAAAAGGGCAACATTTCACGACTCGTGAAGGGGCTCACGAGTAGAGAAAAAAAGCAGCATTTCACTACTCGTGAAGGGGCTCACGAGTGGTGAAAAAGGGCAGAATTTCACGACACGTGAAGAGCTTCACGAGTCGGACAAAAGTTCACGACTCGTGAAGTGCTTCACGACTCGGCACTGACTCTCACAACTGATGAAATCCGTTCTTCCAAAATCAACCCGAAAACCCAGCAAAAACCAGAAAAAAACGTAACTTCAATTTCTGTAAATTACATCCAAATTCAGCAACCAATTCCACATGCAATATGAACAACCTACATTCCCATACCTTAGCTGAAAATTCCTTTGTCTTAAACCCATTGCAAGCCCTTTTCCTTGCTTCTTCCACCTTCTCTCTCTCCTTTACATCATTTCATACATACAACAACAATCATCCATCATCAATCAAATTAAGAAAGAGATGAAGATGAAGAGATGAACTAACAAGTTAGGATATTACCTTATAGTTATACTAATGATCTAGATTGAACAACATGCAACAATTCCTCTTCAACAAGACCTTGAGAATTCATCTATGGCTTTAAGAAATATGAAGAAGAAAATGAAGTTACTGTAACTCTCACTAAGATTTCGTTCACCACCATTTCAAAGAGTTTTTTTTTTTCCTTTCATTCCACTAGCAAAAGACTTTATATAATAGTTAGGAAAATTCCCTCTTTGATCCTTCAACAAAATGCATGTCCTTTAATCAACCCACATCTTTTTGCATGTTATAAATCAACCTAATCACTTATTCTTTCTCTTAAATTAACCTCTCAAATATTCATTTATTCACCTTTGACCTTTAAGATGCTGAATTTACAAATTAACCCTTAAACTAATATTTTGAACTTCAATTACACCCTTGAATGTTATTAAACCAACAATAATAATTTAATTATGACCTTATAAAATTCATACCATATATCTTACACATTTATCACAATTATCGAACTTAATAACACTTATATCCCAATTGATCCTTGAAATAAAATATTATTTCAATTACACACATAAATAAACAACTAGTTTATCCTTCAATATATAAGCTTATAATAATTCATCTAATTATGCTTGATTAAACATTAATAATTGGGATTATGTCCTTGAATTCTACTAAGGCCTAATTTGAGTCCTTACAAATCTCTCCCCCTTAAGAAATTTCGTCCTCGAAATTCATACTTGTATCTTTTGCTCATGTACAACACTATCATTGCTATACCTCTATGTCTATCACAACCATCTATGATCTAATACTTACTTTACCATCTTCTTTTCTCACTTTTCATTTGACCTTATCTCCAAATAAGGGCAACCGTATCATACTGTCATATCATTACTATGCTTAATGTATATCCTGTCAGCTTTCCTATTCAGTCGGGGCCTGTACATGTAGTTTGATGCTTGATGCTATGCTTATGCGTAAATGATGCTTTCATGTATGCAATAAGATGCAAATGCATTCTCTCGTGTGCTGTATATGTTTTTGCCCCATCCCATGTATAATGTTTTGTCAACTGCCCATGCCTGTTAAGGATTCACTGACGGGTATACTTAGCGTCGTAATTAACCAAATTTCTCACAACATCATCACATAAGAAAGATTTTATTCACAACTTATACTGTTTCTCTAAAACCATATTAGCACACTTATACTATATTCTATTAACACACTTGTACTATAAGCCAAACACTAATCATATCAGCATTTTTTTAGTTCCTCCAATAAAGAAACAGACATCTCAACATGAGCTACTTTCACAAGATCGGGGACAAATAAGTTCAATGCCCCAGAATTGCTAACTTTAATGATCTCTTTCCCAGTTTCTTTCAATTTATCCATCTTTAATCTATACAAAACAAAACCAAGATATCTGCATTAGGCCAACACACTAACACTTCCATATAACAATTACTCTAAACACTTATAGCCTAGGAACGGCTAAACCTTTGCTCTGATACCACTAATTGTAACACCCTTACCCTGCACTTAGCTATAACACTGTGATTAATATTAATCAAGCATGCTTATCAACATTTCATCTGATAATCCACTAAACAGATATCCAAAAGTTAACTATTAGAAGCTTCACTTACAGGTGCAACTTACTAACATCAAATATTACATATACAAAGCATCTGTAGTAATTACAAAATTTGCAGAATTTAAAGTTTCCACAACTACAAATCATAAGGACAAAAAGAAGACTCTAATATCAATCTTCTAAGACTTGTGTTGGCCAACCTGCTGCAGAAAACAGACCTGGAAGAAAGTCCTGCTCTCCCAACCTACACGGATAAACAAAAATCCGTGCTAAGCTATAAAGCTTAGTGGGGAATACTATAAATGATAACGACTACTCACAGTGGTCGTCAACAAGCATACATTATAAACTATAAAGTATAACTTATACTCAACAATTAACCATATAAGCATAATTGTCCTTTAATCTTGCGATTCATTCATTGATTATTTTACCACTGTTTATACTTAGTCATTCCTTCCACTTTTTCATATAAGATAGGAATATAAGCATATACATATTCACATATGAGCTATGATCAACATTCACATATAAGCTATGATCAACATTCACATATAAGCTATGATCAACATTCACATATAAATATTCGCAAGTAAAACAAGGCATTAGTACTATGAAAGTTCATCATTTATCAATCAAGAAATATATTCGAATTACTTATTGTACCAATGCATACATAGAATTTCTAGCTTGCTTTTATATCCAATACCATTTTCATGCGAACTTTATCTCTTGTAAATCTATAAATGCTTTATGTGTATGCACAAGACAATATACATCATTTCTTAATCAAGAGCAAGAACGAGTAAATATAGGGGAAACATATAACTCAACTGTATTAATTTGAAAAGCAATCACCAACATGAATACCCATTCATAAACTCTTATATTCATTTGCTTTAGAGAACATACTATCACTAATATAGTTCATAATTATATATTAGTGATGCACTAGTTCATTTATATAACTCTGTACGTACTGTTTCTATAGGCGATAATCATGCATAAGTATATATTGTAACATCTTTTAATACCATAATTTCCATTTGTGTTGTAAAGGAATTTCACATATAAATTAGATTCTGAAATCAATTTATGAATTGTTATGCTTTATAAAGCTTTAAATTAACATCAAACTATTCTTAACTTTGGTATAAGGCCCGCACTATTCTAAAGAGGTGGATAACGGGTTAAACGATGGTACCCGAAGGCACAAGCTGTTTAGTCACCCAAACGGGGCTGACTACAACCCAAACGGGGTTGAACGATGGTACCCGAAGGCACAAATTGTTTAGTAACCCAAACGGGGCTGACAACAACCCAAACGGGGTTGAACGATGGTACCCGAAGGCACAAGTTTTTCTGCAGCTGCATGGTACCCTTATAGGCATGCCTATCTATCCACTTCCTAGACTCAACGCAGGCAATAAGATCTATTTACTTTATCTTTCATTTATTCATTCATATTGTTATATGCACATGTATACTCTTGTATAACTATGAACAATGTACTCATACTCATGTTCATATATAACTTTCTGTAAACCGGTGAACATTTCACTGTTGGGTAATACTATTCTGTTCTTGTAATCATATTCACTTATGTGGCTAGTTCGTATGTCAAGATTATACTTATATAATGCCATTTGTACCCATACATGATCATGTAAAATATATATATATACATCTTCTTTAGTACATATACATATATGCACTAATCATAAACAATTATACACTTTTCTCATATAATAATCACATGACAAGATACTCCTTCTGTGATGCATACACTTGTATACATAGTCTTGTATGACATTACCATTATATACTTTAATAAAATTTCTATAATGGTGTCTATAGCACTGTAGATCTGTATTTTAGCATGCTATCATGTGGCCACACATATGCTTAATCATATCATTTCAATTAAGTAAAGACGTATTCATACGTTTCACTTTACTCATTTTCTTTGAATCATTACTCTCAAACTTCTTTCAACAGTCAAACCCAATCATGTAAGATCATATTATATTTATAGATATATGTTTATATGTTCACATAATCTACAAATCACATTAAGCATCTCACATGTTCACAGTCATGCTAAGACATTTTCTATCTCATAGTACAAATTCATGCTCATACACTCATGTACATAATCATAGATGTACGTACCTGTGGGTACACTCGCATATAGTAGACTTACTCATATGAGCATATTTACCAAATATATATATATGTATATATATATATCTTTATCATCATTAAAATCATGTGCTATACAGAATGTCAACATGTTTCCATATGGGCATATACACATGCCAAGGTCATACTATTGCAGTCCTTATTTCATAGCATAAATACATGTCAAAATGTGCACTTTCATGTCATAAGGTTACATGTGTATAATATATATATCAATTTGGCATGTGACAATCATGTACAAAACTATTTACATGTATAAGTTAGATATTTCATCATTAGTCTTTATTGATATACACAATTGAATGCATATGTATTCATATAAATCCTTCATGGATAGCCATATTACATGCTTTAACCAATTAACTTTACTGTCACATAAACAAATATCTCTCTCAATTTATTAAAGAAATCATATTATCAAGTGTAGCAACAATATGCACATAATAGTAAATTCTGTTTCTGTGAGCAGTTTAGGAAACTAGTCCGAATTCAACCCTAAATTCCATATACTTAGAGACCGATTTAAGTTTAGATTTCTTCATATGAAATATAGGTATGTAAGTCTAGTTTCCAACGCAAAAAGAATCACTCAATTTGCTGTTCTGTAGCTCAACTTATGAGTAAAACAATCCAGATAGGTCAATCAGTCGTGAAGAAACGTTCTACTCGTGAAGAGGCTCACGAGTGAAGTAAAAGGGCAACATTTCACGACTCGTGAAGGGGCTCACGAGTAGAGAAAAAAAGCAGCATTTCACTACTCGTGAAGGGGCTCACGAGTGGTGAAAAAGGGCAGAATTTCACGACACGTGAAGAGCTTCACGAGTCGGACAAAAGTTCACGACTCGTGAAGTGCTTCACGACTCGGCACTGACTCTCACAACTGATGAAATCCGTTCTTCCAAAATCAACCCGAAAACCCAGCAAAAACCAGAAAAAAACGTAACTTCAATTTCTGTAAATTACATCCAAATTCAGCAACCAATTCCACATGCAATATGAACAACCTACATTCCCATACCTTAGCTGAAAATTCCTTTGTCTTAAACCCATTGCAAGCCCTTTTCCTTGCTTCTTCCACCTTCTCTCTCTCCTTTACATCATTTCATACATACAACAACAATCATCCATCATCAATCAAATTAAGAAAGAGATGAAGATGAAGAGATGAACTAACAAGTTAGGATATTACCTTATAGTTATACTAATGATCTAGATTGAACAACATGCAACAATTCCTCTTCAACAAGACCTTGAGAATTCATCTATGGCTTTAAGAAATATGAAGAAGAAAATGAAGTTACTGTAACTCTCACTAAGATTTCGTTCACCACCATTTCAAAGAGTTTTTTTTTTTCCTTTCATTCCACTAGCAAAAGACTTTATATAATAGTTAGGAAAAATCCCTCTTTGATCCTTCAACAAAATGCATGTCCTTTAATCAACCCACATCTTTTTGCATGTTATAAATCAACCTAATCACTTATTCTTTCTCTTAAATTAACCTCTCAAATATTCATTTATTCACCTTTGACCTTTAAGATGCTGAATTTACAAATTAACCCTTAAACTAATATTTTGAACTTCAATTACACCCTTGAATGTTATTAAACCAACAATAATAATTTAATTATGACCTTATAAAATTCATACCATATATCTTACACATTTATCACAATTATCGAACTTAATAACACTTATATCCCAATTGATCCTTGAAATAAAATATTATTTCAATTACACACATAAATAAACAACTAGTTTATCCTTCAATATATAAGCTTATAATAATTCATCTAATTATGCTTGATTAAACATTAATAATTGGGATTATGTCCTTGAATTCTACTAAGGCCTAATTTGAGTCCTTACAAATCTCTCCCCCTTAAGAAATTTCGTCCTCGAAATTCATACTTGTATCTTTTGCTCATGTACAACACTATCATTGCTATACCTCTATGTCTATCACAACCATCTATGATCTAATACTTACTTTACCATCTTCTTTTCTCACTTTTCATTTGACCTTATCTCCAAATAAGGGCAACCGTATCATACTGTCATATCATTACTATGCTTAATGTATATCCTGTCAGCTTTCCTATTCAGTCGGGGCCTGTACATGTAGTTTGATGCTTGATGCTATGCTTATGCGTAAATGATGCTTTCATGTATGCAATAAGATGCAAATGCATTCTCTCGTGTGCTGTATATGTTTTTGCCCCATCCCATGTATAATGTTTTGTCAACTGCCCATGCCTGTTAAGGATTCACTGACGGGTATACTTAGCGTCGTAATTAACCAAATTTCTCACAACATCATCACATAAGAAAGATTTTATTCACAACTTATACTGTTTCTCTAAAACCATATTAGCACACTTATACTATATTCTATTAACACACTTGTACTATAAGCCAAACACTAATCATATCAGCATTTTTTTAGTTCCTCCAATAAAGAAACAGACATCTCAACATGAGCTACTTTCACAAGATCGGGGACAAATAAGTTCAATGCCCCAGAATTGCTAACTTTAATGATCTCTTTCCCAGTTTCTTTCAATTTATCCATCTTTAATCTATACAAAACAAAACCAAGATATCTGCATTAGGCCAACACACTAACACTTCCATATAACAATTACTCTAAACACTTATAGCCTAGGAACGGCTAAACCTTTGCTCTGATACCACTAATTGTAACACCCTTACCCTGCACTTAGCTATAACACTGTGATTAATATTAATCAAGCATGCTTATCAACATTTCATCTGATAATCCACTAAACAGATATCCAAAAGTTAACTATTAGAAGCTTCACTTACAGGTGCAACTTACTAACATCAAATATTACATATACAAAGCATCTGTAGTAATTACAAAATTTCCAGAATTTAAAGTTTCCACAACTACAAATCATAAGGACAAAAAGAAGACTCTAATATCAATCTTCTAAGACTTGTGTTGGCCAACCTGCTGCAGAAAACAAACCTGGAAGAAAGTCCTGTTCTCCCAACCTACACGGATAAACAAAAATCCGTGCTAAGCTATAAAGCTTAGTGGGGAATACTATAAATGATAACGACTACTCACAGTGGTCGTCAACAAGCATACATTATAAACTATAAAGTATAACTTATACTCAACAATTAACCATATAAGCATAATTGTCCTTTAATCTTGCGATTCATTCATTGATTATTTTACCACTGTTTATACTTAGTCATTCCTTCCACTTTTTCATATAAGATAGGAATATAAGCATATACATATTCACATATGAGCTATGATCAACATTCACATATAAGCTATGATCAACATTCACATATAAGCTATGATCAACATTCACATATTAAGTTAACATTAATTATGTGATGAATGTGTGAATTATATGTTATTAATTTTATAATGGTATAATTTAAAAGGGAAAAATAGTTTGAGGGCTTAATTAAAATAGGATATAAACTTAAAGGTTAATGTTAAAAATAATAAATGAGTGGGGTCAATTTTATAAGAAATAGCGTATGATGGGGTAAAATTGAAAGTAAAAAGATAATTAAGGGTCAAATGTGAATAAATAAATAATTGAGAGGTCAATTTATCAAAGGGATTAAATGGAGAGGTTGATTTAAAGGATAGATTAAAAGGAGGGGTCAAACTATAGCATGCAAAAAGGTGTGTGATAGTTGTGTGACATGCAAATTCTTAAAGGACCAAGAAATAAATTTACCTTGCCACTATATAAATACTATATTTCACATGAAAGAGAAGAGATGGGAGAGAGGGACGACATTTAGAGAGTGAGATTACAGAAATTCTTCTTTGCTCTCTCTCTCATGTATTCATGGTTAATCTCTCAGAAGCCAAATAATAAATTCTTGCATGTGATGATTAATCAAGAGAAATTATGCATCAAATTAAGGTAATAACTTCAATTGAATGACATCTTTTTCTTCTTCTCCTTCTTTTTTTCATTTTGATGAGGTAATGGTAGAGTAAGGTGCTGGAATTTTATTTGAATGATGATGATGTTTGTGAAGGAGAAAAGGAGGGTAGATAGAGTAAAGGAAAGGAAATTGCAAGGGGTTGAAGACAAGGGATTTTCAGCCAAGGTATGGGAACTTAGGGATGTTCATAATTGCATGTGAAATTTGCTGGAACATGTTATGGTTGACAAAAATTTAGGGTTGTGTTTTTCTGGGTTTTATCAAAATGTGGTTGAAGAAAAAAATGTATTATTGCCGAGTCGTGAATGACTTCATGAGTCATGAATTATTGTCCGACTCGTGAAGCTCTTCACGAGTCGTGCATATTTTTCCTCTAGGTCACTCGTGAATGTTGGTCTCACTCGTGAATACCTTCACGAGTCGTGAATTTTAGTCCAACTAGTGAGCCCCTTCACGAGTCGTGATATGTAGCCTTCTTCTCCTTCACTCGTGAGACCCTTCACGAGTCATGATATGTAACCTTCTTCTCCTTCACCCGTGAGCCCCTTCACGCGTCGTGATATTTAACCTTCTTCTTCTTCACTCGTGAGCCCCTTCATGAGTCATGGAATGTAACCTTCTTTTCCTTAAATCATGAACCCCTTCATGATTCGTGAAATGTAACCTTCTTCTCCACTTGTGAACCCCTTCTCAAGTCGTGAATTTTAGTCTTTTGCTTCACTCATGAGTCTCTTCACGAGTTGAACATTTCTTCATGGCTGATTGACCTATCTGGATTTTTTTGCTCAGAAGTTGAGCTATATAATAGAAAATTGAGTGATTATTTTTTCTTTGGAAACTATACTTCCATACCTATATTTCATATGAAGAAACCTAAACTTAAATCTATCTCTAAATACATGGAATTTAGGGTTGAATCCGGACTAGTCCCCTGGACTACTCATAGAAACAGAATTTACAATAATGGGCATAACATTTTTTAGAGATGTGGTACTACTACAAAATAAAATTATGGTAAAACTAGAGACATGAAAGTATAACTTTGATGAAGAAATGTTGACCTAAATCCCTCTCAATTTTATGTTATGAATTTTTCTAAGTGACAGCCAACCCCGTTTTGGTTCCATGAACAGCCTATAGTATTTTTCCAATAACTCGAGCTATAGGTCAGATATTAAGATGAATTTTAACGCTATGGAAACTATACACATAGGGGGATAAGATTGTAGAAGATCATTTTGCCTAAAAGTGACATATTCAATTTCAAATGTGGCTCACAATTCGAGTTTAGAATGCTGCCCTGTGCAGATTTTCTTTAACTTACTTAATTTTATGGTTTTCAATTAGTTATGCTAAATATGTATTTATGTGATTACAAAATGAATTGGATAGGGCATGTAATATGACTATTAAATACAAGATTATATGTATACATATACATTCATACGTGTGCATAGGTAACGACTAGTGATGAATATATCTAACATATATTTGTGATGAAATTTGGACATGATTGTTATATGCAAGGTTAATGTATGTATGTACTCTTATGGTGATATATGCTTAGTTATCATTAAGCAATGTCTAGCATAGAAATACATGTAACTAAGAATGTAAATCAAGCTATGATTACATATGTATAGCTTAACTACATGTTGTTATGACAAATTCATAGTTATATGGAAGCACATTGAATTAAGTATGGAATGTAATATGATTGTTGATAAAGGTTTACATATATTTATATTTATACCTAAGTAAGGATTGTTGGTAATGATATATAAATATTCATATGTGATCAAACTTATGTATATGGTTGTTTGTATGCAAATATGCTTTCATATACATATATATATTTTTTTAATAATGGAGTATGCATCTATACTATGAAGTTAAGAAATGCTTAAATATGATAAATGAAGGTTCTTAATGTACGACTATCACATGATTACATGAATGTAATACATATATATAGGTATATATACGTAAACGTCTAAATTATTATACACAATTTTTATTGATCTCTTGAAGTTACTATGATACTTATAGTCTGAGATGTCAACTTTACTTGTGGAAAGAAGTAATGTGATTTTTAGATTATATGTGAACATATAAACATATGTATATATATAATATGAACTTACATGATTGGGTTTGAATTTTGAAAGATGTTTTAGAGTAATGATTCGAAGAATATGAGTAAAGTGAAATGTATGAATATGTCTTTACTTAATTGAAATGACATGATTAAGCATATGTGTTGTCACATGTTAACATGCTAAAATACTGATCTACAGTGCTATAGACTCCATTATAGAAATTTTATTAAAGCATATAATGGTAATGTTATATGAGACTATGTATACAAGTGTATGCATTATAGAAGGAGTATCTTTCCATGTGATTATTATATGAGAAAATTATATAAATTGTTTATGAATTGTGCATATACGTATATGTACTAGAGAAGATATATATATTTTTACGTGATTATGTACGGGTACAAATGGCATTATATAAGTATAGTCTTGAAATAAGGAATAGTTACATGATTGAATAGGATTACAAAAACAGAATAGTAATGCCCAATAGTGAAATGTTCACAGGTTTACAGAAAGTTACACGTGAGCGCTTTTACACGTACATTGTTCATTGATATACAAGAGTATACATGTGCATATAAGAATATGAATGAATAAAGAATAGATAAAGTAAAGAGATTTTTTTGCATGCGTTGAGTCTAGGAAATGGATAGATAGGCATGCCTATAAGGGTACCTTGCAGGTGCGATAGTTTCAACCCCGTTTGGGTTGTAGTTAACCCCGTTTGGGTGACTAAATAGACATGGACCCATTTGGATCATATTCAACCCCGTTTGGGTTGTAGTCAACCCTATTTGGGTGACTAAACAGACTTGTACCTTCGGGTGCTACCGTATAACCCATTATCCACCTCTTTAGAATAGTGCAGGCTTTATACCAGAATCAAGAAAAGTTTGATGTTTAACTTAAAGTTTTATGAAGTATGACAATTCATAAATTGATTTCATAATCTGATTTATATGTGAAATTCCTTTTCATCACATATGGAAATTATGATATTAAAAGATGTTGCAATATACACTTATACATGATTATCGCATATAGAAATAGTATGTATAGAGTTATGTAAATGAACTAGTGCATCACTAATATCTAGTTATGGTCTATATTAGAGATAGTATGTTTTCTATAGTAATATGTTGCTTGTTTGAGGTAGATAAATGATTTGCAAGATCCATCATGTATGAAAGCTATGAAAATGTTTTGCTGAAATAAGTGTTTCTATAGCAATGGAATATAAGAGTTATGTATAGGTATTCATGCTGGTGATTGGTTTTCAAATTAATACATTGGGTTATATGTTTTCCCTATATCTACTCGTTCTTGCTCTTTATTGAGAATTGATGTATAATGTCTTATGCATACACATAAAATATTTACATATTTACAAGTGATAAAGTTCACATGATAATGGTATTTGAGATGGAAGCGAGCTAGAAATTTTGGTACAATAATAAGTATCACAAATATATTTCTAGATCGATAAATGAGAAACTTTCATAGTACTAATGCTCTATCTTACTTTCGATTATGCATACGTCCTTGTTGATCTTAAGCTTATATGTGTGTGTGTGTGTGTATATATATATATATATATATATATTCCTAGTATATATTAAAGTGTGTAGTAAGTGGAAGGAATGACCGAGTATAAATAGTGGTATATCATTCAATGAATGAATTGCAAGTCTAAAGGATAAACATGCTTATATGGTTAAATTTTTTATATATAAAGCATCAATGCCGAATTTACTATCATTAAGTCATTTGGTTATCTTGTGTGGACTTTTGTTTGTATTTTGTGTTTTTTTAAATTTGGATATAAGTTATACTTATAGTTCATAATGTATGCTTGTTGACGACCACTGTGAGTGGTCGTTTGTCATATTTTGTGTTCCCAACTAAGCTTTATAGCTTAGCACGGATTTTTATTTATCTGTGTAGGTTGTGAGAACAGGACTTTCTTCCAGGACTGATATCTGCAGTAGGTTGGCAAACACAAGTCTTAGAAGATTGATAATAGAGTTTCCTTTTTGTCTTTATATTTTGTAGTAATGTAAACTTTAATTAGGTTGGAAATTTTGTAATTACTATAGATGCTTTGTATATGTAGTATTTGATGTTAATGAGATGCACCTGTAAGTAAAGCTCATAATAGTTAACTTTTAGGTATCTGTTTAGTAGAATAATAGATGAAATGTTATGATAAGCATGCTTAATTAATGTTAAACAAAGTCTTATAGCTAAGTATAGGGCAAGGGTGCTACAATTAGTGGTATCAGAGCTTAGTTTTAGCCGTTTCTGGGCTATAAGTGTTTAGAGTAATTGTTATATGGAAGTTTTAGTGTGTTGGCCTAATGCAGATATCTTGGTTTTATTTTGTATAGATTTAAGATGGATAAACTAAAAGAAACTGGAAAAGAGATCATTAAAGTCAGCAATTCCGAGGCATTTAACTTATTTGTCCCCGATCCTGTGAATGTAACTCATGTTGAGATGTCTGTTTCTATATTAGAGGAACTAAAGATAATGAATTGCACCTTGGATCAGATTTTACAAGAGTTAACTGAGCCTAGAGTATCAAAAGAGATTGATAGGAATAATGAGAACAAAAGAAGTCGAGACGGGAATATGGATAAGAGGGAGCTAGGAAAAAGAAATAAGATATTGAAATTAAGTTCTTCTAGCAACACATTCCATTCTGCACAAGGTTTGGTAGGGAAAAGTCGAGGGATTCAAGTTCCTAAATGTTTGCATTGCACAAGGAATCATTGGGGTACTTATAGAGCTTTAAAAGGAGCTTGTTTTAGATGTGGTAAAACAAATCATTTTATGGCTAATTGCCCAATGTTGCCAAGGAAAGGTAAGGTATCATCAAAGAATGAAAAGAATCTTGTCATTGCTAATGTACCTCAAATAGAAGAGATAGATCGTAGTGAAAGTGTAGCACCCTTATTCTATAATCTATACATATCACTTTATCCATCTCATTACACATGTTTTACTGTGCAACATAAACATATATCAACTATATAGAGAACTGATATTCATACTTAAACCATAAGAGCGCTATACTATTAAGACTTCACAATATACATTAGAGTCTCTTTACAAAATATAACCACCGATTAACATCTTACAAAATAGTTGTACTTTTACAAGATTTCCAACACAACATAAAACTCTCGAAGAAAAAAAGGAACCAAAAAGAAGACTATGTACTTTATAATCTTCAAAGACTTATGTTGGCCAACCAGCTACAGATATCAGTCCTGCAAGAAAGTCCTAGCCTTGCAACCTACACGGATGACACACCCGTGCTAAGCTATAAAGCTTAGTGGGGAACTAAATCATGATAAACGACCACTCACAGTGATCGTCAACAAGTACCCAACATGCATCAAATATAACAATGATGTATTTCAAGAAATGAAAGAAATTAAACATCTACATTCACATATAGAAATCATAAAGTTCAACCATTGATAATATTATTATTTTATTAATCAATGCTTAATCATAAGAATAAGACTATCAACCAAACATAACAAATACACATTAAAGAATGTGTACATGCAATAATGTGAACACCTATATAAGCATAGGAAAACACATATTTCAAAAACAATGGGTGTTATAGCATAATTCATATGTTGTCATACACATAAAAATTAAAGGCATATATATAGAGAGCATTTAACAATTAGCATGCATTTTTTATACAAACAGTATAGATACATATACTATTGGGCATTCTTTTAGACATGGGTTTATTATGCAACAAAAGGAATTTCATATATAGAATAGTATAAAGTCAACTAAGAATTTGCATGCCTTATTAAACTTTTCTTAACCTTTGATAATAAAGCCTGCACTATTCTAAAGAGGTGGATAACGGGTTATACTATAGCACCCGAAGGTACAAGACTGTTGATTATAACGATGGCACCCGAAGGTACAAATAAGATACCCTGAGGTATTAAACGGTGATCCCTTTAAAATTTTATAATAAATCGGTGGACCTAAATGGGGTCAATCAAATAATATGGACTGGTCAAGCGGACCCAAACGGGGTCGGCTACAACCCACACGAGGGTTGTTTAAATTAACTTTAACTTTTAAACCCAAACAGGGTCACTATACTTTTAAATTCAAGTGGACCTAAACAGGTCAAAATGTTCAGAAGCAACTACAAGGTACCCTTATAGGCATGCCTATCTATCCACTTCCTAGACTTAAAGCAGGCAGTACAATCTCTTACTTTATCTTTTCTTTTTTCATTTATATTCTTATATGCACATGTGTACTCTTGTGTAACAACAAACAATGTACCCATATACCTGCTCATGTGTAACTTTATATAAACCTTTGAACATGCTCACTATTGGGTATTACTATTCTATTTTTGAAATCTTTTTCAATCATGTAACTATTTCGTATAACATGGTTGTATCTATATTATACTATTTGCTCCTGTGCATAATCATGTACAGATATATATATCTTCTCTAGAGCATCAACATATATGCATAGTTCATAAAACAATTTATACAATTGGCTCATGTATCAATCACACGACAAAATACTCCCTCTTTAATGCATACACTTGTGTACGTATTGTCATATAACATTGCTATTATGTACTTTAATAAGATTTATATAATTGAGTCTATTGCTCTATAGGTTTGTGTTTCAGCTTGCTAACATGTGACATCACATATGCTTATTCGTGTCATTTTATTTAAGTAAAGACATAATCATACATTTCACTTTAAATCATATGTTTTAAATCATTTCACTAAAGTATCTTTCGAACCCGATCATGTAAGATCATACTATATATGTATATGTTTATATGTACACATATATTCTAATAGTCATATTACTTCTTTTTACAAGTAGAGTTAATATTTCAAACTATAAGTATCATACGAACAGTCATGGGTAGCATTTTTAATATTGACTATCATGTATGTATTCATATCCACATTTGAACTCTATTGCGGGCAACACTATGTTCATGTTCAACTCACATATCAAGACTGTATTCATAGTATACTATTTGAACATATACAGAGTCTTGTAAAACTATAAGTTCTTTGGTGCATAGACAGATATATGCATATTTCATATAACAAGTTATACATCTAGCTCATCCAATCCGTGTGAGTATGAAATTTGCATCGTGACATATAGGCATGACATATAATCATCACATCATATACTTGATCATGTTCTCATTAAGCATCTCACATGTTCATGGTCATGCTAAAACATTTTCTATCTCATAGGGCAATTACATGCTCATACACTCATATACATAATCATGTGCTATACAAAATATCAATATGTTTGCATATGGCCATATACATATGACATGGTTATACTATTATATTCCCTATTTCATAGCATAGGTACATGTCAAAATATGCACTTTCTCATCATAGGATTACATATATATACATAAATTTTGCATATGACAATCATGTACTAATCTAATTACATATATAGGTTAGATATTTTCATCACCAATCTTTATTTATGTACACATACAAATGTATATGTAAGCCTATAAATCCTTCATTGATAATCATATTACATGCCCTATCCAATTTATTTTACTATCACATAAACAACTATTTATCTCAATTAATTAAAAAGTCATAGAATAAAGTATAACAAAAGTCTGCACAGGGCAGCATTCTAGACTTAATTTGTGAGCCACATTTGAAATTGAAGATATCATTTTTAAGCAAAATGATCTTCTACAATATTATCCCCCTATGTGTCTAGTTTCCAGAGCATCAAAACTCATCTTAATATCTGACCTATAGCTCGAGTTATTTGAAAAATACTATAGGTTGTTCATAGAGCCAAAACAGTGTGGGCTGTCACTTAGAAAAATTCATAACGTAAAATTGAGAGAGATTTAGACAAACATTACTTCTTAAAAGTTATACTTTCATGTCTCTAGTTTTAACAGAATTTTTTTTGTAGCATTTCAACACCTCTACAAAAAGTTATGCCTATTATTGTAAATTCTGTTTCTATAAGCAGTCCAGGGGACTAGTCCGACTTAAACCCTAAATTCTCTATACTTAAAGGCAGATTTAAGCTTAGATTTCTCCTTAAAGATTGTATATATAGAAGAATATTTTCCATAAAAATTAAATTTACATCATTCTGATAATTTTAGACGAATTTATCTCAATTTAATTACAAGCTATTCAAGACTCCACATTAAAAGTTCACCTAATTTTTCAATAAATTATAAAAATTAGTTAGAGGCATAATCTGTTAGTGTAAGCCCTATCCCCAATGCATTGTAATAAAACACTTTGAATTAATAAAATGAGGCATATGTTTTATCCATTGTATTCCTGTGCATATAAATTGATAGAACTATCCAAGAATGTTATTTAGGTTTAAGTTATCATGTGTGAGGCAAATCGTTGTAAGACCTTGAAACAAATGGGACATCATTCTAAATATCCCTAGTCAGTCATTGTTATGGGAATAACAATGAATTAAGACTAGTATGCTCTCTCTAATATTATGAGTTCTGTCTTACGGATCCTTAGGACAAGAGTGTCAACCAGAGATTATAGATACATGTTAAAGAACATGGTATCTGGATACGATCCGCTCATGAGAACACTACATGTTACAAGTCATAAGTGTTTCTCATATGCAAGTTTTGTATCAAAGTTCTTAGACCTGAAATCTCTATGAAACTCTTAATGAATTACTTTGTACTTTGACATACACCTAACGTGCTTGTAACAGAGTGACAAGTACGGGTATAATTGGGTATACATTGATTCATGTTAGAGAGCATGAGAGAAGTGAAGGCATTACCCCTCTCGATAAGAGAGAAAAATATCATCGGCCACTTGATCAGTGAACTAAGAAGTGTATGGCCATACTGAGATGAAATAATGAGTAATCATTATTTATCTGAGAGTTCAGTGTCACTGGAATATCAAGAAAGGAATTATTATATATATAAGTATGACTAGTTCCATGCCTTATATTAATTCTGGTATTTATGGGTAAGGGACTATGCGAAATTGCATTAGGTCACTAAATGACATATGCATTTTCATTTAATTTGGAATGCTATAATATCTTGCTAGAGAATATATATAGCCTTTGAATTAATTCATTGCCAACATTAAATGGACCTATAGGATCGCACACAGAGCATTGGGCTTAAAATATTTAAATAAAGTATTGGGTATTAATTTGGGCTTTTAATTAAAGTCAAATTAATGTGTGTGATGGGTTTTAGATTACTATTGGACCTTGGCCCATGAGAGAAAAAAAAAACAAATTCAGCCCACAAGGTTTAATTTTAATTAATTAAATATCTTATATGAATTTAATTAATTGAGTATTAAAGCCTAAAAGACTTATTATCAAATTAAATCTCTTAATTATGAATATTGGTGGCCGAAAATCCTAGAGAAAAATCAAAGGAATTTCGGCACATGGTATATATTAATTAAGTGATTTATTTGGTTAATATGTCTTATGTTTTAATCTTGGATTAATTCAAAAGAATTTAAATCAATATATATCTCTTATTTTAAAGAAGTGATAAAGGCTAAAATTAATTATCTTTAAGTATTTGATTTTAGATTTATCACTTAAAAATAAAAGGATATATATTGAATGAGAGAGAAAACAAAAACCCTATTTTCTTCTATGGCTTTTGCGTGAAACTCTCTCTCTCTCTCAAGATTTCTTTTAGCCAATTTTCACAAGGAGAAAGGATAGTTCCTCATTCTCTTGTGATCTTGGGTAGTAATAGCAACCTAAGAGAAGTACAAAATCAAATTTTGTAGCTTCAAACCATAGCCATCACACAATACATTAAAAGAGAGCTAGCAACCTCCATTTTAAGCCCTCGGTGCAATTGTGTGTGTGAGAATAGAGGGAGTGGCAAAAAGGATATTCCTTGGCATTGGTGATCAAGATATAAGGTTGATAAAGTCATCTTAGTTGCTGGCCATCACCAAATTCAATATTTAAAAGGCATCAAAAGTTGTAAGTTTCAAAAAACCTAAAATTGCATGTTTCGATTCTTGTCATGGAATTGTTTGGCATGTATGATCGTTTTTTGTTGTTTTCCCACTGCGTGATTTCCATGTTCATACCATGTCATATTCCATCAGTGGTATCAGAGTCTAAACATGCTTATTTTAGTTCTTTAGATGCATGAAAAAAATAAATTAAAATCGTTATTTTGAAAACATGCAATGTTGAAATTTTCTGTTTTGAGTTTTTTGCATTGTTTTGGTGTAAAAACAATTTTAATTGATTATATAGGTATTATAATTAATATGACATGTTAATATACTGTCCTAAGATTTTATTAGGGCTGGTAATGGTCAGATTTAATTATTTATACCTGATGGTACATGTTAATTATGAAACTAGGTGCTAGTTGGTATGTAAATTGCTAGTTTAACAACTAGTTTTCAAAATTAAATGTAAAATTGATTTTGGCATGTTTGTAAGTGATTTTTAAAGATTAAATATCAGGTCTGGACATATATTAAATTTGGTTTTAATTCTGGTCCATGACAATTTAATTGATTAATTTTAAAATCACTTAAAACTATGACTAGTTTGTGTTTGTTACATGTTTAATCAACATTGTTTGTTTTGTTTTGATTAAAATGGTAAAAACACATTTAGATCAGATTGGTAAAGAATATTAAATCAATATTTATGGAATTATTTAAATTATTAAATGAATCATAAAATTGATTTAAATGTTTGTGCATTTTGTGGCATTACATAAGCATTAAACAACTAGTTTTTGTTGTTTGTTTGTTTTTGCATGAATGTCGTGTACTATATATGTGTTCTTCATGATTTTATATTTTTAATTCATGTTAGCACATATTATATGTATTTTTAATGTTTATGGGCTTTATGACATAAAATTAAAAATGGCAAAATTGGAAATTATACTAGAGTTGATTTATAGCACAAATCTAACTAGTTAGTGTTTTGGGCTTTTAAGAGAACTTATTCAATAAGAGGATTTAGTCCATTGGGCTTTGGCCCAGGCCCATCATGGGGTCTTCTCTTAAAGGTTCAAGTACACAATTTTCATTAATGGGCTTGGCTAAATTAATTAAAATTGGACTTTGTTTTATCCATTAATGTTATGTATATATATTTGCTAATTTTGTGTGATGAATGGATATGCATGGTGCATTCATGGGCCCTGGGTTTTTGTAATTAAATATGACTTGCGAGCCATTATATTTTATTGTAAAAGTTTCATTTATTTCTTAGAATAGAATATAATTGAAGACTTTGTAAATCAAGACGAAGCCCACCAGAGTGGAGAAGCCAAACTTGAAGATTCTTTTGTAATAGTATAGAATCTTAGTTGTAGGTTTTTGGGCCCATGTTTGCCACGCTTTACTTTATGCAATTATTTATATATGCATGCTATGTATGGGTGACAAAGCGTATGCCATGTAAGTCGTAATAAAATGAATCCCTAAAATAGTAAGTCACAAAGTTGCCTCCCTAATTCGAAACATGTCAAGGAATCGATCATCGGTCACGTAGACTAGGAGTCCTATGATGGAATATGACATGGTATGATAATCATGATAGCACAGCGGAAAAACAAAAATTTTATCATACATACCATACATATCCAAAGATAGAATCGAAACATGCAATTTTAGGGTTATCGAACTTACAACTTTTGATGCCTTTTAAAACTTTTATTCCGATGATGACCAGCAACTAAGATGGCTTTGTCCGCCTTAGATCTTGATCACCAATGCCAAGGAATAGCCTTTTGCGCCACTTCCTCTATTCTCACACACACAATTACACTGTCGGCTTAAAAACGAGATTGCTAGATCTCTTTTTCGGTATTGTGTAATGGTTATAGTTTGAAGCTACAAAACTTGATTTTGTACTTCTTTAGATTGCTATTACTGCTCAATAACACAAGAGAATGAGGAACAATCCTTTCTCCTTGTGAAAAATTGAACCAAATGAATTAAGAGAGAGAGAGTCACTATTCACGAGTTACTATTCATGCCACAAAAAAAATTAGGTTTAGGGTTTTATTTCTTTTAATATATATGCTTATCCTTTGGCAAGTCTTTGATCTGAATTCAACCATCCTCAGATGATTAATTCAAACTCTATCACTTCCTAAAGATAAGTAATATATTTTGAATTAAACTCCTTTGAATTTAAATTCAAATTTGAAATAAAAACATAAGACATTTAATTAAATAAAATCACTTAATATAACTTAATTGCATGTGCCGAAATTCCTTGAATTCCATCTTGGAATTTCGGCCACTTCATTATATATTTAAGTGATTTGATTTAATTTAAATTCCTTTAGGCTTTAATACTCAATTAACTTAATTAATGTAACATAATTAATTAATTGAAATTAAACCTTGTGGGCTGAATTTCTCTCTCATGGACCAAAGCCCAATAGCAATATTATAACCCATTACATACATTAATTTGACTTTAATTAAAAGCCCAAATTAATGCTCAATACTTAATTTAAACATTTTAAGCCCAATGCTTTGTGTGCGATCCTATAGGTCCATTTAATGTTGGCAATGAATTAATAAATTAATTCAAAGGCTATATATATTCTCTAGCAAGATATTATAGCATTCCAAATTAAATGAAAATGCATATGGCATTTGGTGACCTAATGCAATTTTGTATAGTCCCTTACCCATAAATATCAGAATTAATATAAGGCATGGAACTAGTCATCCTTATATATATTAATTCCTTTCTTGATATTCCAGTGACACTGAACTCTTAGATAAATAATGATTACTCATTATTTCATCTCGGTATGGCCATACACTTCTCAGTTCACTGATCAAGTGGCCGGTGATATTTTTTTCTCTTATCGAGAGGGGTAATCCCTTCACTTCTCTCATGCTCTCTAACATGAATCAGTGCATACTCAATCATACCTGTACTTGTCACTCTGTTATGAGCACGTTAGGTGTATGTCAAAGTACACAGTAATTCATAAAGAGTTTCATAGAGATTTCAGGTCTAAGAACTCTGATACAAAACTTGCATATGAGAAACACTTATGACTTGTACCATGTAGTGTTCTCATTAGCGGATCGAATCCAGATACCATGTTCTTTAACATGTATCTATGATCTCTGATTGACACTCTTGTCCTAATGATCCGTAAGACAGAACTCATAAGATCAGAGAGAGCATACTAGTCTTAATTCATTTGTTATTCCATAACAATGACTGACTAGGGATATTTAGAATGATGTCTCATTTGTTTCAAGGTCTTACAATCCATGTGCCTCACACATGATAACTTAAACCGAAACAACACTCTTGGATAGTTTTATCAATTGATATACACAGGAATACAAAGGATAAAACAAATGCCTCATTTTATTAATTTCAAGTGTTTCGTTACAATGCACTAGTCCCAATTGGGCTTAGCCCTAAGACCGAACGCTCTCAAATGAGCTTCGTGCAGATTTTGACGTAACTATTTCGTCAAAGGATCTGCTACATTGTCTTCACTTGATATCTTGCTAACCTTGACGTCCCCACGATCAAGGATTTCTCTGATCAGGTGGTACCTTCTGAGTATGTGTTTGGATTTCTGGTGTGACCGGGGCTCCTTAGCCTGTGCGATGGCCCCGTTATTGTTATAGAAAATTTCTAAAGGATCTAGGATGCTTGGGACCACTCCTAATCCAGGAATAAAATTTTTAATCCAAACAGCCTCTTTTGCTGCAATATACTCAGATTCTGTAGTTGAGTCAGCAACGGTTTCTTGCTTTGAGCTTCTCCAGCTGACAGCACCACCGTTCAAAACAAAAACAAACCCAGATTGCGATCTAGAATCCTGAGTGCTGGTCTGAAAAGCAGCATCGGCATAACCTTGTATGACGAGCTCTTCTTGACCACCATACACCAAGAAGTGATCCTTAGTCCTTCGCAGGTACTTAAGGATCCCTTTTACAGCAGACCAGTGCTTCTCACAAGGGTCTTGCTGAAACCTACTGGTTATACTCAGTGCATGAGCAACATCCAATCTAGTACATAACATAGCGTACATGATAGATCCAATAGCAGATGCATATGGGATTCTACTCATGTTGTCCCTTTCCTCTTTGGTTTTAGGGCGCTGTTCTTTAGTCAAAGGAACTCCCAAAGCCAAAGGTATGTACCCTTTCTTTGAGTCTCCCATACTAAAACGCTTTAGTACTTTGTCTATGTACTTTTCTTGACTTAGTCCCAAAAGCCGATTCGATCTATCTCTATAGATTCGAATACCAAGTATTGTTTCGGCTTCACCTAAGTCTTTCATTGAGAAACATTTTTCCAACCATTGCTTAACCTTTTGCAATGTTGTAATGTCATTCCCAATGAGAAGGATGTCGTCCACATATAGGACCAGAAACACTACTATGCTCCCACTAACCTTCTTGTACACACAAGGCTCATCTTCGTTCTTGATGAAGTCAAATTCTTTGACTGCCTCATCAAAGCGAAGATTCCAACTTCGGGATGCTTGCTTTAATCCATAAATGGATTTTTAAAGCTTGTATACCTTCTTAGGATGCTTGGGATTGACAAAACCTTCAGGCTGTGTCATATACACATCCTCAAGTAAATTTCCATTAAGGAAAGCAGTTTTGACATCCATTTGCCATATCTCATAATCATGATATGCAGCTATGGCAAGCAAGATCCTAATGGACTTGAGCATGACTACAGGCGAAAAGGTCTCGTCATAGTCTATACCATGAGTTTGTCGAAAACCTTTTGCTACTAGTCTACCTTTGTAGGTCTTATCAGCTTTTAGTTTGAATAACCACTTGCATTCAATTACCTTAGCACCTTCTGGTGGATCAACCAAGGTCCAAACCTGGTTATCGTACATTGATTGCATCTCGGATTTCATGGCTTCAAGCCAATTATCCGAGTCTGGGCTTTCAATAGCTTCTCAGTAGGTAGTAGGATCCTCACGATCTACTAAGTCAATAGTGTCACTGTCAGTGATTAGAAATCCATATCTCTCAATCTCCTGACGTACCCTACCAGACCTTCTAGGTACTTGTGTAATGGGTTCTTGTTCCACAACTGGTTGTGAACTTGATCCCATTTCCAAACCATCCTCTATAGGAGCTTGTGGCACTTGAATTTCTCCAAGTTCTACTTTACTCCCACTGTCTTTCTTGAGAAGGAACTCCTTTTCCAAGAAAACAGCCTTGCGAGCAACAAATACTTTGTTCTCGGCTTGTGAGTAAACGTAGTATCCCTTTGTTTCTTTGGGATAGCCCACAAACAAGCTGACAGTCGATTTGGACTCTAGTTTGTCAGATGTTAATTTCTTAACATGTGCTTCACAGCCCCAAATCTTGAGAAAAGACATATTAGGTTCTTTCCCAGTCCATACCTCGTATGGTGTCTTCTCAACTGCTTTAGTTGGAGTACGGTTCAATAGAAACGCAGCAGTTTCTAATGCATAACCCCAAAAAGAGATAGGAAGATTAGCTTGACTCATCATAGATCGAACCATGTCCAACAGAGTTCGATTTCTCCTTTCGGACACACCATTCCATTGCGGTGTTCCAGGAGGAGTGAGCTGTGAAATAATACCACACTCTTTTAGATGATCATCAAACTCTTGGCTTAAGTATTCACCACCTCGATCTGATCGAATGGCTTTTATACTTTTGCCAAGTTGGTTTTCTACTTCGTTCTTAAACTCCTTGAATTTCTCAAAAGTTTCAGACTTGTACTTCATTAAATAGACATAGCCATATCTACTGAAGTCATCTGTGAAAGTCACGAAGTAGCTAAAACCACTTCTAGCTTGTGTACTTAATGGTCCACATACATCGGTATGTATTAGTTCCAATAAGCCATTAGTCCTTTCACCTTTCTTGTTAAAAGGACTCTTTGTCATTTTTCCATGCAAACATGGCTCGCATGTGTCATAAGACTCTAAGTCAAATGACCCAAGCACTCCAGTTTTGTGGAGTCTTGAAATGCGTTTTTCGTTTGCATGTCCTAAAGAACAATGCCAAAAGTAAGTAGGGTTCAATTCGTTTGATTTAACCCTCTTTGTATTAATGTTGTATATCGACTCTTTGTTTTGTAAATCAAGGATATAAAGGCCATTTTGCAACATGGCATTGCCATAAGAAATGCCTTGGCGACGAATATGAGCATTGCCATTTTTAATAACAAAATCAAATTCATCATTATCCAAACATGAAACTGAAATAATGTTTCTGCTCATAGCAGGCACATAATAACAATTATTCAAAACAATACAAAGTCCGGAAGGTAAAGTGAGGTGATAGTCGCCTATCTCCATGGCAGCAACTCGTGCTCCATTCCCCACACAGAGGTCCACTTCATTCTTCCCAAGTAACCGCCTATTTCTTAGCCCCTGAACATTTGAACAAATGTGAGAACCACAACCGGTATCCAATACCCAAGTGGTAGAAATAGAAAGGTTAATTTCAACAACAAAAATACCAGAACTGGATGCCTTGGCACCATTCTTCTTTTGTTCTTCCTTGAAAAGAGCGCAATTCTTCCTCCAATGCCCTATCTTGTTTCAATGGAAGCAAGTGCTCTCACTCTCTTTGAGTTTTGGCGCCTTGGGCTTGGATTGGGCCTGAGGTGCACTCCCACTTGACTTGGGTTTTGCCTTTCCCTTTCCCTTTCCCTTAGCGGGTCCCTTCTTAATTCCCTTTTGAACCATTAGAACGGGATTGGTCTTTCGAATGTTCTCTTCAGCATTCTTAAGCATCCCATGAAGCTCAGTGACTGACTTGTTCATTGCATGCATGTTATAATTCATCATAAATGGATCATAAGCAGCGGGCAATGATCCTAAGATCAAGTCAGTGGCCAATTCCTTTGGCACTAGTACCTCAAGCTTCTCAAGAGTATCAAGATACCCTTTCATCTTGAGTACATGGGTACTAGCAGGTGTACCCTCAGCCATCTTGCAAGAAATTAATGCCTTTGTTGTCACGAACCTCTCGTGACGAGCTTGCTCTTGGAACATCTCCTTGAGGTGCACCATGATCGCATAAGCCTCTTGGTCCATAAATTGCTTTTGCAATTCAGGCACCATAGTGGCCAGCATCAGACAGGTCACATCGTTGGAGTCGCTTCTTGGTCTCAAAAGTTTCCTTTTGAACCGCAGAGGCGTTCCTTCCTGGTTCTTCAGGCAAGGGTGCATCCAAAACATACGACTTTTTCTCTTGCTTAAGAACTATTCTTAAGTTTCGAGACCAGTCTATGAAATTGGTGCCATTTTTAATTTGTCCTTTTCAAGGACCGATCGCAATGAGAAATTGTTATTTGAAGATGCCATTTTCAATCTACAATAAAATTTAGCAAGATTAAATGAGGTCTTATTTATGATCCCACAAACCAAATTAATATCCCTTTAAATAATTCGCGTTAGTGATTTAATGTGGGCCAAGATCCACTTTTCACAACAACTTATTAGTCAAGATGAGCTTGTACACCTAACAAGTTAAGTTACTTAGGTAGGAAAACTCCAATCATGTCTCGTACATGACTCTTGGATCAAATGGGCTAACATCTTAAGATGTTATAGCACTACCCATTTATTAGTTGCCTAGGTCCGGGCATCCCTTTCCATGATAAGTCCAACCTACATTCACAACCCATGCCTCACAAAGATAATCGGGCGCATCTAGGACTCCTAGTCTACGTGACCGATGATCGATGCCTTGACATGTTTCGAATTAGGAAGGCAACTTTGTGACTTACTATTTTTAGGGATTCATTTTATTACGGCTTACATGGCATACGTTTTGTCATCCATACATAGCATGCATATATATATAATTGCATAAAGTAAAGCGTGACAAACATGGGCCCAAAAACTTACAACTAAGATTCTATACTATTACATAAGAATCTTCGAGTTGGGCTTCTCCACTCCGGTGGGCTTCGTCTTGATTTACAAAGTCTTCAAATAAATTCTATTCTAAGAAATAAATGAAACTTTTACAATAAAATATAATGGCACGCAGGCCATATTTAATTACAAAAACGCAGGGCCCATGAATGCACCATGCATATCCATTCATCACACCAAACAAGCAAATAAATATACATAGCATTCATGGATCAGACAAAGTCCAATTTTAATCAATTTAGCCAAGCCCATTAATGGAAATTGTGTACTTGAACCTTTAAGAGAAGACCCCGTGATGGGCCTGGGCCGAAGCCCAATGGACTAAATCCTCTTATTGAATAAGTTCTCTTAAAAGCCCAAAACACAAACTAGTTAGATTTGTGCCATAAATCAACTCTAGTATAATTTCCAATTTTGCCATTTTTAATTTTATGTCATACAGCCCATAAACATTAAAAATACATATAATTTGTGCTAACATGAATTAAAAATAAAATCATGAAGAACACATATAATAGAACACGGCATTCATGCAAAAACAAACAAACAACAAAACTAGTTGTTTAATGCTTATGTAATGCCATGAAATGCACAAACATTTAAATCAATTTTATGAGTCATTTAATAATCTAAATAAGTCCATAAATATTTATTTAATATTCTGTACCATTTTAATCTATATGTGTTTTTACCATTTTAATCAAAACAAAGCAAACAATGTTGACTAATCATGTAACAAACACAAACTAGTCATTGTTTTAAGTGATTTTAAAATTAATCAATTAAATTATCATGGACCAGAATTAAAACCAAATTTAAAAAATGTCCAGACCTGATAATTAATCTTTAAATATCACTTACAAACATACCAAAAACGTTTTTACATTTAATTTTGAAAACTAGTTGTTAAACTAGCAATTTACATGCCAACTAGCACCTAGTTTCATAATTAACATGTACCATCAGGTATAAATAATTAAATCCGACCATTACCAGCCCTAATAACATCTTAGGACAGTATATTAACATGTCATATTAATTATAATACCTATCTAATCAATTAAAATCGTTTTTACACCAAAACAATGCAAAAAACTCAAAACAGAAAATTTCAGATTTGCATGTTTTCAAAATAACGATTTTTAATTAATTTTTTCATGCATCTAAAGCACTAAAATAAGCATGTCTAGGCTCTGATACCACTGATGGAATATAACATGGTATGATAATCATGATAGCACAGCGGAAAAACAAAAATTTTATCATACATACCATACATATCCAAAGATAGAATCGAAACATGCAATTTTAGGGTTATCGAACTTACAACTTTTGATGCCTTTTAAAACTTTTATTCCGATGATGACCATCAACTAAGATGTCTTTGTCCGCCTTAGATCTCGATCACCAATGCCAAGGAATAGCCTTTTGCGCCACTCCCTCTATTCTCACACACACAATTACACCGTCGGCTTAAAAATGAGATTGCTATATCTCTTTTTCGGTATTGTGTAATGGTTATAGTTTGAAGCTACAAAACTTGATTTTGTACTTCTTTAGATTACTATTACTGCTCAATAACACAAGAGAATGAGGAACAATCCTTTCTCCTTGTGAAAAATTGAACCAAAAGAATTAAGAGAGAGAGAGTCACTATTCACGAGTTACTATTCATGCCACAAAAAAAATTAGGTTTAGGGTTTTATTTCTTTTAATATATATGCTTATCCTTTGGCAAGTCTTTGATCTGAATTCAACCATCCTAAGATGATTAATTCAAACTCTATCACTTCCTAAAGATAAGTAATATATTTTGAATTAAACTCCTTTGAATTTAAATTCAAATTTGAAATAAAAACATAAGACATTTAATTAAATAAAATCACTTAATATAACTTAATTGCATGTGCCAAAATTCCTTGAATTCCATCTTGGAATTTCGGCCACTTCATTATATATTTAAGTGATTTGATTTAATTTAAATTCCTTTAGGCTTTAATACTCAATTAACTTAATTAATGTAACATAATTAATTAATTGAAATTAAACCTTGTGGGCTGAATTTCTCTCTCATGGACCAAAGCCCAATAGCAATATTATAACCCATTACATACATTAATTTGACTTTAATTAAAAGACCAAATTAATGCTCAATACTTAATTTAAACATTTTAAGCCCAATGCTTTGTGTGCGATCCTATAGGTCCATTTAATGTTGGCAATGAATTAATAAATTAATTCAAAGGCTATATATATTCTCTAGCAAGATATTATAGCATTCCAAATTAAATGAAAATGCATATGGCATTTGGTGACCTAATGCAATTTTGTATAGTCCCTTACCCATAAATATCAGAATTAATATAAGGCATGGAACTAGTCATCCTTATATATATTAATTCCTTTCTTGATATTCCAGTGACACTGAACTCTCAGATAAATAATGATTACTCGTTATTTCATCTCGGTATGGCCATACACTTCTCAGTTCACTGATCAAGTGGCCGGTGATATTTTTTTCTCTTATCGAGAGGGGTAATTCCTTCACTTCTCTCATGCTCTCTAATATGAATCAGTGCATACCCAATCATACCCGTACTTGTCACTCTGTTACGAGCACGTTAGGTGTATGTCAAAGTACACAGTAATTCATAAAGAGTTTCATAGAGATTTCAGGTCTAAGAACTCTGATACAAAACTTGCATATGAGAAACACTTATGACTTGTACCATGTAGTGTTCTCATGAGCGGATCGAATCCAGATACCATGTTCTTTAACATGTATCTATGATCTCTGATTGACACTCTTGTCCTAATGATCCGTAAGACAGAACTCATAAGATCAGAGAGAGCATACTAGTCTTAATTCATTTGTTATTCCATAACAATGACTGACTAGGGATATTTAGAATGATGTCTCATTTGTTTCAAGGTCTTACAATCCATGTGCCTCACACATGATAACTTAAACCGAAACAACACTCTTGGATAGTTTTATCAATTGATATGCACAGGAATACAAAGGATAAAACAAATGCCTCATTTTATTAATTTCAAGTGTTTCGTTACAATGCATTTGGGGCTAGGGCTTACACTAACATCCTATATACGCCCGATTATCTTTGTGAGGCATGGGTTGTGAATGTAGGTTGGACTTAACATGGAAAGGGATGCCCAGACCTAGGCAACTAATAAATGGGTTGTGCTATAACATCTTAAGATGTTAGCCCATTTGATCCAAGAGTCATGTACGAGACATGATTGGAGTTTTCCTACCTAAGTAACTTAACTTGTTAGGTGTACAAGCTCAGCTTGACTAATAAATTGTTGTGAAAAGTGGATCTTGGCCCACATCAAATCACTAATGCGAATTATTTAAAGGGATATTAATTTGGTTTATGGGATTATAATAAGACCTCATTTAATCTTGCTAAATTTTATTGTAGATTGAAAATGGCATCTTCAAACAACAATTTCTCATTGCGATCGGTCCTTGAAAAGGACAAATTGAATGGTACCAATTTCATAGACTGGTCTCAAAACTTAAGAATAGTTCTTAAGCAAGAGAAAAAGTTGTATGTTTTGGATGCACCCTTGCCTGAAGAACCTGTTAGGAACGCCTCTGCGGTTCAAAAGGAAACTTTTGAGACCAAAAAGAGTGACTCCAATGATGTGACCTGTCTGATGCTAGCCACTATGGTGCCTGACTTGCAAAAGCAATTTATGGACCAAGAGGCTTATGCGATCATGGTGCACCACAAGGAGATGTTCCAAGAGCAAGCTCATCACGAGAGGTTCGTGACAACAAAGGCCTTGATTTCTTGTAAGATGGTTGCGGGTACTCCTGTTAGTACCCATGTACTCAAGATGAAAGGGTATCTTGATACTCTTGAGAAGCTTAAGGTACAAGTGCCAAAGGAATTGGCCACTGACTTAATCTTAGGATCATTGACTAATGATTATGATCCATTTGTGATGAATTATAACATGCATGCAATGAACAAGTCAGTCACTGAGCTTCATGGGATGCTTAAGAATGCTGAAGAGAACATTCGAAAGACCAATCCCGTATTAATGGTTCAAGGGGGCATTAAAAAGGGACCCGCTAAGGGAAAGGGAAAGGGAAAGGCAAAACCTAAGAATGACCTGGCTCGGTTCAAGTCAAGTGGGAGTGCACCTCAGGCCCAATCCAAGCCCAAGGCGCAGAAGCTCAGAGAGAGTGAGAGCACTTGCTTCCATTGCAACAAGATAGGGCATTGGAGGAAGAATTGTGCTCTCTTCAAAGAAGAACAAAAGAAGAATGGAGCCAAGGCGTCTAGTTCTGGTATTTTTGTTGTTGAAATTAATCTTTCTATTTCTACCACTTGGGTATTGGATACCGGTTGTGGTTCTCACATTTGTTCAAATGTGCAGGGGCTAAGAAATAGACTGTTACTTGGGAAGAATAAAGTTGACCTCCGTGTGGGGAATTGAGCACGAGTTGTTGCCATAGAGATAGGCGACTATCACCTCACTTTGCCTTCCGGACTTTGTATTGTTTTGAATAATTGTTATTATGTACCTATTATGAGCAGAAACATTATTTCAATTTCATGTTTGGATAATGATGAATTTGATTTTGTTATTAAAAATGGCAATGCTCATATTCGTCGCCAAGGCATTTCTTATGGCAATGCCATGTTGTAAAATGGCCATTATATCCTTGATCTACAAAACAAAGACTCCATATACAACATTAATACGAAGAGGGTTAAGTCAAACGAATTGAACCCTACTTACTTCTGGCATTGTCATTTAGGACATGCAAACGAAAAATGTATTTCAAGACTCCACAAAACTGGAGTGCTTGGGTCATTTGACTTAGATTCTTATGACACATACGAGCCATGTTTGCATGGAAAAATGACAAAGAGTCCTTTTAACAAGAAAGGTGAGAGGACTAATGACTTATTGGAACTAATACATACCGATGTATATGCACCTTTAAGTACACAGGCTAGAGGTAGTTTTAGCTACTTTGTGACATTCACATATGACTTTAGTAGATATGGCTATGTCTATCTAATGAAGTACAAGTCTGAAACTTTTGAGAAATTCAAAGAGTTTAAGAACGAAGTAGAAAACCAACTTGGCAAAAGTATAAAAAACATTCGATCAGATCGAGGTGGCGAATACTTAAGCCAAGAGTTTGACAATCATCTAAAAGAGTGTGGTATTATTTCACAGCTCACTCCTCCTGGAACACCGCAATGGAATGGTGTGTCCGAAAGGAGAAATTGAACTCTGTTGGACATGGTTCGATCTATGATGAGTCAAGCTAATCTTCCTATCTCTTTTTGGGGTTATGCATTAGAAACTGTTGCGTTTCTATTGAACCGTACTCCAACTAAAGCAGTTGAGAAGACACCATACAAGGTATGGACTGGGAAAGAACCCAATATGTCTTTTCTCAGGATTTGGGGCTGTAAAGCACATGTTAAGAAATTAACATCTGATAAACTAGAGTCCAAATCCACTGTCTGCTTGTTTATGGGTTATCCCAAAGAAACAAAGGGATACTACTTTTACTCACAAGCCGAGAACAAAGTATTTGTTGCTCGCAAGGCTGTTTTCTTGGGAAAGGAGTTCCTTCTCAAGAAAGACAGTGGGAGTAAAGTAGAACTTGGAGAAATTCAAGCACCATAAACTCCTATAGAGGATGGTTTGGAAATGGGATCAAGTTCACAACCAGTTGTGGAACAAAAACCCATTACACTAGAACCTAGAAGGTCTGGTAGGGTACATCAGGAGATTGAGAGATATGGATTTCTAATCACTGACAGTGACACTATTGAGTTAGTAGACCGTGAGGATCCTACTACTTACCAAGAAGCTATGGAGAGCCCAGACTCGAAAAATTGGCTTGAAGCCATGAAATCCGAGATGCAATCAATGTACGATAACCAGGTTTGGACCTTGGTTGATCCACCGGAAGGTGCTAAGGTAATTGAATGCAAGTGGCTGTTCAAACTCAAAGCTAATAAGACCTACAAAGGTAGACTAGTAGCAAAAGGTTTTCGACAAACTCATGGTGTAGACTATGATGAGACCTTTTTGCCTATAGTCATGCTCAAGTCCATTAGGATCTTGCTTGCAATAGCTGCACATCATGATTATGAGATATGGCAAATGGATGTCAAAACCGCTTTCCTCAACGGAAATTTACTTGAGGATGTGTATATGACACAGCCTGAAGGTTTTGTCAATCCCAAGCATCCTAAGAAGGTTTGCAAGCTTCAAAAATCCATTTATGGATTAAAGCAAGCATCCCGAAGTTGGAATCTTCGTTTTGATGAGGCAGTAAAGGAATTTGACTTCATCAAGAATGAAGATGAGCCTTATGTGTACAAGAAGGTTAGTGGGAGCATAGTAGTATTTCTGGTCCTATATGTGGATGACATCCTTCTCATTGGGAATGACATTCCGACATTGCTAAAGGTTAAGCAATGGTTGGGAAAATGTTTCTCAATGAAAGACTTAGGCGAAGCCGAGACAATACTTGGTATTCGAATCTATAGAGATAGATCGAATCGGCTTTTGGGACTAAGTCAAGAAAAGTACATAGACAAAGTACTAAAGTGTTTTAGTATGGGAGACTGAAAGAAAGGGTACATAGCTTTGGCTTTTGGAGTTCCGGTTCTATCCCAACTAAATTCATCTAATTTAGAGTTCAAAAACTCAACTTATGATTAAAATAGTCATTAGAGGTCAATCCGAATTTCTGGACAGCACTTTCACATTAATGCCTAATATCTTAATTCAAGTCAATATACTTATAAAATCCATAATAAACACAAGTATTAATGTATGCAAGAAATAATACTTCCCAAACAATATCTTAACTGTATTTTTTGCCTGAATTATACATACTATGCTATAATTTAATTTGACTATGGTATACTCTATCTCTTAAAACCATGAATCCATTAGATCATAAATACTACTAATTTATCCCCTAATGCTCAATTTGACTTTAATGACATATGTTTGCCTTTAAATTCCACTAGGGCCTCTTTAGGGTCCTTACAGAAAGAGACAAATCTATACATCTTATTGTATCGATTCAAATCGGCAAAACTGAGGTTTCATTAAAGCAGGATGTCATCGAAGGAGATATTGGTATTTATCTTTTCTTCCTTAATATTTACTCATTCACAATAATAAATTCTTATTATGGTACTGAATTTTATGCTTTTAGGAATGTTTTGATATGGTGGAACTTTAAGAATATTGTGCATATTTGACCATTAAGTGAATTATAGTACAAATACATTTAAGGAATACATAAAGATTACTTTATGATGGTATATTAATGAAATTTTAAGTTTGCTTTAAAAAGGTAAATGATAAAGAAATGCTAATATGATTAGTGTTTGGATTATATTATAAGTGTGTTAATAGAATATAGTATAAGTGTGCTAATATGGTTTTAGAGAAACAGTTTAGGTATTGTGAATAAAATCTTGCTTATGTGTAGTTGCTGTGAGAGAATTGGGTTAATTACGATGCTATATATACCTGTCAGTGAATCCTTAATAGGCATGGGCAGTTGACAAAACATTATACATGGGATGGGGCAAAAACATATACAACACACGAGAGAATGCATTTGCATCTTATTGCATACATGAAAGCATCATTTACGCATAAGTATAGCATCAAGCATCATACTACATGTACAGGCCCCAACTGAATAGGGAAACTGATAGCATATACATTAAGCATAGTAATGATGTAATAGTATGATACGATTACCCTTATTTGGAGATAAGGTCAAATGAAAAGTGAGAAAAGAAGATGGTAAAGTAAGTACGAGATCAAAGATGATTGTGATAGACATAGAGGTATAGCAATGATAGTGTTGTGTATAAGTAAAGGATACAAGTATGAATTTCGAGGATGAAATTCCTTAAAGGAGAGAGATTTGTGAGGACCTAAATTAGGCCCTAGTAGAATTCAAGGACATAATCCTTGATCATACGGTATAGTTACATGATTGAATAGGATTACAAGAACAGAATAATAATAGCCAACAGTGAAATGTGCACAGGTTTACAAAAAGTTACACATGAGCGCTTTTATGAGTACATTGTTCATAGTAATACAAGAGTATACGTGTGCATATAAGAATATGAATGAATAAAGAATAGATAAAGTAAATAGATTTTATTGCCTGCATTGAGTCTAGGAAGTGGATAGATAGACATGCCTATAAAGGTACCATGCAACTACGATAGTTTCAACCCCGTTTGGGTTGTAGTTAACCCTGTTTGGGTGACTAAATAGACATGGTCCCATTTGGATCATATTTAACCCCGTTTAGGTTGTAGTCAACCCCATTTGGGTGACTAAACAGACTTGTACCTTCGGGTGCTACCGTATAACCCATTACCCACCTCATTAGAATAATGCAGGCTTTATACCAAAGTTAAGAAAAAGTTTGATGTTTAACTTAAAGTTTAATGAAGTATGACAATTCAAAATTGATTTCATAATCTGATTTATATGTGAAATTCCTTTTCATCACATATGGAAATTATGATATTAAAAGATGTTACGATATACACTTATGCATGATTATCGCATATAGAAATAGTATGTACCGAGTTATGTAAATGAACTAGCGCATCACTAATATCTAGTTATGGACTATATTAGAGATAGTATGTTTTCTATAGTAAAATGTTGCTTGTTTGAGGTAGATAAATGACTTGCAAGATCCGTCATGTATGAAAGCTATGAAAAAATGTTTTGCTGAAATAAGTGTTTCTATAGCAATGGAATATAAGAGTTATGTATAGGTATTCATATTGGTGATTGGTTTTCAAATTAATACATTGAGTTATATATTTTCCCTATATCTACTCGTTCTTGCTCTTTATTGAGAATTTATGTATAATGTCTTGTGCATACACATAAAATATTTACAGATTTACAAGTGATAAAGGTCGCATGATAATAGTATTTAAGATGGAAGCGAGCTAGAAATTTTGGTACAATAATAAGTATGACAAATATATTTCTAGATCGATAAATGAGAAACTTTCATAGTACTAATGCTCTATCTTACTTTCAATTATGCATACGTCCTTGTTGATCTTAAGCTTATATGTGTATATATATATATATTCCTAGTATATATTAAAATGTGTAGTAAGTGGAAGGAATGATTGAGTATAAACAATGGTATATCATTCAATGAATGAATTGCAAGTCTAAAGGATAAACATGCTTATATGATTAAATGTTGTGTATATAAAGCATCAATGCCGAATTTACTATCATTAAGTCATTTGGTTATCTTGTGTGGACTCTTGTCTGTATTTTGTGTTTTTTTAAATTTGTGTATAAGTTATACTTATAGTTTATAATGTATGCTTGTTGACAACCACTGTGACTGGTCATTTGTCATATTTTGTGTTCCCCACTAAGCTTTATAGGTTAGCATGGATTTTTGTTTATCCATGTAGGTTGTGAGAACAGGACTTTCTTCCAGGACTGATATCTGTAGCAGGTTGGCCAATAGAAGTCTTAAAGGATTGATAATAGAGTTTCCTTTTTGTCCTTATATTTTTTAATAATGGAAACTTTAATTAAGTTGGAATTTTTGTAATTACTATAGATGCTTTGTATATGTAGTATTTGATGTTAATGAGATGCACCTGTAAGTAAAGCTCCTAATAGTTAACTTTTAGGTATCTATTTAGTAGAATAACAGATGAAATTTTATGATAAGCATGCTTAATTAATACTAAACAAAGTCTTATAGCTAAGTATAGGGTAAGGGTGCTACAAGTCTAAGATGGAATTTGTCATGTATTATTTAAGTAAAAAGTTCCTTTCATATGAGACCAGGTATATGGATGTCTAAAATTTGTGTTGGGTGATAATATAGGACTATAAGAAGCTAAGACATTAATTCAATTCTTACAAGATTTAGGCTATGGCTTAGCACAACCCACTTAGGTACCTTTAGTCAACACCATCCCTACTAGGGAAAATGGGAAGGTGGCTCCTATTGCTGCAAGAGGTTGAAGTAGAACACATCACCAGGAAGACAACTAAAGGAAAGGTAGTTGCAATGTTCCTAGTCGACCACCCGTTGGAAGGGGATCAAGTTGAGCATGAATTCCTAGATGAAAGTGCCACAACCATAACAATTCATGGTTGGCAAATGTACTTTGATACGGCTAAAAATAGAAAAGGAGTTAGAGCAAGGGTCATTCTTATCACACCTAATGGTGAAATGCTTCCATTGGTTAAGAAATTGATGTAGGTATGACTAAAAATGGAATTGAATACGGAGCCTGCATATATGGGCTATAAGTTCTACTAGCCTTAGGTGCTCATAATGTTGAAGTATTTAGTGACCCATCCATAGTTATTCACCAAGTAAAGGGAAATGGCCTCTCAGAGTAGAATGGCTAGTCCTATATGTTAAGTACCTGAAGAGTCTGAGTAGTCAATTTATGGCATGCACATTTTGATACGTGCCCCGAGATAATAACTAGTTAGTAAACACATTGGTAATATTAGTGTCTATATGGGATAATCTAAAAGGAATAGCCATAAGATAGATGGTGATCACAAGTTCAGCCAAGCTTTATTTTGAAAATGAAAGAATCACGAACACGAAAGAGATTGATGGGAAATCCTAGTACTACGTTATTTGAAATTATCTAAAAAGGTCAAAATTCCCTGAATAAGCAATAGAAAAAGACAAGAGTATGATCCAAAAGTTGTCTCTTTAGTTCATCAATATAGATGAAATTTTGTACAAGAGATAGGTAGATGGTATTTTGTTGAGATATTTACATGAAAAGGAAGCCAAAAAGGTGATGGAGGAAATTTATACAAAGATAGGCAAAGCCCACATAAATGGACTAACAATGGCAAGGAATATTATGCACTAGGGTTTCTTTTGGCTAACAATTGACACAAATTGCTTATGCTATGTGAAGTTATGCCATCAATGCTAGTGGTATACTGATTTAAGCCATTTGCATATTTTAGAATTATGCAATCTCTCATCTCCTAGGCTTTTCTTAGCTTGTTTGTAGCATGGGACATGAATATCATGACGACAATGTTCTCACTATTCAAATAGACATTATTAGAGAGATTTATCCAACATATTCAAATGGACACAAATACATCATGGTTGCCATCGATTATTTTACAAAGTGGGTAGAATTGGAGTATTTTAGGAAATTGGGAGCAAGAGAAATAACATAGTATATTGAAAGAAATTTGATTTACAAATATGTAGCACCTCACCATATAGTATCTAAAAATGGGGTTTAATTCTAGGTAGAGACTAGGCATATGTTTTAGCACCACAAGTCCTCTACTAACCATCCATAGGCAAACGTGGTAGTGAAATCTGGATTTGAAAAAGATTCGAGCTAAGATTGTGCATACTTATAAGGATTGGGCTGCAAAATTACCATTGACACTCTATGGTTTTTGAACTACTGTCAGAACTTCTATAGGAAAAACTTCTTTCTCTTTAGTATATGGGATAAAAGCAGTGTTAACGGTACAAATTGAGGTACATTTTCTTAAAGTCACCTTAGATGTGAAGTTGCTAGATATTGAATAAGTAGAACACAAATTGGCATAATTGAATTTGTTAAATAAGAATCAAATGATAGTTTATTATCACAATCAATTGTAATAAAAAAGGTTGGCCTATGCATTTGGTAAGAAAATTAAGGGTCATCATTTGAAGGAAGGCAAGTTGGTGTTTAAACAAATGAGGCCAAGACTACCAGACCACGGGAGGGAATTGCCAAAGAAACTATTGTAAAAAAAGCAGCCATCTTCATAGAAAATGATAGGAATGAGTTCAAAGAGCCAATTAATATCAACATATTGAAAAGGTTCCATGCTAAAAGTAGGAGACCCGAAGAAAATGTAGCCTCGTAGGTCAAAAATAGAAAAAAGGTGGCCTTGCTAAAATTAGGCATCCCACCAGGGAAAAAACCAAAAATAGGTGCCTTAGATAAAAGTTAGGGGCTTGAAAGAAAATTTTCAATCAAGAAAACTTATGAGAACTGATTGATAACAAGAGTGGGATGTACTTAAGATGTAGCCTCATAAGATTAAACGAAAAATTATGTTTTTGAATTTAATGTCATATTGTGATTATTGTTATGAGATGTTATTTTATGAGAATGAATGAATAAACTAAATTAATTTGAGAATTAATGAGAAGCATGCCCATTTATTACACATAAACACATGACCAAAAAACACAGAAAAAAACAAGCAGCACACCCAACAAACCAAAACAACAAAAAAATATGAGTTTGTGAGCCTCTAATCCCAACCCTAATTGGATTATTGTAAATTAATGATGATTATGGTTAGATAGTTGAAATTGGATTATTTTGCAATTACTGAAGTTAAGTCCCATAAGGGGTATTGTGTAATTGTACATATGTTTAATTGAGTATAGTTAAATTATAAGGAAGGATACAATTGAATTAAATTATAAGTTTTGGATTAAAATGTAAGAAATATAAGTTATTAGGAATTAAAGGCATATAAGTAATTTTAGAAATTCCTTTAGTGAGATATTTACCCCACTCACTCATTTAAAGCTTTCTGCAGAAGGTGGAGATCGTCTAAAGGATAGAGAAAGGAGATGCAATCTCTCTCTCTCCCTCTCTGGTTACAAATTACGGATTAAAGAAGATGAAAGCTTAGGGTTTGTGAGTTAGTCACTTAAGGAAAGAAAGGAAGTTACATCTAGAGTATGGAAGGTAGAAATCAAAACAAAAGAGGTAAAGGAGATGAAGCTTCAATAACTGGTATGGGAATTAGGCTTACTATACTGTTCACATATGTTTGTTATGGGAACTTCCCTCTCTTCATGTATGTGTGTCCTCTTTAATGAGGTTAAAGGCTAAATCTAGCAATATATATGAGTTTGGAAAGATTTAAAGGCTTAATGAACATTATTGTAAGTTGTTAGGTTGAGATCTTGAGTTTAAGTGTTTGATCCGTATAAGTGGGATTTTTATTTTTGGCAAAGACCTAGTGCATGACTGCTCATGGCCTTTACTTTCCCAGTGTATGGCTTCTTATGGCCTTTGTTCTCCCAGTACACAGCCACTTATGGCTTTTACTTTTCTCTTGAACGACTCCTGTTTTCTTTGTATGGCCTTCTTATTTTCCTTGCATGGCCTTCCTATTTTCTTTGCATGGTTGTGTATGGCCTTTCTTCTTCTCTTACACAGCCAATTGGCCTTCTGTTCTTTACAATGCATGGCCAAGTGCCCTTGTTCATCTTGCAATGCATTGCTAAGCATGGTCTTTCCTTTTGCAGTGTATTGTTACCTGTACTCCCTCCACTCATCTGTACTCATTCACCCATGCAATAAATCACTCATAAATCATGAATTCAATATTGTATAGTATAGTCTATGCGCTTATTAAGAGAGCCACATATTTATGGTGAATTAAGCTAGCAGTGAGTAATGTTGATTATAATTGTTTATTAAATTGGTGGTTAATATGCTATCTGATTATTAATGGATTAATAGATTTGTGAAGTCTCCCTAATGCTAAAGTTTAGAAAGATATAGTTACAAGGGTATAACTATAAGATGAGGTATTCTCGAAATTTAAATAACATGAATGTTATTAAAAGAGGGAGTAGATTGAATTAAGCTATGTCACCTAGAGCCTCCAATATGTTGTATATGGCATGGTCACTTAATTGGAGAATCCCTATGTATATTTATATATGTATATAGAAAGAGTGAGAAATTTTAGAGTAATAAAACCCATGGAGTTAAGGTATGAGGTTTACTGGAAAGCTAATTTAGAAGAACTTCCATATGGCAATGCTAATATGAGTCGTTCTGTTATAATGTGTTTTTGTGCATAACAGGAACATAACTAAAGAGAGTAAGAGGCAATATAGTAACCGTAAAATTATATGTTATTTAATGTGCCCTATAAAGTTAGTATAAGGTATGTACTCTGTCAAAGTAAATTGTTTTTCCCAAATACTATGCACTGATGTTTCTTTACAATGGCATAAAATGCTATGGTATAGCCTAGTGATAATAAGAGGATAGTTGCAATGTTACATGTCTAAGTTGAAAGAGATGGGATATTACATTGTACCTGTAGTTATGAAACTATAGGAGTTTGGTTAATCTCCAAGTCATAAGGGAGATTAGTGATTAATCTTGATGTAAAGGAGCATGCTTGCTTATTTGCTCATGCCCTATATCTTATTATGCAAAACACATGCCCGCAAGTAGTGTGCTTACGATTGAGATGGAATAATCATACATAAACTTACCTAGGTATTAAATGTTATAAGATGAAAAGTACAAGTAAGATAATTGATGCATATATGATCATGTTAGGGTATATAAATTATTGTCTACAATCTAATAGACTATAAAATTGAACAAAAGGGGTTAAATATGAACAAGTGTTGACCTTAAGATAAAAAGAACCTGTTCATTTTGTTATATTGATCATAAATTCCTAAGTGTTGTTTAAAGTGATTATGTATTGATGTGAATAACTATGATTATGTATGGAAGCTACTCATGGAAAATAGCAACAAGGTACGTCATTGAGAAATATCAATGAGTTACGTAAGTTCAATATCTTATAGTTGATGTAACAATGCTATGATAAGTAGTCTAACTTAGTATGTGAACAAGTATGAGTAACAAAAGCATGTATCACCATGATTCAAGTTCCATTTATATATATATATATATATAACCCTATGAAGACTTTTAGTAGTAAGAATTACACTTTCATATTGCCTTATTGGTATCATGCATAATGCTAATTATGACGAGATAGATCAATGAAAGATTATACCTTATTATTGTTTGTATAACTATGCAACTAGTATGATATGGATGAATGAATGTTAATGCCATTATAAGAATATGGAATATGTATTCTTATATGAATTGTGGCTTTAAGCAAATGTTGTACTTAGTAAAGAGGAATATGTTGAATCAAAAACATTTTAAAAAATTGCTTAAGCCTGCGGATCTTAGTTCAGTTGTGGATTAGATATGCATGCCTAGAGGGATACAGTTGTAGTTGCCATAGTTAACCCCATTAAAGTTCATTGTTTATTCCTTTAATGGAACCATAGCTCGGCCCTTTTTTGTCCACCATTTGATATCTTTGGATATCCATCATTTGATACCTTCGGGTATCTATTGTTGATACCAATTGTTATCAATAGCTCCCGTTATCCACCCTTTGAACTAGTACTTAGGCAGGCTATGAAAGATTATGAAATGTGCACGAAATAAAGTAATACATGTATCGATTGCTTCACTTATGTGATGTAAGCATGATTAGTGGCCTATTATATTATTTTATCTCAAATTCCTTTTGGCTATAAATTTTTCCAATGAAATGAAATTATATACTCAGTACTATATAAATTGTGATATCTCACATCAACTATGAGGGGTTAAGGTTTCTGTGTGAGTGCCGGTGTGAGTTAGTTCCACCAATGGGTTCCACGGTTAATAGATGGGCCCCAAAGTGTATAATATTATACTAGTTGTTATATAGGCTGTAACATACATAATGTGTTTCATGTGCTTTGAAGTTTATGAAATGTATGCATGTGATATTGGGACTTTGTCGGGTAATCATGTTATGTAATGTTGTTCTCTATAATTACATGCAAATCTGTTAGTCTATATATATGTATTTACAGATATATGTGTATACTGAAAACTTTGACAGAAGCCAAAGGACAATGTATGACATAATATGATGTTGTATGATATTTAGTTGCCATACTAAGATAGCATTAAGAAAGACACGATTATGAATAGGAATTATGAATTATGAATGTATTTTATGCTTAAAATTATGTGATATATGTGAAGTAATTTTGCTTAACAGTATGTCTTATAGATGTTACCTGCCATATGCACTCCCTTATGCTTTGATTGATCATTGAATGCATATCCTATGTAACCAATATGATTAAGGTGTTGTACTATTAATAATCATGATGTCTAGACTCGTAATTAAATCATTTATGAGGGCATGTATTATACTAGCAAGTAAATTGAAAAGTTTTCGGGAACTGGACGAACTCACGTAATGCTCTAGATTATTGTAAGAATAGTATTTATTATTAAGGTTAAAGACTTCTCTGGTATATTCATTGTGAAATAATTAACATTGCAGACTTATTTATTTCCTTAATTGTGAATGTTGTAATGAATTGATGATATTTTGTAAGATTTTATCTATAGAGTTTCATTTTGCCACTAAGCTTTATCACTTAGCATGGGTTTGTTTATTCATGTAGGTCTCAGGATGAGCTCCACTTTGGATCGATAGTTGTATTGACTTGGCCCACTTTGAAGAGAAGATCTGGCCGGTTGTGGTTGTCCTTGAGGTTTTTATAATGTATTGAAGGCCATTTATGTTATGTCTCCTTATTTTGGAGTTTGATTTGGTTATGTTGTGGCATCTAATTAAGGCATGTATTATTATTATTATTATTATTATTATTATTATTATTATTGCCTGATCTTTACTAGGTTTATGTTGGTATTGGTGATTCTGCATGTCTGGTAGATTAGGGTGTTACAAAGTCCATAAGTAAAATTATTTAGAAAAATGAATTAAAACCATATTCACATACCACCCCGCTACTATCTTCACTACTCTAGCGCATCACCCAAAGGTCCCCATTATTTGTTGCCTCCATTACCTATAAATGATACTAGGCATTAGCTTTGAAATCACAAATCTATAGTAGGGGAATATTAGCCTTGACAAGGAGCTACTTCCAAAAGACATGGTGATTGCCAACAGAGTTGTCAATCACTTCCCTACCTTCGAAGGACAATGGGCCTCTCACAATATCTTGCTTTTTGCCAAACTAGTAAGCACAACAAGTGGTAATGCAAAAAGTGGATAGGCACAATTCACATATAGGGATGCAATTAGAATGTTTATCACGAGCCATGTACTCCAGTTTTATTTAGGGACATATAAAGCTCACCCTCCATTCAATAATAACATTCATCCAAATCATGCCATCCTCTATAGAATCAAACCGATACTAGTGGTGCCTTGAGCTAAAGGAGTTCAATGAGTATGCATCTATAACATAAGAGGGTGGCTTATCCAACGTTCAAATGTTTCTCCAACCACCATATTTGCACAATAAAAAACCCATTATAGATGAAAATCATAACTGGCTCTCTAAGCAAAAGTAAGGATAAAGGATGGTGTGAAACCTGAGAATAGGCAGTCCATCCTATAAAAAATAAACAAATAATCAAAGTTATTGAGATACTTTTTGTCTATTTTAGGAAAAAGTTTGGCAGATTGTTATGTAAAAATCCCTAAAGGGACATATTTCTCTCTAAGAAAAGCTAGTGTGAAAACCAATAAGGGGCGCATTACCTTTAAAAAATGACTATAAGCACTTATAGTAATAAGGGGATGTAAATGAAAATGTGGTCATGTCATCTTACACAGTGTCTAAGTTTAGTACAATATCTAGCAAAATTAATGAAAAAGAAACACCTCTTGTGGATGTCATCAATGACATTAAAAAGCTGGTAATCACTAATGAATCCATTTACAATCATAGTCCAATGTCGGGTGAAGTAGATCAATAGGATCATGCAAGTATGATTGGTTTGGATATTATAAAACCTTTCCAGAGGATTCTAAAGGTATAGGATCACCTTAAGGAAACAATTTTTTGTCATAAATGGTAAAGTTTCCAATGCTTGAATGACTCCTCTCTGAATTTTTAGCATGCAATTCGAGACATAATGCAAATTTTTGAGGCTAAAACATTACACCCATAATGGTTACAAATTTTTTAGATGGGAGGCATGACTCCTAGTTTTTAAAGCAAAAAAATATGGGATAATGGATCCTAGTATTGCACAACTGCAAATAGTAGATATATATTGGTTTGAATCCTCATTAAGAACTGAAGATCAGGATATAAGGCCTAAATGGAATTTTCCCAAATATTGGAGATATTAGGTAATTTAGGTATTATGTTCAGAAATGGGATAGCCATGGCTCGAAGATAGTAAAGATAGATTATCTACCCTGGAAAATACTAAAAGAAAAAAATTAGAAAAGAAGACAATGATAAAAAAAAAGGAAGAAAACACCTAAAAACAAGTTTGCAAGAGGCCTACTCCCTTGAAAATGAAGTTCTAAAGGCATATTTCTAGGCTACAGCTAAGCCATGACCATCACTTGGTCCCCTATAGCTTGGGATGTAGTTTATTCAAATTTGTATGATGCATACATCCCCCATTCACATTTTTCCACATACTTTACACATATGTTTTTTTTTTGTTGGAAAAATACAGTTGTGCTTTTCATATGAAGTGGGATGCATACAAATTCAAAGAGTATTAATGTTATACATAAAGAATAAAAAAAGAGAGAAAAGATAAAAAGTGGGAGATTGTATTTAACACAATGCTAACATTTTGTTAACCTAGTGATGGGGGTAACCATCTACATAGGCATTCGCCAAATTGATAAAGATCTTGCACAACTCACAAAGTGCAAAAGATATCAAATTCAACTTTTTTTAGCATCATTTATACCAGAAAATAAGAATAAAACAAAATCCCTAAATGGAGTCATGCAAACCCATAAAAAAGATGTGTTCACATAAATTTGCATAGACCAATGCAGTCTCAAGGTTTCCAATAGGATGGCATTATCTCTATTGCAAGGGGTAGGTAGCCATACGATCAACATAAGTTCTAACCATACGATCGGCTCAAGTTCCAAACATCATTAGTACATTGGAAAGTTTTTCATCTTTTCTACCTAGTAGTCTCAAACATTAAAAATTTTTGGTTACATACCTAGCAATTCGAAGCATCTCTAACACACAAGAAATTTTCGCTAGTATCCTTAATAGATAGCCCCTTAAATCTTTGTATCTACAAGGGATCACTTCCTAAGTTTTATATATATCCCTAATAAGTCAAAATGTTAACAAAAAGAGCATCAGCAACTCCCCCTCCAAGATCTTTCAAAGCATAGCCACAGAAGCAAAATTACCATTAATCAAAACACAACTGTAGACAGTGGGGTTCGCTTTTGATCAAGGAATAGCCATAGAAGTAGAGTTGCCTTCCAATCAAGGTATAGCCATAAAAGTAGAATCTCCTTCAAATCAAAGAATATTAGCAAAAGCGGAATTGCCTTCAAATTAAGTTATAGGTGTAGAAATAGAATTGCCTTTAGATTAAAACACAACTACAAACAACATGGTTCGATTCCTATCATTATTTATCCATATAAGCAAAATTTCCTTTCAATCAAGGTATAGCCATATAAGAAAAATTACTTGCAAACCAAGGTATAGCCTTAAAAGTATAATCATTTTCAAAATAAAAGAATAGCTACAGAAAGTGGGTTTCGCTTCAGACTAAGGTAACTTATAAAAGAAAAATCACCTTGTAGTCAAGGTATAGCCATAGAAGTAGAATTTCCTTCAAACCAAGGTATAACCACAAAAGCAAAATCACCTTCAAATTAAGGTGTAACTATAGAAGAAAAATCACCTCAGAGTAAGGCACAACTGCAAATAATAAGGTTTGCCTTATGTTCTTTTGACTAATATTCAAAGCCTCTAAGGAACACCAAGTGCCCGTAAGGAACATCAAAGTTTAAAATTTAATAATTGGAGTTAAGATGCATTGATAAGCCATCATCGACCTCTCTATCCCTTTAAGACCTCCTAAAATGTAAATGGAGACTGTACGGTTTGTTCACCATAGACAAACTAGTGCTGATCACACCACCCACCTCCTTTATAAGCCTTTTCGAGAAGCAACCAGGAGACCGACCCTTTAGCTAAGTGTCTCTCTCTTTTCATTCTGAAATTTGGCTCACCTATGGACCTAGTATACTAACCTTCCTAAAGTTGGGGGCAATTGTAGCACTGGATCCTAATGAGCCTTTTGTTAGTGTTACCTAATGAGGAAGTATGCTCTTGAAAAGATGACAGATTGAGGATTATATGGACTTGTAGCATTTGCAAAACTTTTTAAAAATGTTTTGTAGTGTTCCATTCTTATTTTAGGCTCACAAGGAAAACAAAAGAGTTAAATAATGAAGAATATTTCCAAGTGTGCATTTAAAGGTCATTTTCATGGATTTTTGCATTGCATATTTATGAAAAAGGTCTACACTCCCTTTAAAGCATTACACACCTGGTCAGAGCTTTGCATGGAAACACCTATACAAAAGCTTTACACTACCTTGCAAAGCATTGCACACCCGTGTAAATATGGAATCTCTACATTATTTGACCCATTTCCTAACTTGACTACCATATTTTGTTGTACACTCGTGCAAACCCTCTTGCATGGCCATACAAGTCAGGGAATATGCCTTTTCTTAATCAAATTGGCAACTTGACTGAAACATTTGATTTGCATACACGTGCATGCAAAAAACACTAACTTTATAAGATTAAATTGCCAATTTGGCTGACCTACTTGATTTGCACATTGGTACAATACTACTATAAATAGTGTTTGAAGGGGAACTGCTTTTGGGAGGTTTGTTAATTAGTTAGAAAATGTGATATTTGGAAGTTTTTAAAGGATTTCTTCAAGATTTCTTTTTTTTTAAAAAAAACTCATTTTCAAAAGTTTTAAAGCATAAAAGATCCAAAATTTGACATTTAATGGTCAATTTGGATAAGTACATTGATGGCAATAAATAAAGTCTTCTTTTGGTACGATTTTTGGTGATATAAAATGTAACACCCTTATACAATAATTAACAAAATGTAATTTAGATATTTTCCATTACAATACACATACTAAATCTAATTCATATGAGAATGGGATTACATATTTCCAATTTTACTTTATAAACTTACTCATCATACATATACATGCCATACAAAGATATATATAAAATTTCCTACTTTACTATATGACTTCGTTAGTATCCAGTGCCTATCCTTCAACCTGCTATCTACTTTTCCAAGTACTTGTACACAACAAATAACTATGTGCTTAGCATAAAATGCTTAGTAGTGGATACCCAATTAATAAATTTCATAAATTTACACACAAAAATTTTATTCATCATATTTCTATAACTCATTTCTGTATTCTAACAACTATCAGTTCTTTATTTTAATTTTTTTTGACATTCCTTCAATAATATTTCTTTTAAGTTTGTATTATTGCTTGTCTTAAATTTTCCTATCATACTTCACTTATGTTTTGTCTTTCCTTACAATACCTTAATTTCATTTTATTTTGTTTGTTATCTATCAGTCTATTATTCTCATTCCTTTTGACTTTATTTCTATATTTTCCCATCCTTTTCATTAATTTTTTTATTTTTATGGTTAATCTATTGTTCTTAATTCTTTTATTTTTTTTCGAATTATTAATTTACTCTTGGTACGTAAATGTTATAATTTTGTCATTATGAAATTCATTTATTTAGCATTGTGTTTACCTTAACTATTTATCTTTAAAATTTATGCTTAAATTATGATTAACCTTGCCTCGTACCTGCATATTTTTCGTACTCTCAATTACATTGTTCTAATTCATTAATTATTATCTAGCTTGGTTTTCTTTATCAGATTTTAGCGTCATTAGTTTCTTTGTCGTATTTTGTTCCTATTGTATGAATAACTATTTCTAGTATACTTATTATATCGAATCTATTCTTCTTCATCCTATTCGATACTTTCTTTGTCATTATTATTTTAATTTGATTTAATCACCAAAACTCTACTTTAATTCTTAGTTTAATATTTTATATGCATTGCTTACATTCTATGCTTAATAATTTCTATCTCACTATCTTATAATTATAGCATTATTAATCTATTTCTTAGTATTTTACTTATTTCCTTTTCGAATCATTCTCTTGATTATGTTCAGTGTCTTTAATTGTTTTATTAAAGATTTCATATTTAATTTACTAAGTTGGTTTGTCCTTATTTTTATTGTCACATGTAACTTAACCAAATTAAGCTTTTGTCTTTTCTATTGCTAATTATTCCTATAACAACATTTTCCTCAATTTCCATTAAGGTTACTACCTATGTCCTTTTACCATTCAGTCCCTATAATTTTATTTCTTCTTTCCTTTTCACTTAATTTCCAATATACTTTTCAATATTAATGTTTACCCTAATTTTACAAGTATTTCCTTTATTTTTACCAATTTACAATTCGACATTCAATTCTTTTTCTCCACATCTAATTTACTCTTTTATCTTTAACTTATTATTTTATTCTCAAATTATCATCTACCTCTATCACGTTAGTAAATTTTTAATTTTCGTTCAAAAATTTAATTCCATATACGATAGACTCCATAATATTCAATTTCACTTTTAGTCCGTATAAACCTTATTAATTACTTTTTTACCTTGCAAGTACTTATGTATGCCAATATTTCCTTTTTACTCCATAATTTTTAGTCTACTTTCATTCTCATCCTTTATAATTCCAATTTACATTTTAATCTCAAAATTAACATTTTATCCCTTTTTATTACTCATTTCTATCTTTTCACATTTAATTACCACTATCTAGGTTAAAGTTATGTTTTAGTCCCTAAATTTTAATTTTAGCATATATCTCACTAATTACCACACTAATTGCATTCTTTTGCTCTTTATAGCTTTTATTTCATTTGCATCCCTGCATTTATGTTTTAGTCCTTATAATTTCTCAAATACTGATAAATTACCATTTGGTCCATGCTAATTTTATTTTCATACATTTTCATCCCTTTTACCATTTTGCTCCTCTTAATTATATTTTTAGCATAACTTTACATTTTTACTCGTATATTCTTGCTTAATTACATAATTTCCCTACCAATTACTTAACCATATTACTTATATTATTTATTCTATATTTACATGTTTAGCATACTTTTCCACTCATTTACCTTTTTGGTCCTCTTTTGCTTCATTACATATTTGTCGCTATTTATCCACTTATTTGCATTTTTGTCCACTTTCATCCTTTGTCTACATTTATGTCATTAACAATTACTCATTTACCTATTTATTCACTATTTATTATTAAGTTACATATTTGTCTCCTTTTTATCTTCTATTTACATAATTATCACTTTTTCTATCGTGCATCACTTGATGCATTCATCTACATCACTTGCTGCTCAAACAAAAATGTGACTTTATTTTATTTTAAAATAGCTGAGTCAACCGTATGTCACTCAATGCACACCCAAGCATTTAACATACGTTCAAATTTTGTTTTCTTTTCCCTTTCCTTTTTTATTTAATTTTATTTTACTGTACTTTATTATTACTATTACTATTATTATATTTATTATATTATTATTATTATTATTATTATTATTATTATTATTATTATTATCCTTTACGGCAAGTGCTAGAGGTAAGTCTACATCTCTCTAATTTATTATAAATTAGATTTCCTAATTGCTAAAGGAAAATGTCATGAAAATATTTATATTTTGTAATTTTAACTTTTGTAAATAAAACTAGACCAATGTCTTATTTCTCACCCTAAAATCCATATATATGTAAATAATCAACTTTTAATAATGTAAAAGATCTTATATATAATTAACTAACATGGGTTATCTCATAATCAAACTTAGACTAACAAGTCTCTATCTTCAAAAATTTGCAATGAAATGCCTCTTCATAAATTGACATGTGAGGACCAATGTCCTCACCAAAAGGAACCATAGTAAATTACCTAATTTATGAATACCTATTGAATTTCTTGTGGATGGTTATATTTATGTCATGATTTACCACTTTTATGTGTGATTGGGTGTGCCTATATTTACTGTGCTTTGACCTTACATGCAAGAAAAAAGAACATAATTAATTTGAAAGCCATTATGTCACATTCATCAAAGTTATAAATAAGTGTGAAGTTTCAAACTCTCTCTAGGTTTAGGCCTTATAAGGTTAGAACACCATTTCCTAATGTTTTATTCGGTGGTAACTATTTACATCAGCCTTGTGGTGCCTAACAATGATGCCTCCCAATGATTGATTGCAACCGATAGGATAGAGAGACCTTGAGATGTTGTCTCATGCCTTTTTAAGGCCTGAGACTTCACAAATTAGGTTGAATTCCTTATCCATCATGAAGCAACCCGTTGACTCGAGTATGAAAACCTTAACCTATCTTGTCTATAACTCAGTTCACCCGATTACTTACAGGAAGGGCTCTAAAAATGGGAACGAGTTTCCAAGAAAATAATAAGGCAATATATGACCTAGAGATGACTTATAAAAATAGAGTCAACATCTCTAATTAATGAATAAAAATCAAAAGGTTTCCTTATGATTCTCAAAATACCTTAGTTCTAAGAGACCCTCAACTTGCAGCGCATGTCACAGTACCATCTTTTCACATTAGAGGAGATAGATGAGGCATTATGCACAGGCAGAGCAATATGGTGGGTGACATCATGATCAGCGATTCCATTGACAAAGACTAATACTATAAAGCCACGAACCCTATAATAAAAAACTATAATGGCTATTTTAAGCATGATTTGGAGTATGAACAAGCTAATGAAAATATAGAGATACCTTAGTAGCATTTGGTGAGTCAGCCAGGTGATCCGATTTTCCCAAGTCCATCATTTATAGTATAGGAGCCATCCCTATATTTTGAGAAAGGATTTAAGCTATATGCGGATGCAAGAGCATCTTGCTTTTCTTGATCACCACCATCACAATTTTGATCGATGTTATCACATTTTCTACCAAAAGTCACCTTTATCTCTCTCATAGGCATATTACAACATGTATAAAATATTAAGGCATCTTATGCTACCTTACTTAGTAGCATATAGACACCATGAGAGGATCATCTAGTGCTTTACACAGGATAAAAGTAGCCATAGAGAGGTTTTTTTGGAGATAAAGGTGCAATTAAAGAGAGATATCATCAAGGCACTTGTAGATAGTATCGCTAGATGAGAATGGGTTATGATCAGTATAGATACTACTAGTAGGTTGAATATTTGCTAAACCAACTTCATAAAATTATTGGGTTTTACCTTAGTCTTCCTCACAAAAATGAAGGCTACTGGGGAAAATATAATATGTTAATCTATAAAAACTTTGACTTTTTGATAAATTAATTTATTCTGGTCTTAAAAATTTAATATACAATCTTTTAGAATTAAGAATATATTGAGAACTATTTTTGGATATAGATGCATTAGAGGGAGATGGAGAAAATTGAATAGGAGAAAAAGGAGAGGTAAGGGCTAACCACACTCCAAAAAAATTGATTTTACCAACGAAATTTATCGATGACTTAAAATTTCGTCGCTAATAATGGGATATTACCGATGAAATAGGTACAAAACTGTAAATCCATCAGTAAAAATAGAAATCTTGCAAAATGGGAAAATTTTTAGCGACAGTAGATAAAAACGATTGGTAAAATTAGCAGGAATTCTTGGCACCATTATTTAGTGATGATAAATTCTGTCGGTAAATATAACAAACATTTTTTCTATGCACCGATAGAAATTCCGTCGGTAATATAATGTATTCTTTTATTTTAAATGTTTTACTGATAGATTAGCGATGCAAGTCCTAATCCGTCAGTAAAAAAAGTGGCATATTTTGGCAACATTTAGCAGCAGATGCTATCGTCGGTAATCTGTCGCTATTTGTTTTAATAATACAAAATAAATGATTAAAATTTAATTTTTTTATCTTTTAATAAAATATTATTTGTATATATAAATACATTTTTATAGTAGACATTAGTCTATATTATTTGTGAGAGGATTTTCTATCGATAAATCCGTTGGTATTCCTTTTATTATTAAAATTTAATTTTATAATAAAATAGTTCACAACATTGAGTCATTGTCGACTTAAAACCTAGGTCGGTTTATTATCAAGCTTAACAATAGACGGGCAGAGTAAAAAAATTTGAAGGAAAGCCATGTAGCCAAACAAAAATTTTAAAGCGCCAAATGGAAAAATTACTTAAGATATATATATATATATATATATATATGAAAGTATATATATATATATATATATATGAAAGAAAGGGGGAAGAGGAGGGGGACCAAAATGCCCTCAAGATATAGCATAGGTTGGCTCAAAGGTATCGTTTTTAAGGCTGAGCAAAAAAATTCGAAAAATCTATTCAAAATCGAAGCTATATGGTTATTAATGTTTATAGCATATTTTATTTATAGCATAAGCTATTTATTTTATTATTTATAGTATATGGTTATTAATGTCATGAATCTGAATGGTTATGGACTTTAATTATTGCCCTTTAATTATTAGACGTGGGATTTTATGGAACATCTACACAGAGTTTGGTGAACTTGCTAATATATTTTCCATCTATTCGGGAATCTGAATTGTTATGGACTTTTTGTGCCACTCACGAATTACAGGTCAATGGATGCTCTTTAATATATATGAGTAATAAAAGAAAGAAAAAAAGCTTCAATTCCTGATATTTTTCTTGTCAATTCCTCTTAATTTCTCTTTGGAATATGCATGCAGAGATTTGTAGAATAACAATTTGAATGGCATTATTCCTAATTTCCTTGGATTTTCGCATAATTTAAAAGAACTGTGAGTTTCCACTCTACATGTACATATCCCATAGGCTTTTCTTGAGGAATTTGTCACCATCATCTATATTCTTCCTAGTATGATAAATAAATAATATAATGTTATGGTGTTGCCGAACTTGCAACCAGTAGACGTGCTCTTAACCCTATTTCTGATGGTAGCGTAGGAAATGTTGAGTTCTTCTACTACTTTGTTCATTCACAACAAAAGCTTGCTCTTGACCCTAACATATAAGTCTTGTTTCTCCTTTGTATGTTTTTAATACAGGTCGTGCTTGCTTCTTCAATACTCAACAAGTCTGGGAAAGGTTAGTCTTTGCCTTGTACATTATTTCTTATTCTAAATTCTGAATGAAAGTATCCAGTTATACTTGTTTCTATTTAATTTCATCAATAATTAGTGCAAATTAAAATTGATTTGCAAACCCATTTCCCTTTGATAGATATTTGTATTGAATCATTACTAACTTATACTATTATGCATGTTAGCATTTATGAGATGCCATACAATATTATAAGTAGAGAATGAAAAGACTTGAAACTTATTTATTTATATATATAGTTGAGCCAACACTAGTTTTTGTTTATAAATATTATGAAATGTAATCATTCAAGCCAATATAATAAACCCCTTGCCCATCATTCATTAGTATATGGTAGTTTTATTTTAAGTACTTTTAGTTAAAGTGTATATACTTTCTATAACACCCTTCTCTTTAACCCATAAACAACAATTATTCATATAAGTTAACTTAATTTGTTGTCAAGCAACCTGTTCATATATTGCAATTCTATGCAATGGTTTAGTAGTAAATCTAATCAACTAAAATAAATTCTACTATCACAACTTAATATTCATATAAGTCTCTTTAGCCTTACAATAATTTCTTTTTACAAATATTCATCAATAATATTCAAATTTCAACATAAATTAAATTTATCTTGACATCGATATAATTCTTAACAATACTTTTCTTAAGTTCGCATATGATAACACTTCATGATCCTTTTGCAATTCATAGTAAGAGTTACTGCTATAGCCTTACCTTTTACTAATCTTCGATAAACTATTGATAAATCTTTCTATAAACATTAATTCATCTCAACTCCATCTTAGTATAAGATTAAAACAAGAGATTGTTTTTAGAGTCGTAAGCAAAACCAATTACAATTTAAAAACATCACATGCAAACTCAATTTTAACTCTCACCAATCCTTTAAGAAAAATCATCTATTGATAAATCCTTAACTGTTAAATCTGAAATCCCAGACCAGACACTTGATTATTTTTGCACTTTTTGTTCTTAAGAATTTGCTCATACAATTTAGACTTTTCTATAATGATGGTGCTATCAAGGGAACTTAATGTATATGGAACATATATATTCTTGCTGTCAAGAATTTGTTATTATTATTATATTTTGAATAAAAAGATGACACTTATTCCAAATTGATACTTAATTCTATTATGCATGCATTTAATTTTATTCAATATTCATCTACATCTTAACAATTTGAATCTAATATTGAATTAGAATTTGAACTATTTGAAATTTTATTTCTAATTAATTTAAGTGCAAAAATTATTTCCATTCCTAGATATATTGACAAATCTATTTCCAAATCTGTCATAGGGTATAACATTTTATTTACTATTTTGTTAATTTTTTTTTGTTAATGATTTCAATAATTATTTCATATATGAAAGTATTTTATCAAATTAACATTAGAATATTCTCTAGTTTGTTTCAAATTTAAAAATAATTTTCCATAAATTAGCGTTTTGATATAGAACTTGCTGGTACTCTTTTATTTCAGTTTTGGTCGAATTAGAAATTCTTAAAATATTTTTGGCAAAATTTATGATTTGGATTGTCGAATTTTTGTTTTTTTGATCATGATTCCCGAGTACAAGGCATACCAAGAACAAGTTCTTAGTAACTGTTTAAAGTTTGCTTAGGTATCCTTATTGGGCCTTTCTAGAATTATGCTTATGCAAGTATGCTGCAAATATCTGTATTTATTTTTTAAGCATGGGAATGATGTATCTCATTATCTTATTGAATGATTTAACTGTCGAGGGTGCACCCTTAAGTTTGTTTTTACATATAAAGCTTGCTAGAAAAGGGCTATGAACTAGTATCTGGTGGAACAAAAAACCATTTGGTTTTGATCAATTTGAGAAACAAGGTATAAGGAATAACTATTCTTTCTCCGATGTAACTTATTTACATTGTAAGCCCTCTTTAAAATAAAGTAAACTTTGAGATGTAATTCATATAATGGCAGTGCGAGGTGTTTCTCACCATATGATGATTTCCCAAGAAGAAGTTTTATGCTTAGTTTGGAGAATTTTTCACAAGATATTTGGCAATTGGAATAATTATGAAAAAAATAAACAACAGTAGATTGGAATTTTGATGCCTAAACAGTGTTATGGATAGCTTTGAGCAAAAACTCGTGTAATTCAAATTTCTTTGTTTGTTTTCTTAAACCTTTTTACTCATATAAATTCTGCATTTTTGTTATAATGAAATTGAAAACCTAAAAAAACATAAAATTTTGGCTGGATTTTATTAGTCATTCTTGGAAAACTATCTGTTTTGCTGATGTTGCAGCAATGTGATGTAATATGGACCAATAGTAGCTGATGGATGTGTGTGTGTGTGTGTGTGTGTGTATAATTAACAAAGATCAGATTGTTGAGCTTCCAGTAGTTGGAGTTGGGCTCTTTGTTTTGTTCACATTAAAGTATATATGATGGCTCACAAAATTCTTAGTATATTTTACTTAGTATCAACATGAAAAATATGGATTCTTAGCTAGATTATATCCTTCATTTTTTAATCACTTCTTTATCAAATTGTAGTTCGCACTATGAATGAATCCTATAGCAAGCTTGGTTTGTTGATATGAGTACCCCAGACAGTTTATATATCTTTCCACTTTTGACAACATTGACTTTTTTGATAACTGTGGAGGTATGCTTTTGTTTCATCAAATGAAGTAAACTAATGTTTTTATTGTTTTACATTTTCTCTTTTGCAATTCATTTGATTCTTTATTTACTTGTAGTGAGAGTATGTTATAATTGCTTAATCATTATGTGGTAGTGAAAAAGGAGTTATCAAGTGAGTTCAAATGATGAATTAATGTGTGCTTTGAATGAAGGCAATCAATTAAGTTCACTTGGTCTTTACTTGCAAGATATATTTTGTTATTGGATCACATCCAACATATTCTCTATTGCCTATGGTGCATGTGACTCCTCGTTTCTAGTTCATGAGAAGTAACTATACTTTATTATTTCTCTGTTGAATTGGATTTTCATTAGCAATCAATTATTGGCCTTTATTTCAGTGGTTTAAGCTACAGTTTGAATTCTTTGATATTTATTTCAATGATTAAATCTCCTAGTGTGAAAAAGTTTTTGGGCATTCCTGAAATTCCTATTACTTGAGGAAATACTGCTTCACATGCTCCTCCTTTTAGTTTTTCCTCAGTAGTGAAGCAAATCATGGTAGCAAAAAAGAAAATGCCACATCATCACCTCCTGAATCAGCATCCAAGAGTTCAGATCAAAGAATATCATCAAATGTAGTTCTTAGTCAGAGGGTTAGAAGTCTAGAGAAACAAGTAAATGGGAGAACGAAAAATAAGAAGAGGTAATAGAGTTTTAAATTTTGGCAGTCCATACATTTTGTGATAGTCTTATAGAGCTTGTAATACTTTTGCATTCGAATAGAATTGCAATAATAAGTAATATATGCATCATACATATATGTAACAAATAAAGTACGGGAAGAATTATCAAATGGGGATTAGCAACCTGCCACATATCCTTCTGCTATTATGGACAGCCATAGTACATCCTAGCCAGTGCTTCTGAATTTACAAAGGCTGTTTTATATAATTTTTTGTATAGCACTGCAAAACTTTATGCACAATACCAATATTGGTATTATTTTCATAGTTGTTAGACTATTTTAGATGCTTTGTATATAGCACTGTAAAATTTCATGTACAATACCGATATTGGTATTGCTTGTATTGTAGTTACAAATATATAATTTTTTGTACAACTGTAAAATATTGTGCACTATACAAATATACTTGCACAACAGTTATGATGTATATTATTTTTGTTATATATTAGAATTATAAATTAATATATATATCTTTAATTTAAATTTTAGACTTTTTATATTTAATTTATTGTGTTTAATTTGAGATTTTCAAACAAGAAATATATTATTTTTTTATAAAAAATAATGAAAAAATCAAACAAAAAAATTAATGTTACGGACAACTTACCGATGGAAAAATCCGTCACTGTCATTTTAATTGCATTAAATATTTATACTAAATATATATGTTGACAGTTTTACCGATGAAACAAACCGTCGCAGTTTATATGACAAATTAATAAATAATTTATTAATTAATTTTACCGATGGTTTACTGACGGAATATTTTGTCAGTAAAATGTCAACGCGACAAAATAGCTGATGGTTTGTTTGTAAAATTACCGATAGAATATTTTTAACAATTTTATCAGTAATATCCGTTGGTAACATTACTGACGAAATTTTCTACCGGTAAATTGGTACCTACGCATATTTTAGGGACGAATTTCTTCCATCGGTAAGGTCATTTTTCATCGGTAAAATTTGTTGATAAATTGCTTTTTTGTAGTGGTAATAAGGTCTAGGTGGAGTTACTAGGGGAAAAGTCTACGGTGTTAGAATTGGTGATAAATGTAGAGAAAAAGGAAGGAGACGTCTGGGAACAAATTAAGTAAGTCTAATTGCAGAAAAAAGGGTTAGAATTAGCTTGATTGGAATTAGAGCTTCCTGTTGATAATGATGCTTTTGTTAAACAATTTTATTTAAATTCATTTCCCATGTAAAAATTCACGAGAAATAAAATTAGGTATTTTTTTCGTTTAATAAATTCTATTATGAAATTGAAATTATTTAAAAAGCTTGCCATTTAGCAAAAATATGTTTGGGAATTAAATTTTTAACATCCTTTTTCTAAAATATGTTTTGCTGATAAATAATCAATTCTTAATTAAAAGATTTTTCATATACAAATAATCTTTGAATTTTGTAATACACACAATAATAATTAAAATCTACTTTTTAATGGTAGAATAGTTCTTTTGAGTTTGATTCCAACATCCTAAATAGTATCTTTCCAATTCTTTCTTATTATTTTCTCTTTTTCTCTACTTTAAAATCCCACCATATAGCATATATTTCTACTACTAAGTATGCTTTTAGATGTAGAATCTTTATACATGAGATATTTTAATTTTTTCTTTAATTTTATTTACAATTTGCCAAAATACTAATTTCATATGAAATTTAGAAAAAAATGTTTGCATTATAAAGTCTTTCTAGCAAATTTCTTTTATCAGGTGTAAAATGTTAATTAACAACTTATAATTTATTAATAACTGGGTAGTTCTTTTTTTTTAACTTTGGTTGCATTCATTACATAAAAGGCTGAACAAAACAAATGAGATTTAAAATCTTGAATTAAACTTTTATCTTTTAAATCTTGAATTTCTTTCCTACAAGTTCTTTCTAATTATTTACATATATGGATAAATTTTGATTTGGTTGGAATTTTCCCTTCATAAAAATCCTTAATATAAGGTAAATTCACTATATGTTGTTATTTTTCCAAAAGGCATTAGGAATTGGGGCACAAATTTCATTTGAAAAAATATCTTCAAATTCTTTTATTTTTTTCTTTTGTTTCTTAGTTTTTTAATTTTTATTCTATTCTTTTTCCTTCTATTTAATATGTTAAAAATTTTATTTGGTTTTGTTTATTTCATATTAAATTAATTTCTTGAATACCTTCTTTTACCTGGCTAATCTTTTGTGAAATTAAAGGAAAAGCAAATTTGAAAATAATTTCCTTATCTAATATCTTTGTTAGAATTCAATTATCACACACTTGAAAAGGGTAAATCATAGCAATGAAAGGTGTTCCAAGAATTACTCCTGAATTTAAATTTTTTACTTCAATTAGTTAAGTTTTAAAATAATATCCTCTATTGTAAACCTTTACCATAGACAATTTACAATTGATTATTAATCTAGATTTATTAATTGTTCCTAATCATTTTGATATCTTCTTATAATATTTAGTTGGAGTTAATCCTTCTTGTGTACAATTTGGATATGCATCGCTATCTATTGAGGTTGGTGTTGTTAAGCGAAAACTATTATTAATGACTATTTCTAATTTTACATACCACTTTTGATAATTAATTTGTGATATATTGTTAATGTATTCATCCTATGAAACTTTAATAGTTAAAACCAGAGGAAGTTTTTGTCCTTTTAATTTTTTATCTTTTATTGTTAAATTACCGAGACTAGTACTAAAATTTGCTTTTTCTAAATTTTGAACTATCATTTTTAATATACTTACTTCTTGTTTTAATATCCTAATCTCTTGTTTGAGATCTTATATTGAAGACTCCTTTTTCAATTCAAATCTTTTACATATTTTAGAGAAATTATAGGGTTTATAATCTTTATTTTCTCTTATTCCAATTATTTCTTTTAATCTTAACAAATAGTTTCTCTTTACTTGAGAATCATCTATTTTATCTATGGTGTCTAATAAAAATTTGTTTTCATTATTTAACATATTTATATTATTACATTTACAAGGACCAACACAACCACAAGACTCAAAATTACTAGTATCACTATCTGATTCGGATTATCTGCTAATTATATTTATGTCATTTTCTGAATAATCAAAAATTTCATATTTACTATTGGAGGTCTCATTGATCATAATTTTCATTATTTTATTTTCTAATCCCTCAGATATATCCAAATCATTAATTTGTTTTTTATTTTACAATCTCTATAACAATGTCCCTGTTTTCCACATTTATAAAAAATTACTATGCCTTTTTTATTAGCTTTAGGTTTAGATTTTCTATTTCACTTATTTTTTATAGGCTTCTCTTGGCTATATTTTTGCTCTTGATTATAATTTCATCTCTTAGGATTATGTTTTCTCTTAGCCTTTACTTTTCTTTTAGAAGAATAAGATGGAGCTCTAACTTGTTGATAACCATATTGCTCACAAAAAGATACTAATTCTTTTCTTCTTACAATACTAAACTTTTTAATTTTTCTTTTAGTTTTAAGTCTATATAAACTGCCTATCCTTCATTATTAATAATATTCATTAATTGTCCATAAATTAAATCTTGATAAGGTATTGATCAATTAAATTATATTTTTAACTTAGTTTTTACTCTTTCTGTACCGCTTTAAATCTTTCTTTCCAGTAAGCATTATTAAAATTCATTCTTGTTAGAACTTTAGTTAAAAATAAATTCTTATACCACCTAAAATCTTGTAATTTTGGACATATTAAATTTTTGAGAATTTAAGAACTTTTTTCCTGATATAGACAAGGGTCTCCTACAATACTCTTTGTAATGGCTTAAATTAAAGTTGGCATTATATCATCTTATTTTGTTTCCATTTGGGTATTATTTTATATTTTAACTACAATTTACTTTGTTGATAGAATTCTTGACTTATATTGTTCATCTGCATAATAATCCCACCAACCTTTTAGTTGTATAGTAAACCTTGATATTAACATTTGAGCTATAGTTGATTCATTATTATTTTTTGACCTTTAAGTACTATCTACCATGGACATTTTAGTTAATAAATTTAAAATATGAATTCTATTAAACCATCTACATTGCATTCATATAAAGTGGTACCATCATAAGTTACTTGAATAGATCCGCCTCTTTCTTCGTATTGAGTATCAGGAGGCAATGGCTTTGGATAATAATTTCAAGTTTTTAGTATAGGTATAAGAGTATTGAAATGTAATTTTTTAATTGTGAAATAATCTTCAAAATTTTCTTTAAATTTCTAAACTTTCATCTTTATCTATCGCCATTATTTATTTTTCTTTAATATTTAACTATGCTAATTTTTCTTAATATATGGTCTTCTTATTTTAAATTGATTGTAGTTCTTAGAGAAAATTCAAATAGTTTGAATAATGGAGGTTTTAAATTACCTGAGGGCAACGGTATAGAAGAAGAAAAAGAAGAAAAAGGTTGAGATAAAGGCATTTGAGTATAGTCCTACTGTATTCTAATAGTTTGAACCATATCTCCTACCCTATTAAGTTGATCAGCTATTGTGTCAAGTATTTGTTTTGAAAACTTATTTTGTAAATTACATGTATTTCTTTTCCTATATTCATACTTTCTGATTTTATTTCTTTAAAAGATTCTCCAAAATATTTTTTTTTCATTATTTTTTACTTTAATTCATTTTATTGGACGATGAATAGAAACTACTGAATCTTTTTTTATTGTAGTTTTTTTTTTCTATTTTGGAAAATACAATAACTTTTTTTATGAAATGGTAATTTATCTTATTGCAATAACAATAGTTTTCAAACCATAAAAACAAATGAATATTTACTATTTTTTCTTCCACATCTTTATACCATATTTTCCTAAAATTTTTTAATTTTTTTTGGGAAAATGTATCAAAATACCATTTTACCTTATTATTATTATTATTATTATTATTATTATTATTATTATTATTATTATATACATATATATGCGTGTGTATATACATACATAAATACATACATATATACATATGTGTGTGTGTGTGTGCGCGTGTGGTACCCTTTGACAATTCTATGATTTGTAGTTATGTTAGTAATGTTAATTACTTTTATTTCTGTAAATACTTCGAATCGTTACTATTATTTTCGTGTTTTGTTTTTTCTAAAATTTCAACAGAGTTTTTCCAAAATAATATATCAATCTCCAATAGAAAAAAGGTTCTTTACACTTCTATAATCCCATAACTAATTCCACAACTGCTAACAAACTCCAACATAAGTTTTTCATATGTTTTCATTACTATTATTATTATTCATCATATTGGTGATTTAATAAAAAAAAAGGATCTTTGACCACTAAAATGGAAAATACCACAAAAAAGTATTTACAATAATTAAATTGTGACTTTTATTAATAAAATTAGACCAATATCCTATTTTATACCAAAAAATCAAATGTAAAAAAATATTTTTTTGCAAATGTAAAAGAATTTATCCATAATTAATTGATTTGGGAATTTTCTAAATAAATTGGGAATCATTCATCCCTATTTTTACCGAAAGGCATAATAAAAGCCTTTTTTTTTAAATATGCATACAGGGACTAATGTCTTAATTGAAAGGAAATCATAATGAACTACTCATTTTATAGGTTTTTATTTATTTATTGCCTAATGGATGGATTTATGCCATGACTTTTATTGCATTAATGCCATGCTTTATAGTTTTCCAAATGTGATTAAGTCCATCTTTAATTTCTTTTTCTTGATTATACGTGTGAGAAGAGGGGTAAAATAATTAATCTAAAAATTTCAATTATTTTACACTAATTAAAAGTATAAATAGGAGTAAGGTTTCAAACCCTCTTTGATTTTGGCCTCACAAAGTCAGAATACTATTTCCAAATGTTCTATCAGATAGCAACTCTTGCACTTGATTTATAGTGCCTAACGAGATGCATATTGTGGTAAATTGCCAATAATGAAATAAGAACAACCTAAGGTTTTATCTCATGCATATTGTTGTTGATTTTAGTCTTGATGATCATGGCTTCAGATTGGAGTACCTTTTGAGCTGATGTATGATGTGAGTGATTATGCTATTAGGGCAGTCTTGGGCTAATAGAAGGATAAAATATTTTTGTAAGGCCTTAATACTAGTTGCATCATACATATCTAGGGTGTATTAGGAAGTGAACATAAATAGTTAAAAGCATTTAAGTATAGTAAGGGAGATGACAATCATAATTTAAAAATTTCAACCAAATTGATAAATTACTTGCATTGTCATATGCATGCATAAATACATATGGAAATAGAATTGAATGAACCTAGTGAATTCAGTGAAATTGGTGTCTGGATAGATTGCATTAGCAACAATTAGCATCATTTGATCCTTAAATATGGAGGACTTTTTGTAGAAGGAGAAGAGAAAATGAAGCCAAGAATATGAATGATCTACCACCTCCTAATGTACCTTTAGAGAATGAACAAGGAGTAGGGCAACAATAACCTAGAAATCAAGATCATCCTAGACCAAGGGCCATTAGAGATTATGCCACTCCAAGGTGGAATAAGAAGTATAAGACAATTTTGCTGCCTCGACAACCATGCTTTGAGCTTAAACATGTTACGATCATAATGGTTTAAATAAACCAATTCTCAGGATCGAAAATAGAAGACATGCCATAATATTTGGACATTTTTGAAAATCAATGATATGGACCAAATTTAAGGAGTTCCATATATGCAATTTAGCTGAAGCTTTTTCCATTCACTCTCACTGGGAAAGCTAAATATTAGTTATCCATGCTTTTTAGTCAATCCATTCGGTTATGGAAGAAAATACAAGAAAAGTCTTTTGTTCAATTCTTTCTATCGACAAAGACTGTAAGTATAAGAATAACATCTATAATTTCCAACAATTGAGTGAGAAGTCCTTCCATAAAGTATGAGAGAGGTTTGTAATGTTGTTGAAGAGTTATCCTCATGTCGACATTCTATACAACTTATAACTTAATAATGAGATCATTGCTAAATGCAGCATCTGGGGGAAGTTTTATGAACAAAATTCCTAAAAAGGCATTCTTATTACTTGATGAAATGGTAATGAATGAAGTGTAATGGGCAAGTACAAGAGCATTTAACAAAAGTTAAGGAGTTCATAGTATAGATTAAATAGCTATGCTGAAGGCACAGATGGAATCATTGTAAAAGGAATTAAATGGTTTAAAGATTTAGAATGCTTTAGCTATTTCACAAGAGTTTAGTACATTTGAAGGAGATAGTTTTGGAAGTGAACCTAAGGCAAGTCCTACATTAAAGGAATGGGAGATGTAAATATGGTGTATGATTTTAAGAGATATGATCGACTCAACAACCATTACAATCTTAGATGGAGAAATCATCTTAATTTCTCATAAAGAGAAGGCAATCAAGCTTCCACTTTAACCAGTCAACCTAGAGCTCTATTCAATCCATCAATAATTGTCCAAAGCAACCACAACTAAGGATACCAGCACACTTATCAACCTTCATAAGAGTAAACTCACTTTCAGGTACCTTACTAAGCACCTCTATTTAACTAAACACATTTCCAACCACCTAGATTTCAAGCTAGATAAACCCCACCATAAGATAAAAAGCCAAATTTAGAAGATATGTTTGCTAGTTTTATGACTAGTCAAACTCAATTTATATTTAGCCAAGATGCTAGGTGAAAGTGAAAAGAACAATGGAATAGGAATCAGATGCAGTGATGAGGAACTTGGAAACTTAAATGGGGCAATTTACCAATTCTATTTCTATAAGGTAGTAGGGTTTATTTCCACCCAATGTCGGCCATAATCCAAAAGAAGAGGCAAAAGCTATCACTATAAGGAGTGGTAAGGAAGTGCAAGGATCTAAGGGAAGTATGTTTTCTTCTTCTTTTAAAATGGTGAAGCAACAATGGAGGTATATATTTCTAAACCTAAAAATGTAGATGAGGTTCTAAAGGCATAAAAAAAAGGGTAAGGCCTTATTAAATTCACAATTGCTAATTGATGGATAATGTTTACTTTTCCCTTCAGTGGCTAAAAAAGAGAGGAATAATGAGCAATTAGAGAAATTTTTAAATATGTTCAATAAATTGTATGTAAATTTACCATTTATTGAAACTTTACTTCACATGACAAAATATGAAAAATTCATGAAATACTTATGCTATAATAAAATGAAGCTAGAGGGAATAGGAACAATTTAGTTGTCGAAGAGTTGTAGTGCCATTCTCAATTACAAAATTCTAGCTAAATTAAAGGATCTAGGGGTTTTACACTACCTTGTGAGCTAAGGGAATTTTGTGGGAAATTCATTATATAATTTAGGAGCAAATATTAGTTTAATGCCATATTCCATTTGCAAGAAGTTGAAACTAGGCGATATTAAGGAAACTGGGGTAACCATTTAATTGGCGGACCATTCAGTCAAGCATATGAAAGGGATCATTAAAGATTTGCTAGTTAAAGTGGGCAATTTTATATTCCTAGTAGATTTTGTAGTCATGGATATGGATGGGGAGAAGAAGGTGCCATTAATTATAGGGAGACCATTCCTAAACACTGTAAGAGTACTCATAGATGTACATAAGCAAATAATGAGTTTTAGATTCAACAATGAAAAAATGGTTTTTGATGTGAACAAAGTAATGAAATACCCATTTTATGAGTTTAAGTAGCCGTTGTGCTTTGTGGATTCCATTAAATATTATAAGGAGGAAATTCAAGAAAAAAATCTTGTTGGATGATCCATTGAAGAGCTATTTGATGCATTCACCCAATGATGATGGATTGACCAATCTCTATGACAATAACATAATTAATATTCTTAATTGATCTTACATGGAATAATTTTAAAACAAGCTTATATAATATATACAATATTATCATTACATAAGTAAATAACAAAATCCTTACAAATTAGTTAGGATAAATTTCCTTTCAATCGATATACTTTACATAATTATCACTCTAACCTATGTCTTCTGAGAACTGTCCATGAACTTCTTAATCATTCTCTTATGTACATCATCCAACTATTACCTACTAAAGAAACATTTCAAAATTAATTCATGTTAGACAATTTACCACTAAATATAACTAAATAGTTACATAACATGTTGCATAGTAACATTGTTTTAAGCTATTGATGCATTAACTAATCATAAATATTGCTGTAAGACTTCAACAATTATTTAGCACTTACACTAGATGGTTCCCTATATATATATATATATATCTTCCATTAATTTCCAACTCTTAAATTGTCACTGACACTTAAATACCTATCAAATCATCAATCACTTATGTTTGAACTTGGAATAAACAGTCCAAGCTTCCTATGTAATCCCATATTGGGATTGATGTCATGTAAAATGTCTACCTTTTTATGTGTGTTTTTCTCTTATTTATGTAGCTAAGTATGTAATATTATATGTATTTTAATGGGTTTATGTTCAATTTATGTGTTTATGTTTGTTTTTAGGTTAAAATTGGTGAAGTATGAAGGAAATGAAGAAGATGGTGAAATTTCGAAGAAGAAGATCACGAGTAGTGAAGTGGTTTAAGACTCGGACAGCTTTGTGTGACTAGTGAAGAGCCTCACGAGTGGAGAAGGAGTGAAGAAGAAAGAGTAGTACAATTCACAACTCATGAACATCTTCACGAGTCACAGCAGTAGTTCACGAGTCGTGAAGGTAGTCACGACTCGGTAAGGAAAGCAGCACAAATCACGACTAAAGCAAGCAATAACGAGTAAAGTAGAGGCTCACGACTCGTGAAGGCATTCATGAGTCGGACAAGCATCTGTTTCCAAACCGTTGTGTCTTTTGCACCTGATCTTTCAGCCATACATCATGTACTTTCAGAAGCAACCTTTCATGATTTCTTAAGGGACATATCTGTAGAGTCAAGCTCTATATATAAGAGATCAATCAATGTTTTAGTTTTTAGAAATATAGTAATTATTTTGGATAAAAAAAAAGAAAAAAAAATTAAAGATTTCTTTGACTGTTTTCTTAAGAACATTTTTAGTTGTTTTGGTTTTTCTGTTTTTACTTAGTTTTCAAAGGATGACAAAAGAGCAAAGCCAAAGGAATAAGAGATTTATCAGAAGGTCAAAATAGAAAGTAAACACTGGGGAGTGATGTTTTCTTGTCTCTTATTTCATTTTTATTGTAATTTTGTTTATGGCTAAGTTCTTTTGGTACATTATAACTATGTAATTTAAGTTGTTGTTCATCTATTTATCTTTGTCTTATGAATGTTTATTTTATTCATGTATGATGTATGATTTAAGTTTGATTAAGTTCTTTGATTTGCTTAGTATGCTTGATCACCATATTAAGTATGTTAGTCATTTAATTCGCAATGAGAGTTGGAATTCTTTGATGGAAAGTTAAATGAATTTACTTAAAGCATTGAATTCACTTAGAGATAAGGAATTCACTTTAAGGGGTTAAAGAATTGGCATAGAGCTTCATAATTCTTATTTATCTCTATAATGACATGAGAATGCTTATAGACTCTAAATAAGAACATTCTTTATTGACAATGAGAGTTGCTTTAAAGAATCTTGGCTAAATTCTCCATTCATAACAGTCATACAATTGTAAATTAATTCAAAGATAAACTTGTTCTATTTGGTTATACTGTATGTTCATCCTATTTTTTAAGTAATCTATTATCCAAAATTAACTCAATATATATTAAGTAGTTTAGTGTTTATATAAATTGCTTTATTATAATTGAAATTGATACCTATCCATTTACTAATTGTTACATCAATACAAAATTTACCCCATTCCCTTTGGAACAATACCCTACTCATACTATACGCAGTCTAGTGAGACTAAGGGTTAAAATAAATCCCCATCAGATTTTGGCGCCGTTGCCGGGGAACGGCTTAAATGAATTTTTATTGATTGATACGAAGTAGTAGATGCTTTAGGATTATATGATATAAATTAGTTATTTTGATATATGAATTTTGTATTTTGTTTGTTGTATTCTTTGTCATTAGTGTTTTTGTAATAATCTTAGACTAAAAGTATTTGTGATTTTCACAGTTAATTTATTAAATTCATTTCTTGCACAAGAATCTTTTTGTTTAGGATTAGCTTTCTTAGTTTAGATTTTATTTGTTCTTTGGATTATTCTTGGTTATATTTTAAGTATTTTATCATTTTCATTTTTCTTGTCTTATGTTTCCTATGTCTTTCTAACATTTGGATCGAGATTGGTCAAATTTGTAGAAAAGTTGCAGCACAAGGAAGCTTTCACGTGTCCTATTCGACTCGTGAAGTCGTTCACGAGTGCTCCAGAAGCAAAAGCTTCACGAGTCGTGAACAGCTTATCGAGTCGTGAGTTGTGCATCCAAGATCGAGTCGTAAAATGTGTCACGAGTAACACAAAGAGGAACAGTTACCGAGTCGTGAAAGTCTGTCCGACTCGTGAACTTTTGTTCACATGCCCAAAATTCAATTTTTCACGAGTCGTGAGATATTGTCCGACTCGTGAACATTTTTATTTGTGCTAAATCCATTCATTCTTCACGAGTCGTGAAGTTATGTCCAACTCGTGATTCATTGTTTTCAAATTTTCCCATTCCATTCATTCCATGTTCAACCAGTTGTTGCAAAATCAATCCACCATCCAAAATCAACTCACATCATTGGAGCAAGTTATAAGTCAAAAGGGTTCGTCGTCAACGCTTCCTTGAACACAAGGTGGACAATTTTATTACCCAAGCGGGCTATGAGGTCCTATCACCTCTACCTTCACCATGATCTTGAGGGGAGTTTTCTTTTCTCTATGCTTTTGTTTATTTTTGTTTGTCTTTTTGTTTTCATGTTTATTTTGTTTCTTCACATTGAGGACAATGTGTGTTCTAAGTGTGGGGGAGCATCATAAACCTTATTTGTGTTATTTGTTTATGTTTTTCTTTTTTTTTTTATTTAGACTAACTTTTTTAGTGAGTTTTATTATAAGTATTGTTCATATTGTATGTAATATAGGTTGTTATGAAGTGTCATTTGCCTTCTATACTCATTTGATTAGTTTTTCAAGATTTTTGGCATGTGTTTTATTTTTTCAAGTTATCTCTTTTTACTTCTTTCAACATTTTAGATTGTTTAGTCTCCTTACTAACCATACTTGAAGGTTAGCAATTGCTCATTTAGCTTAAGTTTTTAGGATTTTTGTTGCCTCATGGAAACTATAGCCATAATTCTTACCTTTAGCTTTTCAATAATGGATGAGGACTAAAAAAATGCAAAAATAAATAAAATAAAATAAAGCAAGATGCATATGTTGGAATTTAACGGTTACATGCATCACATACATGAGCGGAATTTTAAAATTTTTTAACCATTAGATCTGATCTTGCCATGAATACACAATATAACTATATGAGAATAAGAAAAATCACCTTTGATTTTTGTTGAATAGTTGATTTTACTTCGCACAGGGTTGTCGCAAACCACAGTGTCCAAAATCGAACACCTCCAATGAGTAATCCACACTAGAGAGGGGTAAATTGAACTAATAAATTGGTGTTCAACTAGGGCTGGCCGAAATTCCAAGAAGCTAGCTTGGAATTGGCGCAAAAAGGAGAGAGAGAATAGAGAAAAAGACTTTCTTTTTGTTTTAATCACTTAACCCTAATTCTCATTAGTTGGCCTTTTATAGTTAGGTTAAAATTCCAAATCCTTAATGAGATTGGGATCTTTAAAATTGCTGGAGAATTATTAATTGCTCCTTTAGAATTAATTATAATCATTTGGGCTTAATTAAATCCAATTTAATCATTTTCATAAAAGTCTATGCACAAAACCCACAAACTAGGCCCTTTGTGCAACTAATTAGATTTAAATACCCAAATGGATTCCAAATCCAACCAAATTAAATATGTGAGTTCCATAACACTTATGTAATGTATATAAATTAATTTGGTCCAAGAAAAAGCCCTCTAATCCCTTCTGTATGGAGTTGACGTGTGGCCCTCTTCTGGAGGGCTTCCTCCAACTTCTTCATTCCTTTGGCCCTTTATAATTTCTCCAATGGACCTATTAATTATTATATCAGTCCTATAACACTTATAGTAGTCTTATAACACTTATAAGATAATAATAATTAATCATAAAATACATTATTTCAATTAGGTCCAATTTTGCAGAACATTTCTCAAAAGTTCCGTGGACAATTTTATTTGATCATAATTAATTAAACTCTTTAATTAATTATTATCTTATTCACTTCTCTACCTTCATAATAATATCAAATATTATTATCCTTGTTATTTTACCATTTTACCCTTTTCTCTATATGTGTGTGACCTATTAGGTTCCTATCCATGTTGGCAGTATAATATGTAATTGTGAGTTCTATTCAAAACTCACATGATTTAAACTCCTTTAAATCTTTTTATCAATCTGTATTGATATTTTGATACATCTTATACAAGTCATGATTGGCCTCTAGCTAGGCATCATGACTACCCAAATGTCAGGAAAGTCATGTGGTTTGACTGTACCCTTCCATAGAAACAGTTACCGTGCAATTACTCCTTTCACCACTCTTATCTCAATTAGATTCTGAGTATGGATTTCTATCAACTCATATAAATCTAATTATGTATGTTCTATTAATTTAACCATTGTTCCTAAAATGCCCTTCATGGATCTCCATCCATCTCGGCATATTACTCTGGCCAGAGATTCTCTGAACAAGGCAATTATAGAATCATGCGAGATAACTTCCCCTGTTAAATCTGGGATGGTGAATCCTTTGTCAATCACTCAACTATCTTTAAGTAGGTCATGATATATCCAATATCCTAACTATGTTCACTCCCAGTTGGAAGTAATCAGTTATGGAGTCAAAGTATAACACTTGCTACTTAAGATAACTTTGGTGATCTCAAGTCTAAGGATACTTGCACAACCGCTATGAAGAGATTCCTCACTGACATAGATTTAATATCCATGTGAGGATTCTCTATGCAGGTCTCCGATGAACTTGTTCTTCTAACAAGCATCCACATGTTAGCTTTGATTATCTTCCACAATCACAGTTATGAGAACCACTGCTTGAACCATTCAAGAAGCATAACATGTGCTAGTCTGTCCGAATTAACAATGTCCTATCTTGTTAATTCTATGACTAGGGATATTTAGATATTAACACATTTGCATGCAATAGTCATCTCATATCATGAACACTTTCATGATTGCCTTTGCACTGTGTTTATAATATCTTGGACTTCATTTATTAATTTAAGATTTACAAACTCATATACTTAAACATAGCATTAATAAATGAATGATGCCTTTTATTAAGAATATAAATTTTATACATATGAAAAACATCCCTATTACATGGGCTCTAGGACATACTCTCTAACAGCATATCCAAAAGTTTAATAAAGTATGGGATGGAGCGTAAAACGCACCCAATACTACATTCTCTTGCTATTCATGGGATAAAGTTTAAAAGTATACCCATGCTTGAAAAAAAAAAGAAAGAAAGAAAAAGATGAAAAAAATATAGTCTAAAAATGCCATGAGATTGGTTTAAAGGTATGTGTGCTTTTTAATTGTCCAAAAAAGGAAACTATAGTCTTAACTTCTTAAGTCTTATGAACAATATTCTCTCGTGAGCATGGTTAGTTTTAAGACTTTACTATCTTGATGTTGGGTTTAGTAAACTTAGGTGACTTGATAATTTAGAATACATGTTTTAAGTTTTGATTTACTAATATTTTGAGTGTTTAAGGTATTTGATTTCATCTCAATCTTATCTTAAGTAAAAATTGAGCAATGCTTTATAATTTAACTTACTTAGTTTGACTTGGGATTAAATTTTCTCACTTTTCTCTTGCTTGGGGACAAGCAAGGTTTAAGTGTGGGGGAATTTGATGTCATGTAAAATGTCTTCCTTTTTATGTGTGTTTTTCTCTTATTTATGTAGCTAAGTATGTAATATTATATGTATTTTTATGTGTTTATGTTCAATTTATGTGTTTATGTTTGTTTTTAGGTTAAAATTGGTGAAGTATGAATCAAATGAAGAAGATGGTGAAATTTCAAAGAAGAAGATCACGAGTAGTGAAGTGGTTCATGACTCGGACATCTTTGTGTGACTAGTGAAGAGCCTCACAAGTGGAGAAAGGGTGAAGAAGAAAGAGTAGTACAATTCATGACTCGTGAACATCTTCACGAGTCACTGCAGTAGTTCACGAGTCGTGAAGTTAGTCACGACTCAGTAAGGAAAGCAGCACAAATCATGACTAAAGCAAGCAATCACGAGTGAAGTAGAGGCTCACGACTCGTGAACGAATTCACGAGTCGGACAAGCATCTGTTTCCAAACCATTGTGTCTTTTGCACCTGATCTTTCAGCCATACATCATGTCCTTTCAGAAGCAACCTTTCGTGATTTCTTAAGGGACATATCTGTAGAGTCAAGCTCTATATATAAGAGATCAATCAATGTTTTAGTTTTTAGAAATATAGTTATTATTTTGGATAAAAAAAATTAAAGATTTCTTTGACTGTTTTCTTAAGAACATTTTTAGTTGTTTTGGTTTTTCTGTTTTTACTTAGTTTTCAAAGGATGACAAAAGAGCAAAGCCAAAGGAATAAGAGATTTATCAGAAGGTCAAAATAGAAAGTAAACACTGGGGAGTGATGTTTTCTTGTCTCTTATTTCATTTTTATTGTAATTTTGTTTATGGCTAAGTTCTTTTGGTACATTATAACTATGTAATTTAAGTTGTTGTTCATCTATTTATCTTTTTCTTATGAATCTTTATTTTATTCATGTATAAAGTATGATCTAAGTTTGTTTAAGTGCTTTGATTTGCTTAGTATGCTTGATCACCATCTTAAGTATATTAGTCATTTAATTCGCAATGAGAGTTGGAATTCTTTGATGGAAAGTTAAATGAATTTACTTAAAGCATTGAATTCACTTAGAGATAAGGAATTCACTTTAAGGGGTTAAAGAATTGGCATAGAGATTCATAATTCTTATTTATCTCTATAATGACGTGAGAATGCTTATAGACTCTAAATAAGAACATTCTTTATTGACAATGAGAGTTGCTTTAAAGAATCTTGGCTAAATTCTCCTTTCATAACTTTCATACAATTGTAAATTAATTCAAAGATAAACTTGTTCTATTTGGTTATAATGTATGTTCATCCTATTTTTTAAGTAATCTATTATCCAAAATTAACTCAATATATATTAAGTAGTTTAGTGTTTATATAAATTGCTTTATTATAATTGAAATTGATACCTATCCATTTACTCATTGTTACATCAATACAAAATTTACCTCGTTCCCTTTGGAACGATACCCTACTAATACTATATGCAGTCTAGTGAGACTAAGGGTTGAAATAAATCCACATCAGGGATTCAGAACCATATAGTTCTAAACATATAACTTATACTTTGTATTTAACTAACATGTAGCACATCAACTATACACTTCATGTCTCATCCATCACACAAACATATGGCATTACCATCATTAGACACTCCATTCCATATATACATTAACTATATTGCATGTAAGCTAACGATATACAATCATTAATTTTAACAATAATATTCATGTTAATGAAGTAATGATATTTCAAATCATGCTCATTTCTAACACTATTTTAATTATATTATAATCACTTTTGTAGTTTGAAAATTAGTACAAGAGCAAACAATCGAGATCACTAGATACCTTAATGTATTGAATCATTAGGCACCATGAAGGTGCAATTAGTCGCTACTTGAAGGTATTGAATCACTAAGCATCACAAAGGTGCAATCACTAGATACTCGAAGGTATTGAATCACTAAGCACCGCAAAGGTGCAATCACAAGATACTCGAAGGTATCGAATCACTAAGCACTGTGAAGGTGTAATCATTAGATACCCAAAGGTATCAAATCACTATCCCATATCTATCAATGTCTATGTCTAATTCAGACCCTAAATGAAAGTTTCACTCACTAAATTAGTCCATTATACAATCCTTCATATATACATTATACATTTCACTCATATAATCACTCATGTCAACTACACTACATTACAATCTTATATCAAAAAACATAGTTATGAACACTCATATAATTCACAAGTAAGTATGCATTAGTGTTAATTTTTCAAGATACACTTTAATCATATATGCACTAAGGTTACTATTAAAGACCATATATGCATATCACAATATACTTTGCATGCCATCATTTAAACTTATTATTTCATGTTAAACCATTAATTTTAAGTCCATTTCATCATGTATTAATTTTATACATATGTTAGTAAGTAATTATGAAAATTTAAGAATTGTTTGGTTCAAGTTAGGCCTGTGCCAACTTGGCACGGGTGGTTACAACTTGTGATAGAGGCTGAGTGTGCTGACTTTTCACAAGTTCTATCGACTTGTGATAGGTAAGGTTCCTTGGTTCACTTTGTTTTACTTTTTTTGGCATAGTTAGGCAAAATTCAGGCAAAATGTTCTCCTAAACTTTTGTTTCCTTATGTTTCTAGCTTACATAACATTAAAAATCAAGTTATTTGGACTTATAAATTAAGAGATATCCCAAAAATACCAGGAGCTAATCTAGAAGATTGGGCACTAGACCTAGTCACAATTCAAACTGAAATTTAAGGTACCTAAAGCTAGAATTAGGATTTGATCTCTCCATATAAAAATTTTAGATTCATAAGTATAGTTTATTGACCAACAAGAATAATCCCATTTGATTGAATTACTAAGCCTAGGTGATATGAATCTTATGATAAAAATTTCATCAAACATGATTTTGGCTACAATTCAACTCACACATGCAAACAACCATCAATTCAACACTTAATTATCAATTACACATCCTTAACCATGCATATACCATATCAACACATCAAATATCTTAAAATCAATTGAGTAAATTCCTATATCTCAAGGACACAAAAGGTCATCTCTTTACTATTTGATGGCTTATTTTCCCCCCTTTTTTTGCTAGTTTCTCCTTCTATAACCATAACCTACCCTTATAAACATCCACGTCTCATACTCTTCTCAAATTTTAGGAATTGAAAACAAAAGGAGGAGATGAGGAAGAAAATAGCTTACTTTAATTCTTTAACTCCTAAATTCTCTTGTTTTAACTAAAATTTACAAAACTTGAAAAAGGAGTAGGAGATGGAGAGAATGGTAGCAATTGATGAGGAAATTGCTAGGACAAATTTCCTTTTCCTTTCACCCTTATCTCAATTTTCTAGCTCTTTCTAGAGGATCACTTGTCCCTCTTTTATGAGCCCACTTGTGGCCCCTAGGAAAACTTCCACAAAGCTTCCTCAAATTATTTCATCTTCTCAATCTTTTCCTAAATTTTTTAGGTACTTTAATTTAATCCTTATTTAAGTCTCTTTCAATATACATATGCATGCCAAAATGTTAAATTACCAAATTACCCCTATCTTTTGCATTAATACACTTTGTGTCATAGTTCATATTTTATTACTACTTTAATTATGCTATTCACTCATATACTTTTAGGGTTGATATTAGGGCCTTGCACTTGCTCTAAATCTAGGGTTTTAGCATTTGTATAAAGGAAAGAATTTTAAATCTTTTCAAATTGGATATTATTGGAAATTTACCCAAAAATCACTCTATAATTCCATTAAAATTTAATCATTTAGAACATGTTTTGTCCAAGATCATTATTGTTAGGAAAAATATAGATTTGATGAAAAGACCTTACCAATTGTTATTTATGATTGATCGATGGTTGACACTCAAAATAACTACAAACAACCATCCCTCTATGATAGACGGTTGTCTATCACATAAAAAAGGCCAAATGCAAGATTTTTCAAACTCATTTTCATTCCCTAAAAAAGTAAAGTTAAAACTGAAAAAAAATATTTTAGAAAATTTTGATAATCATAGACAAAACATAGAGTTTGCATTCTTTGTTTAAAATACAAATAGTTTTTTATCATCGGGTAACTTTAATTTGGGCTCCTTTAGGTATTGGTGTCTACAGTTGCCCCTAATTTCAGATAACTTTGTGCACTAGTGCCTAAGTGAGCTAAAATTCAGAGTCAAGTGAAAGGATGCATACTTGAGGTAGTGAATCTCTAATTTGGTAGTTACAGTTAGTTTACTGATAATTTAACCTTATTGTTAAAGCGATATTTGCCATTAATCTGCTAATGTTTTAAACCCTTTGGTTGAAGTAGATATTCATTATCAATTTATTGATGTTTTAACCCTTAGAACTAAAGTTATTTTTACTATAAATCAGTTGATGCCTTAACCGTTCTTAGTTAAACTGATATTTACTATCAATTCATTGATGCTTTAATCCTTCTTTGTTGAAGTGATATTTACCATGAATCCATTGATGTTTTAATCCTTTTTGGTTAAAATGATGTTTACTATCAATTTGTTGATATTTTAACTGTTTCTTAGTTGAAGTAATATTTATTATCAATCTATTGATGTTTTAATCCTTTTTTAAAGTGATATTTACTATTAATCTATTGATATTTTAACCCCATTTGAGTTAAAGTGATATTTACTATTAATATGTTGTTGTTTAAACCCTTTTTGAAGTTGGTAGTTATCACCAATTTTTCGATATTAAATGTAATTCCCTAAATTTTATTCAATATTAATAGTACATTTTTTACCATAAATAGTAACATTAGAATGGTATTTTGTGTGATTATATTGCCATTAGTACAGTATAATTCATAAGTACTTAAGTGTTGAACGTATGTGAACTAGGGAAATTCTAGGATGGAAGACCTATCGGGAAGTATGGTATTTAAGTATTAGGTGAGATAATGTTAATTGAATGGGGTTCAGTAGTAGAATTTGGGAATAAATTGTGCCTAGATAGGTTTTCAAAATAGATAGTGAAGAATTTTCGTAGAACCATTATTTGGGAGACCATAAGTTTAATCAGGCTCTAAATTATTCCATAGACATTTAAAAATTATTTAAATTATATAAACCTATTATATATATTCTAAATGAGCTATTAGAAGTAAAAATAATTTTTTTCTAATAATTTTTTATTTTCTAGTTTCAAACCGGTGAATTTTTCTGTTAGAGAAAAAACTATATCCAAATGATGTCAAAATGACCTAAAATTTTAAACACACCTTTCTATATATGGTTTTACACTTTGGGAAAAATTTTAGGGAATTTTGATGAGGGGAACATTAGAATCTAAAAAATATTAAAAAATTGAGGTTAATTTATTTAATAGGATTAAAGATCATTTTTAATTAGTTTAAAGGAAAAATGACATTATGAAATGGCCATGATCATCTACAAACATTAATTATACATAAGAAATGGTAGGGATCAATGTGGTGATAACAAGTGGCTTTAAAATATGCCATTAGTCAAATAGTAAAGGACAAAATCTTGTCCCTTCGTTTGGTGGACTAAAAGATAGATTAGGAAGGTCTAGAATTCCCTATAAGCCTCCCTAAAAATCTACCATCTTCCCCTCTTCTTCCTCCTATATCGAACCACATTCTATAAACACACTCTGCCATTTTTCTTTTCACTTCTTTCAAATCCTAATCCTAACTTTTGTCCACACATACTAAAAGAACTCCTCTTCATTATAGAAATAAAATTGGTGCAAGAGGAAGCTTGAAAAATAAGGATTTTTAGTGAGAGAAAGTTGCCCTAATTAGGTAAGTTTTTCATTTTTTGTTATAATTAATTAGGAATTTTGGTATAGATTTGTGGAGCATCATTAGTATAGTTATTTAGTAGCATTTATATATGGCATAAAATTATTAAATATCTCTCTTTCAACTCAGCCTAAAGGTGGAAGCTAAGAAGAAGAAAAGATCGAGGAGGGGAAAGGCAAGAAGAAGGCAGAATATATGATTTTCAAGCTATTTTAGGTTAATAGATATGATTTTACACTTAATTTCATTTAGCTTCTTGAATTTTAGCTTAATTTTACATTATGTAACTATTATAACTTAGGTCTAAATGTATATTTCATATATGTTAATAAAATGAGGTAATATTACATAATTATTAGGAATTAAAGAAGAAAATAATCAAAATGTGATAGAACCTAGTGAGGCCGAATAGTGTACCTAAGGTTACCTTATAATTATTGGCTAATTAATGAAAGACTAAGCATATTTTAGGCATTATAATGATAAATGAATGTAGTATGCATAATTGGAGCCTTAAATTTCATGTGTATATAATGTACACAAGTTAAACATAATAGTGATCAATTATGTAACAAAAAGTTATAAAAATAATTTTGATGGAAACCTTTAAATGAAAGTTTAAAATGATTAAAGGAACATATGAAAAATGAAAATGCAACATATGGAAAATGAAAATGCATGAAAACTCACCATGTATGGTTATAGACAATGTATGGGCAAATTGACGATTATAAAGAAATGCAATATTTGTGTTACATTTGGATGATATTTCACTTATTTAGGATGAATGTGTGTATGTTAAGCATAAATGTGCATTAAATCGACGAATGGGAAGTATGACATAATATGGAACCTAAAAAAAATTCATGAGCTAATTTTATGTAAGATAGTTAAAATAATTTCCCTTAGTGTACAATGGTGAATCTAAGATTTTAGGATATCATGGCCAGCCATAGGGAAAGATACCGCGGTAGAACTATGAGATTGATTGATAGTTGACTTGTATGAACTATATTCACAGTTACGGTATTAGTCACATTAAGTGGTCACCTCAACTCATTTTGGAGTAGTTGATCATGTCAAGTGGTTGCTCTAGCTCATTTAATATCATTGTAGTCCTCATTTCACATATCTAATTTGAGGGTTTCCATTGGGCACTTTCTAAGGGTAAAAATGTAATTATGCAAAAAATAAGGATAAAATGATAAATTTTGCATAAATGATGTCATATATATGATTAAATTACAAATAAAGTGAAAAATGTGATTAATTAGTTAAAATGGGGTAAACATATAATTATGCAATAAAATGAGGGTAAATTGTAATTTTGCATTGAAAACGTGATTAAAGGAGTTAAAATGGTTAAAAATGTAAAAAAGGGCAAAATCATAATTATAGAAAAGTTCTATGGACCAAATGATAATTTATCATTTCTTGAGTAAACATAAGGATTAAAATGTAAATTTTGGGCTTAAAGTGCAATACAGTCCAAAGAAAAGCTAAAAGAACAACAATTAGTGAAAAATAATGTTATATTTGTAAAAAAGAAAGTTTAGGCACTAAATTGTAATTTTTAACTTAAGTGAGAAATATGTGAGGAAAATAGAAAAATAAGAAAATAAAGGACTAAATAGCAATTTAAAGCATTACGGGAACAATTCTAAGTCAAATGGTAATAAATAACAATAAAGGATAAAATGGTAATTTTGCATATTATATAGGTTTGTAAATGAAATTTTGTGTAGTGTGTCCACCATTAGGCAACATCGTTGCTTAACGCGTGGTTTGTTTGACATCAAACTAGGATAAATAATTAAAGATTATGTGAGGCAAGAACAATGGCATGTACATGTGGATCCTTTTTGGAATACATAAAATTGTATGTATATGTATTGCTCCTTTGAGGCTTGTTATGTATTGCTCCTTTGGGGCTTGTTATGTAATATGTAATAGACACTAAACATAGTGAATACATAGTTGTCTGCATTTGTATGGATTCTTGAATCATGGTTATACAATGTGTGTTGTTTTAAATAACATAGTGAATGCTAATTTAAATAACTAGTTATCATAATTAAAATGATAAATAACTTAAGTAACCATGTGACGTCATTCATGTTAGTTCACGGTGTATGGATTTATGAGGGTATAGGGTGTCACATTTTAACCTTTTTGTTGATGTTGTTTTACCTTCAACTTGTCGACGGTTCAACCTTTTATTGTGGTTTTTACTGTCAATTCATAGACATTTCAACCTTTGATGTGGTTTTTATCACCAGCTTATTGAAATTTCAACCTTTTGTTATGGTTTTTATGATAAACTTGTTGATGTTTCATCCTTTGATGTGTTTTTTTATCACTATCTTATCGATGTTTCAACCTTTGATGTGGCTTTTACCGTCAGCTTGTCAACATTTCAACCTTTATTTTGTGGTTTCTACTACTAGGTTATTGATTTTTCAACCTTTGTTGATTGTTTATATACCTTTTTGGAGGACTTTGGTACCTATGAGAAGGAATTTGACATTAGCATGTTATTACAATTATAAGGGATGCTAATTTAAATACTTGGGGAAAGATTCTTAAAGCTTATGCTGTAGAAGCTCTAAATCTTTCAACGTGACCTCTATTGAGGTACTGTTGTCATACTGCTTTATGAATGATTTTGTCAATAGGTCCCAATCTTCTTTGGTATGTAGATCTATCACAAATCTAAGTCATGATACCAGTCTATTGCTATTACTACTAAGCTTCTTTACCAGTGTAGTTCCTTTTATGACTATTGTATACTACTTCACATGTGTAGAAGGAGTTAATGTGTCATTAAATTTATACAGGTCATGCATTTTAAATTTTGAGGTAGTAGCTTTTCTTAATCTCGATCCCTATCTTCAGGATTGATTCCTCCATCAATCGATAAGAGGTAAGCCATACCCTCGAATTTCTCCTCCAACTTCTTTAAAATCACATCCTCGACTCTAGGACCTCTATTCTTGATAACCATTACTAGCACTTCCTTTTCCTTTTCTTATAGATGGTCTTATTCGTGAGCATGCATTTTGTCTTTTCTTGGCTTTATTGGCTAGGCATGAGGCACTCCAGTAGCTACCAAGGAAGTGCCCTCAATGGTGTTTGGCTTAACTTGATTCGGGGCAAGAGCTGCAGACCAAAGTTCAGTAGGTGGTGCAAGTAATTTGCCAATCATGGTCGATATTCTCTCTTCAAACTCTGCAAATCTCCAATATAGCTATTCAAAACCAATATAATAGGTTTATTTAGATGCCTTTACCATTTTTAATTTTTGCATTAATTTAAAAATGTCCCTTAAACCACATGGATGAATAGTTTATAGTGGTTACACAAGTTAATTATTAGGATGATGCATAATAGTGATGCATGTGCATGATATACATATGATGTAAAAGTTAATCATTAGAATGATGCATGATGGTGTATGTGAATGTTATACATATGATGCATGAGTTAACCATTAGAACGATATATGATGAAGCATGTGAATGATATACATATGATGCGGGATGCATTAGCATGTTAGGCATTATTATAACCACATACAAGCACAACAATAACCTTCCAACCTTATTACTCCTATGCTAAAGGTAGTGTAGTCTCCTTACTAGGTGGGCGTAGCTCATAGGTTAACAGGGAACCCAATGGGCACATATAGTGCACGAAGGAAAACCAGTAGCATAACCTCTCTAACTTAAAGCACTGGTATATGGATTTTGTCCATTACATATTTAAATGAATCAAATAAATTGGGTTGGGTCCACTAAGGCATGGTAGTCTTTAATGAGTATCTAACTAATTCATTTAAATTCATTCAATATATAAGAGCCTATATAGCAAGCAAACGTTATTATGGACATGAAACCTGGGGGAAGTTGTTGTTGTCATTACATGGATTGGTAGTCAGGTGGTTAAACTTTAAGTCTATCTAAGCATGGTCCCTGCCAATAGGTCTAACTCTTCAAAATTATAATGATCAATGGGTCACTATTCTATATTCCAATTGGTATATGGCTTGGGTTGGTGGTCCTTCTTGACACATCCTATCATTGAGTGAATATAGGGCATGCTTCAGGATTACAACATGGTTAATTAGAGATGCCTAACATAATTCTAAGGCTTTAACATAAATATAAAAATGCGATTACGAAAAAAGATAGAATTTTAATCTTAAAAAGTCAAATATAAGAACTTAACTTAGAAATTTTATGACAAGTCTCTTAGTCCTCAGTAGGGTATTTTTTTATAAATGAGTTTTTAACATTAGTCCACTAACTCCCTTCTCACATGATGTATAAATGAAAATAAATAAATAGACAATCAATCACATAAGAAAGTGATATAGTAAATAAAACATAAATAAAATTACATAAGCAAATTGTCCATAAAGATAATGAAAATATTATACATAAATCAGAGCATTTATTCAAGGTTGGCAACATTGGTTCCTTTATACATATTTTACAAAAAGGTAAAAATCCTTATCTATTTTTAGAAAATATGGGATGAGTGATGCAGATTTTGATGAAAACATGGATTCTTTTTTTATATGTGATTTTTAGATGAAAACATGGACATTGGTCCATTTAATTAAGAAAACCCAATTTATTAAGTAAAAAGATTCAAGTTAATTTTTATCATTTTATCATTCAATAAAATAATTTTATTACTACCTATTACAATTCCTAAAATAAATCCAAATAAATAAATTAAGGTATATGAGAGCAAATAAATAAATAAAGAGTGCATAAACAACGCATTAAAGATAAGTTCTCTGAGGCAATTCAATCTCAAATCCTCCAAATAAGTCTATATAAAAAAAAATTAAAGGCTTAAAACACTACAAGAAAATGCTCATTTAATGAAAAAAATTAACGATAAAAATGTTGATTTTCCATTGGTAATAAAACATAATGATAAAAATTAGCAACAGAAAAGGTTATTGTAGATTTGAGCATTGGTAAAATATAGCAAAGAAAAAATATTCCTTTGCTAATTTTAGTGATGGAAAATACAATTTCCGTTGGTATATTTAACGATGGAAAAAGATTTCCATTGCTAATTTTAATGACAAAAAATACAATTTCTATTGGTAAATTTAACGATGAAAAAAATTTCCATTGCTAATTTTAACGATGGAAATTACAATTTCCATCATAATTTCATCTACTAGTATAAAAAAGGAAATTCATGAAAAATATTTGTTATATTAGCGTCAAATCTCTTATCACCATTCCATCGCAAAAATATTGTAAACTTTTTAATTTTTGGTCCCTACACACCAAAGATAACAAGTAATGAGATAATAATTCAAAATGCTTTAGATCATATAACTGTAGGCATTTGTACAAACTATGTTCATGGGTTCTTTGTACCTAAACTAGGACCTGAAGCATCAAATTCATCAGATACCTCAACTTCTTATCCTACAAAAGCTACAAATGAACCCAAAGCATTGGTAGCTTACCAATGTCCTATGAACTCACTATCATTCCTTTTACTCATTTCTCATACACTAAATGAAAAATAATAAGATGTTTATAAGTCATGACATTGAAAAATAAAGCAGTAAAACGCTGTTGCCTACAAATATCAAGGTCCTAAGTTACTATTTCAAGTCCTTATTAATTTTTTTTATAAGAGGTATTGTGAAAAGTAAATCTTAGTAAATTGGTCCAAACAATATGAATAAAGTAATAGATAGACTTCCATGCGTATACAACCACAAACCTTTAAGGCCAACTCTAGAACCTTGACTATTGCATTTAAGTTTGAAATCTTCTTCTCAAGAATTAAAATGAGAAGATCTTTTAGTTTTTGTCAAAAGAAATAAGGTGGCATATTATGAGAAACAATAACAACAAGTTCAACATACAAATATCACTATAAGGAATAATCTTATCCAAAAATTACAACGTTCTTACACATTTTTGGTTTCTAGGATTGGTAATAAAATAAGGGGATATATAGCCTTTATCTAGCTTCATTCCCTTAACTACCTCTAACTCATTGTACAATGTTTTCCCATCCTGAAATGCTTTTGAAAGAAACTAATTAACATGTCAACTTAATCCAATGAGAGACCAGTCAAATCGTAGAGAACAAAATCATAAAATAAAATGAAAAAATCTAAAAGCACCTCATAGATATAGTGATGACCCTCTGTTTGCCAACTTTTTCCATTGCTTTGGTTATGAGTTCATTGTTCTCTCTTTCTTCATTTGCTAAAATGACATCAACCTTTGCAGAGAAAAGTCATATAAAATATTATTGTTAGTTGAACTATGTGCAAATATGTGTAATTCCTCAAAATTTTCTTACTTATATAACATCATTCCATGCTTGAAAGAGTAAATGATTTGTATTTACCTTTAAGACTAAATGTTTCCTTCCACTATACAAAAACCATCAACTGAAGCTTATATTAAAAATGTGAGTATAATTAGAGCACAACTTGACCAAATTAATTTTTTTGGGACTAATTTAGGAAGTTGAAAACCAAAGTAAGACAAAACAAAGACCAAATGTGAGTAAAAATATAGCACAACTTGACAAAATTATTTCAATTAATTTAATTATTTTGATTTTGTTGAAACTCCAAATCTGAATAAAAGATATATATGAAGCCTTTTAATTTTTATAATTCTTAGTTAACACGTACATAATCCCATAAGGCCTATCCTAAACCATTCAAAAGCATAAAACCAATAATAACATTATGCTGTCTCTCCAATCTCAAGAAAAGTTGTACATGTTAAGTCTAAATCGATCTTTGTAGAATTGAGAACTAGTAGATGGAAGAATAATCTAATTATGAAGATAAAAGTAAATAAAAATGCTTATAATATAAAAGAGAGAGAAAAGATGATTGCCTTAAGTTTTAGTATTGAATGAAGAGTGATTGAGATCTGAAGTATGAGCTTGGTCCTCGCTCATATTAACTCTTTCATCTTTAAGAGGGCAAGCTAAATTATGACTAGTGGAAAGAAATATTGCATGAGTAAGCTTACACATTATTTAGATTTCTAATACCTTATGCAGTTATTCAAACTTCAATATTTTGCTCGAAAATAAAGTAAATAAGAAAATAATATAAAAAAAATACAATACTAGATCTCATTCCAAAAGATAAAAAAAGCATAAATCATCCACTCATAGCTAATTCGGTTGCTCTTAATAAAATACTCCAAAAAAAGAAAGAAAAATCTTTACTTCTTATTGAGACTTTGGTATTTTTCACCGATGACCTGACCTTCAAATATAACCTTATTAATCTTATCTGATGGATTATAATGCAATGAAAAATAGAAAGTATGCAAATTAGTCTTTTGGTGTAATACAATGTAATGCAACATAGTTTGGATGTAGTATAACTAGTGAGAGCATGGGTAAAGGAAGTAGTTAGAGAGGATGGCAGAGCAGCCTGTATCCATATGAGGAGATCGATGGTAGAAGAGAAGGGGATGGCAGCAAGAGAGAAGAGGAAGAAGGGAGATGGGAGGAATTCTCAATTGCAATGGTAGTGAAAGGAGATGAAAGGGGGAGAGGTCAATGTGGGAAAGGAGAGGGAAAGGGAGACAGCAGGGTGAGAGAGAGGGAAAAAATAAATATACGATATTTAGACTTATTAATAGGGCTTTTTTCCACTAAATTATAAATGAAATTCATCATTTCCATAGGCAATCCCTTAGAGTCCAACTTTGTCCGTTAAATGCCTAGTGTGCTGATGAAAGGCATAATACTGATCTGCTAGATTGTGTAGTCATTATTGCCCCCTAACGGGGTTAGCTAAAAGTTGTTGTAACTTCCCTTCCATTATCAACTACTCTAGCATAAAAGATAAAGATTTGCCCAGGTTAGAGTAGTGCCTCTTACTTACCTCAATAGCGGACACTTCTATTGTCTTCCCAATTCTAACTAACTTCCTCATTTTCTTAGGTAGGTATTTATCCTCAACCTCGATGGTGATGTCTTTGAGAGACTCTCAGTCTTTAAGCCCATTCATTTTCAATCCATTTCTCAAGTATGGGCTCATGTTTCTTATGAAGAGCCTTATTTGGTCATTGGTTTGGGGCATATACTTCATCTCTATAACTTGATTTCTCCATCAAGTCAAATACTTATCGAAAGATTCTTGAAGCTTTTGCTGTAAAAGCTCCAAATTTTTAAGTGTGACCTCTATTGAGGTACTGTTGTCATACTGCTTTATGCATGCTTTTGTCAATAGGTCCCAATCTTCTTTGGTCTATAAATCTATCACAAATCTAAGTTGTGATACCAGTCTATTGCTGTTACTACTAAGCTCAAGCAAAAGAACTCCACCTTCTACTTCTTTGTCAATATAGTTTTTTTATGACTAGGGTATTCTACTTCACATGTGTAGAAGGATTTAATGTGTCATCAAATTTAGACAAGTCATGCATTTTAAATTTTGAGGTAGTAGCCTTTCATAATCTCGATCCCTATCTTCAGGATTGATTCCTCCACCAGCCGATAAGAGGTAGGCCATACCCTCGAATTTCTCCATCATCTTCTTTAAAATCACATCCTCGACTCTAGAACCTTTATTCTTGACCACCATTACTAGCTCTTCCTTTTTCTTTTCTTATAGATAGTCTTATTCGGAAGCATGCATTTTGTCTTTTCTTTGCTTTATTGGCTAGGCATGAGGCATTCCAATAGCTACCAAGGAAGTTCCCAAAATACTGTTTGGCTTAACTTGATTCGGGGGAAAAGCTGTAGACCAAAGTTCAATAGGTGGTGTAAGTAATTTGCCAATCATGGTCGATATTCTCTCTTCAAACTCTAAAAATCTCCAATATAGCTCTTCAAAACCAATATAATAGGTTTATTTATATGCCTTTACCATTTTTAATTTTTACATTGATTTAGAAATGTCCCTTAAACCACATGGATGAATAGTTTATGATGGTTACACAAGTCAATTATTAGGATGATGCATGTGCATGATATACATATGAGGTAAAAGTTAATCATTAGAATGATGCATGATGGTGTATGTGAATGTTATGATGGAATATGACATGGTATAAATGTGATGATAACGCAGCGGAAAAACAAAAATTTTCATCATACATACCATACAAATCCAAAGCAAGAATCGAAACATGCAATTTTAGGGTTTTTAAAACTTACAACTTTGGATGCCTTTTAAAACTTGAGTTTGGTGATGACCAGTAACCGAGATGAATTTATCCACCTTAGATATTGATCACCAATGCCAAGGAACATCCTTTTATGCCACTCCCTCTATTCTCACACACACAATTGCACCGACGGCTTAAAATCGAGATTGCTAGCTCTCTTTTAAGGTATTGTGTAATGGCTATGGTTTGAAGCTACAAAATTTGATTTTGCACTTCTCTTAGGTTGCTATCACTACCCAAGAACACAAAAGAATGAGGAACAATCCTTTCTCCTTATGAAAATTGGACCAAAAGAATTAAGAGAGAGAGAGATGAAGTTCATGCCAAGACCTAGAAAAAAAGGGTTTCACATTTTTTCTCTTAGGTCTTCTTAGGGTTTTATTTCTTTTATATATATCCTTATCTTTTGGCAAGTGTTTGATTTGAACTTTACTATCTCAAGATAATTAATTCAATCTCAATCACTTCCTAAAATAAGTAATATATATTGATTTAAACTCCTTAAAATAATACATTTAATCCAAGATAATCCTTTTGATTTAATCTAAGATTAATGTAAGACATAATAATTAACTAAATCACTTAATAAAATAATTAATCATGTGCCGAAATTCCATTGATATTATCTTGGAATTTCAGCCACACCATCCAATTATCAAGTGAATTAATTTAATTAAAATCCTTTAGGCTTTAATACTCAATTAATTAAATTAACACAAGACATTTAATTAATTGAAATTAAACCTTGTGGGATGAATTTTTCTCTCTCATGGGCCAAGGCCCAATAGCAATCTAATAACCCATTACACACATTAATTTGACTTTAACTAAAAGCCCAAATTAATGCCCAATACTTAATTTAAATATTTTAAGTCTAATGCTTTGTGTGCAATCCTATAGGTCCATTTAATGTTGGCAATGAATTAATAAATTAATTCAAAGGCTATATATATTCTCTAGCAAGATATTATAGCATTCCAAATTAAATGAAAATGCATATGGCATTTTAGAGACCTAATGCAATTTTGCATAGTCCCTTACCCATAAATATCAGAATTATTATAAGGCATGGAACTAGTCATCCTTATATATTTTAATTCCTTTCTTGATATTCCAGTGACACTGAACTCTCAGATAAATAATGATTACTCATTATTTCATCTCGGTATGGCCATACACTTCTCAGTTCACTAATCAAGTGGCTGGTGATATTTTCTCTCTTATCGAGAGGGACCCCTTGACTTCTCTCATTCTCTCTAACATGAATCAATGCATACCCAATCGTACCCGTACTTGTCACTCTGTTACGAGCACGTTAGGTGTATGTCAAAATACATAGTAATTCATAAAGAGTTTCATAGAGATTTCAGGTCTAAGAACTCCGATACAAAACTTGCATATGAGAAACACTTATGACTTGTACCATGTAGTGTTCTCATGAGCGGATCGTATCCAGATACCATGTTCATTAACATGTATATATGATCTCTGATTGACACTCTCATCCTAATGATCCGTATGACAGAACTCATAATATCAGAGAGAGCATACTAGTCTTAATTCATTGTTATTCCCATAACAATGACTGACTAGGGATGTTTAGAATGAAGTCTCATTTGTTTCAAGGTCTTACAACCATGTTCCTCACACATGATAACTTAAACTGAAACGACATTCTTGGATAGTTTTATCAATTGACATGCATAGGAATAAAAAAGATAAAAAAATGCCTCATTTTATTAATTTCAAATGTTTTATTACAATGTGTTGGGGCTAGGGCTTACACTAACAATCTCCCACGAGCACTAGTCCCAATTAGGCATAGCCCTAAGACCGAACGCTCTCAAATGAGCTTTTTGCAGATTTGGACGCAACTGTTTCGTCAAAGGATCTGCTACATTGTCTTCACTTGCTATTTTGCTAACCTTGACGTCTCCACGATCAATTATTTCTCTGATTAGGTGGTACCTCCTGAGTATGTGTTTGGATTTCTGGTGTGACCGGGGCTCATTTGCCTGTACTATGGCCCTGTTGTTGTCACAGAAAATTTCTAATGGATCTAGGATGCTTGGGACCACTCCTAATCCAGAAATGAAATTTTTAATCCAAACAGCCTCTTTTGCAGCCTCACTTGCTGCAATATACTCAGATTCTGTAGTTGAGTCGGCAACGGTCTCTTGCTTTGAGCTTCTCCAGCTGACAGCACCATCGTCCAAAATAAAAACTAATCCTGATTGCGATCTAGAATCCTGAGTGCTAGTCTGAAAAGTAGCATTGGCATAACCTTGTCTGACAAGCTCTTCTTGACACCATACACCAAGAAGTGATCCTTAGTCCTTCGCAGCTACTTTAGAATCCCTTTTACAGCAGACTAGTGCTTCTCACCAGGGTCTTGCTGAAACCTACTGGTTACACTTAATGCATGAGCAACATCCAACCTAGTACATAACATAGCGTACATGATAGATCCAATAGCAGATGCATATGGGATTCTACTCATGTTGTCCCTTTCCTCTTTGGTTTTAGGGCACTGTTCTTTAGTTAAAGGAACTCCCAAAGCCAAAGGTATGTACCCTTTCTTTGAGTCTCCCATACTAAAATGCTTTAGTACTTTGTCTATGTACTTTTCTTGACTTAGTCCCAAGAGCCGATTCGGTCTATCTCTATAGATTCGAATACCAAGTATTGTCTCGGCTTCAACTAAGACTTTCATTGAGAAACATTTTCCCAACCATTGCTTAACCTTTTGCAATGTTGGAATGTCATTCCCAATGAGAAGGATGTCGTCCACATATAGGACCAGAAATACTACTATGCTCCCACTAACCTTCTTGTACACACAAGGCTCATCTTCGTTCTTGATGAAGTTAAATTCCTTGACTACCTCATCAAAACGAAGATTCCAACTTTGGGATGCTTACTTTGATCCATAAATTGATTTTTGAAGCTTGCAAACCTTCTTAGGATGCTTGGGATTGACAAAACCTTCAGGCTGTGTCATATACATATCCTCAAGTAAATTTTCGTTGAGGAAAAAAGTTTTGACATCCATTTGCCATATCTCATAATCATGATGTGCAGCTATTGCAAGCAAGATCCTAATGGATTTGAGCATGACTACAGGCGAAAAGGTCTCATCATTGTGTACACCATGAGTTTGTCGAAAACCTTTTGCTACTAGTCTACCTTTGTAGGTCTTATCAGCTTTGAGTTTGAATAGCCACTTGCATTCAATTACCTTAGCACCTTCCGGTGGATCAACCAAGGTCCAAACCTGGTTATTGTACATTGATTACATCTCGGATTTCATGGCTTCAAGCCAATTATCCAAGTCTGGGCTCTCAATAGCTTCTCGGTAGGAAGTAGGATCCTCACGATCTACTAACTCAATAGTGTCACTGTCAGTGATTAGAAATCCATATCTCTCAATCTCCTGACGTACCCTACCGGACCTTCTAGGTTCTTGTGTAATGGGTTCTTGTTCCACAACTAGTTGTGAACTTGATCCCATTTCCAACTCATCCTCTATAGGAGTTTGTGGTGCTTGAATTTCTCCAAGTTCTACTTTTCTCGCACTGTTTTTCTTGAGAAGGAACTCCTTTTCCAAGAAAATAGCCTTGCGACCAATAAATACTTTGTTCTTGGCTTGTGAGTAAAAATAGTATCCCTTTGTTTCTTTAAGATAACCCACAAATAAGCAGAAACTAGATTTGGACTCTTGTTTGTCAGATGTTAATTTCTTATCATGTGCTTCATAGCCCCAAATCCTTAGAAAAGACATATTAGTTTCTTTCCCAGTCCATACCTCATATGGTGTCTTCTCAACTGCTTTAGTTGGAGTACGGTTCAATAGAAACGCAACAGTTTCTAATGCATACCCCCAAAAAGAGATAGGAAGATTAGCTTGACTCATCATAGATCGAACCATGTCCAACAGAGTTCAATTTCTCCTTTCGAACACACCATTCCATTGAGGTGTTCCAGGAGGAGTGAGCTGTGAAATAATACCACACTCCTTTAGATGACTGTCAAACTCTTGGCTTAAGTATTCGCCACCTCGATCTGATCGAATGGCTTTTATACTTTTGCCATGTTGGTTTTCTACTTCGTTCTTAAACTCTTTGAATTTCTCAAAAGTTTCAAACTTGTACTTCATTAGATAGACATAGCCATATCTACTGAAGTCATCTGTGAATGTCACGAAGTAGCTAAAACCACCTCTAGCATGTGTACTTAAAGGTCCACATACATCGGTATGTATTAGTTCCAATAAGCCATTAGTCCTCTCACCTTTTTTATTAAAAGGACTCTTTGTCATTTTTCCATGCAAACATGGCTCGCATGTGTTATAAGACTCTAAGTCAAATGACCCAAGCACTCCAGTTTTATGGAGTCTTGAAATGCGTTTTTCGTTTGCATGTCCTAAACGACAATGCCAGATGTAAGTAGGGTTCAATTTGTTTGACTTAACCCTCTTCGTATTAATATTGTATATGGACTTTTTGTTTTGTAAATCAAGGATATAAAGGTCATTTTGCAACATGGCATTGCCATAAGAAATGCCTTGGCGACGAATATGAGCATTGCCATTTTTAATAACAAAATCAAATTCATCATTATCCAAACATGAAACTGAAATAATATTTCTGCTCATAGTAGGCACATAATAACAATTATTCAAAACAATACAAAGTTCGAAAGGTAAAATGAGGTGATAGTCACCTATCTCCATGGCAGCAACTCGTGCTCCATTCCCTACACGGAGGTCCACTTCATTCTTCCTAGGTAACCGCCTATTTATTAGCCCCTGCACATTTGAACAAATATGAGAACCACAACCGGTATCCAATACCCAAGTGGTAGAAATAGAAAGGTTAATTTCAACAACAAAAATACCAGAACTGGATGCCTTGGCTCCATTCTTCTTTTGTTCTTCCTTGAAGAGAGCATAATTCTTCCTAAAATGCCCTATCTTGTTGCAATGGAAGCAAGTGCTCTCACTCTCTTTGAGTTTTGGCGCCTTGGGCTTGGATTGGGCCTGAGGTGCACTCCCAACTGACTTGAGTTTTCCCTTTCCCTTTCCCTTAGTAGGTCCCTTCTTAATTCCCTTTTGAACCATTAGTACGGGATTAGTCTTTCAAATGTTCTCTTCAGCATTCTTAAGCATCCTATGAAGCTCAGTGACTGACTTGTTCATTGCATGCATGTTATAATTGATGGAATATGACATGGTATGATAATCATGATAGCACAGCAGAAAAACAAAATTTTTATCATACATACCATACATATCTAAAACTAGGAACGAAAACATGCAATTTTAGGTTATAGAACTTACAAGTTAAGATGCCTTTTAGATATTGATTTCGGTGATGGCCAGCAACTAAGATGACTTTGTCCTCCTTAGATCTCGATCACCAATGCCAAGGAATAGCCTTTTATGCCACTCCCTCTATTCTCACACACACAATTGCACCGTGGGCTTAAAACCGAGATTCCTAGCTCTCTTTTAAGTATTGTGTAATGGCTATAGTTTGAAGCTACAAAATTTGATTTTGTACTTCTTTAGATTGCTATTTCTATCCAATAACACAAGAGAATGAGGAACAATCCTTTCTCCTTGTGAAAAATTGGCTAAAAGAAAACTTGAGAGAGAGAGGAAGAGTTCACGCAAACCTAGAATGAAAGACTATGGTTTCACATTTTTTCCTCTACAATATATATCTCTTTTTCCTTTTAAGTGATGGATCTCAAATATACTATCTTAAGATAATTAATATTTGCATTTATCACTTAATTAAAATTAGTAATATTTATTGATAAAAACTCTTTTAATTTATCTAAGATAAAATCAAAAGTCATTTAATCAAATAATATCACTTATTTTAGGATAAAAGATAAGACATTTAAATCTAATAAATCACTTAAATAATAAACTATACATGTGCCGAAATTCCTTGTGATTTCTCTAGGAATTTCGGCAACATTAAATACAATTTAGATGATTTAATTAGATAAATATGTCTTTAGGCTTTAATACTCAATTAATTAAATTAATTCATGACATTTAATTAATTGAAATTAAACCTTGTGGGCTGAATTTCTCTCTCTCATAGACCAAAGCCCAATAGCAATTTTATAACCCATTACATACATTAATTTGACTTTAATCAAAAGCCCAAATTAATGCCCAATACTTAATTTAAGTATTTTAAGCCCAATGCTTTGTGTGCGATCCTATAGGTCCATTTAATGTTGGCAATGAATTAATAAATTAATTCAAAGGCTATATATATTCTCTATCAAGATATTATAGCAATCCAAATTAAATGAAAATGCATATGGCATTTGGTGACCTAATGCAATTTTGCATAGTCCCTTACCCTTAAATATCAGAATTAATATAAGGCATGGAACTAGTCATCCTTATATATTTTAATTCCTTTCTTGATATTCCAGTGCCACTGAACTCTCTTGCTAACCTTGACGTCCCCACGATCAATGATTTCTCTGATCAGGTGGTACCTCCTGAGTATGTGTTTGGATTTCTGGTGTGACCGGGGCTCCTTGGCCTGTGCTATGGCCCCTTTGTTGTCACAAAAAAATTTCTAATGGATCTAGGATGCTTGGGACCACTCCTAATCCAGAAATGAAATTTTTAATCCAAACAGCCTCTTTTGCAGCCTCACTTGCTGCAATATACTCAGATTATGTAGTTGAGTCGGCAACGGTTTCTTGCTTTGAGCTTCTCCAGCTGATAGCACCACCGTTCAAAACAGAAACAAATCCAGATTGCGATCTAGAATCCTGAGTGCTAGTCTGAAAAGCAGCATCGGCATAACCTTGTATGACGAGCTCTTCTTGACCACCATACACCAAGAAGTGATCCTTAGTCCTTCGCAGCTACTTTAGAATCCCTTTTACAGCAGACTAGTGCTTATCACCAAGGTCTTGCTGAAACCTACTGGTTATACTCAGTGCATGAGCAACATCCAATCTAGTACATAACATAGCGTACATGATAGATCCAATAGCAGATGCATATGGGATTCTACTCATGTTGTCCCTTTCCTCTTTGGTTTTAGGGCACTGTTCTTTAGTCAAAGGAACTCCCAAAGCCAAAGGTATGTACCCTTTCTTTGAGTCTTCCATACTAAAACGCTTTGGTACTTTGTCTATGTACTTTTCTTGACTTAGTCCCAAGAGCCGATTCGATCTATCTCTATAGATTCGAATACCAAGTATTGTTTCGGCTTCACCTAAGTCTTTCATTGAGAAACATTTTCCCAACCATTGCTTAACCTTTTGCAATGTTGGAATGTCATTCCAAATGAGAAGGATGTCGTCCACATATAGGACCAGAAACACTACTATGCTCCCACTAACCTTCTTGTACACACAAGGCTCATCTTCGTTCTTGATGAAGTCAAATTCTTTGACTGCCTCATCAAAATGAAGATTCCAACTTCGGGATGCTTGCTTTAATCCATAAATGGATTTTTGTAGCTTGCATACCTTCTTAGGATGCTTGGGATTGACAAAACCTTCAGGCTGTGTCATATACACATCCTCAAGTAAATTTCCGTTGAGGAAAGCAGTTTTGACATCCATTTGCCATATCTCATAATCATGATATGCAGCTATGGCAAGCAAGATCCTAATGGACTTGAGCATGACTACAGGCGAAAAGGTCTCGTCATAGTTTATACCACAAAGGGTTTTTAAAACTTACAACTTTGGATGCCTTTTAAAACTTGAGTTTGGTGATGACCAGCAATCGAGATGAATTTATCCACCTTAGATATTGATCACCAATGCCAAGGAATAGCCTTTTATGCCACTCCCTCTATTCTCACACACACAATTGTACCAATGGTTTAAAATCGAGATTGCTAGCTCTCTTTTAAGGTATTGTGTAATGGCTATGGTTTGAAGCTACAAAATTTGATTTTGCACTTCTCTTAGGTTGTTATCACTACCCAATAACACAAGAGAATGAGGAACAATCCTTTCTCCTTGTGAAAATTTGACCAAAAGAATTAAGAGAGAGAGAGATGAAGTTCATGCCAAGACCTAGAAAAAAAGGGTTTCACGTTTTTTCTCTTAGGTCTTCTTAGGGTTTTATTTCTTTTATATATATCCTTATCTTTTGGCAAGTGTTTGATTTGAACTTTACTATCTCAAGATAATTAATTCAATCACAATCACTTCCTAAAATAAGTATTATATATTGATTTAAACTCCTTAAAATAATACATTAATCCAAGATAATCCTTTTGATTTAATCTAAGATAAATGTAAGACATAATAATTAACTAAATCACTTAATAAAATAATTAATCATGTGCCGAAATTCCATTGATATTATCTTGGAATTTCGGCCACACCATCCAATTATCAAGTGAATTAATTTAATTAAAATCCTTTAGGCTTTAATACTCAATTAATTAAATTAACACAAGACATTTAATTAATTGAAATTAAACCTTGTGGGCTGAATTTTTCTCTCTCATGGGCCAAGGTCCAATAGCAATCTAATAACCCATTACACACATTAATTTTACTTTAATTAAAAGCCCAAATTAATGCCCAATACTTAATTTAAAGATTTTAAGCCCAATGCTTTGTGTGCGATCCTATAGGTCCATTTAATGTTGGCAATGAATTAATAAATTAATTCAAAGGATATATATATTCTCTTGCAAGATATTATAGCATTCCAAATTAAATGAAAATGCATATGGTATTTAGTGACCTAATGCAATTTTGCATAGTCCCTTACCCATAAATATCAGAATTAATATAAGGTATGGAACTAGTCATCCTTATATATTTTAATTCCTTTCTTGATATTCCAGTGACACTGAACTCTCAGATAAATAATGATTACTCATTATTTCATCTCGGTATGGCCATACACTTCTTAGTTCACTAATCAAGTGGCCGGTGATATTTTCTCTCTTATCGAGAGGGGTAATCCCTTCACTTCTCTCATGCTCTCTAACATGAATCAATGCATACCAAATCATACCCATACTTGTCACTCTGTTACGAGCACGTTAGGTGTATGTCAAAGTACACAGTAATTCATAAGGAGTTTCATAGAGATTTCAGGTCTAAGAACTCCGATACAAAACTTGCATATGAGAAACACTTATGACTTATACCATTTAGTGTTCTCATGAGCATATCGTATCCAGATACCATGTTCTTTAAAATGTATCTATGATCTCTGATTAACACTTTTGTCCTAATGATCCGTACTAGAGAACTCATAATATCAGAGAGAGCATACTAGTCTTAATTCATTGTTATTCCCATAACAATGACTGACTAGGGATGTTTAGAATGAAGTCTCATTTGTTTCAAGGTCTTACAACCATGTGCCTCACACATGATAACTTAAACCGAAATGACATTTTTGTATAGTTTTATCAATTGACATGCACAGGAATACAAAAGATAAAATAAATGCCTCATTTTATTAATTTCAAATGTTTTATTACAATGCATTTGGGCTAGGGCTTACACTAACATGTTATACATATGATGCATGAGTTAACCATTAGAACGGTATATGATGAAGCATGTGAATGATACACATATGATGCAGGATGCATGAGCATGTTAGGCAACAATCATAACCACATTCAAGCACACCATTAACCTTCCAACCTTATCACTCATATGCTAAAGGTAGTGCAATCTCCTTACATGGTAGGCATAACTCATGGGTCAACAGCGAACCCAATGGGCACATATAGTGCACAAAGGAAAATTAGTAGCATAACCTTTCTAACTTAAAGCAATGGCATATGGATTCTGGCCATTATGTATTTAAATGAATCAAATAAATTGGGTTGGACCCACTAAGTCATGGTAGTCTTTAATGAGTATCTAACTAATTCATTTAAATTCATTCAATATATAAGAGCCCAAATGGCAAGCAAACGTTATTATTGACATGAAACTTGGGTGAAGTTGTTGTTGTCATTACATGGATTGGTAGTCAGGTGGTGAAACTTCAAGGCTACCTAAGCATGGTCCCGGCTAATAGGTCTAACTCATCACGATTATAATGACCAATCTTTCACCATTCAATATACCAATTGGTACATAGCTTAGGTTGGTGGTCCTTCTTAACACATCCTATCATTGAGTGAATATAGGGCATGCTTTAGGATTACAACATGGTTAATTAGAGATTCCTAACATAATTCTAAAGCTTTAGCATAAATATAAAAATGCGATTACGACAAAAGATAGAATTTTAATCTTAAAAACTCAAATATAAAAACTTAACTTAGAAATTTTATGACAAGTCTCTTAAGTCCCCAATAGGGTATTTTTTTTATAAATGAGTTTTTAACATTAATCCATTATCTCCCTTCTCTAGTGACGTATAAATGTAAATAAATAAATAGACAATCAATCACATAAGAAAGTGATATAGTAAATAACACATAAATAAAATTACATAAGCAAATTTTCCAGAAAGATAAAGAAAATATTATACATAAATTGGGGCATTTAGTCAAGGTTGGCAACATTGGTTCGATTATACATATTTTACAAAAAGGTGAAAATCCTTATCTACTTTTAGAAAATATGGGATGAGTGATACCAATTTTGATGAAAATAAGGATTCTTCTTTTTATATGTGAATTTGAGACATTGGCCCATTTTATTATGAAAATCCAATATATTAAGTAAAAAGATTTAATTTATTTTTTATCATTTTATCATGTAAGAAAATCATTTTATTACTACCTATTACAATTCCTAAAATAAATCCAAATAAATAAATTGAGGTAAATGAAAGTAAATAAATAAATAAAGAGTGCAAAAACAACCCATTAAAGATAAGTTCTCTGAGGCATTTCAGTCTCAAATCCTCCAAATAAGTTTATATAAACAAAAATTAATGGCTCAAAACACTATAAGAAAATGCTCATTTAATGACAAAAATTAACGATAAAAAATGTTGATTTTCCATTGGTAATAAAACGTAATGATAAAAATTAGCGACAGGAAAAGTTATTGTAGATTTAAGCATTGGTAAAATTTAACAAAGAAAAACAATTTCATTGCTAATTTTAATGATTGAAAATACAATTTCTGTTGGTATATTTAACTATGGAAAAAGATTTCCATTACTAATTTTAATGACGAAAAATACAATTTCTATTGGTAAATTTAAAGATTGGAAAAAAATTCCATTGCTAATTTTAACGATGGAAATTACAATTTCCATCGTAATTTCATCTACAGCTATAAAAAAATAAATTCGCGAAAAATATTTGTTATATTAGCATCAAATCTATTATCACCATTCCATTGCCAAAATATTGTAAACTTTTTAATTTTTAGTCCCTACAAACAAAATATAACAATTAATGAGATAATAATTCAGAATGCTTTAGATCATATAATTGTAGGCATTTAAACAAACTATGTTCATGGGTTCTCTGTACCTAAACTAAGACTAGAAGCATCAAATTGATCAAATACCCTAACTTTTTATCCTTCAAAAGCTACAAATGAACCCTAACCATTGGTAGCTTACCAATGTCCTATGAGAACATTATCATTCCTTGCACTCATTTCTCATACACTAAATGAAAAACAATAAGATGTCTATAAGTCATGACATTGAAAAATAAAGCAGTACAACACCGTCACCTACAAATATCAAGGTCCTAAGTTATTATTTAAAATCCTTATTTATTTGTTTCTAAGAGGTATTGTGAAAAGTAAATCTTAGCAAATTGGTCCAGCAATATGAATAAAGTAATCGATAGTCTTCCATACATATACAACAACAAACTTTTAAGCCTAACTCTAAAACCTTGAGTATTGTATTTAAGCTTGAAATCTTCATCTCATGAATTAAAATGAGAGGATCTTTTAGTTCTTGTCAAAAGACATAAGGTGCATTATATGAGAAACAATAACCACAAGTTCAACATACTAATTTCACTATAAGGAATAATTTTATCTAAAAATTACAAAGTTCTTACACATTTTTGGTTTCTAGGATTGGTGATAAAATAAGGGGATATATAGCCTTTATCCAGCTTCATTCCCTTAACTACCTCTAACTCATTCTACAATGTTTTCCCATCCTGAAATGCTTTTGAAAGAAACTAATTAACATGTCAAGTTAATCCAATATGAGACTAGTGAAATCCTAGAGAACAAAATTATAAAATAAAATGAAAAAATCTAAAAGCACCTCATAGATATAGTGATGACCCTCTGTTTGTCAACTTTTTCCATTGCTTTGGTTATGAGTTCACTATTCTCTCTTTCTTTATTTGCTAAAATGACATCAACCTTTGCAGAAAAAGGTCATACAAAATATTATGGTTAGTTGAACTATGTGCAAATATGTGTAATTCCTCAAAATTTTTTTTCTTATATAACATCATTCCATGCTTGAAAGAGTAAATGATGTGTATTTACCTTTAAGACTAACTTTTCCTTCCACTATACACAAACCATCAGCTTATGCTTATATTGAAAATGTGAGTAAAATTAGAACACAACTTAACCAAATTATTTTTTTTTTGACTAATTTAGGAAGTTGAAAACCAAAGTAAGACAAAACAAAGACCAAATGGAAGTAAAAATATAGCATAACTTGACCAAATTATTTCCATTAATTTAATTATTTTGATTTTGTAGAAACTCCGAATATGAATAAAAGATAAATATAAAGCCTTTTAATTTTTATACTTCTTAGTTAGCACGTATATAATCCCATAAGGCCTATCCTAACCCATTCAAAAGCATAAAACCAATAATAACATTATGATGTCTCTCTAATCACCAGAAAAGTTGTAGATGTTAAGTCTAAATTGATATTTGTAGAATTGAGAACTAGTAGATGGAAGAATAATCTAATTATGAAGTTAAAAGTAAATAAAAATGTTTATAATATACAAGAGAGAGAAAAGTTGATTTCCTTATGTTTCTGTCTTCAATGAAGAGTGATTGAGATCTGAAGTATGAGCAGCTAAATTAAAACTAGTGGAAAGAAATATGGCATGAGTAAGCTTGCACATTATTTAGATTTCTAATACCTTATCCAGTTAGTCAAACTTAAATATTTTACTCAAAAATAAAGTAAATAAGAAAATAATAGAAAAAAATACAATACTAGATCTCATTCCAAAAAATAAAAAAAGCACAAATCATCCACTCATAGCTAATTCAATTGCTCTTTATAAAACACTCCAAAAAAAAAGAAAGAAAAATCTTTACTTCGTAGTTAGACTTTGGTATTTTTCACCGGTGACTTGACCTTCCAATCAAACCTTATTAATCTTATCTGATGGATTATAATGTAACGAAAAATAGAAAGTATGCAAAATTAGTCTTTTGGTGTAATACAATGTAATGTAACATAGTTTGGATGTAGTATACCAAATAATGCCATGTAAATTTAAATTTCTTTTGTACATTACATAAAATATATTACTTAGTAGCCTTGATGGCCTGTGTCTTTTGAATTGTCTTTTTGAGTAAGAGGTAGTTACATTCCTAGCTAGAATGTAACCAAAATTTTATTAAATTTTTGTAAAACATGAAATGTACATTATGTCAATAGCCTGAATTGTATTGCTTGGCGGCCTTGATGGCCTATGTTATTTGAATTATCTTTTTATACAGGAGGCAGACACATTCCTAGCTAGAATGCAGCCAAATTTTTGTTAAAATTATCATAAAATGTTAAATAAGCATTATACATTGTGTTGTCGTCAATACTTGCTAGGACGCTTAATAATTGGCTTAGGATGTCATTTATTATGTTATAGCGTCTAGTGCACATATAGGTTAGCTATATGTTTTTTAACCATAATGACATCAAAATTATTGTAAACTCTAATCTATCAACTTGCTTGTAAACCAAGAAAAACCTAGAAACTAATATATAACCATTTCCTTGTAGGAAGCCTAATAGGATTGCATGCGTATAGATCCCTCGGCCAGTGTCGGCTTATATGATTGTCCAGTAGGCTGTTAGATATAGAGCCCTGCTGTGGGTGTATTACAAGTCCATCGAATTCATATTCATGCAAATTTTACAGGCCTTTGGAATATTAGAGGAGGATAATAGACTATTGGCCAGAGAAAAATGGATGGAGTTCTTCACTTTAGCCTTAAGGACTTACCTTGATTTGACTCGAGTGGTTTTAGCCATGCTGCATTATAGGGGATATTAGAGCTCAGATACGTATATAAGAGTAGTCTAGTTCTAGGCAAAAGGTATACATTAAAGTATCACGTGACATAGGTTCATAGAGATTAGGGGTTTAGTAGTCGGTCCTGATGTTGTTACATGATTTCATGTAAAATGTCTATATTTTTATGTGTGTTTTTCTCTTATTTATGTAGTAAGTATGTAATATTATATGTGTTTTTATGTGTTTATGTCCCATTTATGTGTTTATGTTTGTTTTTAGGTCAAATCATGGTGAAGTGTGAAGAAAAGAATGAAGATGGTGAAATTTCGAAGAAGTGGCTCACGAGTAGTGAAGAGCATCACGAGTGGAGAAGGAGTGAAGAAGAAGAAAGAGCAAGAAATTCACGAGAGCAGGCCAAAGTTCACGAGTCGTGAAGGGAGTCACGACTCGGTAAGGAGAGCAGGATGGAGATCACGACTAGGCAGCAGATTCACGAGTAGTGAGGAGGTTCACGACTCGTGATGGGGCACGATTTCAGAAGAACTCAAAAAAATCACGACTCGTGAAGGCAGTCACGAGTCGGACAAAAGTACTGTTTCCCAATCGTTGTGTCTTCTGCACCTGATTTTTCAGCCAAACAAAGTGTCCTTTTAGAAGCAACCTTCTGTGACTTGTCAAGGGACATATCTGTAGAGAAGATACATATAAATAGATGGGAGAACAACATTTAAAGGATGAAAAAAAATTTAAAGAACATTTTTTTACTGTTTTTCTTAAGAACATTTGTAGTTGTTTTGAATTTTCTGTTTACTTAGTTTTAAAGGATGACCAAAGAGCAAAGCCAAAGGAATAAGAGATTTAACAGAAGGTTTAAATAGAAAGTAAACCCTGGGGAGTGATGCTTTCTTGTCTCTTATTTCTTCTTTATTGTAATCTTGTTTATGGCTAAGTTCTTTGATACATTATAACTATTTAATTTAAGTTGTTATTCATCTACTTATCTTTGTTTATTGAATGTTTATTTTCTTTATGTATGAAGTATGATTTAAGTTTGTTTAAGTGCTTTGAATTGCTTAGTATGCTTGATCACCATATTAAGTATGTTAGTCATTTAATTCACAATGAGAGTTGGAATTATTTGATGGAAAGTTAAATGAATTTACTTAAAGCATTGAATTCACTTAGAGATAAGGAATTAACTTTAAGGGGTTAAATAATTGGCATAGAACTTCACGGTTTTTATTTATCTCTATAATGACATGAGAATGCTTATAGACTCTAAGTAAGAATACTCTTTATTGACAATGAGAATTGCTTTAAAGAATCTTGGCTAAATTCTCCATTCATATCATTCATACAATTGTTAATTAATGCAAAGATGAACTTGTTTTATTTGGTTATAATGTATGCCCATCTTATCTTTTAAGTAATCTATTATTCAAAATTAACTTAATATATTTTAAGTAGGTTAGTGTTTACATTAATTGCATGATTTTAAATGAAATTGTTACCTATCCATTTACTTGTTGTTATTTCAATATAAAATTACCCCGTTCCCTTTGGAACGATACCCTAGTCGCTCTATACACAGTCTAGTGAGACTAAGGGTTAAATTAAATCCCCATCATTACACCCTCCAGACCTATAGACAGATATAGATGAAGAGTAATGATGTTATCACGTGCCATATACTGATAAGATACCATGAAGAGTATCATACTGACCACTCAGATCTATAGGTATATGTAAAAAGTGTTTTCAGGTTCTTACTTAAAATATATAGGCAGCCCAGGGTTGATTAATTTAGTTAAGATCACTAGCTTATAGTGGATACAAGAGGGTAGACATGTGGACATCACACATAAGATCATTGCATCACTGGTTAGTGTAGCCACTCAATCGATACCCAGATATGTATAGGAGGTGTCATCACTCGACTACTATGCTCAATAGGGGTAAATGAGAGCAAGTTGGGCGACCCCATTCCTAAGAGCATCTGGATTGACTTGCTAGCAATAGTCACCATGAAGATGTTGGAGCCGATTGATGGATAGAAGGGGAAGTACAGACTCCTAACTATACTAAAGAATAGATAGAGGTACAGTCCCGACCCTATAGCACTAGAGCCACCAGTGGATGAGGATGGGTAGGATAAGCAATAGGATGGTTAGGCTATTAATGGAAATAAGCCATCATAAAAGGCAGATTAGGTGAATCAGCCATAAAAAGGCCACACATGCCAAGCAAATGAGCCATAGGGACCTCAAAGGTAAGGATGGATACAAATTATAAGTTTGACATGTAGATAGATCTATAGAACCTTGTAGACTGTTCACCCCAACAATAAGCTCACGCCAAGTCACCCATTAGACATTAGTAATTGCCACTTAAAAGGATGAGGAAGTTCTTGCCTTATAGACATATAGAGCCATCCATGTCTTTAGCTCCTCCACTATTTGCTCCACCATCTCTAGAATGCCTAAGGATATCTTTATCTATACCATTAGTGCACCTTCCTTTAGCTCCTTTATCAGATGACATTTTGAGGAGATTAAAAGCATTAGAGGATGCCAGCAGATGTCAAGAGTAGACAATACAAGAGATGCTTATAGTAGTGAAGTCTTTACATATATTGCCAATGATTGTACAGGCATTGCAGATAGAGATACATGGTCTCAAATATGACATGGTAGCTATGCATAAGAGGTTTGATGATTCTCTATAGGTACTAGATGACTTCCTTACCTATATCAAAGAGTAAGGAGATCATATTTGAAGGGATATCACATGGCATAAATACAATGATCATGCTGTAGAAAAAACAAAAAACTTTTGATCATACAAGACATGCAATAACAATATAGAATAAAAAACATGCAATTTTAGGGTTTCGATTGAACTTACTTCTTTGATTGCACTTCAAAACATGATTTTTACAATGACTAGTATATAAGATAAACCTATATACCCTTGAAATCAACCACAAATGTAACACCCTATAACCCATGATTACTATATATAATGCAATCTATGCCATTTGACCCATCTAATCATATGACTAACATATTAATCAGGATTATCGCATCTTTACTGTACATTTATTTGAACAAGCATGTAGACTTCATATGCAATCCCAACATCTTATCATTGTTAATACTATATCATCATACTTTAGCCATTTATCGTTCATGTATAGTATTTAGCATTTCAGCACATTTAAATAAAGTATTATAGCTTATAGATGCATGCATAAACTAGTATTTTCACTATGAGCTTATTACAGTCTTCACTTCCATATAATTTACATATACATATATTACAACCCTTATACATGTTAAACATGTAAGGAACTAAACAAGATTTATCAAAAGTTTCCTACATCCACTTCTATAGACTGGTGTTGGCCTGTCCTGATGCAGAATTAGATCCTGTGCAAAAAGTCTTCGCTACCCAAAACCTACACGGATCAAATAACCCGTGCTAAGCTTTACAGCTTAGTTTCTAAACATGAAAGACAACCACTCACAGTGGTTGTCAAAAATATAAAATAACTAGCAACAATACTCATATGGCAAAAGAAAAGAAAATTATAAAATACAATAGCTTGCATAACAAGATAGCTTTTCACAATTTAATCAGCATACTAGTTATAGTTCATGAAGTGATCCATATATCGTGTAAACAAATATTAAGTCATGTTCACATAGTCACTGTTAACCATAATAATTCATATATCAGATGCATATCTCATACTGTGAATAACTTTGAAACTTTATTACTTTACTTTAGCCTGCTTAAGTTCTAAGAATGGATAACGGGATCGATGGATACCCGAGGGTATCAAATGATAGATATCTGAAGATATCATAACTATGGACCCAAGTAGGGCCAACTATACTTTGGACCGGTCAAATGCTCGCACGTGAGCACCCACACGAGGGCAAAAATAAACAACCCTAATGGGCTGTGTAAGATCCAGCAGGATCGACTTTGGCAGCTGCAATTCCCTATAGGCGCCTATCTATCCATAACTGAACTCTATTGCAGGCGATACTTTATTCATGTTCATTTCATACTTTAAAGCTGTGCTTATAGTATACCATTTGCACATGCATATAATCTCACCTATTAAATGACATTTAATCATTTCCTGTCTCATAGGGCAATTACATGCTCATGCACTCATAAATATACTCATAGATTGTACGTACCTGTAGTACATTCGCATCTAATAAGCTTGTTCTGATAAGCATGATTATCAATATATATACCTCAATCACTCATCAATCATATGCTATTAATATGTTTCCATAAGGCACATACCTTTAACTTTCATCATGAACTTATACTTAGACATATGATCTTTAGACAACACATCATATCACAATCATATTATCATACACATATATGATTAACAAAAATTTCATAATTATTCATGGTGCTATAAATTAACTATTAATGTACAATTTCCATGATGCATAGGTATACATTCATAGACAATTTTCAATGTAAGTGATACAAATTTATATATACACAAGTATATGACTCTTGTATACTTGCATTTAAGGTCAATTTTGTTCAATCATATGTATAACACATGGGGGTAGCCTAATACACTGATAAAGGGAAATAAAAAACATATTTATGGGCCAAAATCATGCTGTCGCGCTTGCGGCAAGTGTCGCGCTCGCGACAGTATGCTTGGCCATACGAATTTTCACCCTGATCCCAAAATCCTGCAAACTGCTTAATAATTTTATTTTGTACATCGTTTTCGATACATTAACGACCTTTTTAGAAAAAGTTGTCTTCTACAAAGTTGTAGATATACATTTCTAGTTTCTAGAACATCAAAAATATTTTCAATATCATATATAGAACTCGAAATATGTTGAAATTACTAAAGACTGTTCAGCATAGTAGGCTACACAGAATTTCCGATTTTCAAGTGATAATTAGGCAATGTTGTAGGCATTATTTGACTTCGTTTTCTTCATAGATATTGTAGGTTTTGAAGTCTATTTTAAGTAGGAATTAACCACATGTCATTCTGATCATTTTACATTCAATTATGAAGATTTTACCCCAAGCTGTTCAAAATCGGATTCAAAGATGTATTTAATATTCAATCAATGTAGGGATAATCTAGAGGCCAAATTAGTGCTATTTTTCAACTACACTTTTATACCTATATCTCATATGAAACTATCAAAATTCATATATCTTTAAATTAATGCCACGAACTCATTTTTATATCTAAATTACAGTTAATAGTTTAAGCAAATCTTCATGCAATACCTATTGATACAAAGTCTAATTTCATATCTCATTTCCATTGTTTCATCTATCACACATAAACACCTTGTTGATCCAATTAACCATCACTTGCATGCATGGAGAGTACCATCCCATACCTTGGCCGAACCCTTTATCACCCTAGCTTTCAATCCCTTGCAATATCCTTCCCTTTATTCCTTCTACCTTCATCTTCTCCTTCACAAACATCATTATCATCATCAATTATAATTTCCAGCATTTATCCATCACTTACCTCAACCAAGATGAGAGGAAGAAGAAGAAGATGATGAAGAAATTCAGTAGAGACCACTTACCTTAGAGTTATGCACTTAATTGCCTTAATTAACCATCAAGATTTGTCACTTAAATTTCTTTAAGACTCAAAGACTTTGTAAGAAGATTGAAAGGAATTAAATCTTTGGTTTTTCCTCTCCATTGCCGACCAACAAGCTTTCCAAATGCCACTTTCTCTTTCTTTCCACTACACACCCACCTATTTATAGAACTTTGGCAAATATCACTTTAGGTCCTCTAAGAATTTGCATGTCACACTATGACCATGCATCTATTTGCATGTTATATAATGACCTCTCCACTAACTATTCTTCTTAAATCAACCTCCTCATTCTATCTCTTTTATACATTGACCTCTAAATTTCCAGAAATTACAAAATTACCCCACAATTAATACTTTTTCTGCAATTGCATCCTTAATTACTATTAATCATTACTTTTAAATTTTATTTTCATGCAATTAACATAATAATCTATCCCATAGACCCTTACTTATACATAATCCTCATTTAAAAATATGCAATTTTAGCTAGGGTCATGTTAGGGGCCTTACAAATCTCTCCCCCTTAAAGAATTTCGTCCTCGAAATTCATACCTGAATTAAACAACTGAGGATATTGCTTCTTCATGACTGCCTCTGGTTCCCAAGTTACTTCTTGTACACCATGATGTTGCCAAAGTACTTTAACAAGTGGAATTTGCTTATTCCTTAGCTGTCTAACTTCTCTAGCCAGAATCGCTATAGGCTCTTCATCATGTGTGAAATCCGACTGTACTTGCATATCTTGTACTGGTATAACATGAGATTCATCTGAACGATACTTTCGTAGCATAGAAACATGTAATACATCATGTAATTTGGCTAGTTCCATAGGGAGATCCAATCTATAATCCATCGGACCAACTCTTTAAAGTATCTCATCTGGGTCAATATATACTTCAGGCTCAATTTATCCCTTTTTTTTTTTCAAATCTTAAAACTTTCCTCCAAGGAGACACTTTTAAAAATACGTTGTCACCCACTTGATATTTAATATCTTTTCTTTTTAAATCAACATAAGACTTCTGTCTATCACTAGTTTCCTTCAATCTCTGTTTGATAACTTGTACCTTTTCTTCTGTATCTTTTACACTATTTGGACCAATAAAATTTTTTTTTTACGCTCCAAATATGTACTTTTTACTCTATTTAAATCATTATACATGGGTTACTGTATAACACAAACATGTAATCAAACTTAATATATATAAGAGTGTTGTACTTTTAAAAGAAACTTTTACAATGTACGATAGAGTCTCTTTCAACACTGTTCCTTTTAATTCTTTGTCATCTGGGATATATAGTCTATTCAGATAATACACACCCCTCATCTTCTTTCACTGAATACTCATACTGTGTTCTTTCATGTGGAACTTCTAAATCTGTTGTAACCTTTCATCATGTTTCTGAGCATCAATCACTGTTTGCCTTAAACAAGGCCTAGCCTTTAACTGTGCTATTAACGCACCATCATGTGCAAGTTTCCATCTACAGTAATATGCAATCATAGCAGCCATCATCTTACGGCTCAAGGCATCAGCTACAACATTAGTTTTGCCTGGAGGGTAGTCCGCTATACAATCATAATCTTTAAATAGTTCTAACCATCTTTGCTATCTCAAATTAAGTTCCTTTTGAGTGAGCAAATAATTGAGACTCTTATGATCTGTATAGATTTTGCACCTTTCCCCATATAAATAATGTCGCCAAAATTTTTTTAAGGCAAACACTACTGTTGCTAATTCTAGGTCATGGGTTCGATAGTTTTGCTCATGTGGCTTTAACTGACTAAATGCATAGGCAACTACTTTACCATCTTGCATCAACACACAACCCAAGCCAACTCTCAAAGCATCACTATACACAGTATACTCTTTTTCTATAACTATTTGTGTCAAAACCGGAGCCTCTATCAATAATTTCTTTAACCGATCAAAACTTGCCTGACATCGATCAGTCCACTCAAACTTTATATCCTTTCTCAACAGTTTGGTTAGTGGTGCTGCTATAACTAAAAAGCTTTTCACAAAACGAATGTAATATCCTGTTAAGCCCAGAAAACTTCTCACTTCTGTCACATTTCGTGGCGGCTTCCAATTAACTATAGCCACTATTTTAGCTGGATCCACTCTAATGCCTTCAGAAGACACTATATGACAAAGGAAAGAATTTTCCTTAAGCCAGAATTCACATATGCTCAGCTTAGTATATAACTTATTCTAGGTAAAAGGGTACTTATATATCACTGTTACTCTATTCAACTGTCTATAATCTATGCACATTCTCATAGATCCACACTTTTTCTTTACAAATAAAACCAGTGCACCCAAAGGTGATGTACTAGACCTAATGAAGCCTTTGTTAAGCAACTTCTGTAACTGAATCTTTAATTCTTTCAATTCTAAAGGAGCCATCCTGTATGGTATCTTTGAAATAGGAGCTGTACCAGGCAAAATTTCTATAGACAACTCAACATCTCTTTCCGGTGGAAGACTAGGTAAGTCTTCAGGAAACATATCAGGAAATTCCTTTACCGCTGGAATCTCTTGAAGATTCACCTTATCTTTTTTTTTTTTAGAATCAAGCATAAGTGCTAATAAAGCTTCACACCCTTTTCTAAGAAACTGCTTAGCTTGCATAACTGTTATTACATTAGCTAAGGGTTTAGTTCGAATGCCCTGTACTATAGTTTCTTTACCTTCAGTACCCATACGGTTACTGTTTTAGTTTCATAATTAATCACTGCATGATGTCTGGATAGCCAATCCATACCCAGTATAATATTAAAATCCCGAAAAGGTAGTTCAATAAGATCAGCAAGGAATTCTTTATCTTGCATTTTAATAGGACTCTGTTTATACATTCTGTTAACTATAACGCTGTGACCCCAAAGGGTTAGTTACACATATATCATATTCTAGTTCATGTACAGTAGACTCATTTCTACCCATCCTCAAACTGTCTACATTTAGAAGCATCAGTTAACATCTCATCAGGAGCATATTTGCACAGGTGACTGAATTCTTTCTCATACTCAGCCACAGACATAACTCTCTGATTCAAGCTGAGAAATTGCTTTAGCTTCTCTTGCTTGTATGCCTCAGTAATATACTTTTTCCTGAACTCAACTGTGAAAAATTTCCATGTGAGGGGATCTGGTAACTGGGGTTGCTTTAATACCAACTTCCACCAATCATAGGCTGCTCCCTATAATAAGGACACAGCACAGGATGCCCTATAACTCACTGGACAATGAATCTCATCGAAAATTCTCTCTAGCTTTTCCAGCCAAAATTCAGCTTTCTCAGACTGTTCCAGATTAGTGCCTATAAACTCTTCAACACCATGCTTTCTGATTTCAGATATTGGGGCTTTAGGAGCTGTCATCCTTTGAAGGATTAAAGCCATATCCTGTGATATCTTTAACATCGCCTCAGTAGGAATGGCTGCCGGTATCGCATTTGGATTAGATGATGATGATCCAATATTAGGAGGATTAGGTCTAACCAGCCTATTACTTTTAGCTGATTCTTCAATAGCATCTCTAGAGCTTTCCATCTTTAATCTATAAGAAAACAGGGACTTCTGCATCAGGCCAACAAACACTATATCATACTGTAGAATCCTAAGTTCAGTTTTACCCAGAAAAGGCTAAACCAGGCTCTGATACCAAGTTGTAACACCCTATAACCCATGATTACTATATATAATGCAATCTATGCCATTTGACCCATCTAATCATATGACTAACATATTAATCAGGATTATCGCATCTTTACTGTACATTTATTTGAACAAGCATGTAGACTTCATATGCAATCCCAACATCTTATCATTGTTAATACTATATCATCATACTTTAGCCATTTATCGTTCATGTATAGTATTTAGCATTTCAGCACATTTAAATAAAGTATTATAGCTTATAGATGCATGCATAAACTAGTATTTTCACTATGAGCTTATTACAGTCTTCACTTCCATATAATTTACATATACATATATTACAACCATTATACATGTTAAACATGTAAGGAACTAAACAAGATTTATCAAAAGTTTCCTACATCCACTTCTATAGACTGGTGTTGGCCTGTCCTGATGCAGAATTAGATCCTGTGCAAAAAGTCTTCGCTACCCAAAACCTACACGGATCAAATAACCCATGCTAAGCTTTACAGCTTAGTGGGGAAATTCTAAACATGAAAGACAACCACTCACAGTGGTTGTCAAAAATATAAAATAACTAGCAACAACACTCATATGGCAAAAGAAAAGAAAATTATAAAATACAATAGCTTGCATAACAAGATAGCTTTTCACAATTTAATCAGCATACTAGTTATAGTTCATGAAGTGATCCATATATCGTGTAAACAAATATTAAGTCGTGTTCACATAGTCACTGTTAACCATAATAATTCATATATCAGATGCATATCTCATACTGTGAATAACTTTGAAACTTTATTACTTTACTTTAGCCTGCTTAAGTTCTAAGAATGGATAACGGGATCGATGGATACCCGAGGGTATCAAATGATAGATATCTGAAGATATCATAACTATGGACCCAAGTAGGGCCAACTATACTTTGGACCGGTCAAATGCTCGCACGTGAGCACCCACACGAGGGCAAAAATAAACAACCCTAATGGGCTGTGTAAGATCCAGCAGGATCGACTTTGGCAGCTGCAATTCCCTATAGGCGCCTATCTATCCATAACTGAACTCTATTGCAGGCGATACTTTATTCATGTTCATTTCATACTTTAAAGCTGTGCTTATAGTATACCATTTGCACATGCATATAATCTCACCTATTAAATGACATTTAATCATTTCCTATCTCATAGGGCAATTACATGCTCATGCACTCATAAATATAATCATAGATTGTACGTACCTGTAGTACATTCGCATTTAATAAGCTTGTTCTGATAAGCATGATTATCAATATATATACCTCAATCACTCATCAATCATATGCTATTAATATGTTTCCATAAGGCACATACCTTTAACTTTCATCATGAACTTATACTTAGACATATGATCTTTAGACAACACATCATATCACAATCATATTATCATACACATATATGATTAACAACAATTTCATAATTATTCATGGTGCTATAAATTAACTATTAATGTACAATTTCCATGATGCATAGGTATACATTCATAGACAATTTTCAATGTAAGTGATACAAATTTATATATACACAAGTATATGACTCTTGTATACTTGCATTTAAGGTCAATTTTGTTCAATCATATGTATAACACATGGGGGTAGCCTAATACACTGATAAAGGGAAATAAAAAACATATTTATGGGCCAAAATCATGCTGTCGCGCTCGCGGCAAGTGTCGCGCTCGCGACAGTATGCTTGGCCATACGAATTTTCACCCTGATCCCAAAATCCTGCAAACTGCTTAATAATTTTATTTTGTACATCGTTTTCGATACATTAACGACCTTTTTAGAAAACATTGTCTTCTACAAAGTTGTAGATATACATTTCTAGTTTCTTGAACATCAAAAATATTTTCAATATCATATATAGAACTCGAAATATGTTGAAATTACTAAAGACTGTTCAGCATAGTAGGCTACACAGAATTTCCGATTTTCAAGTGATAATTAGGCAATGTTGTAGGCATTATTTGACTTCGTTTTCTTCATAGATATTGTAGGTTTTGAAGTCTATTTTAAGTAGGAATTAACCACATGTCATTCTGATCATTTTACATTCAATTATGAAGATTTTACCCCAAGCTGTTCAAAATCGGATTCAAAGATGTATTTAATATTCAATCAATGTAGGGATAATCTAGAGGCCAAATTAGTGCTATTTTTCAACTACACTTTTATACCTATATCTCATATGAAACTATCAAAATTCATATTTATAGAACTTTGGCAAATATCACTTTAGGTCCTCTAAGAATTTGCATGTCACACTATGACCATGCATCTATTTGCATGTTATATAATGACCTCTCCACTAACTATTCTTCTTAAATCAACCTCCTCATTCTATCTCTTTTATACATTGACCTCTAAATTTCCAGAAATTACAAAATTACCCCACAATTAATACTTTTTCTGCAATTGCATCCTTAATTACTATTAATCATTACTTTTAAATTTTATTTTCATGCAATTAACATAATAATCTATCCCATAGACCCTTACTTATACATAATCCTCATTTAAAAATATGCAATTTTAGCTAGGGTCATGTTTGGGGCCTTACAACAAATGCCAAAGTTGCTGCCTTTTGTGCCATACCACTCTATGTTCACACACACACTTACATAGTTGACCTAAAACGAAGAGTGCTAGCTCTAGGTTTTGTATTCAGCAATGGGTAGGATATAAAGACATAAAATTTGATCTTGTTCTTCCTAAGGATTGCTATGGCAGTCCAAAATACAAGAAAGGAGGAAATAATTCTTTCCCATATGAAAATTGCGGCAATGAGAGAGAGAAAAAACCTAAATTGGCAAAGTTATTTAATCAGTATATATCACTTAGCTAGGGTTTGATATGGATACCGAAATTTACTCGCTTTTAGGTAGTCATTTCAGCCTCCATCTCTTCCTAATTAATTGGTATAATTTGAGTCAAATACATATAGGATTTTAAACATAATTAACTTAATTATCTAAAGATAAATAATTAATTATCCAAATATAAATAAATAATTGTCATTATCGTTGTCTTTGTCATGTTGTTAACTCTCCCATAGACTAAAGTCCATTAGCAATTTAATTACCCATTATCCACATTAATTTTACTTTAAATAAAAGCACAAATTAATGCCCAATACTCCATTTTAAATATTTTGGGCCTAATGCTTTGTGCACAATCCTATAGGTCCATTTAATATTGGCAATGAATTAATAAAAAAATCAAAGGCTATATATATTATCTAGCAAGATATGATAAACAAGAAAATGTAAAGTACAAAGATATAACATTCTTAAAAACCTTATTTCTTACAACAGGTACTCTAACCTAGCAAGCATTACAAAATGTAGAGTTATTCTCTCATAATTTCTGCCTCAGATCCCTCAAGTGTTTAATGGATAGTGTTTAACTCATATTTCCTCTTGTACCACAACATACCATAAGCTTGTATGAATTACTAATCTTTATCACTAGCATACAATAATTCACAAAATCCAAAGGGTCTTTAAAGCACTGTAGCTTGGCTTAGGTTAGGATAGAAACAATTTTGGTTAAGTAGCTCATTCATGTTCAAAAACAACAACAATTACTAAGACAAATAAGACTTCGTATTGGAAAAACTAAAGCATGATATCTATCTTTGCTAATGAAAATTTCAGATCCCTTTTAAACATTCCTCAATTCCCACTAGTTTTCACATCATGCTCAATACTTATTATAATCACAACTAGTTGCTTCTCATACTTTTGTCTTCATTATTTTAAAGCAAACTAGTGTAATAGTTTTTCCTTCTTCTTTCCTTTTTTTTTCTTATTTTAAATAAATAGGCAACTAGTTAGAAAGGATCCAAAATTAATTCATGTTTACAAAATATCAATACTTCATCTTACTCATCAAAGCAATACTACATTTCCCACACAAGGGCTCAAAAAGAAAGGTTTACATTATCAAAATTTGGATTAAGACTAAAAATAAGCTCATGAATAAAATGGTTATAGGCTTAAAATTGCTACCTAAAGTCAAAAAGGTTAGTTGTTTAAGCAAGCTAAAAGAGGTTATTTCTAATGCCCTTATCATTTGTCATACATATTATATACTGATAATGGTGATTTATATAGTGTTTATCATATGTTTTTAGGTGATTAATTAGGTTAATTTTGTGTTAATTAGGTTATATTTGAGCTTAATTGGTTAATTTTATTTTTTGGAGTTAGTTGTAAATTTTGGCGTTTTTTAGGGTTAATTTGCACGAAAAAGGACTTAATTGTAAAAAGGCAAGAAGATTTGGGCCTAAATTGTAAAATTGAAAAATTCATGTTAAGATATTATCGTGAAGTCCAGAAGACAAACACGTGACCACGTGAAGCTTGAAGCTAAGAAACCCATGGCCACGTGAAAGACAATTGATGAATGCCAAAAGAAGACACATGACCACGTGTGGAACAAAGGAAGACCACACGTGACCACGTGTGAAGAACACCTAGAGGGACACGTGACCACATGTAGAAATACACTGGGAGACACGTGGCCACGTGTAAACTCTCCCATGAAGCAAAGGATTTGTGATTTTTCCAATTCGATGAGGATTTGCTTCCTATTTTATTTCCAAAGTTTGAGAAGGATTCTACCACCAATTTTGCTTATAAATAGAAGACTCAAACACCAAAGAAAGGAATGAATTAGGAAGATCAATTAGGGAATTAGGAATCTTAGAATTAAGCTTAGTTATTTTACGTTGTTTTCTGTTTTCATTGTTTTTTTCTTTTCAACTTTGCTTTAGTTTTTAATTATTTTTAGGAAGTAGTTTTTCGTCTTTTGCTAATGGATTCTTGAAATCTTATATTTTCATTGTTATGACTTTATTTTGAGCTTAATTTCAATATCGGTTGATTATTTCTTGGTTTTAAGCATATTCTTATCTTTGATTATGTTAAGATTGATTGATGGTTTATTGAATAAATAACTAAATATTGGTTTTGATACAGTTAATGATTTGCATGTTCTTGGATTAACTCTTAAATGTTTATGCATGATTATTATCTGAAATATGAGATAATTATGTGTGAATTTTATTGGTTAATACTAAGAGAGGAAGAACTAAGAATGAATTAGAGTTGAATCACTTGAGAAAGGCTTCAATGAATATTTAGGAAGTTAAAACTAGATTTTCATGCTAAGTATTAGATTTGTTTATGAGTTTAATACTAAGAATGATATACTTGAATAAAAATATCTTGCTTTATTACTAGTTTTTCCATAATCACTGGTGTTTATATTGAATTTAAGTCATTACAATGAAAGTTAAGGTGGATAGTTTCTTTAGCAAGAGAATTCCATTTATTGTTTTGTTTTTAATTCATGTTAATTTAATTTTAGCTTTTGTTTTGTTTAATTGTTTATTTTATTTAATTTTTACCTTTAAATCAAAAACATTTGGGAAACAATCTCGGATTAATTTAATTCATACATAGATATTATTCTTAGCAATCCATGTTCCTTTGGGTATGATATTTTGGGGTCTTAATCTCTTTTTTCCTATATTACTAGCCGATCTAGTACACTTGCTAGCAACCGGTCATATACTAAGTGTGATCTCAAATATTATTTAATACAAGTTCTAGAGTAATGAATACAAGAGGAATTCTCTCAACAAAAATGATTGCTAATATCATTCAGGCTCAAACGATCACCATGGCTATGATAAAACTCTACATCATGTAAAACTTACTAATTCAATGAACATGTTTAATGAAACACGGTTTAAAAAAATATATACCAAAATACTTTACCTAAACATGCCTAATTATAGAAGCATAATCATATTAAAACAAAAGATCCTTAATTCTAATTTACTAAATGTATCCAATAGACTCAAAATTAACTACACAAGGATTACATTGTTATGCTACGAAGTGTTTACCTCAAAAAGAAAAACTCCATAACACAACATAACATAACATAAAAATGTAAAAGTAATCTTATATACAAACTAACAACTAGTTTTCCCCCACTTAAGGGTCACAATATCCTCATTGTGTAAGGAAGACACCACAAAACACATAAAAATAGAATAGTAAACAAAAAGATACATGCAAAAACACAAACACAAAAGTAAAGTAAAAAGTAGTTGTTAAAGGTAACTTTACTCAGTCGGTCCACTAGGGGACGCCGGTGGTTAAGGACTGAATTGCACATTCTGCTGTCGAAAGAAAGAAAGAAACTTATGGCTTAAACTTGTATAACTTTTATGCATCTTGTGCACAGAAGTCTCAAGAGTATCAATGACAGTAGCCATGGTTTGGTTGGCTACTTCAATACCATCTAAGCACGAAAGAATCCACTGCATACCAGAAGCATCACCTTGTTTAGCAGCAAACTCGCATCACCTTGTCTAGCAGCAGACTCGCTAGCATTGACACCAACATCTTCATCATCAAAATCATCCGAGTCCATAGATGCTACTACAGTGGAAGCTTCAAGAGCTTTGCCCATTCCCTTTACCATGCTTAGACCACCAACCTGCACATTGCGAGAGACAAACTTGGGAGGCCAACCGCCTCGATCCAAAACATGAGAGTTTCTCAAATACTTAACATCCATCATGGAAACCGATTCGTTCTCATTCAAAATAAAATTATCCAAGTCTCCTAAACACCCCAAAATAATACACGTAACCATATGACACATGCCTAAAGTTTTACTTCTAGCAACAGAGACATGGTACAAGCCATCAAAAATAAAGTCAATAGAACAAGGTGTTTTATGAGATATCATCAAATCCAGCACAAACAAATCCTTAGTTTAAACCATAGTACTCTCAATGTTCCCAAAAAATGCATGATAGATATATTTATGAAATAGAAACAATGCATCATCCTTAATTAGGCGATTAGGTGAATTTCTATTATTAAAAACATCAAAACCAGTAAGTTTATGCCACACAGATTTGTGATAAAAAACATACGAATCAAATCATTTGCCATTTTGTGGAAATCCAAACCAACTATACATCTCATCAAAACAAAAAATGTACTCATTACCTTGATGTCTAAATTTAAGCTTATTTTTTTCGATCATCAACATACTCAAGTGTCACAAATAATTTTATAGCCCATTCCCTCCGCACAGGCAAAGATAAATGAACAAAGTTCCCCCATTTCATATATTTAAGATACTTTTCAACTTGGGGAGTAAGTACCAAATTAGTTAACAAAGAAAAATAAATATGAAACATGCCAACATAACTTTTCTTTGAAAAATATTGAAATTTTTCACCTTCCTGCTCAGAATAAATGGGAAAGGGCACTCAAACCTGTCTTGAAGATACTTAGAAGCATGGCTTGGAGGACTAGAGCTCTCCATAGGCCTCTTTTCCTTGTGACCCACTATATTTGTGCGTACCATTGTGAAGATTATGAAGAACAACGGATCCCAACTAAATTACTTAGAAAACAATAAAAATCAAACATGAAAACTCAAATGAAGTGAGAAGAGAAGAAATATGTGGTGATATTTGGAGAGAAAAGCCCTAAGAAAACTGAAAACAACTTAAAATGGAAGAGTGAATGACACTTAGGGTTTAAAGGTATTTATAGGGTAGTTGAGAAGGGAGTGAAACAATCAGATTTATCAAATTTTGTATCCAATAGTGATCTCGCAACACTGTTGTGCTCGCAATAGCCAAGAAATGTACAATGCAATGATTGGGAAACCCACACTCTCATGACATAAGGCTAGTACTCCTCATATGTCACGCTCATGATAGACACAAACTGCCCAATCTTGAAAGTTAGTTGTCGTAAGGGCTACGTCAGCGCGATTGTGATAGTTACCTGCAAAAATCATCCTCTATTCACTATCATGCTCGAGACAATGAAGAAAAATCATTAGTTATGTAATTCTTTTTTTAAGTAATTATAATGACATACCAAGTAATATAACCTGTAAAATAAAAAATAAACTATGTTAGTATACTAAATTACCTAAAAAATAAAACTATAACATAACATGTAAATAACCATCAACCCAACCCCAAAGATATAGATGAAACCTCTCGGCCCTTCAATGTTCCATCAAAATATACCTTACTTCTTTGACCAATAACTCTAAACAAGTCTCCTTTATCATTTTTAATTTCTAAATACCCATGGTCAAAAATCGGTGAGACTTCAAAAGGTCCATTCCACCTAAATCTCAATTTTCTAGGAAATAATTTTAACCTAGAATTGACGAGGACTTTATCCCTAACCTTAAAGCTCTTATGTCTAATATAAGCCTTATGCCATTTCTTAGATCTTTCTTTATATATTCTAGCTTTTTCATAAGATTATAATCATAATTCATCTAGCTCATTTAATTGCAAACACCTTTTAACACTTGCATCCTTTATATCATAACTCAAAGTTCTAATGGCCCAATATTCTCTATATTCTAACTCAACAGGCAAATGGTATGCTTTCCCATACACCAACCTATATAGTGTCATTCCAATAGGTGTTTTAAATGCAGTGCAATATGCCCATAATGCATCATTTAGTTTATGTGCCCAATCCTTCCTACAATTAGAAACAATTTTTTATAATATCCATTTGAGCTCTCTATTTGAAACCTTAACTTGACCACTAGTTTGTGGATGATATAAAGTAGCTACCCTATGATGCACACCATATTTATGCAATAATGATGTAAAAGAACGATTAATGAAATGCGTACCTCCATCACTTATGATAGCTTTTGGCACTCTAAACCTTGAAAATAGCTTCTTTAAAAACCTGATCACTACCTTTGAATCATTAGTATGCAAAGCTATTGCCTCAACCCATTTGGATACATAATCTACCTCAATAAAAATGTAGTTTTGCCAAAAAAAAGTATGAAAAGGACCCATGAAGTCTATTCTCCACACATCAAATATCTCGACTTCTAAAATATTATTCAAAGGCATCTCATCTCTCTTCCCAATATTACCGACCCTTTGTCACCTATCACATTAAGCTACAAAAATCCTAGCATCATGAAATAGGGTAGGCCAATAAAAACAACATTCAAGAACCCTAAAGTAGTTTTTATACTACCATTATGATCCAAATACAAAGAAGAATGGCAATGTGTTAAAATACTTACAAACTTTTCCTTACTTACACATCTCTTAATTACACCATCTCCCCTTATCGTAATCAAATAAGGCTCTTCCCAAATATAATGTTTTATATCACTAAAGAACTTTTTCTTTTGTTGCCAAGACAAACTATGAGGAAAAATACCTGCAGCAAGAAAATTAGCAAAATCCATATATCATGGTACATGCATTTGTTCAATAGACATTAAAGATTCATGCAGAGAGGATTTATTAAATTCAATTCTATCCACTATAGGTCCTTCATCATTTTCTAACCTTGATAAATGATCAGCCACTAAGTTTTCAAAACCCTTATTATCTCTAATCTAAAGGTCAATTTCTTGCAACAATAGAACCTAACGAATTAACCTAGGTTTAGCATCTTTCTTAGCAAATAAGTACCTTAAAGTTGCATAATCTGTATAGATTATGACTTTAGATCCTAACAAGTAAGATCTAAATTTATCACATGCATAAAAAACAACTAATATTTCTTTTCAGTGGTAGTGTAATTCACTTGAGGTGGTGACAATACATGACTAGCATAAGAAATCACATGCAAATGTTTACTTTGTCTTTATCCTAACACACATCCAATAGCAAGATCAATTGTATCACACATGATTTCAGAAGGTAATTCCTAATTCGGACAATTAAGTATGGGTCCACTCAGAAAAGCTTTCTTTAAGGTGTTAAAAACTTTCAAACATGCATTAGAAAATTCAAATGACACGTATCTTTTATCATTAAATTAGTTAAAGGCTAAGCAATTAATGAAAAATTCTTTATAAATCTTCTATATAAACCAGTATGCCCTAGAAAATATCTTAGACCCTTAAGTGTAGTAAGTGGAGGTAATTTTTCTATTAACTTCATTTTAGCTCTATCTACCTCAATCCCTTAACTCGAAATTTTATGGCCTGGAACTATTCCCTCTTCAAAAATAAAATGACATTTTTCCCAATTGAGCACTAAATTAGTATCCTCACATCTAGCCAATACTCTATCCAAATTATTCAAACATAACTCAAATGAATCCCATAAATAGAAAAGTCATCCATAAACACATCCATGATATCTTCTATCATATTCCCAAAAATAGAATTCATACACCTTTGAAAAGTTGCGGGTGCATTACATAGCGCAAAAGGCATTCTTCTATAAGCAAAAGTCTCATATGAACAAGTAAAAATGGTCTTTTCTTAGTCACTAGGGTATATAAATATTTGGAAATACCCTGAATACCCATCTAGAAAATAATAATAAGAATGGCCATCTATTTTTTCCAACATTTGATCAATGAATGGTAAAGGAAAATGATCATTTCTAGTGGCTGAATTCAACTTCCTATAGTCAATACACATCTACCAACCCGTGGTGGTCCTAGTAGGAATCAAATCCCCACTCTCATTTCTAACTACAGTCATACCTCCTTTTTTAGGCATATAATTAATATGACTTACCCATACACTATCCAAAATTAGGTAAATAATCCCAACATCTAGCAATTTAATGACTTCTTTTTTAACTACCTCCTTCATATTTGGATTAAGTCTCCTTTGTCTATCAGCCCTAGGTTGACACTCATCCTCTAAATTAATTCTATGTATGATAACATTAGGACTAATTCCTTTCAAATCAGAAATTTGCTAACCTATACTCTTTATCCTCTTTCTAACAACCTCTAAAAAGGAAGGCTCCTGCTTACTAGTGAGCTTGTTAGAAATAATGATAGGTAAAGTATGATTAGAACCAAGAAATGCATACCTCAAATGACATGGTAATTCTTTCAATTCCACATTCGGTGGACTTACAATTGAAGGTGGTAAGGGTGCTTCATTTCTATATAAAATTTTTAGTTTTAAACTCTCTTGCTCCTCCTCTTCGTGAGCTTTATCTTCAATATTTACCTCCTCTCCACCTGCATTGTCTAATACTTCCACAACACAAGCATTAATGACATCAAATTTCATGCATACTTTTTTATCCATGGGGTATCCTAGTGCTTTATCCAAGGGGTATCCTAGTGCTTTATCCATGTGATATTCTACCCTATCTTTCCATACTCTTAGAATCAAAGTACCCTCATAGACATCAAGTAATGCCCTACCAGTTCTTATGAAAAGTATTCCTAAAATCAATAAGCATTTAACATCATATGCAAAATCTAAAATCACAAAGTCAACAGACAATATGAATTTATCAACTTTAACTAACACATCTTCCATTATTTCATATGGTTTCTTAATTGATTGGTCAGCAAATTATAACACCATTGAGGTAGGCTTAACATAATCTAACCCCATCTTCCTAAAGATAGTCAAAAGCAATAGGTTAATACTTGCCCCCAAATCACATAAAAATTTTGGAAACTAAACATCCCCTAAAGTACATGAAATAGTGAAACTACCATTATCCTTAAACTTAGTAGGCATATTATTAGTAATTATTGAACTACATGCCTCCATTAACTCAATAGTAGACACATCTTCCCAATTTCTTTTCTTAGAAACTAAATCTATAAGAAACTTTACATAATTAGGAATTTGTGTTATAGCCTCAACAAAATTTAAATTAATATGCAAATGCTTTAGCTTATCAAGAAAAGATTGAAATTGTTTATCTTTATTTTGCTGCTTTAAACATTACAAAAATGGCGGACGAGGTTGAAATACTTTTGGAGAAGTGGCCTTACTAGCTCCTTTTATTGCACTTATGATAGGTGCCATGCTCGCAACAGAACACTCATCTTTCTCCATCTTTGCTTCCTGCACATCATCATTGTTAGTTTTAACAAACTCATTTGAATAGGATTTACCGGACCTTAACTTCACCGCCTTCAAGTGTTTTTGTGGATTTTCCTCCATATTACTTGGTAAATTTCCTTGTAATCGGGAAGGTAAAGCCTTAGCAATTTGCCCTAATTGCACCTCTAAGTTATGGATAGATGAAACTTGAGTTTTAGTAATCTGATCAAACTTTGTCTCTAACCTCTTTTGATTCTCCTCTTGCAAACTAAACTTCAAATTAATTCCCTCTAAGAACATATCCATCTTAACCTCCAAAGTTCTAAACCTATTTGATTGCTACTATTTCCCCATAAAAAAATTGGGTGGCTTCTCCAAACTCAAATGTTCACTCCATTATTTTTCTCACAAGGGATCCACCAACTACAGCGTCTATCATTCCTCTAGTGGTGGGATTCACTCCATTGTAAAATTTTTGCATCAACAATTCTCTTGGAAGGTTGTGGTGTGGACAAATTCTCTGTAATTCTTTAAATCACTCCCAAGCTTCATACAAAGACTCATTATCATAATGAACAAAAGTAGTAATATCCATTAAAATTTTTGCAGTTTTGGCTAGAGGAAAGTATTTAGATAAAAATGCTTGGGCTAACTAATCCCAAGTTGTTATAGAACCTTTTGTTAGTGAATTCACCAAGCCTTTGCTTCATCCTTCAAAGTGAAAGGGAAAAGCCTAAGCTTAATTGCATCCGCCAAAACTCCATTAACCTTAAAAGTATCACAAATTTCCAATAAATTTGTAACATGAGCATTAGGATCCTCATTTTCCAAACCATAAAAATGAATACTATTTTGAATCATTTGCAAAGGAAAAGCCTTAATCACGAATTGGTTAGCATTAACCGTAGGTCTTACCACCCCTTATTGAGCACTACTTAATGCTGGCATGGCAAAGTCCATTAACCTTGGTGGATTCTCTTCTTTATCCATAATTAATCTTCCATTTTTATTCTTCTTTTTGTTGGATTTACGGTTACTTGAAATAAATCATTATATGTCTAGATTCAATAGTTCAAGTTCATCTTGAGAACTTCTTGTATTCAGCATAGACTCGAACTACCAAATCCTGTAAAGACAACATAAAACAAAACTAATTAAATATTGTAATCCAAAATCATAAATTAAGATTCATAATGACAATAAATTTAATCAATCATTCCCCTACAATGGTGCCAAAAACTTGTTTAGCTATTTCTAAGCATCAATTCTGCAAGTATGCGGTGTATCGATTATAATACTTAAGATATCGATCCCATAAGGAATGTTGATTAAAATTGTACACTATTACTACTCAATTTTAACTTTGTTTACAATGCTCATTAATTTGCATTTTAAAACTGATGCTTTACCAAACTAAACTAAATTTTATTCTACTTTAATTATAACTCGAGAAGACTCATGAATATGATGAATGTAACATATACATAAATATGGAACTTGTTATTTCTATTTTATTGAGTATTTAATCTTTATCATGCAAGCCACGTTGGAATAATGTTCTATGTCGCTACTCTCGTATCTTGACTAGATTATGCCTTAAACATTCATTTATGGTTCTAAGTCATAGCTCTTGCATCTAGATTAGAATTACATAAACACACATTCGAAGAATAAAAACCAACCTATAATAACTATATCAATATCTTCATCTCTCTAATGATGCTTTGATAATGAATTTCCTAGTAACTATAAGAAAGAGATTGCTCTTGCAACTCTCTTACTTAAAACCACTTTGTTGATTTTTAGAGAAGGAATTACCAACTAAGTTCTTTTTCTTTAACTTATAATGTTACTAATAAAGTTTTAATAGAAAATTCTACATATAAAGATAAATGAAAGAGAAATGAAAAAATACGAATATTACCATTTAAGTTCCTAAAAGAGCATTCATAATAATTACAAAGAAGAAAAGTAAAAGAATTAAGTAAAGTGAATTCTATTCCTTTACTTACGAACGATGACTTCCTCTTACTTGTTAGTCTTCCCTTCAAAACATAAACTAAAAACTAACAAGTAAGATCTAAAACTGTTGTTCTTTTATTACACTTTCAAGTTAGAAAAATTAAATGATTTTTTTCTCTTTTCATTATTTTCAAATTAATTTACAGGCAATATATAATTTTCCAAGTATCAAGTCCCTTTAAGTGCCTATCCATAGGTATGAAATCCTTGGTGAAGCTTGGTGTCCTTTCAGGTGACTTTTTAAACTTAACTATTTTCAACTGCCATTTGTCGCGCTCACAACTCCTTTCACGCTAGCGATATATCATGCTCAGTCTTGCTTACACTTTCCTCGCGATGGATGCCTTTATGGCTTTTATAACATGTTGTGACCTAGCATAGCTACCATGCTCGTGACTCCTCTTTTTCAAGCTTAACTTTGCTCCTACTTAGCCAAATTTACCCCTTTAAGCTCCCAATTGATTCCTTACTACTGTAAAATAAATAAAACACACAAGAACACACAAAACACATAAAAGCAACAAAATACACATAAAATTCCAAAAACAATAAATACTATACTTAATAAAACTAAGCACAAATACACACTCTTTAGGAGCTTTTCAAGTTCATGTCATATGTTTAACATACTAAACCAATATGAACATACGATGATGTTTTTTAAATATAAATATGCATGGGAATAGGATATAGTGAAATGTAAAGGTAAACACCTATGAGTTGATAATAAACATATATGTTTAATACCATATATTCATAGTTCTTATAGATATATCTTATAAGTATGGTAGTATAGAGCTCGGGCAAGCATGAAATTATAAGCATACTCAAAATTTGACTCTAAAGTATATTGTATGTTTGGTTGAGTATAGTTATTTCAAAAGAGATATAGTGTATGAGTATAGTTATACTTTTATATGTATGTTCATGATCGAAAAAAGAAAGTAAAGAAAGTTAAAAATTAACAGATTATAGCCTATGTCTATGTCTAGGTTGTGGATAGATAGGCATGCCTATAAGGGTATATCATAGCTACCATATGTTTGATCTTATTTGGGTCCATATGTAAATGTTTGACACTGTTTAGATCTATATGTATATGTTCAACCCGGTTTGGGTCCATTTGAACAGTAAATATGTTTGATCCCATTTGGGTTCATATGATTAATACCTTAAGGTATCTATGAGTCTTATACCTTCGGGTACCATATGTTTCACTCATTGTTCTCTTCTTTAGAAAAGTGTAGGCTTAATGCAAAGTAAAGAAAACCATTTTATAAAATTATAAGATAAAGAAACATGATAGCTTATAAGGTGATCTTCATATTGTTTTATATCAAAAACATGAAATAAAATGAGGTTACATTTTAAATGTAAAGGTAGCAATTAATATTGCATTTATTTACTAAGATTATAAGTTATATGAATAATAGACTTGTGCCCTATTGTTGTTTTATCATTAATTATATTGATGAAAGGATATTTTATATAGTGACATGTTATCTGTCTAACATTGCTAAATGACTTGTATGCCCTTTGAACATTAAATTATAAATGCATTGAAGTAATTTCAAAATGTTTCCTATAACTAGGAATACGAGATATATGTATTTATATTATGGAAAGTGATGTCTTCCTATAGTTTTGTTGGCTAGTATATATATTGCATGTATTTACACGTTTCTTACTTAACATTGAGTAATGTTATGTTATATTTCTCATATATAAACATAAATGAATTATGAACTCATAGCATGGGCATTTAATATATGTTTAAGATAGAAGTCAATTAATATTTCAATGCAATAGGAAATTAGAACTATACCAAAAGAAAGAATGAAATAGTATAACAAGAAATTTGAATTAAATTAAAACTATTAATCCACACCTTGACATGGAATATGATACACATATTTATATTAGTGTTTATCTATACATAGGGACTCAATTTATTAACTTAAATTTCTTTGATATATATATATATATATATATATATATATAGAAAAAGGGTTTTCCTTAGAATCTAGATTGATATTATCAAGCATTCAAAAAAGATGATTATTAAAAAGGGATTAGCTAAGAATAAACTATAGGGGTTCAAAAAGTATATTTAATGTATATGAATGTTGTTAGGGATGAGAAATTGATATTTAAGTGGGAATTTAATAATTATTTGTAAATATATATAGGAGTTATATGAGATTGATTAATACATGAAGTTGTTATGTTCATTGTTTAATATGATTGGTTTGTATGCTTAAAATATGTTTTATGTGTTTGCATTATTTTCACAACTTCCAAAAGAGGTTGTCCATATGTCTTATGTTTCCCACAAAGCTATATAGCTTAACATGGATTTTATCCATGTATGTTCTATAGTTTAGACTTTTCCTCTAGGATGTACTTCTGCATTAGGAAGGCTAACATAAGTCTGAAAAAGAATTTGATGTAGGAAGTTCATCTTTTGATATTTTGTATAGCTTTGGTTTTAAGGATAATATGTATGTAATGATGTATATAATGGAACCTTTAGTTGTATTTGGAGCACTTTTGTAAGTATACAATATATGCATGAGCTTATAAATTGAAGTAATTATCATAGTATATGGCATGCATAATAGTGTATAAGAGATAAAGCATGTGGTCATTAAGAGTAACATGATAGATATGATAAAATCAAAATAATGACTTGATAATATATTAATGCATGATTAATGTAACATAAATGAGGATAGAAATAGATTAATAGATTAAGGGTGTTACACTAGGGATTCAATATTCGTTAATAAAAGAATCAATTACTTCATAATAATATCAAAGAAATAAAAAGATAGAAAGGAATAGTAAGATAGCATAACGAAGATTAAAGAAGTAGAATAGAGAATTTTTAAACTCTTAAGAACTCCCAATCTGATGTTGAAATGTGCCTTCTCCTCACATTGTCTACATTTTTCTTCTTGTTTTCATTTTCTTGTATTTTTTCTCCTATTGTAAATAGAGCTTATCCCCTCTTAAAAGTTTTTTCTTTCCTATTTTGAAATGAAATCCAAATACCTTAGAAAAAATAAATAAATAAAATGCAAGAAATATAGAAAATTAACTAGATAATAAACTATAAAAAAGTTAAAAAAAAAAGAGAAAAATTAAAAATTAACTAAAAATCATTATAGAATTTGACTCTATCCCTTACCATCCCATCTCATTCCTTAAAGATGAAGGCAATCCTTTTATGCAGAGATCAACTTAGTTGTTCTTGAAAATTTAAGTGTGACATATAATTATCAATAGTTTTATTTCACCCCAAAATGGATTTAATGGTAAAATTTAAATATTATTGAATAAAGTGATCCTTGCAAACTAGTACAAGATGTAGGCAAAAGGTATTAAAATAGAAAATAACTAACTAGATTCAATTTAAGAAAGAGTACATAGGGAGTTAAAGCCAAATCTTATTGTGATCATGATCGAATATCAACCACATTAGACCATAATTGGTCATAAATTGGAGATTTTGAATTATAATAACTTTTTAGCTAGTAATATTAAATTTATTATTTGATATGTTTAAAATTATGGATTTTGTTCCTACCACACAAATTATTAATAATATTTTCATTGCTCAGAGGTGATGATTCACTCTTCGAAACAAAAGTAAGGCAATGTTAGATGCATGATGAAAAAAGTCAATTTGGTGAGTGTTTACCATAGATTGAGATAGGATTACCTTTATTCTACTTCCTTTTGACTTTCATTAATGTTTTAGTTAACAACTATGGGTACCAGTAGTACTAGCATTGTTTTGAATGGGAATAATTCAAAGCCTTTTTATAACATGTGCTGAACCCTCGATGGCATTCGGTTTGTTCCCAAAAGCACCATTAAGACCAAAGATCAAACAAAGGTTCATTTAACTCATGAATACTGGTCATTTTGCAATTGATAGGAATTTGACCCAATTTGCAAAGCTTTGGGCCTCAAAAAGGCATAAAATAATGCCTTAGACTACCCCTATTCCATTGTTGGAGATCAACCCACGAAGGCATCTGTTGGGCACCATAAGGTAGGTATAATGGAGTCACCACCTAATAAAACATTTAAAAATGAGTTCTAAACTTATGAGACAAAAATTAAAGATTGTTTGGGATCTCACCCTTATTTATACCTTGGTTAGTATTGTATAAAGGAGTTTGAAGATTAGTTATTTTATCTCTCATCTCATGCAAGTTATCATGCTAGAAAAGTAAATACATACTCAAGCATGTTGAAAGCTATAAAAACATGATATATCAAAATTGATAAAGTATGGCAGAGAAGGAAGTAAAATTTGAAATAAATCTATGTAATCATGCAGAAAATAGGACATTTGATTTTGATGTCATTTTAGGTGAAAATATTTGTTGCCGCATGCATATTTTATAAAAGCGTATTGTTTATGTGTATTATTTCAAAATATAGAGATAATTGATTCCATTTTATTATGAAAATTCATTTTAATTTTTATATATAAAACCATTTACATTTTAGGAAAAATGTTATTATTTTCATGTGATTTTTATGGTCGAAAAGTAGGACATTGGTGTAATACCCTATACTTTCCTAGGTCTAAAAAAATATCAGATTATAATAAATTTATTATTTAGGAAATTATTTGAAGTGTTATTACTTATTTCTAAATTCATTTCCATATAAATCTAAGTTGGGTTCATATACCATTTTGTTGGTCCATTGTATGCTAATTTGGTTATCGTCATAAATTCTCTATTCATTTGGAAAAAATTTTGATAGTGTAGCAACTATAATTTTAACATATCCCTTTTACAAAAGTTCAAAATACACTCCCAATATTTAATCCTTTAAACTCCCGTACTTCAGGTAACAACACATTAACTTCTATATCTCATCACATTCATCACAACTTAAGTTATTAACGTATGCATATATATATATAATCAAACTTTACTTTGCCATTTCGTTAAGTATGCATACTTTCCATAAGTCATAATATATATACATAACGTTTGTTTCAAGTACCATACATACAAAAGTAGTAGATATCACTCCTATATCAAGCCTCCTTCTTTAACTTTTCTTTTCTCCACTGCTCGATTACGTATCCCTGCGCCTAGCAAATAACTACATGCTAAGAATATAGCCTAGTGTTGGATGCCTTACTAACAAATTTCACTGTATATATATATATATTCAAAATTACCTTTAGTTTTTGTTATTTTTCTTTAATTATTCACTTTATTTATCTTATTTACATATTTTCACACAACTATTTACAATTCTCACTTTCATCCCTAAATTTAAAGTGAAATTACACCTTTATCCTTAATGTTTTCATCTTTTACCAAAAATTACATCTATATCTCTATCTTTTGTAAAAACTATGTTTAGATCCCATCTTTCACCAAAATGACTTACCTAAATGGCATATAGGTTCCATCTTTTACCTAAATGACATCTAAGTCCCATCTTTTATCCAAATGACATTTAAGTCCCATCTTTTGCCATAATTATTATTTTATTCATAATTTCTTCTTTTTAAACATTTTTCACCATACAATTTAAATTTTTAACTCATAATTTATATTTTCTTTCATTTTAGTCCTTAATTTCATTTGTCTTACCAAACTTACTATTTAGTCCCTAGTTTTAATTTTTTTTCATTAGTACCATTTTTTTATTTATCACCACATCATTGTTATTTTAGCTTCACTCTTAGCAGTATATAATGGAAATTAAACTCGGGATATGGACCGCACAAGTCCAAAACTACATATTTCTTATTTTTTCTCACTGTTTCTTGTATTTATGGTACGGATCCATTACTGGTCCACTATTATGAGTTGTAATGACTTACTGGCACGATGAGAATCCCTATGGCCAGCTAATTATATCATGTAACCCTGGTTTTACTTTTAAATACTAAAGGAAAAACTATTTTCACAATATCGACATAAAGAAAATATTATTTCCACATTTTTACATTATGTATCGAATTGTTTTGAAACTACATACATGATTTTCATTCTTTTATCACATAACATCATTTCCATACATTAAATCATAATGATGACACTAATTAAGTCATATACACCATTTGACAACCATTATATCCCATATATACAGATTTGTTTAATTCACCAAATACATTAATACCATGTTTTTCATACATATTAAACATAATTCTATCCTTAAATCAATTTAATTCTTTGCCTAACCTTAATTTCACATATTTACATAATAGGGTTCAAAACTAATGTATCACTTCTAATCATATTTCTCACATTTAGATTTACATATCTCATTATTTACCACTTAATTACATTAATTTACCATTAAATCAAATTATGGATCACATCACATTCATGAACCCTAAGTTACATAATAGGTCAAAATTCCATTTTCTTTTTTTTAACCATTTATTCTTGCGATTTTTCATGCCAATTCTACAGTTTAACCTTTAATTTCATTATTCTACCATTAACTTAAATTTAGATAAAATTTACATATAGAACACTAATTTATATAATCTAAATTATTATGAAATAAGTTATTTTAGGTATCCACATACCTTAATTCACTTGATTTTTCTTCAATTCTCTTTTCCTTATTCATTTCTTTTATCTCCCTCCTCTTCTTATTCTTCACCTAAACTCAATTGTACATAATAGGTATTTATGAATTTCTCTTCACTTTTTCATCCAAAATCATAAGAAAGTAATAACCTACCAAATTCCCAAATAAATTGAAACAAAAACACATAAATTCACTTGGAAATTTTCTCTCATTAAATTCCATTATTTTCCAAACTTGATTTTGCTTCAATCTTATATTTATGATGGAGAGAATAACATTTATAAAATCTATACGAAATTTAGATAAGGAATATGGTTGAAAATGGAAGCTTGAAGAAAGATAATGGTGGGAGAAAACTTTCAATGAATTTAACCAAGAGAGAATGGTGAAGAAAATGGCTGATTTTTGGGGAGACTTAGGTAAATGTCTATAATTCTTTATTTTGTCTTTAGTTCCTTCAAATTGATGGTGAAGATTGAATCATTTACTAATCAATCTAATGGCTTACATTAAGCCACAAGTTATCCTTTTCATCGACTGGTTGTTTTAACTATTATTTCACCTCAAAAATAAGTCTAAAATTATTTAAAAATATTAACTAAGGAGTCTTTTGAATTTTAGGTCAGTTCGACTCCATTTTTATATATTTTCAACTTCGAAGGTAAAATTCCACTGGTTTGAAATCCAAAAATTCAAAATTGTTAGAAAAATTATTTTTCACTTCCAAATATTGATGAGGATCATTTATAGTAGGTCCATACAATTAGAATAATTTTTAGAGGTCTATGAAATATTTTCAGGCCAATTAAAGTTTTGTCAAATTTTGATCTAATCTTAAAAATTTTTTCTCTGTCTATTTTAAAGGCCTATTTGATCTTAATTTTACCTCAAATTATACCACCAAACTCTTTACAAAATATACATTCCAATGGTGTTGAAAAATGTGTGTAGACCCTAAGTGATACTATTCACCCTAGTGTCATTCGAGGTTATTATTCATCTTGGAAAGTACTATTTTGACTACTTAAATTTTGAAGGCCTCACATTTCTTCCTTACTAATTAAAATTTCTTCCTTAAAATTTACCTAGATTGAATAACAGGGGCTATTGCATTTTCATTACTTCTTTTGGCTCCCATATAGCATCTTCGATGTTGTGGCAAATCTATAGTACTTTCACCAAAGGTATTTATTTGCTTCTCAACTATCTAACCTCCCTGCCAATGATTTTGACTGGTTCTTCATCATATGATAAGCTAGGTCTTAATCGCACTTCCTATAGACTGATGGCATGTGCTGGATTGGAGCGGTAACGATATAATATTGAAATATAGAATACATCATGGATTCATTCCACCTCGGGTGGTAGCTTTAATTTGTAGGCTATTGGTCCCATTTGTTGAATCACATCATATAGTCTAAGAAACCTAGGACTCAATTTTCCTTTCTTACCAAATCTTAGAATTTTCTTCTAAGGAGATACCTTTGGGATGACTTTTTCTCCCAGTTCAAATTCTATATCTTTCCTTTTCAAGTTTGTATATGTTTTTTGGCGATCAAAAGTAGCATTCAAATTATCTTTCATAATCTATGCCTTTTCTTTAATATCCTTTCTCAAATCTAGGCCCACAAGCTTATGTTTTCTGAGTTTTATTCGGCATAATGGTGTTCTGCATTTCATTCAATACAATACTTCATATGGAGGCATCTTGATGCTAGCTTGATAGTTGTTATTGTAAGCAAATTTAGCAAGTGGAAGATATTTTTTCCAATTACTACCAAACTCTAAAACATATCTTCTTAATATGCCTTTTAACACTTGTATAACTTTTTCTTATTGCCTATTTGTTTGGGGGTGGAAAGAATTGCGGTAATAGAGTTTAGTACCTATGAATCATATAACTTCTTCTATAATTTTACAATAAAGTGAGGATCTCTATCTGATATGATTGAAGAGGGAGCTTTATAAAGTCTGATGATTTCATTGATGTACATTTCAACTAATTTTACTCGTGTTAAGCTTTCACATGTAGGGAATGAACAGAGTTTGTTAATCTATCAACAATCACCAAATGCAGTAATGTTACCTCCTAGTGAGAGGTAATCTAGTGAAAAAATCCATGCTAATCTTATCTCACTTCTACTCTAGTATTGTGATAGGTTGCAACAATCCAAAGGGAACTTGATGTTCTATTTTCACCTATTGGCATATCAAGGATTTGGCAACAAAATCTGATATGTCTCGCTTTATGACAGGCCATCAGTAATGAGTTTTCAAATCCTAATACATTTTAGTAATACTGGGGTGTATGGCATATTTGTTGTTGTTCTTTTTTCATTTTGCATCATTAGGTACATAAATTATCCCTTTATAGTATAAATATTCATCATTTCCTAAGGAATAGTTGTCATCCTTCTTCTCTTGGGTTTGATTAATGATGGAAGCTACCTGCTCATCTAGCCTCTAGATAGCTTTAACTTGCTATAGAAGGCCAGGCTTAGATTGCATTTTAACTATAATTGTTTCATTTGGAGCCACAACTAACTTGACATTCATGACCCTCAATGTTATTTAAACAGCATTGTATTACTACCTTATTATGTCTTCCCTAATATAGAGAGAAATTCACTACTAGAGTTAGTTTATTACCTATCATAAGTTTTCAACTAGGTGCATTAGCTATAACATTTACCTTGCCTGGTTGATAATTGATGAGATAGTCATAATCTTTGATGAGTTTTAACCATCACCTCTATCTTAAATTAATCTCTTTATGAATAAGAAAGTGTTTTAGGCTTTTATGATACATGTAGATGTAGCATTTCTCACCATATAAATAGTGTATCCATATTTTAAGTGCAAACATAATTGTTTTAAGCTTTAAATCATGGGTGAGATAGTTCCTTTCACGAGTTTTCAACTCTCGAAAGGCATAAGAAATCACTTTTCATTATTGTATCAAAAGAAAACTAACCCATTTTGGGATGCATCACTATAAATTATAAATTCCTTTCTTGGATCATGCTATATTAAATTTGGTGCTTCTGTCAACATTTTCTTTAGCTTTTTAAAGCTTTCTTGACATTTATCAATCTACTCAAATATTTCATTATTCTAGAGTAGTTTAGTAAGTGGAGCTGCTATTAGAGAAATGAAACCTTCGAATTAGATATGCAAGATATGTACCCCACAAGTCCAAAACTAAATATTTCTCATATTTTTTCTCATTGTTTCTTATATTTATGGTATGGATCCGCTTTTGGTCCACCATTATGAGTCGTAATGACTTACTGGTATGATGAGTGTCCTTATGGCTAGGTAATTATATCATATATCTCTAATTTCCCTTCTAAATACTAAAGGCCAAAATATTTTCATAATATCTACATAAAGTAAACATTATTTCCACATTTACACGTCATGTATCAAATTGTTTTGACACTACATACATCATTTTCATTCTTTTATTAGATAACATCATTTTCATACTTTAAATCATCATGATTGCACTAATTAAGTCATATACACCATTCGGCCATCATTATATCCCATATGTGTAGATTTGTTTAATTCCCCAAATACATTTCTACAATTTGTTTCATAGATATTAAACATGATTCCAGCCTTAAACCAAATCATTTTTTACCTAACCTTAATTTCACATACTTACATAATAGCGTTCAAAACTAATGTACCACTTTTAATCATATTTTTCTCACATTTAGCTTTACGTATCTCAAAATTTACCACTTAATTATTTTATTTTACCATTAAATCAAAGCATGGATCACATTACATTCAATAACCCTAAGTTACAAAATAGGTTAAAATTCCATTTTCTTACTTTTAACCATTCCTTCATGCAATTTTTCATGCCAATTCCATCATTTCACATTTAATTTCATTATTCAACCATTAATTTAAATTTGGACATAAGATAGATATAAAACCCTAATTTACATAATCTAAATTCTTATGAAATAATTAGTTTAGTAATCCATATAGGTATTCATGAATTTCTCTTAAATTTTTCATCCAAAATCATTAGAAAATAATAACTTATCAAATTCCCTAATTAATTATAATAAAAACACATAAATTCACTTTTATTAAATTTCTTTACTTTCCAAGCTTGATTTTGCTTCAATGTATTATCTATGATGGAGAGGATGGCATTTAAAGAATTTAGATGAAAATTAGGTTTGAAATGCAGTCGAAAATGGAAGCTTAAAGAAATAAAATTGTGGGAGAAAACCTTAAATGAATTCGGCCTAAAGAGAATGGTGGAGAAGATGGCTGATTTTTTAGGAGACTTGAGGAACTTTTACAATTCTCTTTTTTGCCTTTAATTCCTTTAACTAGATGGCAAAGATTAAATCATTTACTAATTAATCTAATTCTAACGCCTTTTTATAAAAGGATTCAAAGCTACCATTCACATCTATATCATAAGCATAGCATATTCACGTGTATATTCGACATTAATTCATTATATATATATATATATTTGTGCGTGTACATATGTGTGCAATCTATATTCGATTATCACATATCTACGTTTTATAGGTATGCAAGTGTCACTATCATCTATATTTTTGTTTACATATCATAATCATTATTTTGTTAAACATTACAAGTTGCATACTACCACTATTACAATTACAAATACAATTAAAAATTTCTTTCAAAATGCACATTTACATATCATTAAGGCAAAATAACTAGCACATGAAATATTCTACTCCTACCCTTTATATTGACCATTCTTCACCAAACATTATCCCTGAATGATCCTAATAGAGTACCTATATGGTTAAATACCTGTGCTAAGCTATAAAGCTTAGTAAGGAACATGGTATAATAAAAGCAATACTTATAGTGATTAAGAATAAACAAATCATGCAAGTAAGGCATACACGTAATAGAAAGAAATCTATCAGTATATGTCATACCAAAGGTTTGTACAAGCAAGTCTTTTAAATGAACATTAGAATAATGCATTTAACATTAGAAACTTATAAATATATAAATATATACATATAGATGCTCATCACATTTTCACCTTGTCAATATGATCTGCCATATAACTTTTTATTTTCCATTCTCATTTCAATATAAATGCTGCCTAAGTTTTACAAGTGTGGATAACAGGTATTGTGGATACTAGAAAGTATTGATCCTATAGGATACCTAAGGGTATCAAAATTGTAGGACCTAAATGGTGTCAAAACTATACATTTGATTATTGGATATTGCCCCACCAAGAAAACCATCCGGTTTTCTCGGATTATAAAATAATAGGAGTAAAAGGATTAATTAAAGACCCAATTAATGCATACATATATTTGAACATACTCTCATATGTTTTTCTTTTTGACATCTAGGTCATCATCATGAGCACATCAAACAAAAACCTACGATCAATCTCGGATAAATCTCGGATAACAAGCTGGTTGGCAGCAATTATTCTGAATGGATCAGACATGTAATGCCCTAGTATTGACCCTAGTAGAAATAAGTGTGATTCATATTATTGCTAATTAATTGTTAATTAATTATCTATGTGTTACTTGAGGTTTATGGGACATAATTGAAAAGAGGATAAAAGTTGAGAAATTTAATTGTTATAAAAGCAATATATTAGTGGCAAGGGTGGTATTTTGTAATTTCTTTTTGAAGATATTTTGGAATTATGTGTTGGTTTAGGGAGGACAAGGAATGGGGTGGAAGGAAAAATTGGGTTTGTGGTTAAGGGAAGAGAACGGAGGAGCCCAATCGATGGTGCCATCATCGGTAGGCTAGCTTCCATCTTGTTGCTTCTCCTACGTGTGTCGGTGCTCTGACCCCACCAACAGTAGCTCCGATCTCCTTCTCCCCTCTTTTTACTTTAATATTTTATTTTACAGTGATTTCCTCTCCTTGCTCCGGTGATCAACGATTGCTTTGGGTGTCATGACCAGCATCGATGACTCCATGAGGCTGAGGCAGCTTCTCCGGCTGTTACCGCTCCTTCCCACTTACCGGTAACAAAAAGATCTCCCATGGTGAGGGTGGGACATTCAGGCTCCAATCCCGATCAACGACGATAGTGTTGGTGCACATGAACATTGCCTGGAAGTTACCGGTGGCTTGATCTACCAGCGAACGGCTTCAGTGCATCTCCGATGAAACTCCACGAGCACATAAGTAGGCAAATTGGAGCAATTTCGACCCTTAAGGTATAGGACACTGGAATTTCCTCTTTAAGAATTATGTAAGTAAATTCTTAACTTATTGGAAATTGATTATGGTAGAATTAAATGTCTATTTTGTGGATATTGATTATATTATGGAATTCAATGTCTAATCTAGGTGAGTATTGAGAAGAGTATGGGAAGCTTTCTCATATTGCATGGGTATCTATTAATGGGATTAAAGCTTTTAGAGTTATAATGGTATATGATTAATTAATTTAACCTCTTGCTTAAGGTTATTTGAGGTTTATAGGTTCAAATGAAATGAGTTAAGGTTAAAAGACTTGTAAATTAAAAAGATTTATGGAATGAAGATAGAATCGATTATAAACTGGCAGGAATCATGTCCTATTGGGTATATTGATCTATTTTACTATCAATGTTGGATTTAACTTATGATAGATTTATATGACAATATTTTGTATGGAATTATACGCATGTATGAGTTTAAGTTGAGATTGATACAACCAAGTTATAATGTATAGATGTGATAATGATTCCTGCATAGTTTCAAGTATGTGATTAAAGAGAGTTGGTAAGATTTCCAATTTCAGTGTGAGGCGATCAATGCTTGTAAGCTTGGAGTAAAAGGGGAACTCATCATTAAGGTATTATTTACCATTAATAGACCTAGAATATAGAAAAATAATGTAGTGACACCTCTCTTTTTTTTTTCTTAGCTTGGTTTTTTATTGGAACAGTTGAAGTCCTTAAGCTAATGAATGAATTTTTGAAGAAGGTTATTGTTGAGTGTGTGTATATATATATATATATCACTTTACATACATAAATACATATATATATATATATGGTATTGCTCAAAACTATTTTGCTAAACCACATTAACACTTAAGTATCTTGTATACGACAAAGACAAATAAGTATGATAGTTACTAAATTGATTTTCATATTTTAATTATTTGATAACCCCATATTACATATGGAAAATATGAGATTAAAGGAGGTTGCATTTTATATATGTATATATATACATCATTTAGTATCATAGGTACATACGAGAATTATAAGCTATATGCATAATGAATTATGCATCATTGATGTCCAGACAATAATCATTATAGTGAATTTAAGTTTCTATAGTTAGATGTTCATGCCAAATATCTCATAGTTAAGGTGCATAACATGGTCTAATGTATGGATTGGTAAAAAATAGATATTTATATGCATTTGTAAATCAAAATTGTATACAATACTGAAAAGGGAATGGTTTGTTAATAATAACAATAATTAAAAGTGTTAATACATGAAATGAAACTATAGGACTTAGATTAAACTTCAAGATATGATAGAATCTATTGATTATTCTTTATATAAAGGAACATGTTTGCCTATTTGTTCATGCCCTGTACTTTATTACGAAGAACATATGCTTACAAGTATTGTACTGATGTTTGAAATGGAATGATCCTACTTATGCTCCCATAGATATAAAATGTTATAATAAAGACACAAGTTAGATAATGGATACATGTTTGATCATGTTAAAGTATGTCATGAATTATCTACAATATAATAGACTATAAAAGTAATTTAAGATGTTAAAACATGACAAGTGGTCATCCTAAAAATGGGGCTAACCTTTTATTCATTATATTGATCATATATGTCTGGATATCATTCCAATTAATTGTGAGTCGGTATGATTAACAGCGAAATAATAGGGACGCTATTCATTGTAAAATGCAAAGGTATATCACTATGAACTATCAATAAGTTGTGTAAAGTTTAATACCTTATAGTTAATGTGTCTATGCTCTGATAAGTGGTATGACTCATTTTGTGAACAAGTGTTAGTGGTGTAGGCCTATATTGCCATGTCAAAGGTTATGTTTATGCATAGATATAGACATGTACATGACTCTCGGAAGATTACAAGTATTGAGTGCTTACATTTTATTGTATGAAAGTTATCGAGTTTATAGAATAATGTTATATGTACAAGCCTTATTGAAACATGTTTATTGATCTATGGATAAAAGGGGCTAAATTGCTTGAATGTTACACTCTCATGTTGTCATATAAGCATCACACATGTTGTTCTTGATTAAATGAATCAATTGTCTTAAATGCTATACTTTATTATCATTTTTTTTGAGTTATGCAAATACTGTAATATGGTTTATTAAATATTAATGCAACTATATAACCATATGATGTGCATCATTATTTATTGTGGCTCTAAGTCAATATTACTCCATGAAAGAATAATGGTGAGCATCTAAAATGTTCATGGATATTGTTTAGCCTGGGGTCTTAGTTCAGTTATGGAATAGATAGGCATGCCTAGAGGGATATAGTTATAGCTGCCATGGTCGACCCCTGTTGGATCTTCTTCCTTAATGGATCCATTGTTCAGCCTTTTTGGGTTAATTGTTCGTTCCTTGCTTGAACTATTGCTCGACCCTTTTGGGTCCATTGTTTGATACCTTCGGGTATCCATTGCTCCCATTATCCACCCTTTGAACCAGTACTTAGGCAAGCTAATTTCAATATTGTATAATTGTAAAGTGCACCAAAAGTTTTTGTGTTAGATGTTGAGTCTTATGTGCTTTGAAATCTATAAAATGTATGCATATGACATTATGTCTTTTTAGTGACTTTATCAGATAATTATGTTGCTTAATGCTTATTCTCTGTAATCATATGTAAGTTTTTATTTTTTATATGCATATGTTTACTTATAGATGGGCATACTTTATGACTTTGATATGAAATGATGCAAAGTAAATGGCACAATATGATGTTGTAAGACATTTAGTTGCCATACTAAAACAACATTAAGCAATACATGATTATAAACAGGGATGTAAAATTGGGAATGTGTTCTATACTTAAAATTTTGTGATATATGTGTTGGGATTATGCCTGATAAAATCTTCTATGGTCATTATCATTGTTGGATAGCTGCCAAGGTTATTTAGTTCATGGATGCTGATGTTATTTGACGTATTCACTCTCTCTCATGATGTGATTGAATATTGAATGCATATTTTATATATTTCATGAGTTTAACTGTATTAAAGTAGAGTTTTATGCTATTGACAATAATGATATTTAAATTCCTAACAAGTGGAATATGAAGGATATGAGCTACTAAATAAGATGTCATGAGGTTTGATAATAAATTGAATTGTAAAATTTATAAGGACTAGACAAGTTTACCTAAAGTTCTAGATTATTGTAAGCATGGTATTTATTGCTAACGTTGCAGACTTTTATGTTTTTATTAATTGTGAGGGTTGCCATGATTTGATTATTTCGCATGGAAGGACAAGCTTTAGCTCTGGATTGTTAGCTTGCCTTGGTTCAACCAGCGATGAAATAAGGCTCTGAAAGGCGTGCAATTGTCTTTGTGGTTATATAGATGTATAAAAAGGCATATATGTTATGTATTATTATTTTGGAGTTATTTATTGGTTTAAGTTATGGCTTGTATTATTTTTATGTTATGTCTAATCTAAGTGAGGCTTATGTTTTTAGATTAGGATGTTGCATGTGTCGACATAGAATTGTGATGAGAATTGGAATTAGAAGTGTTATTCTTGTGAAAGCAATATTGGATGTGGAGAAAACTTATTAGGAGTACAAATTTGATTAATTGCGGGTTTAGGTAGCATGATTTTTAAGATGTTATGCTACCAAAAATTTTATCAAATGAATAGTGAAGTTTATAAAGCTTAGTATGACTTATCATAAATTATGGTTTTCATATCCTATAGATTATGGTATTATAACACAAGTGAGAATTGTTCTCAAAGCTGAAAAGATCCATTATGTCTTAGATAAAAAAGCACCACCAATTCCATCAGATGATGCCATTGATGAGATCAAAGGCATTTATCATCAATACATTGAGGATAGTGAAGTAATGACATGTCTAATGCAGGGTGCTATGTCCTCAGAGCTTTAGAAGTAACATAAGATGATGGATGCTAGAACCATCATTTTGCATCTAGAGGAGCTTTATTCTTTTCAAGCTAGAACTGAGCAATATGAGATTGGTTCAGCTCTATTTAGCTACAAAATGGTGGAAGGCACTTCAGCTACTACTCATGCATTAAAGTTGTATAGGTACATTGAGCATTTGAGTAGACTTGGCTTTGTAATGGATAATGATCTATACATAGATTTAAACTTGTACTCATTGGCTCGAAGTTTTACACCTTTCGTGCTTAACTTCAATATGAGCAATATCCAAGTAACTATTCCTGAGATAATCAATAGGCTAAAAATAGCTGATGGATCCTTTAAGAAGGATTCAAAAAGTGTTGTGTTTATCACTTCGGCTAAAGGGAAGAATAACAAGAAGATGACCAAGGCACAACTAAAGCATGGTGGGATTTCCAAGAAGAAGGTTTCTAAGAAGGAGAATCCCAAATGAACTTACTTCTACTGTGGGAAAAATGGTCATTGGAAAAATATTGCAAATCCTATCTAGATTATTTCAAGGAGAAGAAGCAAGTTGATGCCTCAACTTCAAGTATTCATATGATTGAAATAAATACTTATTCTATTGCTTTAAAACAATCTTGGGTATTAGATACTCGATGTGGATCTCATTTAGGTAATGATCTAAAGGGGCTTAAAAGTAGTAAAAGAGTTGGAAAGGCAGAAATATGTCTATAGTCAGCAACTTGACAAAACATCTCTACAATAGTTATGAGGACTTATCATTTGCCTCTTCCAAGTGGATTGATACTAGAGTTAAATAGTTGTTATTATGTTGCAACATTATCTAAAAGTATTATTTCATTCAGTTGTTTATTAAACAATTATGACATTTCTTTGAAGGACAAATGTTGTTACATTTTTAAGAACAATATATTTTATGCTAAAGCTATCATTGAGAATGGTATATTTGTTCTTGATTAAATTAAAGAAGTGCATAATATGGATACCAAGAGAATAAAAAAAGATAATCTAAACACCTCATATTTATGGCATTGTCATTTAGGCTATATAAATGAGAAACGCATGACCAAATTACACAAGTCAAGTTATTTGGGATCATTTAATTATGAATCATTTGATACATGTGAATCTTGTTTATTAGGAAAGATGACAAAAGCTCCCTTTATTGGTAAAGGAGAACGAGCTAAAATGATTTTAGACTTAATACATTCAGATGTATGTAGTCAAATGACTACACATGCCAGAGGAGGTTACTTCTACTTCATTACTTTCATAGTTGATTACTCCAGGTTTGGATATATCTATCTGATAAACTATAAATTAAAAGAATTTGAAAAGTTCAAAGAATTTAGAAATGAAGTAGATAAGCAACTTGGCAAGAGTAGTAAGACACTTAGATCATATCAAAGCGAAGAATACTTAAGCCAAGAATTTCAAGATTATCTTAGAGATAATGAAATTTTATCTTAATGGACTCCACCATATACACCACAACACAATGGTGTATCTGAGAGGAGCAATCGAACATTATTAGACATGGTTTGATCCATGATTAGCTTAGTAGACTTGCCTAGTTCCTTTTGGGTTATGCATTAGAAATTGATGTTTATGTGTTAAACAGAGTTTCTTGTAAATCGGTTGATGTTACTCCATATAAGATATGGATTAACAAGAAACCCACACTTTCTCATATAAATGTATGGGGTTGTCCTACTTATGTAAAGAGGACAATGTCAGACAAACTAGATTTTAAGTCTGACAAATGATTATTTATGGGATATCGAAAAGAAATGTTTGAATATTATTTATACCATCCTTTAAAACAAAGGGTGTTTGTTTCTAGGTATGTTGTCTTTTTAGAATGAGATTTTCTCCTACGAGAGGACAATAGGAGTAAAATTGAACTTGGTGAAGTTCAAGACCCATAACTAGAAGTAGATCAACCGATTGAACCCGAGATTGAATCTCATAATGATGAGATTATAGTTAAACCTAATTATAATTAAAATCCTAGAATATCTACTAGGATGCATTCTATCCCTGTAAGATATGGATTTCACATTAATTTAGATAGTGACATAACTATAGTAGAGGACCATGAGCCTACAAGCTATCAAAAAGTTTTGAAAAGTTCAGAATTTGATTTATGGATTAAGGCTCCGCAGTTTGAAATGGACTCCATGTATGAGAACAAAGTATGGACTTTAGCTCAACCACTTAAGGCGATAAAACCCATAGGGTGCAAACGGGTCTTTAAAAAGAACATTAACATGGAAGGTAATATAGTTACCTATAAAGCTCGCTTAGCAGCAAAAGGCTATCGTAAAAAAGAAGGAATTGACTATGATGAAACCTTTTCTCCTGTAGCGATACTTAAGTATATAAGAATACTTTTAGACATTGCAACTCATTATGATTATGAGATTTGGCAAATCGATGTGAAGATAGCTTTTCTAAATGGAAATCTAACTAAGGATGTGTGTATGACAAAACCAAAAAGGTTCACATCAGGAAATGGTGAAAAAGTATGCAAGCTTCAAAGATCCATTTATGGATTAAAGCAAGCCTTTAGGAGCTGGAACATACGATTCAATGAGACAATCAAAGAGTTTGGTTTCTCAAAAAATTAAGATAAACCTTGTGTGTATAAAAGGGGGAGTGTAATTGTCTTTCTAGTTCTATATGTGGATGACATATTGATCATGGGAAATGACATTTCTCTTCTCTTATCAATTCAAATATGGTTATCTAAGTAGTTCTCCATTAAAGACCTTGGAAAAGCATCCTATATTATGGGAATAAGGATCTATTGAGATAGATACAATAGGTTGTTAGGTGTTTCTCAAAGTACATATATAGATAAAGTATTAAAGAGGTTAAATATAGATCTTTCTAAGAAAGGGATTATACCCATGGTGTATGGTAAACATCTTTCTAGGTCTATATATCTGTAGACACTAGAGGATAGTGAGAGCATGAATATAACTCCATATGCATCTTTAATTGGTTTTATCATATATGCTATGTTATGTACACGTCTAGATGTAGCATTTGATTTGAGTGACACAAGAGAATTCCAATCCAATTTTTTAGATGAACACCGTGCAGCAGTCAAGAATATCCTTAAGCACTTGAGAAGGACTAAGGATATATTCTTGATATATGGAGAGGGTAGTTTAGAAGATATATGAACTATGAGTCATGCCTAACATTGTTGATCTGATTCCTTTATATTGTGACAACAATGGATGCATTGCACAAGCAAAGGAACCATGGTCCCATCAGCGATCCAAGCATGTCCTCAGATGCTACCATCTCATATGGTAAATAGTATCTATAAATGATGTAAAGATACAAAAGGGTCCCCATAGATGATAATGTGGTGGATCCCCTCGCTAAAGCACTTTCCCATATTAAACATGATCACCATATAAATAACATAGGTTTAAGACATATGAATGATTGGCTCTAGTGCAAGTGGGAGATTGTTAGAGAGTATGCCCTAGCGCCCACGTAAAATGGGATGTATTTCATATATATATAAAATCATATTGTTAATGAAATGCATCATTCATTTATTAATGCTTGTTTAAATACATGTGTTTGTATATCTTAAATTAATAAATGAAGTCCTAGATATTATAAACACAATGCAAAGGCAATCATGAAAGTGTTCGTGATATGAGATGTCTATTGCATGCAAATGTGATAATATCTAAATATCTCTAGTAATAGAATTAACAAGATAGGACATTGTTAATCTGGACAGACTAGCACATGTTATGCTTCTTGAATAGTTCAAGCAGTAGTTCTCATAACTATGATTATTGGAGATGATCAAAGCTAACATATGGATGTTTATTAGAAGCACAAGTTCATTCACTACAAAAAAAGTCGATTTTACCGACGGATTTTTATCGACGGAATAGGGAATTTTACTAACGAAAAAGGCCTTACCGACGATTTTTTTATTAATTATCGATCGAATAATTTTGTCAGTAAAACGCTTGTAGGTACCAAATTACCGGCAAAAAAATTAGTCGGCAAGAGTTATCGACGGATTTTACCGACAAAAATATGAAAATATTTTGTCGGTAATTTTACTAAAAAATTGGTAGGATATTTAGTCAGTTTGACATTTTACCGACGGAATATTCGTCGATAAATTTAATTAATACAAAATATTAATTTATTTTAAAAAACAGCGACAAATATAGCCATTGATATTTTGTCGGTAAAAATAATTTATTATTTATTTTTTCAATTATATATTCCCCTCTACAAAACATAATGAATTCAATACAAACAGTCTGAAATTTAAATTGAAGGTATATATCAATTAATAATTTTATTATATAACAAAATCAATATATACATTAAAATGAAAAACAACCACAAAAACCAAAAAAAAAATAAAAGTATCTCTTATATGTTATAACATTTCAATTACTTAACTAATGCAGGGGCTCAAATGATTAACTCTTTCAAAAATGACTTGATAATGTAAAATTTTATCATCACTTGACAACATCTCCAGCCCCATCACACGAAATCAAACTCAGCTCTAGATCTAACCCCTCACTTGCTACAGTCACAAGGGAAAAAAGAAAAAAAATTAATCCCTTTTGAATAGAAGTTCAAGATGATTTGCTAAAAATAAAAGCATTGTAATGAACAAAGCATACCTTGAGTTATTCAGCAAATCACTCATGTTATGCCACAGGATCATTCAATTCAGTATATGCATTACAAATCTGAGCAGTTCAAGGATATTGACCATAAGCAACAGAAATTGAAGAGACAAAGCAAACAATGAATTATAAGAAAAGAGTAGCACAAATTAAAAGATGGAAAGACAGTACCTCATGCTTGTTTACAAACAACTCAAAATGTTTAGTCAAGCTTACTTTTTGATCTATGCTGGTTTTAATCTATGCTGGAATTACACAAATAGGTGGTGAGCATCACAAATCTATAAATGGGAGGATATTAAACAAATAATACATATATCTAAGCACATGCGTGCAAGCATAAATGCTAGTGTACACACCCAACTGATTGTATCTCACCAAACTGTTATTATGAATCAAGAAAATAAATTAATGCATTCTATCATGTGTATACATATCTTTCTAAATTGTGTACTATACTTATTTCATGATTGTGTAGACAATAGTAGTAGAAAGAAATAGGTTAAAGCTCAAGTCTTAAAAACTATATTAAATATTCCAGTTTGACCACCAATATGCTGTTGAATCAACTATACCATTTGTCTTTCAAAATCATTAATTTGCTACCAAACAAATATAGAAAGATTCACCAAAAGAAAGATGAAGGAGTTAGCTGAGATAGCTATTTAAAGCTTACTATGTAAGTTTATCAAATAAACATAAATAGTCAAATACTTGTTCAATTTAACTTCCATCAGAAACCACTTGATAGAATCTTAATGGTAAAGAAGATTTTATCTTTCTTTATCTTTTTTCTTGTAAAGTAATCTTGATTCAAGAATGGCTAATTATCTGGTTTAATTGATGAACATCATATACACATTAGGTTTCTAGTATATACAGATATTTAACATATCCAAAGAATTTCCAGCTATAATTCTAATCTAGAAAGTAGGAAGAAATAGATTATAGAACCTACGGAGCAAATTACCTGAACAGAATTTGTCTATTACCTAACGGGCACAATGGTTGTATCAATTTCTGCTTCTTCAGCTTTTTTAGTCAATGAAAATTGAACAGATGACAACAAAATCAGCGTTAGTGCCTATTATGTGCAAAGCAACTCTTAAATAAAGTCAAAGGATTTTCAGATTTCAAATGCAAAAGTTATTCTCTACAGGTCAAAGATATTCATAGAGAATATTTGTATAAAGAGCATAAAAGTAATTTATAAAAATTAGACAAGCTAAAATAAATTTAGATATATATAAGAAAATTTCCTCAAAAAATAAAGCAGCACGTGGCTACTATAGCAAACCCGTACCAGATTTGCGGGTCTACTAGTCACGTAACTTAAACCAACTACTGTAGCAAAAAAATGTGCAAAGTGTCCATCTTATGATCAAAACTAGTACATTTTTAAGAAAAAATTGCAACAGTTTCACGGTGGCTAGGTTTTTGCCTTAATCAAGCAAACTCTGATATGTCGGAAGTAAATTGCAAAAACGAGAAAGAAGAGTGTGGGGGTCTCCCCTATTAGCAATAATGATGTTTCGAAAGAGGGACTTGTTAGTGTAAGGCTTAGCCCCAATGCATTGTAATAAAATACTTTAATTAATAAAATGAGGCAATTGTTTTATCTATTGTATTCCTGTGCATGTCAATTGATAAAACTATCCAAGAATGTCGTTTCGGTTTAAGTTATCGTGTGTGAGGTACATGGTTGTAAGACCTTGAAACAAATGAGACTTCATTCTAAACATCCCTAGTCAGTCATTGTTATGGGAATAACAATGAATTAAGACTAGTATGCTCTCTCTGATATTATGAGTTATGTCTTACGGATCATTAGGACGGACAAGAGTGTCAATCTGAGATCATAGATACATGTTAAAGAACATGGTATCTGGATACGATCCGCTCATGAGAACACTACATGGTACAAGTCATAAGTGTTTCTCATATGCAAGTTTTGTATCGGAGTTCTTAGACCTGAAATCTCTATGAAACTCTTTATGAATTACTGTGTACTTTGACATACACTTAACGTACTCGTATCATTTCTAGTAGGTCCATACAATTAGAATAATTTTTAGAGGTCTATGAAATATTTTCAGGCCAATTACAGTTTTGTCAAATCTTGATCCAATCTTAAAAATTTTTTCTTTGTCTATTTTAAAGGCCTATTTGATCTTAATTTTACCTCAAATTATACCACCAAACTCTTTACAAAATATACATTCCAATGGTGTTGAAAAATGTTTGTAGACCCTAAGTGATACTATTCACCCTAGTGTCATTCGGGGTTATTATTCATCTTGAAAAGAACTATTTTGACTACTTAAATTTTGAAGGCCTCACATTTCTCCCTTACTAATTAAAATTTCTTCCTTAAAATTTACCTATATTGAATAACAGGGGCTATTGCATTTTCTTTACTTCTTTTGGCTCCCATATAGCATCTTCGATGTTGTGGCAAATCTATAGTACTTTCACCAAAGGTATTTGTTTGCTTCTCAACTGTCTAACCTCCCTGCCAATGATTTTGACTGGTTCTTCATCATATGATAAGCTAGGTCTTAATTGCACTTCCTATAGACTGATGGCATGTGCTGGATTGGAGCGGTAACGATATAATATTGAAATATAGAATACATCATGGATTCGTTCCACCTCGGGTGGTAGCTTTAATTTGTAGGCTATAGGTCCCATATTTTGAATCACATCATATAGTCTAAGAAACCTAGGACTCAATTTTCCTTTCTTACCAAATCTTAGAATTTTCTTCTAAGGAGATACCTTCGGGATGACTTTTTCTCCCAGTTCAAATTCTATACCTTTCCTTTTCAAGTTTGTATATGTTTTTTGGCGATCAAAAGTAGCATTCAAATTATCTTTTATAATCTATGCCTTTTCTTCAATATCCTTTATCAAATCTAGGCCCACAAGCTTATGTTTTCTGAGTTTTATTCGGCATAATGGTGTTCTGCATTTCATTCAATACAATACTTCATATGGAGGCATCTTGATGCTAGCTTGATAGTTTTTATTGTAAGCAAATTTAGCAAGTGGAAGATATTTTTTCAAATTACAACCAAACTCTAAAACATAACTTCTTAATATGCCTTTTAACACTTGTATAACTTTTTCTTATTGCCTATTTGATTGGGGGTGGAAAGAATTGTGGTAATAGAGTTTAGTACCTAGTGAATCATATAACTTCTTCTAGAATTTTACAGTAAAGTGAGGATCTCTATCTGATATGATTGAAGAGGGAGCTTTATAAAGTCTGATGATTTCATTGATGTATATTTCTACTAATTTTACTCATGTTAAGCTTTCACATGTAGGGAATGAACAGAGTTTGTTAATCTATCAACAATCACCAAATGCAGTAATGTTACCTCCTAGTGAGAGGTAATCTAGTGAAAAAATCCATGCTAATCTTATCTCACTTCTACTATAGTATTGTGATAGGTTGCAACAATCAAAAGGGAGCTTGATGTTCTATTTTCAACTATTGGCATATCAAGGATTTGGCAACAAAATCTGATATGTCTCGCTTTATGACAGGCCACCAGTAATGAGTTTTCAAATCCTAATACATTTTAGTGATACTGGGGTGTATGGCATATTTGTTGTTGTTCTTTTTTCATTTTGCATCATTAGGTACATAAATTATCCCTTTATAGTATAAATATTCATCATTTCCTAAGGAATAGTTGTCATCCTTCTTCTCCTGGGTTTGATTAATGATGGAAGCTACCTGGTCATCTTGCCTTTAGATAGCTTTAACTTGCTATAGAAGGCCAGGCTTAGATTGCATTTTAACTATAATTATTTCATTTGGGGCCACAACTAACTTGACATTTATGACCCTCAATGTTATTTAAATAGCATTGTATTACTACCTTATTATGTCTTCCCTAATATAGAGAGAAATCCACTACTAGAGTTAGTTTATTACCTATCATAAGTTTTCAACTAGGTGCATTAGCTATAACATTTACCTTGCCTGGTTGATAATTGATGAGATAGTCATAATCTTTGATGAGTTTTAACCATCACCTCTATCTTAAATTAATCTCTTTATGAATAAGAAAGTATTTTAGGCTTTTATGATACATGTAGATGTAGCATTTCTCACCATATAAATAGTGTATCCATATTTTAAGTGCAAACATAATTGTTTTAAGCTTTAAATCATGGGTGAGATAGTTCCTTTCACGAGTTTTCAACTCTCGAAAGGCATAAGAAATCACTTTTCATTATTGTATCAAAAGAAAACTAACCCATTTTGGGATGCATCACTATAAATTATAAATTCCTTTCTTGGATCATGCTATATTAAAATTGGTGCTTCTGTCAACATTTTCTTTAGCTTTTTAAAGCTTTCTTGACATTTATCAATCTACTCAAATATTTCATTATTCTAGAGTAGTTTAGTAAGTGGAGCTGCTATTAGAGAAATGAAACCTTCGAATTAGATATGCAAGATATGTACCCCACAAGTCCAAAACTAAATATTTCTCATATTTTTCTCATTGTTTCTTATATTTATGGTATGGATCCGCTTTTGGTCCACCATTATGAGTCGTAATGACTTACTGGTATGATGAGTGTCCTTATGGCTAGGTAATTATATCATATATCTCTAATTTCCCTTCTAAATACTAAAGGCCAAAATATTTTCATAATATCTACATAAAGTAAACATTATTTCCACATTTACACGTCATGTATCAAATTGTTTTGACACTACATACATCATTTTCATTCTTTTATTAGATAACATCATTTTCATACTTTAAATCATCATGATTGCACTAATTAAGTCATATACACCATTCGGCCATCATTATATCCCATATGTGTAGATTTGTTTAATTCCCCAAATACATTTCTACAATGTTTTTCATAGATATTAAACATGATTCCAGCCTTAAACCAAATCATTTTTTACCTAACCTTAATTTCACATACTTACATAATAGCGTTCAAAACTAATGTACCACTTTTAATCATATTTTTCTCACATTTAGCTTTACGTATCTCAAAATTTACCACTTAATTATTTTATTTTACCATTAAATCAAAGCATGGATCACATTACGTTCAATAACCCTAAGTTACAAAATAGGTTAAAATTCCATTTTCTTACTTTTAACCATTCCTTCATGCAATTTTTCATGCCAAATCCATCATTTCACATTTAATTTCATTATTCAACCATTAATTTAAATTTGGACATAAAATAGATATAAAACCCTAATTTACATAATCTAAATTCTTATGAAATAATTAGTTTAGTAATCCATATAGGTATTCATGAATTTCTCTTAAATTTTTCATCCAAAATCATTAGAAAATAATAACTTATCAAATTCCCTAATTAATTATAATAAAAACACATAAATTCACTTTTATTAAATTTCTTTACTTTCCAAGCTTGATTTTGCTTCAATGTATTATCTATGATGGAGAGGATGGCATTTAAAGAATTTAGATGAAAATTAGGTTTGAAATGCAGTCGAAAATGGAAGCTTAAAGAAATAAAATGGTGGGAGAAAACCTTAAATGAATTTGGCCTAAAGAGAATGGTGGAGAAGATGGCTGATTTTTTAGGAGACTTGAGGAACTTTTACAATTTTGTTTTTTGCCTTTAATTCCTTTAACTAGATGGCAAAGATTAAATCATTTACTAATTAATCTAATTCTAACGCCTTTGTTATAAAAGGATTCAAAGCTACCATTCACATCTATATCATAAGCATAGCATATTCACGTGTATATTCGACATTAATTCATTATATATATATATATATATATATATATATTTGTGCGTGTGTGTGTGCATGTACATATGTGTGCAGTCTATATTCGATTATCACATATCTACGTTTTATAGGTATGCAAGTGTCACTATCATCTATATTTTTGTTTACATATCATAATCATTATTTTGTTAAACATTACAAGTTGCATACTACCACTATTACAATTACAAATACAATTAAAAATTTCTTTCAAAATGCACATTTACATATCATTAAGGCAAAATAACTAGCACATGAAATATTCTACTCCTACCCTTTATATTGACCATTCTTCACCAAACATTATCCCTGAATGATCCTAATAGAGTACCTATATGGTTAAATACCTGTGCTAAGCTATAAAGCTTAGTAAGGAACATGGTATAATAATAGCAATACTTATAGTGATTAAGAATAAACAAATCATGCAAGTAAGGCATACACGTAATAGAAAGAAATCTATCAGTATATGTCATACCAAAGGTTTGTACAAGCAAGTCTTTTAAATGAACATTAGAATAATGCATTTAACATTAGAAACTTATAAATATATAAATATATACATATAGATGCTCATCACATTTTCACCTTGTCAATATGATCTGCCATATAACTTTTTATTTTCCATTCTCATTTCAATATAAATGCTGCCTAAGTTTTGCAAGTGTGGATAACGGGTATTGTGGATACTGGAAAGTATTGATCCTATAGGATACCTAAGGGTATCAAAATTGTAGGACCTAAATGGTGTCAAAACTATACATTTGATTATGTAACCGATTAATTCACAACATGGTATCAGAGCAACGGTTTTGCCATGAATTTGCAATTCTATATTATTCACAAAATAGTTGTTTTATTTTTGAGGTATTCATATCATGAACTTTAAAATATTAAATTTGGTTGTTCATGAATAAGAAATATTGATTTCTAGATATATGTGATTAAATAAATAAAATGGAAGAAGTAAAAATGATTCTTTAATGTAAAGAATCATTCTCTAGGTGTGGAGAATTTTTATTTTATTTTTGAATAATTTTAAGGGGCTGTTCTAAATAAAATTTTAATTGATACACACTAAAATTATTTTAATGATAATTCATGTGTTTAATATGTGATATTAAACCATAAGATCAAACAAAATTAATATCAAACAAGTTTTGCATGAAAATTAGTTTAATCAAAAAGTTCGATAAATTGGTGTTTTTAGTGTACTCTTGGTAAGTTATTGTTTAGAACAATTTTTAATCTTATAAATTTGATATATCTGATGTATTAATGTGTTTTTAATTAATTTAATTAGTTAAAATTGGCCTTGAATCAATTAGATTAAATTTAATTTATTAAAACCACTTACTGGGCTTAATTATGTTTACGGGTTTGATTTAAATTAGTAAATGACTTGGTGGGCCCAAAAATCTTATTTAAATTAAATATTAAAGACTTTAATTAAGTTAATTAATGGGTTTTAAGGGTTGGAGTTGGATTGGCTCATTCCAAAAGCCCAAATGGTCTAAAAGACACAACTAGTTTGTGTGTGAACACACTTTTGGGTTTAGATTGTAGGTTTTGGCCTACGCATTGTTTTAAGCACAAAATTGATTCTTTAATTATTTAATATGATTAATTAATTAAATAATCAATTAATAATCAATTGGATTGATAATTAAGGCAAAGAACACATGCATGCAAAAAGGTTGCCTAAAATGGAAAAAGTTTCCTAATTTGATCACATTATTAAAATAACTCAAAAGCAAGTTTCAAGAGTTGAAAAATAGTTTGTATTCCATTATATGATTTTAATTTATGCATTAGAAATGCATATAAGGATGTATGATTGGCATGATGGATAGTTATGCATAAGGCCCAATATGATTGAGCATAATTCATGTTTCGGCCCAATGAGGACTTTCATATCCCAATCACTTGTTTTTGGTTTGTATTTTTTTCTCAAATTGTAATATGTAATTAGATTAATTAGATTATAATTAGAAATAGATATGGACACAACTTTCATGGAGCAAGGTGGGCCGGATGGAGATCCAACAAGATTGAAGATAATGTAATTATTTATATTTATTTGAGTCATGTATATTACATAGGTTTAACCTTTTGATTTCCCTTATGGCTCGGGGAGGTCGATATAGTAAAATCCATAACTATGTCATATATATATGCTTATATTTATGCGATAGATATAGGATGCATACCAATGTACGTCAACCATGTATGATGAGACTTAATTAAGTAAAATCCCTCAAACTAATACTACGGTATATAAGCCTTTCGTTAATTGGAGGAGAACCAAAGTTCTTTATAGTATATGATGTTGACCATAGTAAAGCTCACATTATATTGAATATGTTTGAATCTAATTAAATGGGTCATCTTAGCTAGCCCATTAGCTTGTTAACCACAATCAAGGCTAATGGTTCTAGAGGCAAGATTAGGGAATGCATATATGATATGCATGTATCAAAATTTTATAACCTAATGATCCAATAGTTGTGTAAAGACACAATTGGTATAGAGATACCTACCTTTCAAGGGTATGGAGTTTGACTTGTTGACCACAGTCAAGGTCAAATTTCATATCAAGGATTGGATATTGCCCCACCAAGAAAACCATCCGGTTTTCTCGGATTATAAAATAATAGGAGTAAAAGGATTAATTAAAGACCCAATTAATGCATACATATATTTGAACATACTCTCATATGTTTTTCTTTTTGACATCTAGGTCATCATCATGAGCACATCAAACAAAAACCTACGATCAATCTCGGATAAATCTCGGATAACAAGCTGGTTGGCAGCAATTATTCTGAATGGATCAGACATGTAATGCCCTAGTATTGACCCTAGTAGAAATAAGTGTGATTCATATTATTGCTAATTAATTGTTAATTAATTAGCTATGTGTTACTTGAGGTTTATGGGACATAATTGAAAAGAGGATAAAAGTTGAGAAATTTAATTGTTATAAAAGCAATATATTAGTGGCAAGGGTGGTATTTTGTAATTTCTTTTTGAAGATATTTTGGAATTATGTGTTGGTTTAGGGAGGACAAGGAATGGGGTGGAAGGAAAAATTGGGTTTGTGGTTAAGGGAAGAGAACGGAGGAGCCCAATCGATGGTGCCATCATCGGTAGGCTAGCTTCCATCTTGTTGCGTCTCCTACGTGTGTCGGCGCTCTGACCCCACCAACAGTAGCTCCGATCTCCTTCTCCCCTCTTTTTACTTTAATATTTTGTTTTACAGTGATTTCCTCTCCTTGCTCCGGTGATCAACGATTGCTTTAGGTGTCATGACCAGCATCGATGACTCCATGAGGCTGAGGCAGCTTCTCCGGCTGTTACCGCTCCTTCCCACTTACCGGTAATAAAAAGATCTCCCATGGTGAGGGTGGGACATTCAGGCTCCAATCCCGATCAACGATGATAGTGTTGGTGCACATGAACATTGCCTGGAAGTTACCGGTGGCTTGATCTACCAGCGAACGGCTTCAGTGCATCTCCGATGAAACTCCACGAGCACATAAGTAGGCAAATTGGAGCAATTTCGACCCTTAAGGTATAGGACACTGGAATTTCCTCTTTAAGTATTATGTAAGTAAATTCTTAACTTATTGGAAATTGATTATGGTATGGAATTAAATGTCTATTTTGTGGATATTGATTATATTATGGAATTCAATGTCTAATCTAGGTGAGTATTGAGAAGAGTATGGGAAGCTTTCTCATATTGCATGGGTATCTATTAATGGGATTAAAGCTTTTAGAGTTATAATGGTATATGATTAATTAATTTAACCTCTTGCTTAAGGTTATTTGAGGTTTATAGGTTCAAATGAAATGAGTTAAGGTTAAAAGACTTGTAAATTAAAAAGATTTATGGAATGAAGATAGAATCGATTATAAACTAGCAGGAATCATGTCCTATTGGGTATATTGATCTTATTTACTATCAATGTTGGATTTAACTTATGATAGATTTATATGACAATATTTTGTATGGAATTATACGCATGTATGAGTTTAAGTTGAGATTGATACAACCAAGTTATAATGTATAGATGTGATAATGCTTCCTGCATAGTTTCAAGTATGTGATTAAAGAGAGTTCGTAAGATTTCCAATTTCAGTGTGAGGCAATCAATGCTTGTAAGTTTGGAGTAAAAGGGGAACTCATCATTAAGGTATTATTTACCCTTAATAGACCTAGAATATAGAAAAATAATGTAGTGACACCTCTCTTTTTTTTTCTTAGCTTGGTTTTTTGTTGGAATAGTTGAAGTCCTTAAGTTAATGAATGAATTTTTGAAGAAGGTTATTGTTGAGTGTGTGTATATATATCACTTTGCATACATAAATACATATATATATATATATATGGTATTTCTCAAAACTATTTTGCAAAACCACATTAACGCTTAAGTATCTTGTATACGACAAAGACAAATAAGTATGATAGTTACTAAATTGATTTTCATATTTTAATTATTTGATAACCCCATATTACATATGGAAAATATGAGATTAAAGGAGGTTGCATTTTATATATGTATATATATACATCATTTAGTATCATAGGTACATACGAGAATTATAAGCTATATGCATAATGAATTATGCATCATTGATGTCCAGACAATAATCATTATAGTGAATTTAAGTTTCTATAGTTAGATGTTCATGCCAAATATCTCATAGTTAAGGTGCATAACATGGTCTAATGTATGGATTGGTAAAAAATAGATATTTATATGCATTTGTAAATCAAAATTGTATACAATACTGAAAAGGGAATGGTTTGTTAATAATAACAATAATTAAAAGTGTTAATACATGTAATGAAACTATAGGACTTAGATTAAACTTCAAGATATGATAGAATCTATTGATTATTCTTTATATAAAGGAACATGTTTGCCTATTTGTTCATGCCCTGTACTTTATTATGAAGAACAGATGCTTACATGTATTGTACTGATGTTTGAAATGGAATGATCCTACTTATGCTCCCATAAATATAAAATGTTATAATAAAGACACAAGTTAGATAATGGATACATGTTTGATCATGTTAAAGTATGTCACGAATTATCTACAATATAATAGACTATAAAAGTAAATTAAGATGTTAAAACATGACAAGTGGTCATCCTAAAAATGGGGCTAACCTTTTATTCATTATATTGATCATATATGTCTGGATATCATTCCAATTAATTGTGAGTCGGTATGATTAACAGCGAAATAATAGGGACGCTATTCATTGTAAAATGCAAAGGTATATCACTATGAACTATCAATGAGTTGTGTAAAGTTTAATACCTTATAGTTAATGTGTTTATGCTCTGATAAGTGGTATGACTCATTTTGTGAACAAGTGTTAGTGGTGTAGGCCTATATTGCCATGTCAAAGGTTATGTTTATGCATAGATATAGACATGTACATGACTCTCGAAAGATTAAAAGTATTGAGTGCTTACATTTTATTGTATGAAAGTTATCGAGTTTATAGAATAATGTTATATGTACAAGCCTTATTGAAACATGTTTATTGATCTATGGATAAAAGGGGCTAAATTGCTTGAATGTTACACTCTCATGTTGTCATATAAGCATCACACATGTTGTTCTTGATTAAATGAATCAATTGTCTTAAATGCTATACTTTATTATCATTTTTTTTGAGTTATGCAAATACTGTAATATGGTTTATTAAATATTGATGCAACTATATAAACATATGATGTGCATCATTATTTATTGTGGCTCTAAGTCAATATTACTCCATGAAATAATAATGGTGAGCATCTAAAATGTTCATGGATATTGTTTAGCCTGGGGGTCTTAGTTCAGTTATGGAATAGATAGGCATGCCTAGAGGGATATAGTTATAGCTGCCATGGTCGACCCCTGTTGGATCTTCTTCCTTAATGGATCCATTGTTCAGCCTTTTTGGGTTAATTGTTCGTTACTTGCTTGAACTATTGCTCGACCCTTTTGGGTCCATTGTTTGATACCTTCGGGTATCCATTGCTCCCATTATCCACCCTTTGAACCAGTAATTAGGCAAGCTAATTTCAATATTGTATAATTGTAAAGTGCACCAAAAGTTTTTGTGTTAAATGTTGAGTCTTATGTGCTTTGAAATCTATAAAATGTATGCATATGACATTATGTCTTTTTAGTGACTTTATCAGATAATTATGTTGCTTAATGCTTATTCTCTGTAATCATATGTAAGTTTTTATTTTTTATATGCATATGTTTACTTATAGATGGGCATACTTTATGACTTTGATATGAAATGATGCAAAGTAAATGGCACAATATGATGTTGTAAGACATTTAGTTGCCATACTAAAAAAACATTAAGCAATACATGATTATAAACAGGGATGTAAAATTGGGAATGTGTTCTATACTTAAAATTTTGTGATATATGTGTTGGGATTATGCCTGATAAAATCTTCTATGGTCATTATCATTGTTGGATAGCTGCCAAGGTTATTTAGTTCATGGATGCTGATGTTATTTGACGTATTCACTCTCTCTCATGATGTGATTGAATATTGAATGCATATTTTATATATTTCATGAGTTTAACTGTATTAAAGTAGAGTTTTATGCTATTGACAATAATGATATTTAAATTCCTAACAAGTGGAATATGAAGGATATGAGCTACTAAATAAGATGTCATGAGGTTTGATAATAAAGTGAATTGTATAATTTATAAGGACTAGACAAGTTTACCTAAAGTTCTAGATTATTGTAAGCATGGTATTTATTGCTAACGTTGCAAACTTTTATGTTTTTATTAATTGTGAGGGTTGCCATGATTTGATTATTTCGCATGGAAGGACAAGCTTTAGCTCTGGATTGTTAGCTTGCCTTGGTTCAACCAGCGATGAAATAAGGCTCTGAAAGGCGTGCAATTGTCTTTGTGGTTCTATAGATGTATAAAAAGGCATATATGTTATGTATTATTATTTTGGAGTTATTTATTGGTTTAAGTTATGGCTTGTATTATTTTTATGTTATGTCTAATCTGAGTGAGGCTTATGTTTTTAGATTAGGATGTTGCATGTGTCGACATAGAATTGTGATGAGAATTGGAATTAGAAGTGTTATTCTTGTGAAAGCAATATTGGATGTGGAGAAAACTTATTAGGAGTACAAATTTGATTAATTGCGGGTTTAGGTAGCATGATTTTTAAGATGTTATGCTACCAAAAATTTTATCAAATGAATAGTGAAGTTTATAAAGCTTAGTATGACTTATCATAAATGATGGTTTTCATATCCTATGGATTATGGTATTACAATACAAGTGAGAATTGTTCTCAAAGCTGAAAAGATCCATTATGTCTTAGATAAAAAACCACCACCAATTCCATCAGATGATGCCATTGATGAGATCAAAGGCATTTATCATCAATACATTGAGGATAGTGAAGTAATGACATGTCTAATGCAGGGTGCTATGTCCTCAGAGCTTTAGAAGTAACATAAGATGATGGATGCTAGAACCATCATTTTGCATCTAGAGGAGCTTTATTCTTTTCAAGCTAGAACTGAGCAATATGAGATTGGTTCAGCTCTATTTAGCTACAAAATGGTGGAAGGCACTTCAGCTACTACTCATGCATTAAAGTTGTATAGGTACATTGAGCATTTGAGTAGACTTGGCTTTGTAATGGATAATGATCTATACATAGATTTAAACTTGTACTCATTGGCTCGAAGTTTTGCACCTTTCGTGCTTAACTTCAATATGAACAATATCCAAGTAACTATTCCTGAGATAATCAATAGGCTAAAAATAGCTGATGGATCCTTTAAGAAGGATTCAAAAAGTGTTGTGGTTATCACTTCGGCTAAAGGGAAGAATAACAAGAAGATGACCAAGGCACAACTAAAGCATGGTGGGATTTCCAAGAAGAAGGTTTCTAAGAAGGAGAATCTCAAATGAACTTACTTCTACTGTGGGAAAAATGGTCATTGGAAAAATATTGCAAATCCTATCTAGATTATTTCAAGGAGAAGAAGCAAGTTGATGCCTCAACTTCAAGTATTCATATGATTGAAATAAATACTTATTCTATTGCTTTAAAACAATCTTGGGTATTAGATACCCGATGTGGATCTCATTTAGGTAATGATCTAAAGGGGCTTAAAAGTAGTAAAAGAGTTGGAAAGGCAGAAATATGTCTATAGTCAGCAACTTGACAAAACATCTCTACAATAGTTATGAGGACTTATCATTTGCCTCTTCCAAGTGGATTGATACTAGAGTTAAATAGTTGTTATTATGTTGCAACATTATCTAAAAGTATTATTTCATTTAGTTGTTTATTAAACAATTATGACATTTCTTTGAAGGACAAATGTTGTTACATTTTTAAGAACAATATATTTTATGCTAAAGCTATCATTGAGAACGGTATATTTGTTCTTGATTAAATTAAAGAAGTGCATAATATGGATACCAAGAGAATAAAAAAAGATAATCTAAACACCTCATATTTATGGCATTGTCATTTAGGCTATATAAATGAGAAACACATGACCAAATTACACAAGTCAAGTTATTTGGGATCATTTAATTATGAATCATTTGATACATGTGAATCTTGTTTATTAGGAAAGATGACAAAAGCTCCCTTTATTGGTAAAGGAGAACGAGCTAAAATGATTTTAGACTTAATACATTCAGATGTATGTAGTCAAATGACTACACATGCCAGAGGAGGTTACTTCTACTTCATTACTTTCATAGTTGATTACTCCAGGTTTGGATATATCTATCTGATAAACTATAAATTAAAAGAATTTGAAAAGTTCAAAGATTTTAGAAATGAAGTAGATAAGCAACTTGGCAAGAGTAGTAAGACACTTAGATCATATCAAAGCGAAGAATACTTAAGCCTAGAATTTCAAGATTATCTTAGAGATAATGGAATTTTATCTTAATGGACTCCACCATATACACCACAACACAATGGTGTATCTGAGAGGAGCAATCGAACATTATTAGACATGGTTTGATCCATGATTAGCTTAGCAGACTTGCCTAGGTCCTTTTGGGTTATGCATTAGAAATTGATGTTTATGTGTTAAACAGAGTTTCTTGTAAATCGGTTGATGTTACTCCATATAAGATATGGATTAACAAGAAACCCACACTTTGTCATATAAAGGTATGGGGTTTTCCTACTTATGTAAAGAGGACAATGTCAGACAAACTAGATGTTAAGTCTGACAAATGATTATTTATGGGATATTGAAAAGAAATGTTTTAATATTATTTATACCATCCTTTAAAACAAAGGGTGTTTGTTTCTAGGTATGTTGTCTTTTTAGAATGAGATTTTCTCCTACGAGAGGACAATAGGAGTAAAATTGAACTTGGTGAAGTTCAAGACCCATAACTAGAAGTAGATCAACCGATTGAACCCGAGATTGAATCTCATAATGATGAGATTATAGTTAAACCTAATTATAATTAAAATCCTAAAATATCTACTAGGATGCATTCTATCCCTGTAAGATATGGATTTCACATTAATTTAGATAGTGACATAACTATAGTAGAGGACCATGAGCCTACAAGCTATCAAAAAGTGTTGAAAAGTTCAAAATTTGATTTATGGATTAAGGCTCCGCAGTCTGAAATGGACTCCATGTATGAGAACAAAGTATAGACTTTAGCTCAACCACTTAAGGCGATAAAACCCATAGGGTGCAAACGGGTCTTTAAAAAGAACATTAACATGGAAGGTAATATAGTTACCTATAAAGCTCGCTTAGCAGCAAAAGGCTATCGTAAAAAAGAAGGAATTGACTATGATGAAACCTTTTCTCCTGTAGCGATACTTAAGTATATAAGAATACTTTTAGACATTGCAACTCATTATAATTATGAGATTTGGCAAATCGATGTGAAGATAGCTTTTCTAAATGGAAATCTAACTGAGGATGTGTGTATGACAAAACCAAAAAGGTTCACATCAGGAAATGGTGAAAAGGTATGCAAGCTTCAAAGATCCATTTATGGATTAAAGCAAGCCTTTAGGAGCTGGAACATACGATTCAATGAGACAATCAAAGAGTTTGGTTTCTCAAAAAATTAAGATAAACCTTGTGTGTATAAAAGGGGGAGTGTAATTGTCTTTCTAGTTCTATATGTGGATGACATATTGATCATGGAAAATGACATTTCTCTTCTCCAATCAATTCAAATATGGTTATCTAAGTAGTTCTCCATTAAAGACCTTGGAAAAGCATCCTATATTCTGGGAATAAAGATCTATTGAGATAGATACAATAGGTTGTTAGGTGTTTCTCAAAGTACATATATAGATAAAGTATTAAAGAGGTTAAATATGGATCTTTCTAAGAAAGGGATTATACCCATGGTGTATGGGAAACATCTTTCTAGGTCTATATATCTGTAGACACTAGAGGATAGTGAGAGCATGAATATATCTCCATATGCATCTTTAATTGGTTTTATCATATATGCTATGTTATGTACACGTCTAGATGTAGCATTTGATTTGAGTGACATAAACGAATTCCAATCCAATTTTTGAGATGAACACCGTGCAGCAGTCAAGAATATCCTTAAGCACTTGAGAAGGACTAAGGATATATTCTTGATATATGGAGAGGGTAGTTTAGAAGATATATGAACTATGAGTCATGCCTAACATTGTTGATCTGATTCCTTTATATTGTGACAACAATGGATGCATTGCACAAGCAAAGGAACCATGGTCTCATCAGCGATCCAAGCATGTCCTCAGATGCTACCATCTCATATGGTAAATAGTATCTAGAAATGATGTAAAGATACAAAAGGGTCCCCATAGATGATAATGTGGTGGATCCCCTCGCTAAAGCACTTTCCCATATTAAACATGATCACCATATAAATAACATAGGTTTAAGACATATGAATGATTGGCTCTAGTGCAAGTGGGAGATTGTTAGAGAGTATGCCCTAGCGCCCACGTAAAATGGGATGTATTTCATATATATATAAAATCATATTGTTAATGAGATGTCTATTGCATGCAAATGTGATAATATCTAAATATCTCTAGTAATAGAATTAACAAGATAGGACATTGTTAATCTGGACAGACTAGCACATGTTATGCTTCTTGAATAGTTCAAGCAGTAGTTCTCATAACTATGATTATTGGAGATGATCAAAGCTAACATATGGATGTTTATTAGAAGCACAAGTTCATTCACTACAAAAAAAGTCGATTTTACCGACGGATTTTTATCGACGGAATAGGGAATTTTACTAACGAAAAAGGCCTTACCGACGATTTTTTTATTAATTATCGATCGAATAATTTTGTCAGTAAAACGCTTGTAGGTACCAAATTACCGACAAAAAAATTAGTCGGCAAGAGTTATCGACGGATTTTACCGACAAGAATATGAAAATATTTTGTCGGTAATTTTACTAAAAAATTGGTAGGATATTTAGTCAGTTTGACATTTTACCGACGGAATATTCGTCGATAAATTTAATTAATACAAATATTAATTTATTTTAAAAAACAGCGACAAATATAGCCATTGATATTTTGTCGGTAAAAATAATTTATTATTTATTTTTTCAATTATATATTCCCCTCTACAAAACATAATGAATTCAATACAAACAGTCTGAAATTTAAATTGAAGGTATATATCAATTAATAATTTTATTATATAACAAAATCAATATATACATTAAAATGAAAAACAACCACAAAAACCAAAAAAAAAAATAAAAGTATCTCTTATATGTTATAACATTTCAATTACTTAACTAATGCAGGGGCTCAAATGATTAACTCTTTCAAAAATGACTTGATAATGTAAAATTTTATCATCACTTGACAACATCTCCAGCCCCATCACACGAAATCAAACTCAGCTCTAGATCTAACCCCTCACTTGCTACAGTCACAAGGGAAAAAAGAAAAAAAATTAATCCCTTTTGAATAGAAGTTCAAGATGATTTGCTAAAAATAAAAGCATTGTAATGAACAAAGCATACCTTGAGTTATTCAGCAAATCACTCATGTTATGCCACAGGATCATTCAATTCAGTATATGCATTACAAATCTGAGCAGTTCAAGGATATTGACCATAAGCAACAGAAATTGAAGAGACAAAGCAAACAATGAATTATAAGAAAAGAGTAGCACAAATTAAAAGATGGAAAGACAGTACCTCATGCTTGTTTACAAATAACTCAAAATGTTTAGTCAAGCTTACCTTTTGATCTATGCTGGTTTTAATCTATGCTGGAATTACACAAATAGGTGGTGAGCATCACAAATCTATAAATGGGAGGATATTAAACAAAGAATACATATATCTAAGCACATGCGTGCAAGCATAAATGCTAGTGTACACACCCAACTGATTGTATCTCACCAAACTGTTATTATGAATCAAGAAAATAAATTAATGCATTCTATCATGTGTATACATATCTTTCTAAATTGTGTACTATACTTATTTCATGATTGTGTAGACAATAGTAGTAGAAAGAAATAGGTTAAAGCTCAAGTCTTAAAAACTATATTAAATATTCCAGTTTGACCGCCAATATGCTGTTGAATCAACTATACCATTTGTCTTTCAAAATCATTAATTTGCTACCAAACAAATATAGAAAGATTCACCAAAAGAGAGATGAAGGAGTTAGCTGAGATAGCTATTTAAAGCTTACTATGTAAGTTTATCAAATAAACATAAATAGTCAAATACTTGTTCAATTTAACTTCCATCAGAAACCACTTGATAGAATCTTAATGGTAAAGAAGATTTTATCTTTCTTTATCTTTTTTCTTGTAAAGTAATCTTGATTCAAGAATGGCTAATTATCTGGTTTAATTGATGAACATCATATACACAGTAGGTTTCTAGTATATACAGATATTTAACATATCCAAAGAATTTCCAGCTATAATTCTAATCTAGAAAGTAGGAAGAAATAGATTATAGAAACTACGGAGCAAATTACCTGAACAGAATTTGTCTATTACCTAACGAGCACAATGGTTGTATCAATTTCTGCTTCTTCGCTTTTTTAGTCAATGAAAATTGAACAGATGACACCAAAATCAGCGTTAGTGCCTATTATGTGCAAAGCAACTCTTAAATAAAGTCAAAGGATTTTTAGATTTCAAATGCAAAAGTTATTCTCTACAGGTCAAAGATATTTATAGAGAATATTTGTATAAAGAGCATAAAAGTAATTTATAAAAATTAGACAAACTAAAATAAATTTAGATATATATAAGAAAATTTCCTCAAAAAATAAAGTAGCACGTGGCTACTATAGCAAACCCGTACCAGATTTGCGGGTCTACTAGTCACGTCACTTAAACCAACTACTGCAGCAAAAAAATGTGCAAAGTGTCCATCTTATGATCAAAACTAGTACATTTTTAAGAAAAAATTGCAACAGTTTCACGGTGGCTAGGTTTTTGCCTTAATCAAGCAAACTCTGATATGTCGGAACTAAATTGCAAAAACGAGAAAGAAGAGTGTGGGGGTCTCTCCTATTAGCAATAATGATGTTTCGAAAGAGGGACTTGTTAGTGTAAGGCTTAGCCCCAATGCATTGTAATAAAATACTTTAATTAATAAAATGAGGCAATTGTTTTATCTATTGTATTCCTGTGCATGTCAATTGATAAAACTATCCAAGAATGTCGTTTCGGTTTAAGTTATCGTGTGTTAGGTACATGGTTGTAAGACCTTGAAACAAATGAGACTTCATTCTAAACATCCCTAGTCAGTCATTGTTATGGGAATAACAATGAATTAAGACTAGTATGCTCTCTCTGATATTATGAGTTATGTCTTACGGATCATTAGGACGGACAAGAGTGTCAATCAGAGATCATAGATACATGTTAAAGAACATTGTATCTGGATACGATCCGCTCATGAGAACACTACATGGTACAAGTCATAAGTGTTTCTCATATGCAAGTTTTGTATCGGAGTTCTTAGACCTGAAATCTCTATGAAACTCTTTTATGAATTACTGTGTACTTTGACATACACTTAACGTACTCGTATCATTTCTAGAAGGTCCATACAATTAGAATAATTTTTAGAGGTCTATGAAATATTTTCAGGCCAATTACAGTTTTGTCAAATCTTGATCCAATCTTAAAAATTTTTTCTTTGTCTATTTTAAAGGCCTATTTGATCTTAATTTTACCTCAAATTATACCACCAAACTCTTTACAAAATATACATTCCAATGGTGTTGAAAAATGTTTGTAGACCCTAAGTGATACTATTCACCCTAGTGTCATTCGGGGTTATTATTCATCTTGAAAAGAACTATTTTGACTACTTAAATTTTGAAGGCCTCACATTTCTCCCTTACTAATTAAAATTTCTTCCTTAAAATTTACCTAGATTGAATAACAGGGGCTATTGCATTTTCTTTACTTCTTTTGGCTCCCATATAGCATCTTCGATGTTGTGGCAAATCTATAGTACTTTCACCAAAGGTATTTGTTTGCTTCTCAACTGTCTAACCTCCCTGCCAATGATTTTGACTGGTTCTTCATCATATGATAAGCTAGGTCTTAATTGCACTTCCTATAGACTGATGGCATGTGCTGGATTGGAGCGGTAACGATATAATATTGAAATATAGAATACATCATGGATTCGTTCCACCTCGGGTGGTAGCTTTAATTTGTAGGCTATAGGTCCCATATTTTGAATCACATCATATAGTCTAAGAAACCTAGGACTCAATTTTCCTTTCTTACAAAATCTTAGAATTTTCTTCTAAGGAGATACCTTCGGGATGACTTTTTCTCCCAGTTCAAATTCTATACCTTTCCTTTTCAAGTTTGTATATGTTTTTTGGCGATCAAAAGTAGCATTCAAATTATCTTTCATAATCTATGCCTTTTCTTCAATATCCTTTATCAAATCTAGGCCCACAAGCTTATGTTTTCTGAGTTTTATTCGGCATAATGGTGTTCTGCATTTCATTCAATACAATACTTCATATAGAGGCATCTTGATGCTAGCTTGATAGTTTTTATTGTAAGCAAATTTAGCAAGTGGAAGATATTTTTTCAAATTACAACCAAACTCTAAAACATAACTTCTTAATATGCCTTTTAACACTTGTATAACTTTTTCTTATTGCCTATTTGTTTGGGGATGGAAAGAATTGTGGTAATAGAGTTTAGTACCTAGTGAATCATATAACTTCTTCTAGAATTTTACAGTAAAGTGAGGATCTCTATCTGATATGATTGAAGAGGGAGCTTTATAAAGTCTGATGATTTCATTGATGTATATTTCTACTAATTTTACTCATGTTAAGCTTTCACATGTAGGGAATGAACAGAGTTTGTTAATCTATCAACAATCACCAAATGCAGTAATGTTACCTCCTAGTGAGAGGTAATCTAGTGAAAAAGTCCATGCTAATCTTATCTCACTTCTACTCTAGTATTGTGATAGGTTGCAACAATCAAAAGGGAGCTTGATGTTCTATTTTCAACTATTGGCATATCAAGGATTTGGCAACAAAATCTGATATGTCTCGCTTTATGACAGGCCACCAGTAATGAGTTTTCAAATCCTAATACATTTTAGTGATACTGGGGTGTATGGTATATTTGTTGTTGTTCTTTTTTCATTTTGCATCATTAGGTACATAAATTATCCCTTTATAGTATAAATATTCATCATTTCCTAAGGAATAGTTGTCATCCTTCTTCTCCTGGGTTTGATTAATGATGGAAGCTACCTGCTCATCTTGCCTTTAGATTGCTTTAACTTGCTATAGAAGGCCAGGCTTAGATTGCATTTTAACTATAATTGTTTCATTTGGGGCCACAACTAACTTGACATTTATGACCCTCAATGTTATTTAAACAGCATTGTATTACTACCTTATTATGTCTTCCCTAATATAGAGAGAAATTCACTACTAGAGTTAGTTTATTACCTATCATAAGTTTTCAACTAGGTGCATTAGCTATAACATTTACCTTGCCTGGTTGATAATTGATGAGATAGTCATAATCTTTGATGAGTTTTAACCATCACCTCTATCTTAAATTAATCTCTTTATGAATAAGAAAGTATTTTAGGCTTTTATGATACATGTAGATGTAGCATTTCTCACCATATAAATAGTGTATCCATATTTTAAGTGCAAACATAATTTTTTTAAGCTTTAAATCATGGGTGAGATAGTTCCTTTCACGAGTTTTCAACTCTCGAAAGGCATAAGAAATCACTTTTCATTATTGTATCAAAAGAAAACTAACCCATTTTGGGATGCATCACTATAAATTATAAATTCCTTTCTTGGATCATGCTATATTAAAATTGGTGCTTCTGTCAATATTTTCTTTAGCTTTTTAAAGCTTTCTTGACATTTATCAATCTACTCAAATATTTCATTATTCTAGAGTAGTTTAGTAAGTGGAGCTGCTATTAGAGAAATGAAACCTTCGAATTAGATATGCAAGATATGTACCCCACAACTCCAAAACTAAATATTTCTCATATTTTTTCTCATTGTTTCTTATATTTATGGTATGGATCCGCTTTTGGTCCACCATTATGAGTCGTAATGACTTACTGGTATGATGAGTGTCCTTATGGCTAGGTAATTATATCATATATCTCTAATTTCCCTTCTAAATACTAAAGGCAAAAATATTTTCACAATATCTACATAAGGTAAACATTATTTCCACATTTACACGTCATGTATCAAATTGTTTTGACACTACATACATCATTTTCATTCTTTTATTAAATAACATCATTTTCATACTTTAAATCATCATGATTGCACTAATTAAGTCATATACACCATTCGGCCATCATTATATCCCATATGTGTAGATTTGTTTAATTCCCCAAATACATTTCTACAATGTTTTTCATAGATATTAATTATGATTCTAGCCTTAAACCAAATCATTTTTTACCTAACCTTAATTTCACATACTTACATAATAGCGTTCAAAACTAATGTACCACTTTTAATCATATTTTTCTCACATTTAGCTTTACGTATCTCAAAATTTACCACTTAATTATTTTATTTTACCATTAAATCAAAGCATGGATCACATTACATTCAATAACCCTAAGTTACAAAATAGTTTAAAATTCCATTTTCTTACTTTTAACCATTCCTTCATGCAATTTTTCATGCCAATTCCATCATTTCACATTTAATTTCATTATTCAACCATTAATTTAAATTTGGACATAAGATAGATATAAAACCCTAATTTACATAATCTAAATTCTTATGAAATAATTAGTTTAGTAATCCATATAGGTATTCATGAATTTCTCTTAAATTTTTCATCCAAAATCATTAGAAAATAATAACTTATCAAATTCCCTAATTAATTATAATAAAAACACATAAATTCACTTTTATTAAATTTCTTTACTTTCGAAGCTTGATTTTGCTTCAATGTATTATCTATGATGGAGAGGATGGCATTTAAAGAATTTAGATGAAATTAGGTTTGAAATGCAGTCGAAAATGGAAGCTTAGAGAAATAAAATTGTGGGAGAAAACCTTAAATGAATTCGGCCTAAAGAGAATGGTGGAGAAGATGGCTGATTTTTTAGGAGACTTGAGGAACTTTTACAATTCTCTTTTTTACCTTTAATTCCTTTAACTAGATGGCAAAGATTAAATCATTTACTAATTAATCTAATTCTAACGCCTTTTTATAAAAGGATTCAAAGCTACCATTCACATCTATATCATAAGCATAGCATATTCACGTGCATATCCGACATTAATTCATTATATATATATATATATATTTGTGCGTGTGTGTGTGCGTGTGCATATGTGTCCAGTCTATATTCGATTATCACATATCTACATTTTATAGGTATGCAAGTGTCACTATCATCTATATTTTTGTTTACATATCATAATCTTTATTTTGTTAAACATTACAAGTTACATACTACCACTATTACAATTATAATTACAATAAAAAATTTCTTTCAAAATGCACATTTACATATCATTAAGGCAAAATAACTAGCACATGAAATATTCTACTCCTACCCTTTATGTTGACCATTCTTCACCAAACATTATCCCTGAATTATCCTAATAGAGTACCTATATGGTTAAACACCTATGCTAAGCTATAAAGCTTAGTAGGGAACATGGTATAATAATAGCAATACTTATAGTGATTAAGAATAAACAAATCATGCAAGTAAGGCATGCACGTAATAGAAAGAAATCTATCAGTATATGTCATACCAAAGGTTTGTACAAGCAAGTCTTTTAAATGAACATTAGAATAATGCATTTAACATTAGAAACTTATAAATATATAAATATATACATATAGATGCTCATCACATTTTCACCTTGTCAATATGATCTGCCATATAACTTTTTATTTTCCATTCTCATTTCAAAATAAATGTTGCCTAAGTTTTACAAGTATGGATAACGGGTATTGTGGATACTGGAAAGTATTGATCCTATAGGATACCTAAAGGTATCAAAATTATAGGACATAAATGGTGTCAAAACTATACATTTGATTATGTAACTGATTAATTCACAACATGGTATCAGAGCCACGGTTTTGCCATGAATTTGTAATTCTATATTATTCACAAAATAGTTGTTTTATTTTTGAGGTATTCATATCATGAACTTTAAAATATAAGATTTGGTTGTTCATGAATAAGAAATATTGATTTCTAGATATATGTGATTAAATAAATAAAATGGAAGAAGAAAAAATGATTATTTAATGTAAAGAATCATTCACTAGGCGTGGAGAATTTTTATTTATTTTTTTAATAATTTTAAGGGGCTGTTCTAAATAAAATTTTAATTAATACACAATAAAATTATTTTAATGATAATTCATGTGTTTAATATGTGATATTAAACCATAAGATCAAAAAAAATTAATATCAAGCAAGTTTTGCATGAAAACTAGTTTAATCAAAAAGTTCAATAAATTGGTGTTTTTAGTGTACTCTTGGTAAGTTATTGTTTAGAACAATTTTTAATCTTATAAATTTGATATATCTGATATATTAATGTGTTTTTAATTAATTTAATTAGTTAAAATTGTCCTTGAATCAATTAGATTAAATTTAATTTATTAAAACCACTTAATGGGCTTAATTATGTTTACGGGTTTGATTTAAATTAGTAAATGACTTGGTGGGCCCAAAAATCTTATTTAAATTAAATATTAAAGACTTTAATTAAGTTAATTAATGGGTTTTAAGGGTTGGAGTTGGATTGGCTCATTCCAAAGGCCCAAATGGTCCAAAAGACACAACTAGTTTGTGTGTGAACACACTTTTGGGTTTAGATTGTAGGTTTCGGCCTACCCATTTTTTTAAGCACAAAATTGATTATTTAATTATTTAATATGATTAATTAATTAAATAATCAATTAATAATCAATTGGATTGATAATTAAGGCAAAGAACACATGCATGCAAAAAGGTTGCCTAAAATGGAAAAAGTTTCCTAATTTGATCACATTATTAAAATAACTCAAAAACAAGTTTCAAGAGTTGAAAAATAGTTTGTATTCCATTATATGATTTTACTTTATGCATTAGAAATGCATATAAGGATGTATGATTGGCATGATGGATAGTTATGGATAAGGCCCAATATGATTGAGCATAATTCATGCTTCGGCCCAATGAGGACTTTCATATCCCAATCACTTGTTTTTGGTTTGTATTTTTTTCTCAAATTGTAATATGTAATTAGATTACTTAGATTATAATTAGAAATAGATATGGACACAACTTTCAAGGAGCAAGATGGGCCGGATGGAGGTCCAACAAGATTGAAGATAATGTAATTATTTATATTTATTTGTGTCATGTATATTACATAGGTTTAACCTTTTGATTTCCCTTATGGCTCGGGGAGGTCAATATAGTAAAATCCATAACTATGTCATATATATATGCTTATATTTATGCGATAGATATAGGATGCATACCAATGTACGTCAACCATGTATGATGAGACATAATTAAGTAAAATCCCTCAAACTAATACTACGGTATATAAGCCTTTCATTAATTGGAGGAGAACCAAAGTTCTTTATAGTATATGATGTTGACCATAGTAAAGCTCACATTATATTGAATATGTTTGAATCTAATTAAATGGGTCATCTTAGATAGCCCATTAGCTTGTTAACCACAGTCAAGGCTAATAGTTCTAGAGGCAAGATTAGGGAATGCATATATGATATGCATGTATCAAAAGTTTATAACCTAATGATCCAATAGTTGTGTAAAGACACAATTGGTATAGAGATACCTACCTTTCAAGGGTATGGAGTTTGACTTGTTGACCACAGTCAAGGTCAAATTTCATATCAAGGATTGGATATTGGCCCACCAAGAAAACCATCAGGTTTTCTCGAATTATAAAATAATAGGAGTAAAAGGATTAATTAAAGACCCAATTAATGCATACATATATTTGAACATACTCTCATATGTTTTTCTTTTTGACATCTAGGTCATCATCATGAGCACATCAAACAAAAACCTACGATCAATCTTGGATAACAAGCTGGTTGGCAGCAATTATTCTGAATGGATCAGACATGTAATGCCCTAGTCTTGACCCTAGTAGAAATAAGTGTGATTCATATTATTGCTAATTAATTGTTAATTAATTAGCTATGTGTTACTTGAGGTTTATGGGACATAATTGAAAAGAGGATAAAAGTTGAGAAATTGAATTGTTAAAAAAGCAATATATTAGTGGCAAGGGTGGTATTTTGTAATTTCTTTCTGAAGATATTTTGGAATTATGTGTTGGTTTAGGGAGGACAAGGAATGGGGTGGAAGGAAAAATTGGGTTTGTGGTTAAGGGAAGAGAATGGAGGAGCCCAATCGACGGTGCCATCATCGGTAGGCTAGCTTCTATCTTGTTGCTTCTCCTACGTGTGTCGGCGCTCTGACCCCACCAACAAAAGCTCCGATCTCCTTCTCCCCTCTTTTTACTTTAATATTTTGTTTTACAGTGATTTCCTCTCCTTGCTCTGGTGATCAACGGTGGCTTTGGGTGTCATAACCAACATCGATGACTCCATGAGGCTGAGGCAGCTTTTCCGGCTGTTACCGCTCCTCCCCACTTACCGGTAACAAGAAGATCTCCCATGGTGAGGGTGGGACATTTAGGCTCCAATCCCGATCAACGACGACAGTGTTGGTGCACATGAACATTGCCTGGAAGTTACCGGTGGCTTGATCTACCAGCGGACGGCTTCAGTGCATCTCCGTTGATCGGCCCAACATGCACATAAGTAGGCAAATTGGAGCAATTTCGACCCTTAAGGTATAGGACACTGGAATTTCCTCTTTAAGAATTATGTAAGTAAATTCTTAACTTATTGGAAATTGATTATGGTATGGAATTAAATGTCTATTTTGTTGATATTGATTATATTATGGAATTCAATGTCTAATCTAGGTGAGTATTGAGAAGTGTATGGGAAGCTTTCTCATATTGCATGGGTATCTATTAATGGGATTAAAGCTTTTAGAGTTATAATGGTATATGATTAATTAATTTAACCTCTTGCTTAAGGTTATTTGAGGTTTATAGGTTCAAATGAAATGAGTTAAGGTTAAAAGACTTGTAAATTAAAAAGATTTATGGAATGAAGATAGAATCGATTATAAACTGGCAGGAATCATGTCCTATTGGGTATATTGATCTATTTTACTATCAATGTTGGATTTAACTTATGATAGAGTTGTATGACAATATTTTGTGTGGAATTATACGCATGTATGAGTTTAAGTTGAGATTGATACAACCAAGTTATAATGTATAGATGTGATAATGATTCCTGCATAGTTTCAAGTATGTGATTAAAGAGAGTTGGTAAGACTTCCAATTTCAGTGTGAGGCGATCAATGCTTGTAAGCTTGGAGTAAAAAGGGAACTCATCATTAAGGTATTATTTACCCTTAATAGACCTAGAATATAGAAAAATAATGTAGTGACACCTCTCTTTTTTTTCTTAGCTTGGTTTTTTGTTGGAACAGTTGAAGTCCTTAAGTTAATGAATGAATTTTTGAAGAAGGTTATTGTTGAGTGTGTGTATATATATATGTATATCACTTTGCATACATACATACATATATATATATATATGGTATTTCTCAAAACTATTTTGCTAAACCACATTAACACTTAAGTATCTTGTATATGACAAAGACAAATAAGTATGATAGTTACTAAATTGATTTTCATATTTTAATTATTTGATAACCCCATATTACATATGGAAAATATGAGATTAAAGGAGGTTGCATTTTATATATGTATATATATACATCATTTAGTATCATAGGTACATACGAGAATTATAAGCTATATGCATAATGAATTATGCATCATTGATGTCCAGACAATAATCATTATAGTGAATTTAAGTTTCTATAGTTAGATGTTCATGCCAAATATCTCATAGTTAAGGTGCATAACATGGTCTAATGTATGGATTGGTAAAAAATAGATATTTATATACATTTCTAAATCAAAATTGTATACAATACTGAAAAGGGAATGGTTTGTTAATAATAACAATAATTAAAAGTGTTAATACATGTAATGAAACTATAGGACTTAGATTAAACTTCAAGATATGATAGAATCTATTGATGATTCTTTATATAAAGGAACATGTTTGCCTGTTTGTTCATGCCCTGTACTTTATTATGAAGAACAGATGCTTACAAGTATTGTACTGATGTTTGAAATGGAATGATCCTACTTATGCTCCCATAGATATAAAATGTTATAATAAAGACACAAGTTAGATAATGGATACATGTTTGATCATTTTAAAGTATGTCACGAATTATCTACAATATAATAGACTATAAAAGTAAATTAAGATGTTAAAACATGACAAGTGGTCATCCTAAAAATGGGGCTAAACTTTTATTCATTATATTGATCATATATGTCTGGATATCATTCCAATTAATTGTGAGTCGGTATGATTAACAGCGAAATAATAGGGATGCTATTCATTGTAAAATGCAAAGGTATATCACTATGAACTATCAATGAGTTGTGTAAAGTTTAATACCTTATAGTTAATGTGTCTATGCTCTGATAAGTGGTATGACTCATTTTGTGAACAAGTGTTAGTGGTGTAGGCCTATATTGCAATGTCAAAGGTTATGTTTATGCATAGATATAGACATGTACATGACTCTCGGAAGATTACAAGTATTGAGTGCTTACATTTTATTGTATGAAAGTTATCGAGTTTATAGAATAATGTTATATGTACAAGCCTTATTGAAACATGTTTATTGATCTATGGATAAAAGGGGCTAAATTGCTTGAATGTTACACTCTCATGTTGTCATATAAGCATCACACATGTTGTTCTTGATTAAATGAATCAATTGTCTTAAATGCTATACTTTATTATCATTTTTTTGAGTTATGCAAATACTGCAATATGGTTTAATAAATATTAATGCAACTATATAACCATATGATGTGCATCATTATTTATTATGGCTCTAAGTCAATATTACTCCATGAAAGAATAATGGTGAGCATCTAAAATGTTCATGGATATTGTTTAGCCTGGGGGTCTTAGTTCAGTTATGGAATAGATAGGCATGCCTTGAGGGATATAGTTACAGCTGCCATGGTCGACCCCGGTTGGATCTTCTTCCTTAATGGATCTATTGTTCAGCCTTTTTGGGTTAATTGTTCGTTCCTTGCTTGAACTATTGCTCGGCACTTTTGGGTCCATTGTTTGATACCTTCGGGTATCCATTGCTCCCATTATCCACCCTTTGAACCAGTACTTAGGCAGGCTAATTTCAATATTGTATAATTGTAAAGTGCACCAAAAGTTTTCGTGTTAGATGCTGAGTCTTATGTGCTTTGAAATCTATAATTTGTATGCATATGACATTATGTCTTTTTAGCGACTTTATCAGATAATTATGTAGCTTATTGCTTATTCTCTGTAATCATATGTAAGTTTTTATTTTTTATATGTATATGTTTACTTATAGATGGGCATACTTTATGACTTTGATATGAATTGATGTAAAGTAAATGGCACAATATGATGTTGTAAGACATTTAGTTGCCATACTAAAACAGAATTAAGCAATACATGATTATAAACAGGAATGTAAAATTGGGAATGTGTTCTATACTTAAAATTTTGTGATATATGTGTTGGAATTATGCCTGATAAAATATTATATGGTCATCATCATTGTTGGATAGCTGCCAAGGATATTTAGTTCATGGATGCCGATGTTATTTGACGTATTCACTCTCTCTCATGATGTGATTGAATATTGAATGCATATTTTATATATTTCATGAGTTTAACTGTATTAAAGTAGAGTTTTATGCTATTGACAATAATGATATTTAAATTCCTAACAAGTGGAATATGAAGGATATGAGCTATTGAATAAGATGTCATGAGGTTTGATAATAAAGTGAATTGTATAATTTATAAGGACTAGACAAGTTTACCTAAAGTTCTAGATTATTGTAAGCATGGTATTTATTGCTAACGTTGCAGACTTTTATGTTTTTATTAATTGTGAGGTTTGCTATGATTCGATTATTTCGCATGGAAGGACAAGTTTTAGCTCTGGATTGTTAGCTTGCCTTGGTTCGACCAGCGATGAAATAAGGCTCTGAAAGGCGTACAATTGTCTTTGTGGTTGTATAGATGTATAAAAAGGCATATATGTTATGTATTATTATTTTGGAGTTATTTATTGGTTTAAGTTATGGCTTATATTATTTTTATGTTATGTCTAATCTGAGTGAGGCTTATGTTTTTGGATTAGGATGTTGCATGTGTTGACATAGAATTGTGATGAGAATTGGAATTAGAAGTGTTATTCTTGTGAAAGCAATATTGGATGTGGAGAAAACTTATTAGGAGTGCAAATTTGATTAATTGTGGGTTTAGGTAGCATGATTTTTAAGATGTTATGCTACCAAAAATTTTATCAAATGAATAGTGAAGTTTATAAAGCTTAGTATGACTTATCATAAATTATGGTTTTCATATCCTATGGATTATGGTATTACAATACAAGTGAGATTTGTTCTCAAAGCTGAAAAGATCCATTATGTCTTAGATAAAAAACCACCACCAATTCCATCAGATGATGCCATTGATGAGATCAAAGGCATTTATCATCAATACATTGAGGATAGTGAAGTAATGACATGTCTAATGCTGGGTGTTATGTCCTCAGAGCTTTAGAAGTAACATAAGATGATGGATGCTAGAACCATCATTTTGCATCTAGAGGAGCTTTATTCTTTTCAAGCTAGAACTGAGCAATATGAGATTGGTTGAGCTCTATTTAGCTACAAAATGGTGGAAGTCACTTCAGCTACTACTCATGCATTAAAGTTGTATAGGTACATTGAGCATTTGAGTAGACTTGGCTATGTAATGGATAATGATCTATACATAGATTTAAACTTGTACTCATTGGCTCCAAGTTTTGTACCTTTCGTGCTTAACTTCAATATGAACAATATCCAAGTAACTATTCTTGAGATAATCAATAGGCTAAAAATAACTGATGGATCCTTTAAGAAGGATTCAAAAAGTGTTGTGGTTATCACTTCGGCTAAAGGCAAGAATAACAAGAAGATGACCAAGGCACAACTAAAGCATGGTGGGATTTCCAAGAAGAAGGTTTCTAAGAAGGAGAATCCCAAATGAACTTACTTTTACTGTGGGAAAAATGGTCATTGGAAAAATATTGCAAATCCTATCTAGATTATTTCAAGGAGAAAAAGCAAGCTGATGCCTCTACTTCAAGTATTCATATGATTGAAATAAATACTTATTCTATTGCTTTAAAACAATCGTGGGTATTAGATACCCGATGTGGATCTCATTTGGGTAATGATCTAAAGAGGCTTAAAAGTAGTAAAAGAGTTGGAAAGGCAGAAATATGTCTATAGTCAGCAACTTCACAAAACATCTCTACAATAGTTATGAGGACTTATCATTTGCCTCTTCCAAATGGATTGATACTAGAGTTATATAGTTGTTATTATGTTGCAGCATTATCTAAAAGTATTATTTCATTCAGTTGTTTATTAAACAATTATGACATTTCTTTGAAGGACAAATGATGTTACATTTTTAAGAACAATATATTTTATGCTAAAGCTATCATTGAGAATGGTATATTTGTTCTTGATTAAATTAAAGAAGTGCATAATATGGATACCAAGAGAATAAAAAAAAAGATAATCTAAACACCTCATATTTATGGCATTGTCATTTAGGCTATATAAATGAGAAACTCATGACCAAATTACACAAGTCAAGTTATTTGGGATCATTTAATTATGAATCATTTGATACATGTGAATCTTGTTTATTAGGAAAGATGACAAAAGCTCCCTTTATTGGTAAAGGAGAATGAGCTAAAATGATTTTAGACTTAATACATTCAGATGTATGTAGTCAAATGACTACACATGCCAGAGGAGGTTACTTCTACTTCATTACTTTCATAGTTGATTACTCCAGGTTTGGATATATCTATCTGATAAACTATAAATTAAAAGAATTTGAAAAGTTCAAAGAATTTAGAAATGAAGTAGATAAGCAACTTGGCAAGAGTAGTAAGACACTTAGATCATATCAAAGCGAAGAATACTTAAGCCAAAAATTTCAAGATTATCTTAGATATAATGGAATTTTATCTTAATGGACTCCACCATATACACCACAACACAATGGTGTATCTGAGAGGAGCAATCGAACATTATTAGACATGGTTTGATCCATGATTAGCTTAGCAGACTTGCCTAGGTCCTTTTGGGTTATGCATTAGAAATTGATGTTTATGTGTTAAACAGAGTTCCTTGTAAATCGGTTGATGTTACTCCATATAAGATATGGATTAACAAGAAACCCACACTTTCTCATATAAAGGTATGGGGTTGTCCTACTTATGTAAAGAGGACAATGTCAGACAAACTAGATGTTAAGTCTAACAAATGATTATTTATGGGATATCAAAAAGAAATGTTTGAATATTATTTATACCATCCTTTAAAACAAAAGTTGTTTGTTTCTAGGTAAGTTATCTTTTTAGAATAAGAGTTTCTCCTACGAGAGGGCAATAGGAGTAAAATTGAACTTGGTGAAGTTCAAGACCCACAACTAGAAGTAGATCAACCGATTGAACCCGAGATTGAATCTCATAATGATGAGATTATAGTTAAACCTAATTATAATTAAAATCCTAGAATATCTACTAGGATGCATTCTATCCCTGTAAGATATGGATTTCACATTAATTCAGATAGTGACATAACTATAGTAGAGGACCATGAGCCTACAAGCTATCAAAAAGTTTTGAAAAGTTCAGAATTTGATTTATGGATTAAGGCTATGCAGTCTAAAATGGACTCCATGTATGAGAAAAAAGTATGGACTTTAGCTCAACCACTTGAGGCGATAAAACCCATAGGGTGCAAACGGGTCTTTAAAAAGAACATTAACATGGAAGGTAATAAAGTTACCTATAAAGCTCGCTTAGCAGCAAAAGGCTATCGTAAAAAAGAAGGAATTGACTATGATGAAACCTTTTCTCCTGTAGCGATGCTTAAGAATATAAGAATACTTTTAGACATTGCAGCTCATTATGATTATGAGATTTGGCAAATTGATGTGAAGATAGCTTTTCTAAATGGAAATCTAACTGAGGATGTGTGTATGACACAACCAAAAAGGTTCACATCAGGAAATGGTGAAAAGGTATGCAAGCTTCAAAGATCAATTTATGGATTAAAGCAAGCCTTTATGAGCTGGAACATACGATTCAATGAGACAATCAAAGAGTTTGGTTTCTCAAAAAATTAAGATAAACCTTGTGTGTATAAAAGGGGGAGTGTAATTGTCTTTCTAGTTCTATATGTGGATGACATATTGATCATGGGAAATGACATTTCTCTTCTCCAATCAATTCAAATATGGTTATCTAAGTAGTTCTCCATTAAAGACCTTGGAAAAGCATCCTATATTTTGGGAATAAGGATCTATTGAGAAAGATACAATAGGTTGTTAGGTGTTTCTCAAAGTACATATATAGATAAAGTATTAAAGAGGTTAAATATGGATCTTTCTAGGAAAGGGATTATACCCATGGTGTATGGGAAACATCTTTCTAGGTCTATATATCTGTAGACACTAGAGGATAGAGAGAGCATGAATATAACTCCATACGCATCTTTAATTGGTTTTATCATATATGATGTGTTATGTACACGTCTAGATGTAGCATTTGATTTGGGTGTCACAAGCGAATTCCAATCCAATTTTGGAGATGAACACCGTGCAGCAGTCAAGAATATCCTTAAGCACTTGAGAAGGACTAAGGATATATTCTTGATATATGGAGAGGGTAGTTTAGAAGATATATGAACTATGAGTCATGCCTAACATTGTTGATCCAATTCCTTTATATTGTGACAACAATGGATGCATTGCACAAGCAAAGGAACCATGGTCTCATCAGCGATCCAAGCATGTCCTCAGATGCTACCATCTCATAAGGTAAATAGTATCTAGAAATGATGTAAAGATACAAAAGGGTCCCCATAGATGATAATGTGGTGGATCCCCTCACTAAAGCACTTTCCTATATTAAACATGATCACCATATAAATAACATAGGTTTAAGACATATGAATGATTGGCTCTAGTGCAAGTGGGAGATTGTTAGAGAGTATGCCCTAGCGCCCACGTAAAATGGGATGTATTTCATATATATATAAAATCATGTTGTTAATGAAATGCATCATTCATTTATTAATGCTTGTTTAAATACATATGTTGGTATATCTTAAATTAATAAATGAAGACCTAGATATTATAAACACAATGCAAAGGCAATCATGAAAGTGTTCGTGATATGAGATGTCTATTGCATGCAAATGTGATAATATCTAAATATCTCTAGTAATAGAATTAACAAGATAGCACATTGTTAATCTAGACAGACTAGCACATGTTATGCTTCTTGAATAGTTCAAGCAGTAGTTCTCATAACTATGATTATTGGAGATGATCAAAGCTAACATATGGATGCCTATTAGAAGAACAAGTTCATTCACTACAAAAAAAAGTCGATTTTACCGACGGATTTTTACCGACGGAATAGGGCATTTTACCGACGAAAAAGGCTTACCAACGATTTTTTTCTTAATTATCGATGGAATAATTTTGTCAGTAAAACGCTCGTAGGTACCAAATTACCAGCGAAAAAATTAGTCAGCAAGAGTTACCGACGGATTTTACGGACAGAAATATGAAAATATTTTGTCGGTAATTTTAATAAAAAATTGGTCGGTAATTTCGTCAGTTTGACATTTTACCGATGGAATATTTGTCGGTAAATTTAATTAATACAAAATATTAATTTATTTTAAAAAACAGCGACAAATATAGCCATTGATATTTTGTCGGTAAAAATAATTTATTATTTATTTTTTCAATTATATATTCCCCTCTACAAGACACAATGAATTCAATACAAACAGTTTGAAATTTAAATTGAAGGTATATATCAACTAATAATTTTATTATATAACAAAATCAAAATATACATTAAAATGAAAAACAACCACAAAAACCAAAAAAAAAATAAAAGTATCTCTTATATGTTATAACATTTCAATTACTTAACTAATGCAGGGGCTCAAATTATTAACTCTTTCAAAAATGACTTGATAATGTAAAATTTTATCATCACTTGACAACATCTCCAGCCCCATCACACGAAATCAAACTCAGCTCTAGATCTAACCCCTCACTTGCTACAGTCACAAGGGAAAAAAGAAAAAAAATTAATCCCTTTTGAATAGAAGTTCAAGATGATTTGCTAAAAATAAAAGCATTGTAATGAACAAAGCATACCTTGAGTTATTCAGCAAATCACTCATGTTATGCCACAGGATCATTCAATTCAGTATATGCATTACAAATCTGAGCAGTTCAAGGATATTGACCATAAGCAACAGAAATTGAAGAGACAAAGCAAACAATGAATTATAAGAAAAGAGTAGCACAAATTAAAAGATGGAAAGACGGTACCTCATGCTTGTTTACAAACAACTCAAAACGTTTAGTCAAGCCTACTTTTTGATCTATGCTGGTTTTAATCTATGCTGGAATTACACAAAAAGGTGGTGAGCATCACAAATCTATAAATGGGAGGATATTAAACAAAGAGTACATATATCTAAGCACATGCATGCAAGCATAAATGCTGGTGTACACACCCAACTGATTGTATCTCAGCAAACTGTTATTATGAATCAAGAAAAAAAATTAATGCATTCTATCATGTGTATACATATCTTTCTAAATTGTGTACTATACTTATTTCATGATTATGTTGACAACAGTAGTAGAAAGAAATAGGTTAAAGCTCAAGTCTTAAAAACTATATTAAATATTCCAGTTTGACCACCAATATGCTGTTGACATCAACTATACCATTTGTCTTTCAAAATCATTAATTTGCTACCAAACAAATATAGAAAGATTCACCAAAAGAGAGATGAAGGAGTTAGCTGAGACAACTATTTAAAGCTTACTATGTAAGTTTATCAAATAAACATAAATAGTCAAATACTTGTTCAATTTCACTTCCATCAGAAACCACTTGATAGAATCTTAATGGTAAACAAGAATTTATCTTCCTTTATCTTTTTTCTTGTAAAGTAATCTTGATTCAAGAATGGCTAATTATCTGGTTTAATTGATGAACATCATATACATAGTAGGTTTCTAGTATATACAGAAATTTAGCATATCCAAAGAATTTCCAGCTATAATTCTAATCTAGAAAGTAGGAAGAAATAGATTATAGAACCTACGGAGCAAATTACCTGAACAAAATTTGTCTATTACCTAACGGGCACAATGGTTGTATCAATTTCTGCATCTTCAGCTTTTTTAATCAATGAAACTTGAACACATGACAGCAAAATCAGCGTTAATGCCTATTATGTGCAAAGCAACTCTTAAATGAAGTCAAAGGATTTTCAGATTGCATATAACACCCTTACCCTGCACTTAGCTATAACACTGTGATTAATATTAATCAAGCATGCTTATCAACATTTCATCTGATAATCCACTAAACAGATATCCAAAAGTTAACTATTAGAAGCTTCACTTACAGGTGCAACTTACTAACATCAAATATTACATATACAAAGCATCTGTAGTAATTACAAAATTTCCAGAATTTAAAGTTTCCACAACTACAAATCATAAGGACAAAAAGAAGACTCTAATATCAATCTTCTAAGACTTGTGTTGGCCAACCTGCTGCAGAAAACAGACCTGGAAGAAAGTCCTGTTCTCCCAACCTACACGGATAAACAAAAATCCGTGCTAAGCTATAAAGCTTAGTGGGGAATACTATAAATGATAACGACTACTCACAGTGGTCGTCAACAAGCATACATTATAAACTATAAAGTATAACTTATACTCAACAATTAACCATATAAGCATAATTGTCCTTTAATCTTGCGATTCATTCATTGATTATTTTACCACTGTTTATACTTAGTCATTCCTTCCACTTTTTCATATAAGATAGGAATATAAGCATATACATATTCACATATGAGCTATGATCAACATTCACATATAAGCTATGATCAACATTCACATATAAATATTCGCAAGTAAAACAAGGCATTAGTACTATGAAAGTTCATCATTTATCAATCAAGAAATATATTCGAATTACTTATTGTACCAATGCATACATAGAATTTCTAGCTTGCTTTTATATCCAATACCATTTTCATGTGAACTTTATCTCTTGTAAATCTATAAATGCTTTATGTGTATGCACAAGACAATATACATCATTTCTTAATCAAGAGCAAGAACGAGTAAATATAGGGGAAACATATAACTCAACTGTATTAATTTGAAAAGCAATCACCAACATGAATACCCATTCATAAACTCTTATATTCATTTGCTTTAGAGAACATACTATCTCTAATATAGTTCATAATTATATATTAGTGATGCACTAGTTCATTTATATAACTCTGTACGTACTGTTTCTATAGGCGATAATCATGCATAAGTATATATTGTAATATCTTTTAATACCATAATTTCCATTTGTGCTGTAAAGGAATTTCACATATAAATTAGATTCTGAAATCAATTTATGAATTGTTATGCTTTATAAAGCTTTAAATTAACATCAAACTATTCTTAACTTTGGTATAAGGCCTGCACTATTCTAAAGAGGTGGATAACGGGTTAAACGATGGTACCCGAAGGCACAAGCTGTTTAGTCACCCAAACGGGGATGACTACAACCCAAACGGGGTTGAATGATGGTACCCGAAGGCACAAGTTTTGGTGTATCTATGGTACCCGAAGGTACGGGGCTTAACGATGGTACCCGAAGGCACAAGCTATTTAGTCACCCAAACGGGGCTGACTACAACCCAAACAGGGTTGAACGATGGTACCCGAAGGCGCAAGTTTTTCTGCAGCTGCATGGTACCCTTATAGGCATGCCTATCTATCCACTTCCTAGACTCAACGCAGGCAATAAGATCTATTTACTTTATCTTTCATTTATTCATTCATATTCTTATATGCACATGTATACTCTTGTATAACTATGAACAATGTACTCATACTCATGTTCATATATAACTTTCTGTAAACCGGTGAACATTTCACTGTTGGGTAATGCTATTCTGTTCTTGTAATCATATTCACTTATGTGGCTAGTTCGTATGTCAAGATTATACTTATATAATGCCATTTGTACCCATACATGATCATGTAAAATATATATATATACATCTTCTTTAGTACATATACATATATGCACTAATCATAAACAATTATACACTTTTCTCATATAATAATCACATGACAAGATACTCCTTCTGTGATGCATACACTTGTATACATAGTCTTGTATGACATTACCATTATATACTTTAATAAAATTTCTATAATGGTGTCTATAGCACTGTAAATCTGTATTTTAGCATGCTATCATGTGACCACACATATGCTTAATCATATCATTTCAATTAAGTAAAGACGTATTCATACGTTTCACTTTACTCATTTTCTTTGAATCATTACTCTCAAACTTCTTTCAACAGTCAAACCCAATCATGTAAGATCATATTATATTTATAGACATATGTTTATATGTTCACATAATCCACAAATCACATTAAGCATCTCACATGTTCACAGTCATGCTAAAACATTTTCTATCTCATAGTACAAATTCATGCTCATACACTCATGTACATAATCATAGATGTACGTACCTGTGGGTACACTCGCATATAGTAGACTTACTCATATGAGCATATTTACCAAATATATATATATATGTATATATATATATCTTTATCATCATTAAAATCATGTGCTATACAGAATGTCAACATGTTTCCATATGGGCATATACACATGCCATGGTCATACTATTGCAGTCCTTATTTCATAGCACAAATACATGTCAAAATGTGCACTTTCATGTCATAAGGTTACATGTGTATAATATATATATCAATTTGGCATGTGACAATCATGTACAAAACTATTTACATGTATAAGTTAGATATTTCATCATTAGTCTTTATTGATATACACAATTGAATGCATATGTATTCATATAAATCCTTCATGGATAGCCATATTACATGCTTTAACCAATTAACTTTACTGTCACATAAACAAATATCTCTCTCAATTTATTAAAGAAATCATATTATCAAGTGTAGAACCAATATGCACATAATAGTAAATTCTGTTTCTGTGAGCAGTTTAGGAAACTAGTCCAAATTCAACCCTAAATTCCATATACTTAGAGACCGATTTAAGTTTAGATTTCTTCATATGAAATATAGGTATGGAAGTCTAGTTTCCAACGCAAAAAGAATCACTCAATTTGCTATTCTGTAGCTCAACTTATGAGTAAAACAATCCAGATAGGTCAATCAGTCGTGAAGAAACGTTCTACTCGTGAAGAGGCTCACGAGTGAAGTAAAAGGGCAACATTTCACGACTCGTGAAGGGGCTCACGAGTAGAGAAAAAAGGCAGCATTTCACTACTCGTGAAGGGGCTCACGAGTGGTGAAAAAGGCAGCATTTCACTACTCGTGAAGGGGCTCACGAGTGGTGAAAAAGGGCAGAATTTCACGACACGTGAAGAGCTTCACGAGTCGGACAAAAGTTCACGACTAGTGAAGTGCTTCACCACTCGGCACTGACTCTCACAACTGATGAAATCCGTTATTCCAAAATCAACCCGAAAACCTAGCAAAAACCAGAAAAAAACGTAACTTCAATTTCTGTAAATTACATCCAAATTCAGCAACCAATTCCACATGCAATATGAACAACCTACATTCCCATACCTTAGCTGAAAATTCCTTTGTCTTAAACCCCTTGCAAGCCCTTTTCCTTGCTTCTTCCACCTTCTCTCTCTCCTTTACATCATTTCATACATACAACAACAATCATCCATCATCAATCAAATTAAGAAAGAGATGAAGATGAAGAGATGAACTAACAAGTTAGGATATTACCTTATAGTTATACTAATGATCTAGATTGAACAACATGCAACAATTCCTCTTCAACAAGACCTTGAGAATTCATCTATGGCTTTAAGAAATAAGAAGAAGAAAATGAAGTTGCTGTAACTCTCTCTAAGATTTCGTTCACCACCATTTCAAAGAGTTTTTTTCCTTTCATTCCACTAGCAAAAGACTTTATATAATAGTTAGGAAAATTCCCTCTTTGATCCTTCAACAAAATGCATGTCCTTTAATCAACCCACATCTTTTTGCATGTTATAAATCAACCTAATCACTTATTCTTTCTCTTAAATTAACCTCTCAAATATTCATTTATTCACCTTTGACCTTTAAGATGCTGAATTTACAAATTAACCCTTAAACTAATATTTTGAACTTCAATTACACCCTTGAATGTTATTAAACCAACAATAATAATTTAATTATGACCTTATAAAATTCATACCATATATCTTACACATTTATCACAATTATCGAACTTAATAACACTTATATCCCAATTGATCCTTGAAATAAAATATTATTTCAATTACACACATAAATAAACAACTAGTTTATCCTTCAATATATAAGCTTATAATAATTCATCTAATTAAGCTTGATTAGACATTAATAATTGGGATTATGTCCTCGAATTCTACTAAAGCCTAATTTGAGTCCTTACATTGCAAATGCAAAAGTTGTTCTCTACAGGTCAAAGATAGTCATAGAGAATATTTGTATAAAGAGCATAAAAGTAATTTATAAAAATTAGACAAACTAAAATAAATTTAGATATATATAAGAAATTTCCTCAAAAAATAAAGCAGCACATGGCTACTATAGCAAACCCGTACCAGATTTACGGGTCTACTAGTCACGTCAATTAAACCAACTACTGCTGTAAAAAAATGTGCAAAGTGTCCATCTTATGATCAAAACTAGTACATTTTTAAGAAAAAAATTGCAACAGTTTCACGGTGGCTAGGTTTTTGCCTTAATCAAGCAAACTCTGATATATCGGAACTAAATTGCAGAAACGAGAAAAAAGGGTGTGGGGGTCTCTCCTATTAGCAATAATGATGTTTGGAAAGAGTGACTTGTTAGTGTAAGCCTTAGCCCCAATGCATTGTAATAAAATACTTTAATTAATAAAATGAGGCAATTATTTTATCTATTGTATTCCTGTGCATGTCAATTGATAAAACTATCCAAGAATGTCTTTTCGGTTTAAGTTATCATGTGTGAGGCACATGGTTGTAAGACCTTGAAACAAATGAGACTTCATTTTAAACATCCCTAGTTAGTCATTGTTATGGGAATAACAATGAATTAAGACTAGTATGCTCTCTCTGATATTATGAGTTCTGTCTTACGGATCATTAGGACAAGAGTGTCAATCAGAGATCATAGATACATGTTAAAGAACATGGTATCTAGATACGATCCGCTCATGAGAACACTACATGGTACAAGTCATAAGTGTTTCTCATATGCAAGTTTTGTATCGGAGTTCTTAGACCTGAAATCTCTATGAAACTCTTTATGAATTACTGTGTACTTTGACATACACCTAACGTGCTCGTAACAGAGTGACAAGTACGGGTATGATTGGGTATGCATTTATTCATGTTAGAGAGCATGAGAGAAGTGAAGGGATTACCCCTCTTATTAAGAAAGAAAATATCATCGGCCACTTGATCAGTGAACTGAGAAGTGTATGGCCATACCGAGATGAAATAATGAGTAATCATTATTTATCTGAGAGTTCATTGTCACTGGAATATCAAGAAAGGAATTAATATATATAAGGATGACTAGTTCCATGCCTTATACTAAATCTGATATTTATGGGTAAGGGGCATATGCAAAATTGTATTAGGCCACTAAATGCCATATGCATTTTCATTTAATTTGGAATGCTATAATATCTTGCTAGAGAATATATATAGCCTTTGAATTAATTTATTAATTCGTTGCCAACATTAAAAGGACCTATAGGATCGCACACAAAACATTGGGCTTAAAATATTTAAATTAAGTATTGGGCATTAATTTGGGCTTTTAATTAAAGTCAAATTAATGTGTGTAATGGGTTATTAGATTGCTATTGGACCTTGGCCCATGAGAGAGAGAAATTCAGCCCACAAGGTTTAATTTCAATTAATTAAATGTCATGTATTAATTTAATTAATTGATTATTAAAGCCTAAAGACATATTTATCTAATTAAATCATCTAAATGAAATTTGATGTGGCCGAAATTCCTAGAGAAATAACAAGGAATTTTGGCACATGTATAGTTTTATTTAAGTGGTTTATTAGATTTAAATGACATATTTTTTATCCTAAATTAAGTGATATTATTTGATTAAATGTCTTTTGTTTTTATCTTGGATAAATTAAAAGAGTTTTTATCAATAAATATTACTTATTTTAATTAAGTGATAAAGGCAAATATTAATTATCTTTAGCTAATATTAATTATCTTAAGGTAGTATATTTGAGATTAATCACTTAAAAGAAAAAGAGATATATATTTTTTGTGGGAAAAATGTGAAACCCTAGTGTATTTTCTCTATGTTTTGCGTGAACTCTCTCTCTCTCTCAAAGAATTTCTTTTAGCAAATTTTCACAAGGGGAAAGGATAGTTCCTCATTCTCTTGTGATCTTGGGTAGTAATAGCAACCTAAGAGAAGTTCAAAATCAAATTTTGTAGCTTCAAACCATTGCATTTACACAATACCGAAAAAGAGAGCTAGTAATCTCGATTTTGAGCCGTCGGTGCAATTGTGTGTGTGAGAATAGAGGGAGTGGCGTAAAAGGCTGTTCCTTGGCATTGGTGATCGAGATCTAAGGCGAATAAAGTCATCTTAGTTGCTTGACATCACCAAATTCAATTTTCAAAAGGCATCATAAGTTGTAAGTTCTACAACCCTAAAATTGCATGTTTCGTTTCTTGCTTTGGAATTGTATGGTATGTATGATAAAAAATTTTGTTTTTCCGTTGTGCTATCATCACATTCATACCATGTTATATTCCATCAGGACTGAGGTGAAAACTGAGCAAGAGAACGTGGGGCCAGAAGCAGCAGACACAGATAGCCAAATTGTGCTCTTTCTTATTTAATAAATTTGAATATTTCATATATTAAATGTAGATTAAATATATACCAAAAAAAATAACGCTATTTTTAAAGCATCAGTCAGTTTGGTTCCATAGATTTTTTGGCCTTTGAAAACTAAATTGAACCATTTAAACTGAAAACAGAGCAAACCGAACCAAATAAAACAATATTCCTACCACTTGCTTTTTAGTATTGGTTTGGTTTTGATCAGTCCTCTATAAAGAATGAAGGGCAAATGTTTAAAGAACACATCAAGAGTAGATCAAGGGTTAGATGTGGAGGAGTTATTGAGAAAGAAAAACAGATTTGAGTGAAACAATTTTAATCTAACCAACTCAAGAAAGTAGATGTTTATTTATCAATAAGCTACTTGAACTACATAACTAAATGATCCTATCACAACAGCGAAATTAAAATACTTTTATATATTTTTCTTCCTTTGAAAATATCATAACATTTCGAGTATCAAATAAACTCTTACATCTATAAAAAAAAAGGAGCATATTTCAACTTAGTAGGTCTAAAACTATTGAGTCTTTTTGTATACTAGCATTATTTTAGGGGTACTTTGGCTCTCAAATCGGTACCTATTACAGGATTACAACAGAAACATAGGAACCTAATCAAACATAAATGCATAAATTTTCATCGGAGAAGAGTGCAACAGAAAATTTGCAAAAGCATATAAGGAAACAAATGCAGTCAATTAGGAATTATGTGCAAGTAAAACAATGAAAAACCATTAAGCAAGGTATGGTTAAAGCAAAACATAGGATATTCAAAACAAAAAAACAAGTGGATTTAAAGCTAAACAAAACATAGGATATTTCAAACATTCAAAACAACTCACCAACATTAACACACAAGCACAAACTGCTACATATGATCCAAAATAAATTCTATTATGAAAAGAGTAACTAAAAACAAAACAATGTATTATATAGCAAGTGTTATGGTTTACTTGAAGATATTGGTAGATAAAACCAATATTAAGGTCATAAAAATCCAATCTAAAATAAATAGAATCCATAGATTTTGAATCAACCGATGGGTCTCAATAGATTGAACACAAGAAAATAGAAAGGTATATCTCTTCTAAAGAAAATTTTAAAATGTTATGCAATCAACAGTATAATAATTAGTAAGGAACTAATTTTCTACGAGCAGCATACTCGAACATAATGTACTTTGTATAAACTGCATCATGCATATCTTGAACATCCTCATCCTCTATAAATGCTAATTGCTCCCTCAACAGTGATAGATTTTAAGATATTTGGTAGAAAATGAGATAGAAAGAAATTAAATAAGTTAGCAGCAATAGGATCTGTTCAAGAGCATACCAAGAGAAATTAGTGTATTGAAAAGAAGCTTTAGATGCAAAATATAATTCCTCAGAATCAAGAATGTGCAACAATTAAATTGCAATTAACCAAAAGAAGCCAAGAAATTTACTGTGAAGTATGGCATTGAAGCTCAATAGCCTACAAGAGTTAAGAATATATAAAATAGCACTAGTCGTTGAGAAGATAAAGGCAGTAAGAAGAAGCTTAAACTATATCCCCATATCATTTCTAATCCTTGAGAAGATGGCAACTATGGAATAAAGACAGCAGCCCATCTAGCAAAGAATTGAAGATTCTTAAGTTCTAAGTTTCCACCGCCTGTAGGACACACTTTCCAAATACCGTCCATAGCAACCTAAACAAAGCAAGCAAAAACTGCATTGCATATATTATGGAAGAAAGACGATAACTAAACAAATATATAGAAAAGAATAAATGATTGTAAAAATGTGAAATAAACTAGTTCACCAAAATCGTAGTCATTCAACACGTGATCCAGCTTTCAGGGTTAACAAAAAGCTCCTATTCAATAATTGAAACAATTAGAAAGTAAGATAACGTACAACCAAATTGTAAACAGATACCAGCATTACCAATCAAAGAATGTTCAGCAACTTACCATCTTTCCATGTTTGCAAAAAGTTGAAGTAAGATGATTCCTCCAGAAGCTCACTCCTCACACGAGGCTCTATATATATTTGTAATTCCTGTGCTCTTTCAACCATCTGACAGTGGAAACTGAAATTTTAGATATAAAGTAAAATGGACCAATCCTACGTGAGCCTTTATAATTTAATGCAGCAAAATCAACATACAAGCCACAATCAAATATTTAAGGAAAGAAAAGAGTTCTAATTTTATTACATGACCATATCAGCACAAAGGATTCAAATCGAGGTTTATCGTTTGGAAAGCTGTGCCATCACTATTAAATCCCCATTCATTATATATATGTATAGCATGGTAAAAAAGAAAAGTTTAGCGTTGTTCTTTTGCAAAAAGCCATATATATCCCCTCACCTGTTTTTTGTTTTCTTTTCACTATTAGTAGAAACATCTCCACACGGCATCCAATTATCTATGAAATGACAGTAGTGCCCCCACCGATGCTTATGGCTAATTTGTGCAGATCACTATAGTCATTACGCAAACAATTGGAGCTGTTCCAGCTATTTAAATTTCATATAAATTTCACTGTTCCATAAAAAGTTCGCTTGTACCTTAGCTTTTCCTATTGCCACTCTTGTCTTTCATTTTCTTGCCGTTACTCTTATAATTAATTGCTAACTATAAAAATATACATTTTTTATGCAATTTTTAGTTGTGTTTACGTCTGAACTTAACAGACACCGAATTTGAATAATCCATATAGAAAATAGCTCAGATGAGAGCCATGTAAAAGAAAATCACCTTTCTAAAAATCCTATTTGGAATCATGGTGGAACCTTGATCACTCTCTCCATTTTGAAGAATTTCATGTAAACAAATCCCATTTGCATGACAATTTTCATATAGTTCCTTTTTGTGATTATAGAGCTCAGATTGGTTGGCTGGGTTCTCTGTCCTCTCATAGGAAAATCCACCATTACGCTCCCCTACATCATAGGCCATCACATTCTTAAGAATTTGAAGAATTCCATGAATGGAAAACAACCTAAGATAGTTTCAACCTAAGAATTCCATGCATGGAAATGCAACCTAAGATAGTTTCAACCATTAATTTATTCTGCTATAATAGCTACAACTCCTGAATATCAAAAGTTCCTCCCCTTCTTCATGGTTTTGAATAACGAAAAAAAAAGAGATGATAACTTACTAGAATAGAGGCGTGAGGGAGATTGGATCGCAATTCACTGGCGATCGTGAGAGAGTAGAAACGAGTGGAGTGGGCAATGGTGAGAGAGTACAAGACGATTGGAGTGGGCAACGGTGAGGGAGTAAAGGACGATTAGGGATTTGGGTTTGAAGGAAGGGTAGTAGAAATTTGGGGTTTGGGGCTTTGCATACCCCTAGTGTGTTTTGTTAGAAAAACCTAAATGGTGAAATCTGATGGGCAGTGGAGATAAGGGTTTGATCGAAAAAGGCGAGCAGATAACCCTAATTTTTTTACTAATATTAAATATAAATTATTTTATTTAAAGTTTACCGACGGATTTACCGATGCCTATAAACCGTAGGAAAATAATATAATCCGATTGCCATATTGGTCGATAAATCATCTAAGAATTTATATTACCGACAGAAATTCTATCGCTATATAAGTAAAATGAGAAAATTTTTTATAGATGGACATAACCGTCGGTAAATCGATTGCTAATTATTGGCGCCAACTTCTCCCGCCAAAGATACAAATGAAATTTTCATTCTATCGATAAAAAAATCATCTTTTATCAAATTTATTTATTTTACCTACACTTTGTCAATTTGGTCGGTAATCCATCGATAATATATTAATTTTACCTACGGAATATGAGTCCGTCGGTAAAATGGATTTTTTTAGTAGTGATTAGAGACCTACAAAGAGAATCCTCACATCGATATTAAATATATTTCAGTAAGGAATCTTTTTATAGCGGTTGTGCAAGTATCCTTAGACTTGAAATCACCAAGGTTATCTTAAGTAGTAAGTGATATACTTTGACTCCATAACTGATTACTTCCAACTAGTGGTGAACATAGTAAGGAGATTGGGTTTATCATGACCTTCTTGAAGATATTTGAGTAATTGATAAAGGATTCACCATCTCCGATTTATTAAGGGAAGTTATCTCGTATGATTCTCTAATTGCCTTGTTCAAAGAATCTCTGGCCAGAGTAATATGCCAAGATAGATAGGGATCCATAAAGGGCATTTTAGGAACAATGGTTAAATTAATAGAACATACATAACTAGATTTATATGAGTTGACATAAATCCATTTTTAGAATCTAATTGAGATAAGAGCGATGAAAGGAGTAATTGATGGAATATGACATGGTATGATAATCATGATAGCACAGCGGAAAAACAAAAATTTTTATCATACATACCATACATATCCAAAACTAGGAACGAAAACATGCAATTTTAGGTTGTAGAACTTACAAGTTAAGATGCCTTTTAGATATTGATTTCGGTGATGGCCAGCAACTAAGATGACTTTGTCCGCCTTAGATCTCAATCACCAATGCCAAGGAATAGCCTTTTACGCCACTTCCTCTATTCTCACACACACAATTGTACCATCGGCTTAAAACCGAGATTGCTAGCTCTCTTTTAAGTATTGTGTAATGGCTATAGTTTGAAGCTACAAAATTTGATTTTGTACTTCTTTAGATTGCTATTTCTATCCAATAACACAAGAGAATGAGGAACAATCCTTTCTCCTTGTGAAAAATTGGCTAAAAGAAAACTTGAGAGAGAGAGGAAGAGTTCACGCAAAACCTAGAATGAAAGCCCTAGGGTTTCACGTTTTTCCCACTATAATTATATATCTTCTCTTTCCTTTAAGTGATGGATCTCAAATATACTATCTTAAGATAATTAATATTAGCTAAAGATAATTAATATTTGCATTTATCACTTAATTAAAATAAGTAATATTTATTGATAAAAACTCTTTCAATTTATCCAAGATAAAATCAAAAGTCATATAATCAAATTATATCACTTAATTTAGGATAAAAGATAAGACATTTAAATCTAATAAATCACTTAAATAAAAACTATACATGTGCCGAAATTCCTAAAATTCCTTGTGATTTCTCTTAGGAATTTCGGCCATGTCAAATTATATTTAGATGATTTAATTAGATAAATATGTCTTTAGGCTTTAATACTCAATTAATTAAATTAATACATGACATTTAATTAATTGAAATTAAACCTTGTGGGCTGAATTTCTCTCTCTCATGGACCAAAGCCCAATAGCAATTTTATAACCCATTACATACATTAATTTGACTTTAATTAAAAGCCCAAATTAATGCCCAATACTTAATTTAAGTATTTTAAGCCCAATGCTTTGTGTGCGATCCTATAGGTCCATTTAATGTTGGTAATGAATTAATAAATTAATTCAAAGGCTATATATATTCTCTAGCAAGATATTATAGCATTCCAAATTAAATGAAAATGCATATGGCATTTAGTGACCTAATGCAATTTTGCATAGTCCCTTACCCATAAATATCAGAATTAATATAAGGCATGGAACTAGTCATCCTTATATATATTAATTCCTTTCTTGATATTCCAGTGACACTGAACTCTCAGATAAATAATGATTACTCATTATTTCATCTCGGTATGGCCATACACTTCTCAGTTCACTGATCAAGTGGCCGATGATATTTTCTCTCTTATTGAGAGGGGTAATCCCTTCACTTCTCTCATGCTCTCTAACATGAATCAATGCATACCCAATCATACCCATACTTGTCACTCTGTTACGAGCACGTTAGGTGTATGTCAAAGTACACAGTAATTCATAAAGAGTTTCATAGAGATTTCAGGTCTAAGAACTCCGATACAAAACTTGCATATGAGAAACACTTATGACTTATACCATGTAGTGTTCTCATGAGCGGATCGAATCCAGATACCATGTTCTTTAACATGTATCTATGATCTCTGATTGACACTCTTGTCCTAATGATCCGTAAGACAGAACTCATACTATCAGAGAGAGCATACTAGTCTTAATTCATTTGTTATTCCCATAACAATGACTGACTAGGGATATTTAGAATGAAGTCCCATTTGTTTCAAGGTCTTACAATCATGTGCCTCACACATGATAACTTAAACCGAAACGACATTCTTGGATAGTTTTATCAATTGACATGCACAGGAATACAAAAGATAAAACAAATGCCTCATTTTATTAACTAAGTGTTTTATTACAATGTATTGGGGCTAGGGCTTACACTAACAGTAATTGCACGGTAACTGTTTCTATAGAAGGGTATATTTAGAACCACTTGAATTTCCTGACATTAGGGTACTAATGATGTTTAGCTAGAGGCCGCTCATGACTTTTATAATAGTGTATCAAAAATATCAATAAGGGATTGATAAAATGATTTAAAAAAATTTAAATAATATGAGTTTTCAAAGAAACTTATAATTACATATTATACTGCCAATATGGATAGGAACCCAATAGGTCAGACACATAAAGAGTAAAGGATAAAATTATAAAATGACAAGGATAATAATATTTGATATTATTATAAGAGAAGATAAATATATATAAGAGAATAATTAACTAAATAGTTTAATTAATTATGCACAAGTAGAAATGTTCGCAGACCTTTTTGGAAATATTCTGCAAAATGGACCTAATTGAAATATTATATTTTATAATTAATTATTATTGGACCATAAATGTTATATGGCTGATATATTAATTAATAGGTCCATTGGAGAAATAATTAGAGGCTTAGGGATTTGGTTTTTGCTTAGAAGCCTACCAAAAGATGGGTTCCATGTAAATTCCATATAGAAGCTTTAGAGGCCTAATTTTTGGACTAAAATAAATTAATTATATTTTATAAGTGTTATGGAGCCTATATATTTAATTTGGATTGATTTAGAATTAATTTAGGTTATTAAATCCAATTATATGCATAAAGGGCCTAGTTTATGGGTTATGTGCAGGGTCCTTTATGAAAGGATTTAAATTTGATTTCATTAAGCCCAAATGAATTAATATATATCTAGAAGCCCAATTAATATTTCTCCAGCAATTTTAAAAGCCCAATCCCATTATGAATTTGGATTTTTTAACCGAGCTATAAAATCCAAGATAAAGGGATTTAGGGTTAAGTGAGTTTTAAAAGAAAAGAAATTATCAATTCTTCAAAAAATCCTAGCCGCCACTCTCTCCTTGCTAGCATCAAAGAGAATTCAGCCACCTTGTAATTCGAATAATCTTTGGTTCATTCAATCCTTCTCTTGTGTGGATTACGATTGGAGGTGTTCAATTTTGAATATTGTGGTTTGTGATAACTTGGTGAGAAGGAAAAACAAATGTTCAACAAAAATTAAAGGTGATTTTTTCTTATTCTCATAAATATCTATATTTTATATCCATGGCAAGATCAGATATATTGGTTAAAAATTTTAATTTTCACTTATACATGTGATGTATGTAAACCGATTAATTCCCAACAAGTTTAACCTATGGGTCAACTGGGAACCAAATGGATCTAATATGGTGTACACCAAAAAATCAGGAGCATAACTTCTCTTAATTGAAAGCACAAGCATATAGGTTTTGGCCATTATATATTTAAATAATGCAAATAAATCGCATTGGGCCCATCGGGGTATGGGAACCTTTGATTATTAGTCAACTAATTTATTTGAATTTGTTGAATACATGAGGCCCACATAGCAAGTAAAAATCTATTGAGGTCATACAACCTAGGCGAAGTAGCTATTGTCATGTATAGGTTTCTAATGAGCATAATGACTGATAGGTCACCATTTTATATACCAATTGGTACTAAACTTGGGCTGGTGGTTCTTCTTGATACATCCCTACATTGAGTGAAAGTAGGGTGTATTTCGAGATTACACTGAGGTTAAAATAGGGACATCTAACATAATTTTAAGTGTAATGCCTTAAAATTTCATCTGATATGATTAGCACATTCTAGATCATGAATAGTGATGCCAATATGTTATTTAGTGAGCTCACATTAACATAACATAGTAAAATTCATAAATGTTTAAGTATTAGAAGTGTGCAGCCTGAAGAAATCCTAAGTTTGGTGACCTATTGGAAAGTTAGCACTTAACCACTAGATGAGACAATATTCATTAAAGAAAGCCCAATGGTGTAATTTGAGAATAAACTAAGCTCCTATATGTCCCCAAAATAGACAATGAGAAATTTCCTCGATACCATTATTCAGTCGATCATTAATTTTATTTGACTCAAAAATAGTCCGTAGACCTTCAAAAATTATTCCAATTACATAGACCCATTAAAATAGGTAAATAATCTATTGGAAGTGAAATTAATTTTTCTAACAATTTTGAATTTTTTGATTTCGAATTGGTTGATTTAGCCTTAGGAGCTGGAAGTATACTTAAAAGATGTCAGAATGATTTTAGTTATGTGAAATAATTGCCTTTATGTGAGAAAGTATGGATAAATGGTAAAATATTGAGTTGATTTAGCCTTAGGAGCTGGAAGTATACTTTCGAATTAGTTAATTGCCTTTATGTGAGAAAGTATGGATAAATGGTAAAGTATGCATAAAAGATGTTAATTATGTGATAAAAGAATGAAAAATAAGATTAATTGGTTTAAAAAGGTTAAAAATGTAATTATGTGAGAAAACAGGGTTAAAATCATAAATTGGCATTAGAAATATGGTTAAAAGAGTTAAAATGATCAAATAGGCAAAAGAGGTAAAATAATAAATAAGGAAAAGTTTAGGGACCAAATTCTAATTTACCATCTTATGAAAAAGTATAGGGATTATAATGTAAATTTTTAGTTTAGAATAGAATAAAAACAAAAAGTGTGAATGGATGGTTCGTTTCATACATGTACATTCCATATAAGGATAAGTAAATTTGAAGTGGAATCTTACATGTCCTTCGGTGTATTTAAATGATAATTATGGCTACTGGTTCTAAAAGAGCAATCGAGTTGGTGAGTGATGATGAGAATGGGGCCTCAGCTAGTCCAGTAGCTATTATAGGATAGCCTAATCAACATACACCATCACAAACCCCATAGGAACCTTCGCCAGCTATACCATAAGAATTAATGTAGATAATGGTGGACCTATTATATTAGAGGATGTAAGCCCCAGCTACTCTACAACCTCAGCATTAGCCGCCACCACAACTACCCTGGAAAACCATACTAGAAAAATTAAAGAAGTTAAGGGTGAAAGACGTTTATGGCCGAGATTATTTAAATGCTACTAAAGTTGAGGAATGGTTGAATAAGAACAAAAGGCTATTTGAGATCACTCACAATCCACCAAAGAAAATGTTAGAGGGAGTAGTCACTTTATTCAAAGGCCAAACATATACATAGTGGAAGATAGTGAAATGATACACACCAGTAGAACAGTTGAGTTAATAGTTTTTCTTATAGCAGTTCAATGAGAAGTACATTAGAAAGGAACATCAGTAGGCCATGGAAAATCCTTTTTGGTAATTGCAGCAGCGTAATCAAAGTGTATAAGAATATGAAAGAGAGTTTGAAATGCTTGATGCCTATATGAAAGATTTCAATATACCCCCACTAAAAATGTGGCAGTTATTTTAATAAGGCCTTCATACTAGAATTAGAAAAGCATTAGCAACATATGAGTACACTAAAAGAGAGTTTTGGTTTGAGCAACTATTCGACTTGAAGTAGTATAGGCTGAAGATGCTAATAGACAGGCTTGATTCCAAAAGAGGAGGAGGCTACCACCAACAGATTCCCCCAGTGGATCTAGTAAGAAGCCATAACTACTCCAGGACAAAGTCAAAAGTCTACAGTCGGAGCTGCTTCGCCCAGTTAATAGTGCACCTCAAGGCCCTAGTAGATTTAATAATCCCATATATGATCACTGTGGATGCCGCTATCTAGGAACATTAATAATCCCATATATAAAAAATATCCAGCATGTTTCAAGAATATTAAAAACAACATCAATATCATTTCTACATTTTAATATATTGCAAAAACACCGAGGATTGTTCTTGGAACAGTGCTGCCAATAGTTTCATATTCAAGTCACATTTTGACATATTTAGATGTAGAATTAAACTATGATGTCTTCATAGAACTTGTAGAAATATAAGTCTAGATTATCCATAAATTAGACTCATAGTATTTTGACCTTTATACAATCAATTATGCTCAAAACACTGTAAACTATCCACTACATTAGACTGTAGTTCAATTCTAACTTTAATAAAAATTTAAGTCCATTTAAAGGCAAAAACAACCTTAGGTCACTTCTACAAAATTGTAGAAACATAATTTATTTTAAAGTACCAACTAGAGTTAAGTCAATTAGAGGTTTATAGCTTGAGATATTCTAAAATTACAGAAGTTGGTTTCAACAATTCCTTACATGCATTGCCTTTCACAAATCCTATCTTAAGAATTAAACTTCATTCTCTTTTGTTCATTAACTCATGCCATAATCCACATATTTATAGAAATTAGCTTTGATTACATAAAAATAAAGCTACAATAAAAACACACATTCCTATACCTTGGCCGAACCACATTTCAATCTTCAATATTTGGCTATTTCTTTACCTTTGATCTTCTTGCTACTTCCGCCTTCTTCTACTACAACCAAGCATCCTTGTATTTCTTTAAATTCCTTTTAAAAACTTCTAAATCACTTAGAATCCAATAGAATTTCCCTTGAAAACCTTAGAGATGAAATGAAGAGTTTTAGAGAGAGAGATGAGAGCTGAAAGAGAGAGGAATAAATCTCAATTCTCTTTTTTCAAAATGCCATCCTAAGCAAGAACACAACCAATATTTGCATTTCTCTCTTCTACATGTATGATTTTAGACTTTATAAAAGGGAAGAGAAGTTCACTTTTTGTCCTCTATTAAATTGCATGTAATAAGATGTCTCCTCTCCTTTCCTCCTTACGTAAATTCAACCCAACATTTCCTCTTTTCATAATTGACCCACAAATCTTTCTTAATTTCAATTACAACCATATAAAATTATTTATGCTTAATAACTTACATACATAACATATATAAAATTACCACTTTGTCCTTTTAATCAAAAATTAAATTTCTCCTAATTAATTAAATATTGTCATTTAATCATGCATTTCTACAAGGGTTAAAATTGGTGCCTTACAATTCTCTCCCCTTTAAAGAATTTCATCCATGAAATTCATAACTATTTTAAATAATTAGGGATACTATTCTTTCATGGTTGCATCTGGTTCCTAAGTTACTTCTTACACACCATGATGTTGCCAAAGCACCTTAACCAAAGGAATTTTCTTGTTCCTTAATTTTTGGATCTCCTTAGCCATAATCTCTTTTGGTTCTTAATCATATGTGAAATCTAGTTGCACTTGAATATCTTGCACTGCTAATACATGACACTTATCTGAGCGATATCTTCGAAGCATAGACATATGAAATACATCATGAAGTTTGGCTAATTGCATAGGGAGAGCCAATGTATATGCTATTGGTCTAACTCTTTAAAGAATCTGATATGGATTAATAAATGTTGGATTGAGTTTACGCTTTGTCCCAAAACTAAACACCATTCTCCATGGAGATACCTTCCTCCTGGGAGATACCTTCAAAAACATGTTGTCACCCAGTTGATATTCAATATCCCTTCTTTTCAAATCAACATAAGACTTTTGCTTATCACTAGCTTCTTTCAATCTTTGTTTAATAACTTGCACCTTTTATTCTGTATCTTTAACAATGTCAGGACCAATTATTTTGCATTCAAATAATGTTGTCCAATTGACTGGAGTTTTAAATTTTGGGCCATACAAGACCTTATAATGTGCCATCTCAATACTCCTCTAACAACTGTTATTATACGCCAACTCCATTAGAGCCAAATATCAATCCTAACTTTCTGCAAAATCCAGAGCGCATCCTCTTATCATGTCCTTTAAGATTTGGATAACCCTTTTAGATTGTCAATCTATTTGAGGATAGAAAGTTATACTTTAATGAATCTATATTCCCAATGCTTGTTGTAAACTTTGCCAAAATCTCGATGTAAACCTTCTATCTCAATATGAAATTATTGACATCAAAATACCATATAACCTAACAATCTCATTTATATAGAGTTTTGCCAATTTTTTCATAAAGTAATCCATCCAAACTGGTATGAAATGAGCCAATTTAGTCATCTTATCAACTATAACCCATACTGCATCATGCTTTTTCCATTTAAGGGGCAATCCTGTCACAAAATCCATTGTAATGTCTTCCCATTTCTATAGTGGAATTGAAATGGGGTTCAATAATCGCGAGGACAACTGGTGCTCTGCTTTCACTTGTTGACAAGCTAAACTCTTAGAGACATACTCTACCACATCTTTCTTCATACCAGGCCATAAAATAGAATTATTCCAAATCCGGGTACATCTTATTCCTACAAGGGTGCATAGTGAATACTGTATTGTGAGCTTCATGTAATACTATTCTTCTCAATTCCCTATCATCTGAAACATATAATCTATTATTGTAATACACACCTCTATATTCTTTCACTGCATACTCAAGTCGAACCTCTTTATGTAAAAATTTCACAATCTATTGCAACTTTTTATCATATTTCTATGAATTAATCACTGATTGCCTCAAATAAGGTCTAGCCCTAAACTAAGTTATTAAAGCACCATCTGATGTAAATTTCCATCTACATTATTGTAACATCAAGGCTTCCATCATCTTTTGACTCAAACCATAAGATACCACATTTGCTTTTTCCGGATCTTAATCCACTATACAATCATAATTCTTGAATAGTTCTAACCATCGATGTTGTCTCAAATTGAGTTCTTTTTGAGTAAGCAAATATTTGAGATTCTTATAATTTATATAGATTATGCATCTTTCCCCATATAAATAATGTTGCCAAATTTTTAAATCAAACACTACAATTGCTAAATTTTCAATTGTCTAGATGTATAAGCCTATACTTTGCCATCTTTTATTAACACATAACCCAAACAAATTATAATAGTATCATTGTACATGGCATACTCTTTTCTCAAAACTGGCTATGTCAAAATTGGAGCCTCTATTAATATTTTCTTTAAATGATCAAAACTTACCTGACATTGTTTAGTCCACTCAAATTTGATACCCTTTCTCAATAATTTAGTTAGTGGTGCAGCAATAACTAAAAATCCTTTCACAAAGCAATGGTAATATCCTAGTAAGCCCAAAAAGTTCTCACCTCTGTCACATTTCGAGGTGGCCTCTAATTCACAATAGCCTTTATTTTAATTGGATCCACTCTAATGCTTTCAAAAAACACATTATGCCCAAGGAAAGAAATTTTCTTAAGCCAAAAATCACACTTTTTCAACTTAGTATAAAATTTTTTCTCCTTCAAAATCCATAGCATAAATTTCAAGTGTTCAGCATACTCTTCTTCATTTCTTGAATAAACCAATGTGTCATTTATGAACACCACCATAAATTGATCCAAATAGGGTCTAAACAACATATTCATAAGATCAATAAAGGTAGAAGGTGCATTTGTTAACCCAAATGGCATTATTAGGAATTCGTTATGCCTATATCGGGTTCTAAATGTTATTTTAGGAACATCCATGTCCTCTACTCGAAGTTGATAGTGCCTTAATCATAATTCAATCTTGAATAACACTCCAACACCTTTTAACTTATCAAATAAATCTTCAATTCTAGATAAAGGGTACTTATTCTTCACTATCACCTTGCTTATGTAAGGCCCCTAACATGACCCTAATTTAATTTGCATATTTTTGTGTTTAAGTAAGGGGGTAAATTAACACGTTGTTATGTTAATTCTAGGAAAATAAAATAAAAGAGTATGGTTTAATATCAATTGAAGGTGTAATTGAAGTAAAAAGGTGTTACTTTGGGGTCAATGTATTGATTTGGAAACTCAAGGGTCAAATGTGGATAGAAATAAATGTTTAAAGGTCAATTTGAGAGATGCAATAAATGGATAGGTTAATATTTGAAAGGAATTAAATGGAGAGGTTAAAGTTTAACATGCAAAGATTTGCTAGGTTATTGTATAGCATGCAAAAGGTTAAAGGACTAAAGAGGGAATTATCCTTTGCTAATATAAAAAGCCAACTTTGAAGAGAGAGAAGAAAGAATGGAATCGACAATTCTTCGAGAAATATAGAAAATGCTTCTTTCTCTCTCTTTTATGATTCAAAGTTGATACCTTAAGTAATCTTGAAGAGGAAATTATGCATGTTGGTTAATCAAGAGTTTAAGGTTTTAAACTAAGGTAATTAAACCATCAATGAGCCCTACAGCATCATCTTTTTCTTCTTCTTCTTTTCATTTTAACTGAAAAGAACATTAACAGTGTGCTGGAACTTGTATGTCGTTCATTTTATGAAGGAGAAAAGGAAGGAAGGAAGAGCAAAGGAAAGGATATTGCTTGAGGTTGAAGATATAGGAATTGTCAGCCAAGGTATGGGAATTTAGGCTGTTCATAATGCATGTGAAATTGGTTGCTGGAACTAGGTATGATTTATAGAATTCAAAGTTACGTTTTGCTAGTTTTTATCGATGTGAGGTTGAAGAAGATTGTCCTTGCTGAGTCGTGAATGTCTTCACGAGTCGTGAACTTTTGTCCGACTCGTGAAGCTCTTCACAAGTCATGCATCTTCTTCCATTGTTGGGTTCACTCGTGAAGCTCTTCACAAGTCGTGAACATTAGTCCGACTCGTGAAGCTCTTCACGAGTCGTGAAGTATATATGCCTTTCTTCTCCACTCATGAACTCCTTCACGAGTCGTGAGGTTTGCCCTTTTTGCTTCACTCATGAAGCTCTTCATGAGTCGAACGCCCTTCACAATTAAATGAACCACGTGGATTATTTTGCTCATAAATTGAGCTACAAAATAGCAAATTGAGTGATTCTTTTTGCATTGAAAAATAGACTTCCATACTTATATTTCATATGAAGAAACCTAAACTTAAATCTATCTCTAAGTACATGGAATCTAGGGTCAAATTCGGACTAGTTTCCTAAACTGCTCATAAAAATAGAATTTACTATTATGTGCAGATTGTTGCTACACTTGATAGTATGATTTTTAATAAATTGAGATAGATATCTGTTTATGTGATAGGAAAGTTAATTGGATAGAGCATGTGATATGGCTATCAATGAAGGATTTATATGAATACATATGCATTCAATTGTGTATATGAATAAATACTAGTGATGAAATATCTAAACTATACATGTAAATAGTTTTGTGAATAATTGTCACATGCCAAATTGAAATATATATACACATGTAATCTTATGACATGATAGTACACATTTTGACATGTACCTATGCTATGAAATAGGGACTATAATAGTACGACCTTGGCATATGTATATGCCCATGTGGAAACATGTTGATATTTTTTATAGCACATGATGTGAATGATGATAAAGGTATATATATATATATATATATATATTGGTAACATGCTCGTAAGACTAAGTCAACTATATGCGAATGTACCCACAGGTATGTACATTTATGATTATGTATATGAGTATATGAGCATGTAATTGCCCTATGTGATAGAAGATGTTTTGGCATGACTACGAACATGTGAAATGATTAATGAGAGCATGATCAAGTATATGATATGATAATTATAAGTCATGCTTATATGTTATGATGCAAATGATATAGTCATACAGATTTGGATGAGCAAGATGAATAACATGACATATGAAATGTGCATATATTTGTTTATTCACCAGAGAACTTATAGTTTTACAAGACTCTGTATATGTACAATAGTATACTATGAATACAGTATTAATATGTGAATCGAACATGAATATAGTTCTGCCTGCGATAGAGTTTTAGATGTGGTTAGATAAGCGCCTATAGGGAAATTGCAGCTGCCATAGTTTGGCCCAATTGGGTCCATAGTATATATGATCCCGTTTGGATCATGATCAGCCCCGTTTGGGTTGATAGGCGACCCCATTTGGGTCTGCTTGACCGGTCCACAGTACAGTTTGGCCCCGTTTGGGTCTATAGATCCGATATCTTCGGATATCCTTCTTTTGATACCGATGTGTATCCATAGTTCCCGTTATCCACTGATAAAGCTAAGACAGGCTAAACGTTATTATAGTAATGATCAAAATTAAACAGTTAAAGTTATTTGACTAAAGATTGATAGTGTGGATTACATTATTGGTTTACCCACAGGGATTATGTTTCATTTGAATATGTTCACATGAAAAATGGTCATCTATATGAATTATGAAAATGAAATATGCGTTTTTCTCTTGGGTACAAGGTTTATGTACATGAGAATATGCTTTATGCCTGAAAGTATATGTTATTATTGCCATGATATGTGGTACATGTTTGTTATAGTATTTATATACTGTATATGTATGTTTTGATGACCTATGTGAGTGGTCATCCATCTTTAGTTATTCCCCACTAAGCTTTATAGCTTAGCACGGGTTATTTATCCGTGTAGGTACAGTTAGCAAGACTTTTGCTTAGGGACAATCTCTGCATCAGAAAGGGCCAACTACCGACTGTTAATCTTGATGTAGGATGTATTTGTAATAGTATTATCATATGTTTTGCTTTATGGCCAGTTATGTTATAAGATGTATATAACTTATTAGAGATGTTGTAACTCACAAGTAGTAAAACTAACAAGAGTATGCATGTATGTGATATACATAAGTAATATTCTTATAGTATAGTATGCATGATGCTAAGTACGAAATGCAATACAGGATTAGACTAGTAGCACATATATAAGTATATGAACCATATGACATGATTACGGGCAAATTGATAGTTAAACAAATATATTGCATATGCATGCTTAATAGTAATCAAATTATCAGTTAAATAGGGTTTTGCTTAGAGGGTGCTACAATTTTGGTATCAGAGCCTAGGTTTAGCCTTTTCTGGATATAAATGAACTTAGGATTTTATAGTATGATATAGTGTTTTGTTGGCCTGATGTAGAAGTCCCTGTTTTCTTATAGATAGAAAATAGAGAACTCTAGAGATGTTTTTAAGGAATCAACAGTAAGTAACAGGACGGTTAGAACCAATCCTTTCAATCTGGGATCTTCATCATCTAATCCAAATGAGGTTCCTGCAGCCATCCCTGCATAAGCATTGTTAAAAATATCACAAGATATGGCTTAAATTCTTCAAAGGATGACTGTACCTAAAGCTCCAATATCTGAAATTAGAAAGCATGGTGCCGAAGAGTTTTTAGGCACTAATCTGGAACAGTCTGAAGAAGCTGATTTTTGGCTGGAAAAGCTAGAGCGAATTTTCGATGAAATCCACTATCCAGTGGGTCATAAGGCATCTTGTGTTGTGTCTTTATTACAGGGGGCTGCTTAAGATTGGTGGAAGTTAGTTTTGAAGCAACCCCAGTTACCGGATCCCCTTACATAGGAATTTTTCATAGTTGAATTCAAGAAAAAGTATGTTACAGAGGCATACAAGCAAGAGAAGTTAAAGCAGTTTTTCAACTTGAAATAGAGAGTTATGTATGTGGCTGAGTATGAGAAATAATTAAGTCACCTGTGCAAATATGCTCCTGATGAGATGTTAACTGATGCTTTTAAATGTAGACAGTTTGAAGATGGGTTGAATGATCGTATCAGAGAAAAGTTGATTGGGTCTACATCTTTGTAAGTGGTTAACTTCACTCAACTGGTTATAGCAGCCTTGCGAGTTAAAAAGAATGATATTGCAAAAAGGGAGAAAGAACAGAGAAGGAGTGGGTCCAAGGGTGGATCTTTCACAAAAAAGAGAGCTAGAATAGCTCAAGGAAATCTGCCAGCTGAGTCTGGCTATAGTTCTGCAAAAAGGGACAGGAGACAAGAATCTTCTGTAGTGTCTAACCTGGAAAAGGGAGCTTCATGGAAACTGTGTGGGGGGCAATCTCCAGTGTGTCCCCATCTTTTTAGGCAACATTGGAAGAGTTGCAGAAAATTGACTGGGGATATGGTAGAAATGAGTCTATTGTACATGAACTAGAATATGATATTTGTGTAACCAACCCTTTGGGTCACAGTGTTGTTGTTAATAGAGTGCATAAACAGTGTCCTATTGTAATTCAAGGGAAAGAATTCTTTGCTGATCTTACCGAGTTGCCATTTCGGCAGTTTGATATATACTGGGTATGGATTGGCTGTCTAGACATCATGTAGTGATTAATTGTGAAGCTAAAATTGTAACTATTTTTAGAGCTGATGGTAAAGAAATTATAGTACAGGGCATTCAATCTAAACTCATAGCTAATGTAATAACAGCTATGCAAGCTAAGCGATTTCTTTTTTTTAAAAAAAAAGGGATGTGAAGCTTTCTTAGCACTTGTGCTTGATTCAAGAAAAGAGAATGTGAATCTTCAAGAGATTCCAGTGGTGAAAGAATTTCCTGATGTGTTCCCTGAAGACTTGCCTAGTCTTCCACCTGAGAGGGAAGTTGAATTGTCTATAGACATTCTACCTGGTACAACTCTTATTTCGAATGCACCATACAGGATGGCTCCTTTGGAATTAAAGGAACTAAAGGTACAGCTACAGGAGTTGCTTGACAAAGGCTTCATTAGGCCTAGTACATCACCTTGGGGTGCACCGGTTTTATTTGTGAAGAAAAAGGATGGGTCTATGAGGATGTGCATAGATTACAGACAGTTAAATAGGGTAACAGTGAAAAATAAGTACCATTTACCTAGAATTGAAGATTTATTTGATCAGTTGAAAGGTGCTGGAGTGTTTTCCAAGATTGATTTGCGACCAGGTTATTATCAACTTTGGGTTAAGGATGTAGATGTTTCCAAAACAGCCTTTAGAACCCGATATGGACATTATGAGTTTCTGGTGATGCCATTTGGGTTAACAAATGCACCGGCTGTGTTTATAGATCTTATGAATATGGCGTTTAGACCCTACCTGGATCAATTTGTTGTTGTGTTCATAGATGACATTTTGGTGTATTCGAGAAATGAAGCGAAACATGCTGAGCCTTTGAGAATTGTTTTACAGACTCTGAGGGAGAATAAGTTATAAGCTAAGTTGAGCAAATGTGATTTTTGGCTTAAGGATATTTCTTTCCTTGGTCATGTAGTATCTTCTGAAGGCATTAGAGTGGATCCAGCAAAAATTGAGGCTATAGTGAATTGGAAGCCGCCTCGAAATGTGACAAAAGTGAGAAGTTTTCTGGGCTTAGCAGGTTATTACCGTCGTTTTGTGAAAGACTTTTCAGTTATAGCTGCACCACTCACTAAACTGTTAAGAAAGGGTATAAAGTTTGAGTGGACTGACCGGTGTCAAGCAAGTTTTGATCAGTTGAAGAAATTTTTGACAGAGACTCCAGTTTTGGCACAACCAGTTACAGGAAAGGAGTTTTCTATGTATAGTGATGCTACTAGAGTTGGCTTGGGTTGTGTGTGTTAGTGTAAGCCCTAGCCCCAATACATTGTAACGAAACACTTGAAATTAATAAAATGAGGCATTTGTTTTATCCTTTGTATTCCTGTGCATATCAATTGATAAAACTATCCAAGAGTGTTGTTTCGGTTTAAGTTATCATGTGTGAGGCACATGGATTGTAAAACCTTGAAACAAATGAGACATCATTCTAAATATCCCTAGTCAGTCATTGTTATGGGAATAACAAATGAATTAAGACTAGTATGCCCTCTCTGATCTTATGAGTTCTGTCTTACGGATCATTAGGACAAGAGTGTTAATCAGAGATCATAGATACATGTTAAAGAACATGGTATCCGGATTCGATCCGCTCATGAGAACACTACATGGTACAAGTCATAAGTGTTTCTCATATGCAAGTTTTGTATCGGAGTTCTTAGACCTGAAATCTCTATGAAACTCTTTATGAATTACTGTGTACTTTGACATACACCTAACATGCTCGTAACAGAGTGACAAGTACGGGTATGATTGGGTATGCACTGATTCATGTTAGAGAGCATGAGAGAAGTGAAGGGATTACCCCTCTCGATAAGAGAGAAAAATATCACCGGCCACTTGATCAGTGAACTGAGAAGTGTATGGCCATACCAAGATGAAATAATGAGTAATCATTATTTATCTGAGAATTCAGTGTCATTGGAATATCAAGAAATGAATTAATGTATATAAGGATGACTAGTTCCATGCCTTATATTAATTCTGATATTTATGGGTAAAGGACTATGCGAAATTGCATTAGGTCACCAAATGCCATATGCATTTTCATTTAATTTGGAATGCTATAATATCTTGCTAGAGAATATATATAGCCTTTGAATTAATTTATTAATTCATTGCCAACATTAAATGGACCTATAGGATCGCACACAAAGCATTGGGCTTAAAATATTTAAATTAAGTATTGGACATTAATTTGGGCTTTTAATTAAAGTCAAATTAATGTATGTAATGGGTTATAATATTGCTATTGGGCTTTGGTCCATGAGAGAGAGAAATTCAGCCCATAAGGTTTAATTTCAATTAATTAATTATCTTGTGTTAATTAAGTTAATTGAATATTAAAGCCTAAAGGAATTTAAATTAAATTAAATCACTTATATATTTAATAATGTGGCCGAAATTCCAAGAGGGAAATCAAGGAATTTTGGCACATGCTATATATTTAAATTAAGTGATTTCATTTATTTAAATGTCTTATGTTTTATTTCAAATTTGAATTTAAATTCAAAGTAGTTTAATTCAAAATATATTACTTATCTTTAAGAAGTGATAGAGTTTGAATTAATTATCTTAGGATAGTTGAATTCAGATTAATGACTTGCCAAAGGATAAGCATATATATTAAAAGAAATAAAACCCTAAACCTAATTTTTTTGTGGCATGAATAGTAACTCGTGAATAGTGACTCTCTCTCTCTTAATTCTTTTGTTCAATTTTTCACAAGGAGAAAAGATTGTTCCTCATTCTCTTGTGTTATTGAGCAGTAATAGCAATCTAAAGAAGTACAAAATCAAGTTTTGTAGCTTCAAACTATAACCCTTACACAATACCGAAAAAGAGATCTAGCAATCTCGTTTTTAAGCCGACGGTGTAATTGTGTGTGTGAGAATAGAGGGAGTGGCGCAAAAGGCTATTCCTTGGCATTGGTGATCGAGATCTAAGGCGGACAAAGCCATCTTAGTAGCTGGTCATCATCGGAATAAAAGTTTTAAAAGGCATCAAAAGTTGTAAGTTCGATAACCCTAAAATTGCATGTTTCAATTCTATCTTTGGATATGTATGGTATGTATGATAAAATTTTTTGTTTTTCCGCTGTGCTATCATGATTATCATACCATGTTATATTCCATCAGTGGTATCAGAGCCTAGACATGCTTATTTTAGTGCTTTAGATGCATGAAAAAATTAATTAAAAATCGTTATTTTGAAAACATGCAAATTTGAAATTTTCTGTTTTGAGTTTTTTGCATTGTTTTGGTGTAAAAACGATTTTAATTGATTAGATAGGTATTATAATTAATATGACATGTTAATATATTGTCCTAAGATGTTATTAGGGCTGGTAATGGTCGGATTTAATTATTTATACCTGATGGTACATGTTAATTATGAAACTAGGTGCTAGTTGGCATGTAAATTGCTAGTTTAACAACTAGTTTTCAAAATTAAATGTAAAAACGTTTTTGGCATGTTTGTAAGTGATATTTAAAGATTAATTATCAGGTCTGGACATTTTTTAAATTTGGTTTTAATTCTGGTCCATGATAATTTAATTGATTAATTTTAAAATCACTTAAAACAATGACTAGTTTGTGTTTGTTACATGTTTAATCAACATTGTTTGCTTTGTTTTGATTAAAATGGTAAAAACACATTTAGATTAAAATGGTACAGAATATTAAATCAATATTTATGGACTTATTTAGATTATTAAATGACTCATAAAATTGATTTAAATGTTTGTGCATTTCATGGCATTACATAAGCATTAAACAACTAGTTTTGTTGTTTATTTGTTTTTACATGAATGCCGTGTTCTATTATATGTGTTCTTCATGATTTTATTTTTAATTCATGTTAGCACATATTATATGTATTTTTAATGTTTATGGGCTGTATGACATAAAATTAAAAATGGCAAAATTGGAAATTATACTAGAGTTGATTTATGGCACAAATCTAACTAGTTTGTGTTTTGGGCTTTTAAGAGAACTTATTCAATAAGAGGATTTAGTCCATTGGGCTTCGGCCCAGGCCCATCACGGGGTCTTCTCTTAAAGGTTCAAGTACACAATTTCCATTAATGGGCTTGGCTAAATTGATTAAAATTGGACTTTGTCTGATCCATGAATGCTATGTATATTTATTTGCTTGTTTGGTGTGATGAATGGATATGCATGGTGCATTCATGGGCCCTGGGTTTTTGTAATTAAATATGGCCTGCGTGCCATTATATTTTATTGTAAAAGTTTCATTTATTTCTTAGAATAGAATTTATTTGAAGACTTTGTAAATCAAGACGAAGCCCACCGGAGTGGAGAAGCCCAACTCGAAGATTCTTATGTAATAGTATATAATCTTAGTTGTAAGTTTTTGGGCCCATGTTTGTCACGCTTTACTTTATGCAATTATATATATATGCATGCTATGTATGGATGACAAAGCGTATGCCATGTAAGCCGTAATAAAATGAATCCCTAAAAATAGTAAGTCACAAAGTTGCCTTCCTAATTCGAAACATGTCAAGGCATCGATCATCGGTCACGTAGACTAGGAGTCCTAGATGCGCCCGATTATCTTTGTGAGGCATGGGTTGTGAATGTAGGTTGGACTTATCATGGAAAGGGATGCCCGGACCTAGGCAACTAATAAATGGGTTGTGCTATAACATCTTAAGATGTTAGCCCATTTGATCCAAGAGTCATGTACGATACATGGTTGGAGTTTTCCTACCTAAGTAACTTAACTTGTTAGGTGTACAAGCTCAGCTTGACTAATAAGTTGTTGTGAAAAGTGGATCTTAGCCCACATTAAATCACTAACGCGAATTATTTAAAGGGATATTAATTCGGTTTGTGGGATCATAAATAAGACCTCATTTAATCTTGCTAAATTTTATTGTAGATTGAAAATGGCATCTTCAAATATCAATTTCTCATTGCGATCGGTCCTTGAAAAGGACAAATTGAATGTCACCAATTTCATAGACTGGTCTCGAAACTTAAGAATAGTTCTTAAGCAAGAGAAAAAGTCATATGTTTTGGATGCACCCTTGCCTGAAGAACCAGGAAGGAACGCCTCTGCGGTTCAAAAGGAAACTTTTGAGACCAAGAAGAGCGACTCTAATGATGTGACCTGTCTGATGCTGGCCACTATGGTGCCTGAATTGCAAAAGCAATTTATGGACCAAGAGGCTTATGCGATCATGGTGCACCTCAAGGAGATGTTCCAAGAGCAAGCTCGTCACGAGAGGTTCGTGACAACAAAGGCATTAATTTCTTGCAAGATGGCTGAGGGTACACCTGTTAGTACCCATGTACTCAAGATGAAAGGGTATCTTGATACTCTTGAGAAGCTTGAGGTACTAGTGCCAAAGGAATTGGCCACTGACTTGATCTTAGGATCATTGCCTGCTGCTTATGATCCATTTGTGATGAATTATAACATGCATGCAATGAACAAGTCAGTCACTGAGCTTCATGGGATGCTTAAGAATGCTGAAGAGAACATTCGAAAGACCAATCCCGTTCTAATGGTTCAAAAGGGAATTAAGAAGGGACCCGCTAAGGCGCCAAAACTCAAAGAGAGTGAGAGCACTTGCTTCCATTGCAACAAGATAGGGCATTGGAGGAAGAATTGCGCTCTCTTCAAGGAAGAACAAAAGAAGAATGGAGCCAAGGCGTCCAGTTCTGGTATTTTTGTTGTTGAAATTAACCTTTCTATTTCTACCACTTAGGTATTGGATACCGGTTGTGGTTCTCACATTTGTTCAAATGTGCAGGGGCTAAGAAATAGGCGGTTACTTGGGAAGAATGAAGTGGACCTCCGTGTGGGGAATGGAGCACGAGTTGCTGCCATGGAGATAGGCGACTATCACCTCACTTTACCTTCCGGACTTTGTATTGTTTTGAATAATTGTTATTATGTGCCTGCTATGAGCAGAAACATTATTTCAGTTTCATGTTTGGATAATGATGAATTTGATTTTGTTATTAAAAATGGCAATGCTCATATTCGTCGCCAAGGCATTTCTTATGGCAATGCCATGTTGCAAAATGGCCTTTATATCCTTGATTTACAAAACAAAGAGTCGATATACAACATTAATACAAAGAGGGTTAAATCAAACGAATTGAACCCTACTTACTTTTGGCATTGTCGTTTAGGACATGCAAACGAAAAGCGCATTTCAAGACTCCACAAAACTGGAGTGCTTGGGTCATTTGACTTAGAGTCTTATGACACATGCGAGCCATGTTTGCATGGAAAAATGACAAAGAGTCCTTTTAACAAGAAAGGTGAAAGGACTAATGGCTTATTGGAACTAATACACACCGATGTATGTGGACCATTAAGTACACAAGCTAGAAGTGGTTTTAGCTACTTCGTGACTTTCACAGATGACTTCAGTAGATATGGCTATGTCTATCTAATGAAGTACAAGTCTGAAACTTTTGAGAAATTCAAGGAGTTTAAGAACGAAGTAGAAAACCAACTTGGCAAAAGTATAAAAGCCATTCGATCAGATCGAGGTGGCGAATACTTAAGCCAAGAGTTTGATGATCATCTAAAAGAGTGTGGTATTATTTCACAGCTCACTCCTCCTGGAACACCGCAATGGAATGGTGTGTCCGAAAGGAGAAATCGAACTCTGTTGGACATGGTTCGATCTATGATGAGTCAAGCTAATCTTCCTATCTCTTTTTGGGGTTATTCATTAGAAACTGCTGCGTTTCTATTGAACCGTACTCCAACTAAAGCAGTTGAGAAGACACCATACGAGGTATGGACTGGGAAAGAACCTAATATGTCTTTTCTCAAGATTTGGGGCTGTGAAGCACATGTTAAGAAATTAACATATGACAAACTAGAGTCCAAATTGACTGTCTGCTTGTTTGTGGGCTATCCCAAAGAAACAAAGGGATACTACTTTTACTCACAAGCCGAGAACAAAGTATTTGTTGCTCGCAAGGCTGTTTTCTTGGAAAAGGAGTTCCTTCTCAAGAAAGACAGTGGGAGTAAAGTAGAACTTGGAGAAATTCAAGTGCCACAAGCTCCTATAGAGGATGGTTTGGAAATGGGATCAAGTTCACAACCAGTTGTGGAACAAGAACCCATTACACAAGTACCTAGAAGGTCTGGTAGGGTACATCAGGAGATTGAGAGATATGGATTTCTAATCACTGACAGTGACACTATTGAGTTAGTAGATCGTGAGGATCCTACTACCTACTGAGAAGCTATTGAAAGCCCAGACTCGAATAATTGGCTTGAAGCCATGAAATTCGAGATGCAATCAATGTACGATAACCAGGTTTGGACCTTGGTTGATCCACCAGAAGGTGCTAAGGTAATTGAATGCAAGTGGTTATTCAAACTAAAAGCTGATAAGACCTACAAAGGTAGACTAGTAGCAAAAGGTTTTCGACAAACTCATGGTATAGACTATGACGAGACCTTTTCGCCTGTAGTCATGCTCAAGTCCATTAGGATCTTGCTTGCCATAGCTGCATATCATGATTATGAGATATGGCAAATGGATATCAAAACTGCTTTCCTTAACGGAAATTTACTTGAGGATGTGTATATGACACAGCCTGAAGGTTTTGTCAGTCCCAAGCATCCTAAGAAGGTATGCAAGCTTCAAAAATCCATTTATGGATTAAAGCAAGCATCCCGAAGTTGGAATCTTCGCTTTGATGAGGCAGTCAAAGAATTTGACTTCATCAAGAACGAAGATGAGCCTTGTGTGTACAAGAAGGTTAGTGGGAGCATAGTAGTGTTTCTGGTCCTATATGTGGACGACATCCTTCTCATTGGGAATGATATTCCAACATTGCAAAAGGTTAAGCAATGGTTGGGAAAATGTTTCTCAATGAAAGACTTAGGTGAAGCCGAGACAATACTTGGTATTCGAATCTATAGAGATAGATCGAATCGGCTTTTGGGACTTTGTCAAGAAAAGTACATAGACAAAGTACTAAAGCGTTTTAGTATGGGAGACTCAAAGAAAGGGTACATACCTTTGGCTTTGGGAGTTCCTTTAACTAAAGAACAGTGCCCTAAAACCAAAGAGGAAAGGGACAACATGAGTAGAATCCCATATGCATCTGCTATTGGATCTATCATGTACGCTATGTTATGTACTAGATTGGATGTTGCTCATGCACTGAGTATAACCAGTAGGTTTCAGCAAGACCCTGGTGAGAAGCACCGGTCTGCTGTAAAAGGGATCCTTAAGTACCTGCGAAGGACTAAGGATCACTTCTTGGTGTGTGGTGGTCAAGAAGAGCTCGCCATACAAGGTTATGCCGATGCTGCTTTTCAGACCAGCACTCAGGATTCTAGATCGCAATCTGGGTTTGTTTTTGTTTTGAACGGTGGTGCTGTCAGCTGGAGAAGCTCAAAGCAAGAAACCGTTGCCGACTCAACTACAGAATCTGAGTATATTGCAGCAAGTGAGGCTGCAAAAGAGGCTGTTTGGATTAAAAATTTCATTAATGGATTAGGAGTGGTCCCAAGCATCCTAGATCCATTAGAAATTTTCTGTGACAATAACGGGGCCATCGCACAGGCTAAGGAGCCCCGGTCACACCAGAAATCCCAACACATACTTAGAAGGTACCACCTGATCAGAGAAATCATTGATCGTGGGGACGTTAAGGTTAGCAAGATATCAAGTGAAGACAATGTAGCAGATCCTTTGACGAAACAGTTACGTCCAAATCTGCACGAAGCTCATTTGAGAGCGTTCGGTCTTAGGGCTATGCCCAATTGGGACTAGTGCTAGTGGGAGATTGTTAGTGTAAGCCCTAGCCCCAATACATTGTAACGAAACACTTGAAATTAATAAAATGAGGCATTTGTTTTATCCTTTGTATTCCTGTGCATATCAATTGATAAAACTATCCAAGAGTGTTGTTTCGGTTTAAGTTATCATGTGTGAGGCACATGGATTGTAAGACCTTGAAACAAATGAGACATCATTCTAAATATCCCTAGTCAGTCATTGTTATGGGAATAACAAATGAATTAAGACTAGTATGCTCTCTCTGATCTTATGAGTTCTATCTTACGGATCATTAGGACAAGAGTGTCAATCAGAGATCATAGATACATGTTAAAGAACATGGTATCTGGATTCGATCCGCTCATGAGAACACTACATGGTACAAGTCATAAGTGTTTCTCATATGCAAGTTTTGTATCGGAGTTCTTAGACCAGAAATCTCTATGAAACTCTTTATGAATTACTATGTACTTTGACATACACCTAACGTGCTCGTAACAGAGTGACAAGTACGGGTATGATTGGGTATGCACTGATTCATGTTAGAGAGCATGAGAGAAGTGAAGGGATTACCCCTCTCGATAAGAGAGAAAAATATCACCGGCCACTTGATCAGTGAACTGAGAAGTGTATGGCCATACCGAGATGAAATAATGAGTAATCATTATTTATCTGAGAATTCAGTGTCATTGGAATATCAAGAAATGAATTAATGTATATAAGGATGACTAGTTCCATGCCTTATATTAATTCTGATATTTATGGGTAAGGGACTATGCGAAATTGCATTAGGTCACCAAATGCCATATGCATTTTCATTTAATTTGGAATGCTATAATATCTTGCTAGAGAATATATATAGCCTTTGAATTAATTTATTAATTCATTGCCAACATTAAATGGACCTATAGGATCGCACACAAAGCATTGGGCTTAAAATATTTAAATTAAGTATTGGACATTAATTTGGGCTTTTAATTAAAGTCAAATTAATGTATGTAATGGGTTATAATATTGCTATTGGGCTTTGGTCCATGAGAGAGAGAAATTCAGCCCATAAGGTTTAATTTCAATTAATTAATTATCTTGTGTTAATTAAGTTAATTGAATATTAAAGCCTAAAGGAATTTAAATTAAATTAAATCACTTATATATTTAATGATGTGGCCGAAATTCCAAGAGGGAAATCAAGGAATTTCGGCACATGCTATATATTTAAACTAAGTGATTTCATTTATTTAAATGTCTTATGTTTTATTTCAAATTTGAATTTAAATTCAAAGGAGTTTAATTCAAAATATATTACTTATCTTTAGGAAGTGATAGAGTTTGAATTAATTATCTTAGGATAGTTGAATTCAGATTAATGACTTGCTAAAGGATAAGCATATATATTAAAAGAAATAAAACCCTAAACCTAATTTTTTTGTGGCATGAATAGTAACTCGTGAATAGTGACTCTCTCTCTCTTAATTCTTTTGTTCAATTTTTCACAATGAGAAAGGATTGTTCCTCATTCTCTTGTGTTATTGAGCAGTAATAGCAATCTAAAGAAGTACAAAATCAAGTTTTGTAGCTTCAAACTATAACCCTTACACAATACCGAAAAAGAGATCTAGCAATCTCGTTTTTAAGCCGACGGTGTAATTGTGTGTGTGAGAATAGAGGGAGTGACGCAAAAGGCTATTCCTTGGCATTGGTGATCGAGATCTAAGGCGGACAAAGCCATCTTAGTTGCTGGTCATCATCGGAATAAAAGTTTTAAAAGGCATCAAAAGTTGTAAGTTCGATAACCCTAAAATTGCATGTTTCGATTCTATCTTTGGATATGTATGGTATGTATGATAAAATTTTTTGTTTTTCCGCTGTGCTATCATGATTATCATACCATGTTATATTCCATCAGTGTGTTAATGCAAGATGGTAAAGTAATTGGCTATGCATCTAGACAGTTGAAGCCGCATGAACAAAACTATCCAACCCAAAACCTAGAGTTAGCAGCAGTAGTGTTTGCCTTAATAATTTGGCGACATTATTTGTATGGGGAAAAGTGCAGAATCTATACAGATCACAAGAGTCTCAAATATTTGCTCACTCAAAAGGAACTTAACTTGAGACAATGAAGATGGTTAGAACTATTTAAAGATTATGATTGTATAGTGGATTACCATCCAGGCAAAGCTCATGTGGTAGCTGATGCGTTGAGCCGTTAGATGAAGGCTGCTATGATTGCACAATCGTTGTAGATGGAAACTTGCATATGATGGTGCTTTAATAGACAGTTGAAGGCTAGACCTTGTTTGAGGCAAACAATGATTGATGCATAGAAACATGACGAAAAGTTGTAACAGATTTTGAATTCTTCACATGAAGGGACCCAGTCTGAGTACTCAAAGAAAGAGGATAGGGGTGTGTCTTATCAGAATAGATTATATGTTCCCGATGACAAAGAATTAAGAAGAACAGTACTGAATGAGGCTTACAATATAGTATTTACTATGCACCCTGGTGGGAATAAGATGTACCAGGATTTGAAGCAATGTTATTGGTGGCCTGGCATGAAGAAAGATGTTCTAGCATATGTCCCCAAATGTTTGACTTGTCAGCAGGTGAAAGCAGAACACCAGTTACCCTCTGGTTTGTTGAATCCCATCCCGATTTCACAGTGGAAATGGGAGGATATCACCATGGACTTTGTAACAGGATTGCCCCTTACACAGAAAAAGCATGATGCAGTGTGGTTATAGTTGATAAGCTGACTAAATCAGCTCATTTCATACCAGTTCGGTTGGATTACCCTATGGATAAACTGGCAGAACTTTATGTAAATGAGATTGTTAAACTGCATGGCATTCCGGTGTCAATAATCTCTGAGCGAGATCTGAGATTCACATCGAGATTCTGGCAGAATTTGCAATAAGCACTTGGAACTCAGCTCCGTTACAGTGCAGCATTCCACCCCCAGACGGATGGTCAATCTAAATGGGTTATTCAAATCTTAGAAGTTATGATGAAAGGTTGTGTTTTGGATTTTACAGGAAGTTGGGATAGATATTTAGCTTTAATGGAGTTCGCTTACAACAACAGTTATCAAAGGAGCATCGAGATGGCACCTTATGAGGCCTTGTATGGCCGAAAATGTAGGACTCCTGTTTACTAGACTGAATTGTCTGAGCGCAAAGGTATTGGTCCTGATATTGTCAAAGATACAGAAGAAAAGGTACAAGTTATCAAGCAGAGATTGAAGGAAGCTCGTGATAGACAGAAGTCATATACTGATTTTAAAAGAAAGCATATTGAATATCAAGTGGGTGACAAAGTGTTTTTGAAAGTATCCCCTTGGAGAAAAGTATTGAGATTTGGGAAAAAGGGTAAACTAATGCCCAAGGTTTATTGGCCCATATGAGATTCTTCAAAGAGTTGGGCCAGTAGCATATAGATTGGCTCTCCCTATAGAACTAGCCAAACTTCATGATGTGTTTCATGTTTCTATGCTTCGAAGGTATCATTCAGATGAATCCCATGTGATACCAATTCAAGATGTGCAAGTACAGCCAGATTTCACTTATGATGAAGAGCCTATAGCAATTCTGGCTAGAGAAGTTAGACAGCTAAGGAATAAGCAAATTCAAATTGTTAAAGTACTCTGGCAACATCATGATATACAAGAAGTTACTTGAGAGCCAGAAACAGCAATGAAGGAACAATATCCTCATTTATTCAAAACAGGTATGAATTTCGGTGACGAAATTCTTAAGGGGGAGAGAATTGTAAGGCCCCTAACATGACCCTAATTTAATTTGCATATTTTTGTGTTTAAGTAAGGGGGTAAATTAACACGTTGTTATGTTAATTCCAGGAAAATAAAATAAAAGAGTATGGTTTAATATCAATTGAGGGTGCAATTGAAGTAAAAAGGTGTTACTTTGGGGTCAATGTATTGATTTGGAAACTCAAGGGTCAAATGTGGATAGAAATAAATGTTTAAAGGTCAATTTGAGAGATGGAATAAATGGATAGGTTAATATTTGAAAGGAATTAAATGCAGAGGTTAAAGTTTAACATGCAAAGATTTGCTAGGTTATTGTGCAGCATGCAAAAGGTTAAAGGACTAAAGTGGGAATTATCCTTTGCTAATATAAAAAGCCAACTTTGAAGAGAGAGAAGAAAGAATGGAATCGGCAATTCTTCAAGAAACACAGAAAATGCTTCTTTCTCTCTCTTTTATGATTCAAAGTTGATACCTTAAGAAATCTTGAAGAGGAAATTGTGCATGTTGGTTAATCAAGAGTTTAAGGTTTTAAAATAAGGTAATTAAACCATCAATGAGCCCTACAGCATCATCTTTTTCTTCTTCTTCTTCTTTTCATTTTAACTGAAAAGAATGTTAACAATGTGCTGGAACTTGTATGTCGTTCATTTTGTGAAGGAGAAGAGGAAGCAAGGAAGAGAAAAGGAAAGGATATTGCTTGAGGTTGAAGATATAGGAATTGTCAGCCAAGGTATGGGTATTTAGGCTGTTCATAATGCATGTGAAATTGGTTGTTCGAACTGGGTATGATTTACAGAATTCAAAGTTATGTTTTGCTGGTTTTTATCAATGTGAGGTTGAAGAAGATTGTCCTTGTCGAGTCTTGAATGTCTTCACGAGTCGTGAACTTTTGTCCGACTCGTGAAGCTCTTCACAAGTCGTGCATCTTCTTCCATTGTTGGGTTCACTCGTGAAGCTCTTCACGAGTCGTGAACATTTGTCCGACTCGTGAAGCTCTTCACGAGTCGTGAAGTATATATGCCTTTCTTCTCCACTCATGAACTCCTTCATGAGTCGTGAGGTTTGCCCTTTTTGCTTCACTCGTGAAGCTCTTCACGAGTCGAACGCCCTTCACAATTGAATGAACCACCTGGATTGTTTTGCTCATAAATTGAGCTACAGAATAGCAAATTGAGTGAGTCTTTTTGCATTGAAAAATAGACTTCCATACTTATATTTCATATGAAGAAACCTAAACTTAAATCTGTCTCTAAGTACATGGAATCCAGGGTCGAATTCGGACTAGTTTCCTAAACTGCTCATAAAAATAGAATTTACTATTATGTGCAGATCGTTGCTACACTTGATAATATGATTTTTAATAAATTGAGATAGATATCTGTTTATGTGATAGTAAAGTTAATTGGAAAGAGCATGTGATATGGCTATCAATGAAGGATTTATATGAATACATATGCATTCAATTGTGTATATGAATAAATACTAGTGATGAAATATCTAAACTATACATGTAAATAGTTTTGTGAATAATTGTCACATGCCAAATTGATATATATATACACATGTAATCTTATGACATGATAGTACACATTTTGACATGTACCTATGCTATCAAATAGGGACTATAATAGTACGACCTTGGCATGTGTATATGCCCATGTGGAAACATGTTGATATTTTGTATAGCACATGATGTGAATGATGATAAAGGTATATATATATATATTGGTAACATGCTCATAAGACTAAGTCAACTATATTCGAATGTACCCACAGGTATGTACCTTTATGATTATGTATATGAGTATATGAGCATGTAATTGCCCTCTGAGATAGAAGATGTTTTGGCATGACTACGAACATGTGAAATGATTAATGAGAGCATGATCAAGTATATGATATGATGATTATAAGTCATGCTTATATGTTATGATGCAAATGATATAGTCATACAGATTTGGATGAGCAAGATGAATAACATGACATATGAAATGTGCATATATTTGTTTATGCACCAGAGAACTTATATTTTTACAAGACTCTGTATATGTACAATAGTATACTATGAATACAGTATTAATATGTGAATCGAACATGAATATAGTTCTGCCTGCGATAGAGTTTTAGATGTGGATAGATAGGCGCCTATAGGGAAATTGCAACTGCCATAGTTTGGCCCAATTGGGTCCATAGTATATATGATCCCGTTTGGATCATGATCAGCCCCGTTTGGGTTGATAGGCGACCCCGTTTGGGTCTTCTTGACCGGTCCACAGTACAGTTTGGCCCCGTTTGGGTCTATAGATCGGATATCTTTTGATATCCTTCTTTCGATACCGATGTGTATCCATAGTTCCCGTTATCCATTGATAAAGCTAAGACATGCTAAACGTTATTCATAGTAATGATCAAAATTAAACAGTTAAAGTTATTTGACTAAAGATTGATAGTGTGGATTACATTATTGGTTTACCCACAGGGATTATGTTTGATTTGAATATGTTCACATGAAAAATGGTCATCTATATGAATTATGAAAATGAAATATGTGTTTTTCTCTTAGGTACAAGGTTTATGTACATAAGAATATGCTTTATGCCTAAAAGTATATGTTATTATTGCCATGATATGTGGTACATGTTGGTTATAGTATTTATATACTGTATATGTATGTTTTGATGACCTATGTGAGTGGTCATCCATCTTTAGTTATTCCCCACTAAGCTTTATAGCTTAGCACGAGTTATTTATCCATGTAGGTACAGTTAGCAAGACTTTTGCTTAGGGACGATCTCTACATCAGAAAGGGCCAACTACCGACTGTTAATCTTAATATAGGATGTATTTGTAATATTATTATCATATGTTTTGCTTTATGGCCAGTTATGTTATAAGATGTATATAATTTATGAGAGATGCTGTAACTCACAAGTAATAAAACTAAGAAGAGTATGCATGCATGTGATATACATAAGTAATATTCATATAGTATAGTATGCATGATGCTAAGTACGAAATGTAATACAGGAATAGACTAGTAGCACATATATAAGTATATGAACCATATGACATGATTACGGGCAAATTGATTGTTAAACAAATATATTGCGTATGCATGATTAATAGTAATCAAATTATCAGTTAAATAGGGTTTTGGTTAGAGGGTGCTACAGTTTAACTGTCTATAGTCTATGCACATTCTCATTGTCCCATCTTTATTCTTTACAAACAAAAATTGGTGCACCCCGAGGTGATGCATTAGGTCTAATGAAGCTTTTGTCAGGCAATATCTATAATTGAACCATCAATTTTTTCAATTCTAAAGGAGCTATCCTATACGGTGCCTTAGAAATAGGAGTTGCACCAGGTAAAACTTCTATCAATGGCTCTTTATCTCTCTCCGGGGGAAGACTAGGCAAGTTTCTAGGAAATATATCAGGAAATTCATTCACCACTAGAATCTCCTGAAGCTTTTCTTTCTCTCTTCTTAAATCAAGTACTAGGGATAAGAAAGATTCACACCCTTTTTTAAAAAACCGCCAAGCTTGCGTAGCCATTATTACATTGGCTAATGGTTTAGTTTGAATTTCCTGAACTAAAATTTCTTTACCATTAGCATTAATAAGAGTTACAATATTAGCTTTATAGTCAACAACTATATGATGTGTAGATAACCAATCCATACCCAATATAATATCAAGGGTAATTCGATAAGATCAGCAAGAAATTCTTTCTCTTAGATTACAATAGGACACTCTTTATACACTTTGTTAACAATAACACTATGACCCAATGGGTTGGTTACACAAATATCATAATCCAGTTCATATGCAATGGATATATTTCTACCCATATCCTTAATGCAAACATAAGAATAGCTCAATAAGTGTATGCATATCATAATCAATGAGAGAAAAAAATACCAATTATAACCTCTGGAGCATTGTGATCCTCTCTAGCTTGCATTGCACAAGCCCATCTAGGAAAAATTGCAGCTATAGGTCTATCAACTAATTCAGACACATTTTTGGATTGGGATCCATAATTATTTGATCCCCCACATCCTCTACCTCTACCTCTACCTCTACCTCTACCAGAAGATGATACATTAAAAACTCCTCTACCACCATGTTGCCTAAAACCTTGCTCTAACCTTGAGGGATAGATTACCATAAAATGATCAGTATTACCACATCTAAAACATGCTCCAATCAATTTCATGAAATTTCCCTAGTTCTATTTAGTATAATGAGGAGATACTAGTGGTTGCCCCCCACTCTGCCTCCCTGAAGCTTCATTACCTAGCTTAGACATTGTAGAAGATTCTTATCTTCTGTTTCTTTTTGCAAAACTATAGCTAGACTTGGCTTGCTAATTCCCCCAAGCTCCACTAATGCTCTTTCCAGTGGAAGATCCACCTTTGGACCCATTTCTTTTCCATTTTGTTTCTCTTTTAGCTATCTCATTCTTTTTAACCCGTAAAGCTGCTATAACAAGTTGATGGAAATCTATAACATACAAAGATGTTGTTCTTATTAACTTCTCTCTAATCTAATCATTTATTCCATCTTCAATTTTTATACACTTAAAAACATCAATTAGCATCTCATCAAGAACATATTTTCACAAGTGACTGAATTCTTTCTCATATTCAGCAATAGATATAACTCTCTATCTCAAGTTCAAAAATTGCTTTAGCTTCTCTTGTTTATATGCCTCGATAACACACTTCTTTTTTGAATTTAGCTTTGAAGAATTCCTATCTAAGGGGATCTGGTAACTGAGGTTGCTTCAAAACAAATTTCCATCAATCATAAGTTGCTCCCTAAAGTAAGGACACAACATATGACACATTATGATTTACTGAATAGTGAATTTCATTAAATATTCTCCCTCTCTTTTCCAACTAAAATTTAGCTTCCTCTGACTACTCCAAATTAGTGCCTAAGAACTCCTCTGCACCGTGTTTTATAATTTTAGATATTGGATCTTTACATGCTATCATCTTTTGAAGTATTTGGGCCATGTCCTGAAATATTTTTAATAATGTTTCTCCATGAATGGCTGTAGGGATCTCATTCAAATTAGATGATGAAGATCCAAAATTGGAAGGATTTATTCTAGACAATCTATTGCTTTTAGCCAATTCCTCATTAGCATTTCTATAATCCTCTATCTACAATCTATAAGAAATATAGAAACTTCTATAATAGGACAAAATAATGCTATACCATATTGTAAGATCCTATACTCATATTACCCTAAAAAGGCTAAACTTAGGCTCTGATACTAAATTTGTAACACCCTGTTTCTATAAACTAACATTAATACCAAATCATACAACATTTATCAAATCTAATATGTTATCATATCATCTAACATACTTTAATCATAATATAGCAACATCCACTAACTAACATATCCATCAATCAGGTGTTAGTTTAATGATCTCACACTTTATCTTGTGTGTATTTAAGATTTACTATCACTATTCTCATGTCATACTTTCTTATGTTGTAACATGTATCTCATGTAGTTTGTTACACTAGATCATACAGGTATATATAAACAATTCTATTTTCAAAAGTGAGCACATATAGTTTAACATACCAAAATGAGATACAACTTTACATACATATAACTAATATTGCAAAATTATAAAAAATGTGGATAATAATTAAAATTCCCTATATTAATCCCTTCTTACTTGTGTTGGTCCTACTAATGTAGAGATTCATCGTTGAGCAAAAGTCTTATCCATAAAACCTACACTGATAAAAATAACTTATGATAAGCTATAAAGCTTACTGGGAAAATATAAAAACATGATGGTGACCACTCGCAACAGTCATTAGTAAACACACTCAAGATGATACTATAAAAATAATAATAGAAACATGATAGAGCGTATAATCAATAATATAACAAAACTTAACAATTAACTCAGCATACAAGTAAAATTATTGCTTAACATACTCTATGTATTTACATTTGTAATACAATCACTATAATTATAATCAATCATTTTTTTCTAACAATAATATTGATACATTATGCATTCATTCAAATGCCATAGTTATTAGTGGATAACAGGAACGATAGATACCCTTGGGAATCAAAATGGTGGATATCTTAAGATATCGAATCTGTAGACCTAAATGAAGATGAATAGTACTTTAGACTGGTCAAGCCTAGGTCGGCTAACAACCTAAATAGGCTTATTCATAATCCAAATGGGATCTACTGTACTCTAGACCGACTCGAGCCAAATGTAGTAGCTGTAATACCGTGTTCAAATTCATTTCATATATTAGGCTTGTTCTTATATTATTCCACTTGCACATATTCATTATCATGTAAAAAAAATATAACAAATTTCATGCATAAGCATATATGTAAATCTCATAACACAATTCAAACAATTTGCTTATGTAAGTAATCGATGAAAGGTTATACCATCTCTAGTGTATATACTTGTATACAACGTATCATTTAACAATGCAATCATGTACTTTACTAGATTATTTATAATTAACATACTTTCGTGTAATCATGCTTCATCAATTATTTCTTCACACAATAACAATTTCCATTATATTATCCTTGTGACTATATTTTTGGCACAAGACATGTAGGCATGACTTATAATCATCATATAATGTTATATTCATATTATCTCAAATAGTTAAATAATAACTTACCCTAGCTTGCAATCATTATGAATACGCTTCATCACAAAACCATATGATATCAAAAAGAAACATAATCCCTAGTATATAAACATACATAAATTGTGGTAAATTTTAGCAACAATTCTGCATAGAGATAGATTTCCAAGCTTATCTTATAGGCTATTTTAAACCTATTAAAAGCAATTTCTAGCAAAAATGTTCTGTTACAAACATGATCCAATATATTTCTAGTCTTAGGAACACTAAAAATCACATCAATATCATTTATACACTTTAAGATATTGCAAAAACATTGATGAGTATTATTTGAAATAATGCTACCAATAGTTCTGGATTTAAGTCACATTTTGACATATTTAGATGTAGAATTCAACTATGATTTCTTCATAGAACTTGTATAAAAATAAGTTAATTTAACTATAAATTGGAGTCATAGCATTTTGACCTTTATACAATGAATTATACTAAAAAAACTATAAACTATCAATTATATTAGACAATAGTTTAATTCAATTTTTAATAAAAATTTAAGTCGATTTAAAGGTAAAATCAACATTAGGTATGTCCTACTAAATTGTCAATACATGATTTAGATTTAAGTACCAATTGGAATTAAGTTAATTTGAGGCCTATAGCTTGAGATATTCTAAAATTACAGAAGTTGGTTTCAATAATTACCTTTGATCTTTTTGCTAATTTCCCCTTCTTCTATTACAACCATACGTCCTTATATTAAACTTAAATCTTCTTTCTTAAAAACATGCATATAGATTTAAAGAAATAAGATGAAGGAATAAGATTTATAAATAAACCCATTACCTTTAAATTTCCTTTTAAAAGCTTTTAAATCACTTAGCATGCAATAGAATTTCCCAAAAAAATCTTAGAGATGAAATGAAGAGTTTTAGAGAGAGAGATGAGAGATAAAAGAGAGAGGAAGAAATCTCAACTCTCTTTCTTCAAAATGTCATCCCAACCAAGAACACAACTAATATTTTCATTTCTCTCTCCTACATGTATGATTTTAGACTTTATAAAGGGGAGGACAATTTCACTTTTGGTCCTCCATTAAATTACAAGTAATAAGATATCCCCTCTCCTATCCTTCTTACATAAATTCAACCCCACATTTCCTCTTTTTATAATTGATCAACAAATCTATCTTTTTAATTTCAATTACAAACTTATAAAATTATTCATGCTTAATAACTTACATACACAACATAAATAAAATTGCCCTTTTGACCTAAAATTGAATTTATCCTAATTAATTAATCATTAATCATTAATATAGTCATTTAATCATACATTTTTACTAGGGTTAAAATTTGGTTATTACAATGAGGATGCTTCAAAAGCTACTTTTTGAACTCGGTATGGTCATTATGAGTTTTTAGTTATGCCTTTTGGGCTAACCAATACATTAATGGCTTTATAGATTAAATGAATAGGATGTTTAGACCCTATTTAGACCAATTTTTTATGGTGTTTATTGATGATATATTGGTCTATTTTACAAATAAGCATGTAAAACATTTGAGAATTATGCTATAGATATTGAAGGAGAGTCATTTATTCATTAATTTAAGAAAGTATGATTTTTGGCTTAAGGAAGTTTATTTCCTTGGACATATTATGTCTTTTGAAGGTATTTGGGTGGATCTAAATAAAGTTAAAGCCATTATTAACTTGAAACAACCTCAAAATGTGCATGAAGTAAGAAGTTTTATGGGTTTGGCAAGTTACTATTGTTGTTTTGTGAAAGGATTTTCTATTATTGCTTTTCAACTCTCTAAGTTAATATGAAAATGTATCAAGTTTGAATGGATTGATCAATGTCAAACTAGTTTAAACAATTAAAGAATATGTTAATAGAAGCTCAAGTTCTAACACAATCAATTTTGAATAAAGAGTATTCCATGTATAGTTATGTCTTTAGAATTAGTTTTGTTTGCGTATTGATGCAAGATTGTAGAGTGGTGGCTTATGCATCAAAAAAGTAAAAACCCCACAAGCAGAACAGGCAACACTACTTGTATGGAAAAAGATACAGAATTTATAAAAAACATAAGAGTCTCAAATATTTGCTTATAGAAACTTAATATGAGGCAGCAAAGATGTTTAAAACTATTTAAAGATTATAATTGCATAGTCGATTATCACCTAAGTAAAGTGCATGTGGTGGCCGATGCCCTTAATTGTTAGATGATGGCAACTGTGATGTTATGCTAGTGTAGATGAAAATTTGCAGCAAATGGTGCATTAATAGCTCAATTGAAGGCTTGACATAATGTGAGACAGGTATTGATTAATGCCTAAAGTAATGATGGTAGGTTGCAATAGATTTTACAATCATTATCTGAAAGGAATCAATCCAAATATTCATTAAAGGAAGATGAGAGTGTGTATTATCAGAACAGGCTATGTGTTCTAGATGATAAAGCACTGAAAAAACATTATTGCATAAAATGCATAACATAATATTTACTATGTATCCTAGTAGTAATACGATGTATCAGGATTTCAAGTGATATTTTTAATGGCCTGGTATGAAGAAAGATGTAGTAGATTATGTTTCTAAGTGCTTGGCTTGATAATAGGTGAAGCCAGAACACCAAGTTTCCTCTAGATTGCTAAATTCCATTCCAAATCCATAATGAAAATGGGATAATATTACCATGGATTTTGTTATAAGATTTCCTCTTGCACAAAGAAAACTTAATGTAGTGTGGGTAATTATTGATAGGTTGACAAAAATGTCTCATTTTATATTGGTTTGATCAGATTATCCTATGGATAGATCGATAGAACTTTATTTAAATGAGATAGTATGGTTATATGGAATACTAGTATCTATAATTTCTGATCGAAACCTAAGGTTTACATCTAAATTCTAGCAAAGTCTACAACAATCATTGGGAACCAACTTCGTTATAGCACCATTTTTCATCCTCAAATAGATGGACAATTAGAAAGGGTTATACAAGTATTAGAAGATATGTTGAGATGATGTGTTCTGGATTTTCTAAAAAGTTAGGATAGATATCTTGCTATTATGGGATTTGCATATAATAATAGTTACAGACCAATATTGGTAAGGTGTTGTATAAACCTCTCTATGGTAAAAAAATGTAAAACTCTAGTTTGTTGGTCTGAATTTACTAAACCTAAAATGATTGTTCTTGAAATTGCTAAAGTCGAGAAAGAGAAAGTGCAAACTATTAATCAATGATTGAAAATAGCTAGTGAGAGACAGAAGTCCTATGTAAATTTAAAGAGAAAAGATATTGAGTGCCAAGTTTGAGATAAAGTATTCTTGAAGGTGTCTTCTTGTAGGAATGTATTTTGATTTGGGAACATAGGCAAACTTAGTCCAAGATTCATTGGACCATATGAAGTATTGGAAAGAATTTGACCAGTTCCTTATAGATTGATACTTCCTTCAAAGTTACATGACATTTTCCATGTCTCCATACTTTTAAGGTATATATCGGATGAATCTCACATCTTACCATTACAAAAGATAAATGTTCAACTTGATTTTTCATATGATAAAAAGCCAAAGGAAATTCTAGCTAGAGAAACCAAGCAACTGAGGAACAAATAGATTCCCTTAGTTAAAGTGTTGTGGCAACATCATGGCATGGAAGAAGTAACTTAGGAATCGAAGTCTATCATGAAAGCATAGTATCTTCAACTCTTTAAAATACGTATGAATTTTGAGGTTGAAATTCTTTTAAAAGGGAAAAATTGCAAGACCCTAGTAGAAATATGTATGATTTATTGATATTATAGTTAATTTACGTTTAATTAATTAGTGAAATGCATATTAGGGTCTAAAGAGGCAAATTGGTAATTTTACATTTATTATTTATGTGAATAATTAAAGCATGATAAAATATTAAGGGTGTAGTTAAAAGAGAGAAGGTAAGTTTGGGGGCATAATTGAAAGAAGGAAAGTTAGGGATAAATTTTATAATCGAAGAAATGGAGAAGGAGCTAAAGGAAACTTCCCTTCTCCATTTAATTTTTTAAAACTTGCATGTAAAAGAGGGAGTGATCAATTAAAGGGATTGAAAATTGAGTTGGTCGGCCATTTCAAGGAGAAAGAAAAGGCAGATTTAATTTTATCTTCTTCTTCTCTCACAAAAAGCCATAATCGCTTTAGTTTCTCTCTAATTTCTATGGGGAAAGGGGTTTTGTGTTAGGTATAATAAGGTAATGAATTATACAATTTATTCTTTTACTCATCTTCTTTTTCTACTTTGCTACATTTGCTGGAGATGGAATTTGAAGGAAGCAATGAGTGTTTATACATGTAATCTATTTTATGTAGAAGGAGAACTGAATAACTGTAAAGGAAAGGATGTATTAAAGGATTGAAGTAGGTGTTTGAGCTTCGAAATTAATTATGAGATTTTCATGTATATAATTTAACAAAGTAAGATGAGATTATAGTTAGGATTAGAGGATCAAATTATAAATACTTCACGTGTATATTTTTTGGTTTAAAGCTAATAATGGGATTAATTGTTCAAAACAGAGCATAGGAAATTACATTGTGAAAGCAAGTTCTAATTAAATAAGACTTCATTTTACATGTTCATTTTTTGATAGTTAGGGTTAAGTTTACTTTAATGAAGAAATGAGGTAATAAAGGTTAACAAATTCACTAGCAATTGATAGATGTTTCAATATGAGCATAATGCTCTATTTTGTAAAGAATTTTGGAACTTAAAGTTTAATTAGATGTATTTCAAGTGGATTTGATAATGAAAGATATATAGATATACATAAACATAGTATAATAGATAATTTGCATAGAAACAATTTTGGTTGAAGTGTGAGGGACATGTAAGATTAATATCACTTTGATATTATTTTTTTTCTTTCACATTTGTCTGCTTTCTTATGTTATGCTCACAATGCCTATTACACTCGTTACAGAAGCTTTTGATCTTGCCTAATTATGGTCTTTTCCTTACTTAGTCTTCTATTGATCTTAAATGACAACACAACCAAAACAAGCATAATAGATGCTAGAATCTAAACCAAATATTCATAAAATAAGAATTATTACAGCTCAAATCACTTGAAATAGTATATGTATATGTCAATGTCTATGCTCTTATGTTAGTATGTTATTATATATAGTTATCATATTGTATATTTACAGATATTTGCATAACTATATGAGTTGTGTGTGTGTGTGTATACATACCCAAATATGCATTAGAAAGATTATACAACAAAGGTATAATTTTGATAAATGAACAAAACATGAAAATAGTTAAATGCCTACGATTAGAGTTCAGTGATGGATAGATAAGCATGCCTATAGGGCTAAAGTTACAGCTATTATAATTTAACCCCATTTGGCTCTACAGTGATCCTCATTTGGGACCATAGTTCGACCCCATTTAGGTCAATAGATTTTAAATCTTTAAATATCCATAGAATTTAATATCTACAATTATTTATATAAATGATACCTATGGGTATACGCAGTTCCCATTACCCACATCGATAAAACTTAAGCAGACGAATTATATGGGAAAAGTTGATGTGCATGATTGATGTTAATAAACTATAAAAGTTTATAACTATATTTATTTATCTATATTATCTTATTTCACCTTTATATTTGTGAAGTTACTTATATATATATATATATATATATACATATATATATATATATAATGCTTGCAATGTTTTAAAACTATGAATAATACATGTTTGGTGACGATTGTTGTGAGTGGTCCTTTATTATAACTTGTTCCCCACTAAACTTTATAGTTTTGCATAGGTGTTTTATTAGTGTAGATTTTTCAGCTAGGACTTTACTCAAGGACATACTTTGCATCAGGAAGGTCAACATAATTCTAAATAAAATTTGGATGTATGAAGACCTTGTTTTATCTTTTGTATAAGTATTTATAAAAGTAAGGATGTATAAGTATATGGAAATCTTAAGTTGTAAAGGATCACTTTTGTAAACTATAAAATTATTAACATGTACCTAAGGTATACTTTAGCTTATGTTGGAATATATATATATACACACACACACACACACGTACATATATATATGTATGTGTTCATATATATATATATATATGTATGTATGCATGTATGTATATATATATGTTTGTATGTATGTATATATATATCATTATGTAATTATGATGAGGTGAAACATGTAAGTGTGTTAATATGTTCGTATGCTAGATAGAAACTTGGTATAAGTAAATAAGCTAACGTTATGCTATAAGAGACATATATGATGAAATGTATATATGTATAGTAATGTATGTTAAGTTAATAAAGTATAAAATTGATAACATGTGTGCATATATGATGATTGATATTAGAGGCAAGAAAATAGTGCAATCTCATATTAACAATGTTTAAGTGATGATAGAAATTGGCCGTTATTAGAGGGTGTTACACTACTTGATGCTTTAATTGATCTCAAGTCCACACATTCATATCGTAGCTCAAAGATTCTGTATGGGAAGGGTTTAGTTAGATCTCAGCTAAACCAGGACATATTAGTGAGAAATCCTTTAGGGCATATGTGGTAGTAAATATTGTTTTTAAAGACAGTCATATTTAAATACCACAAACTACTTTTCTTGCAAACTTGATTGAGCTTCATTTCCAAGAGTTTGATGTCATCTTGGGAATTGATTGACTCCATAAGCATCAAGTGATGGTTGATTGTCGATTGAAAAGAATTACATTGAAAACTCCTGAGGGGTAGAAAATAACAACTATGGGTTAAAGATCTGATTTTTTATCAAATGTGATCTCAGCTACTACAACAAGTAGATGTATCAGAAAAAGATGCAAGGCTTACTTAGTATATGTGATAGAAGCTAAGGAACAAAAGCCAAAAATTAGTGATGTTCCTACTATCCATGTCTTTCCTAATATCATTTCTGATGATTTACCAGAATTACCATAAGAAAGAGAAGTTGAATTTACTATTGATGTTGTGCCTAACACCAGTCCTATTTCTGTAGCTCCATATTGTATAGCATCTATAGAATTGAAAGAGTTAAAGATTTAGCTGTAGGAATTGCTTAATAAGGGATTCATCTGCCTTAATGTGTCACCATGGAGGAGTACCAATACTATTTGTGAAAAAAAAGGATGGATCATTATGGCTTTGTATTAATTACAAGAAGCTGAATAAAGTACCATAAATAAAAAGTATCCTTTGCTTAGAAATGATGACTTGTTCGATTAGTTGAAACATACAGGCATATTTTTTGAAATTGATTTGAAATTAGGCTACAATCATGTTTGAGTTAGAGAAGCAGACATATCAAAGATAGCTTTTTGTACCTGATATGGCCATTATGAGTTCTTGGTCATGACATTTGGCCTTACCAATGCACCAGCATCCTTTTATGGACTTGATAAACTGTATTTTCCACCCATACTTGGATCGGTTCATGGTGGTGTTCATTAATAACATTTTATTGTATTCAAAAAATCCATAAGAACATGATAAACACTTGAGAATTGTTTACAAACTTTAAGAGATAAGAAGTTGTATGAAAATTTTAGTAAGTTTGAATTTTGGCAGAATGAAGTTACTTTCTTTAGTCATATAGTGTCAGCAGAAGGGATTAAGGTTGACCTAAAAATATTGAGGCTATTTTGGAAGGGAAAAGGCCTGAAAATTTTGTTGAACTTAGGAGTTTCCTTAGACTAGTTGGTTACCACAGGTGATTTGTCAAAGGATTTTCCATGATAGTTGCTTTATTTGCCAAATTACTATAGAAGAATGCTAAATTGAAATGGATTGATTGGTGTTAAGAAAGCCTTGAAAGACTGAAAAGCATGTTGATTAAAGCACCCATTCTCACACAACCCACTTCAAGTAAGCCTTTTGTTATTTTTAGTAACGCTTCCAGGAATGGGTTGGAATACTAATGAAAGAAAGCAAAGTGGTAGGTTATGCTTTCAGACAACTTAAAACACATGAAAGGAACTATCCTACCCATGATTTGGAACTAGCAGCAATTGCATTCACCCTAAAGATTTGGAGGCATCACTTATATGGTGAAAAACGTTATATTTACACTGATCACAAGAGTTTGGAAAACTTGCTTTAACAAAAGGTGCTTAATTTGAGACAAAGGCATTGGTTAAAACTCATTAAATATTATGACTGGTTGATTGACTACCACCCTAGTGAAGCAAATGTGGTAATTATTACACTTAGTAGAAAGCACCTTAAAGTCCTAAGGGTTATGAATATCAAGCTAAATTTAGCTCATGATGAAGCGTTTGTAGATGAAATGCAACTTAAACCTATCTAGTTGTAGCAGGTAAAAGCTACTTAGAGGAAGAATGATCAGTTAACCTCTATCATTTCCCAAATAAAAGCAGGAAAAAATGGTAAGTTCTCCCTTTGTAGTAATGATTGTTTATACTATAAGGGAAGAATCTATGTTCCAGATAATGTAAAATTAAAGAATATACTGATAGTGGCCCATAATAACAATGACACCATGCATCCCAGTAGTAATAAAATGTATCAAGACTTGAAGATAACTTATTGATGACCTAGGATGAAAAGAGAAATAGCAGGCTTTATGACTAAATGTTTAACATGCCAACACATAAAATCATAACATCAAATTGCTTCTGGGTTGCTATAGCCTATCACCATACCTGAATGGAAGTGGGACCGCATCACTATGGATTTTGTGTCTAAATTGTCGCTCACCAGAAGGAAATATGATTCCATATGGGTGATAGTTGATAGATTTACAAAGTTTACTCATTTTGTTATAACAAGATCTGATTTCCATTTACTAGACTAGTAAAGATCTACATTAATGAGATAGCAAGGCTACATGGTGTTCCTTCCTCCATCATTTTAGATAGAAATCCTTCATTCACATCCAGGTTTTATAAGAAACTTTAGGAGGCATAATGAACTTTCTTAGATTACAACATTACTTTTCATCCATAATAGGTGGGCAATCCGAGCTGGTAATACAAATATTAGAAGATATACTATGGTGATGTATACTGGACTTTGGAAATAATTGGGAGAGATATCTTTGACTAGCATAAATTTACATATAACAACAGTTGTTAGTCTAGCATCAAAATGGAACCTTATGAAGCACTGTATGGAAGGAATTACAAAACTCCCTTATATTTGACTGAACTTAGTGAAAGTACACTAGTGGAATGAGTTTTGATTAAAGAAACTGAGGAAAAGGTGAAATTAATCAAAGACAACTTGAAAGCAGTAGTAGATAAACAAAAAACTTATGTTGATTTGAAAATAAAGACATAGAATGCAATATAGGTGATAAAGTATTTTTTTAAAGTTTCTACTTGGAGTAAAATCTTAAGATTTAGCAAAAAGAGTACGCTTAGTCCCAGATTTATTAGTGCATACGAGGAACTATAGGTTGGAATAATTGCCTATAGATTGAAGTTGCCACATGAGTTAAAGCGAATTCATGATGTGTTTCATGTATCAATGCTAACAAGGTATCGATCTAATCCATCATATGTCATCACATCAAAGGAAGTCTAACTTCAAGCTAACTTGTCAAATGATGAGCAACCAAGGAGGATTGTAGCAAGAAAAATTAGGCAGCTGAGGAACAAATACATTTTACTTATCAAAGTGATTTGAATCCACCATAATTTGTAAAAAGCAACATGGGAACCAAAAGAAACCATGAGATAGTAGTATCCTGAGCTCTTTAGTCTAAGTAAATTTCGAAGGTGAAATTTTTTACTAGTGGAGGAGAAATGTAAATCCATAAAATTTTATCTAATATAAATAGTGCATTCTAGACCTTGAACAGTAATACTGGTGTGGTATTTTGTGAGATCACGTTAGTATATCATAGTAAAATTTATAAGTGCTTAAGTATTGAACATGCACATATCCCAGAGAAATTTTAGGATGGATGACATATTGGAAAGTTAGCACTTAACCACTAGATGAGATAATATGTATTAAATGAATTCTAGTGGTGGAATTTGAGAAGAAAATGAGCTCAAATAGGTCCTTAAAATAAATAATAAAGAATTTCTCCAGTATCGTTATTCTGTTGACCTTGAATTTGACTTAACTAAAAAGTATTCCATAAACCTTGAAAAATTGTTCCGATTGCATAAATCCATTAGAAATACCATAAATAAGATATTAGAATTAAAAATAATTTTTTTTAATAATTTTTAATTTTTAATTTTCGGACCGACTGATTTTACCTCTGAAGCTAAAAGTATACCAAAACGATATCAGAATGATATGAAAATTTAGACACACTTTCCTGAATATTTTTTTCCATATAAGAAAAAATTTTAAAGAATTATGATAAGGGGAACATCAAATTCTGAAAAATGGCATAAAATGAAGATGAAATTAATTAAGGGGCTTAATTATCATTTTTAATAAACATTTTTTCAAGGTTATAAATGTCAATAGGAAATGGGCTATAATCACCTATACTCATCATTGAAGAAAGAAAAATTATAGAATTTAATGTGGTGATTAGGGGTGTGCAAAACCGAAATCGAAAACTAAAAATCGAACCGAATGGATTTTGGTCCATTTAGTTCGATTATTTTGATTTTCAGTTCATTCAATTTTAAACCGAAATAAATAATCGATTTAATTGATTCGGTTTGTTTTTAAAGTTGAAAAATCAAAAGCATCAAACCAACCAAAGTTTTTATACATATATATTTTATAGTATTAATGTTCCGGATAACATAAGTTAGATTTATGGTGTGGAAACAAACAAAATCTCTTAAAGGTCCCAGGTTGGAATCTCATGGTATATTTGTTGTTTTGTTTTTTTTTTACTTAAATTTTTTTCTGAATCTTTTTACTTTAAAATTTTTGTTTTATTTTTTTTTACTCTACAAAAGTCTAATTCACTATTTTTTTACTTTAAACTTTTTTTTTTTATTTTCTCATGTTTTCTAACTTTAAAAGTTTTATTTTAATATTTTTTTACTTTACAAAAATCTAATTCACTAATTTTTCATTTTTTACTTTAAAATTTTTATTTTAATATTTTTTTCTTTACAAAAATCTGATTCACTAATTTCATTTTTTACTTAACTAAGTAGAGGAAAATATTTTTGCTTAACCGCAAGTCAATCTAATTATTATTAAAATTAAAACTACAAACTCTTTCTTTAATTTTCTATCGGATTTGTGTATCTAATAGATACTATCTAGTATCTACCCGATTTCTTTAGCAATGGAGGCTGGAATTACATTTTTTACTAGGAAAATAAAAAATTAAAAATATATTTTTTGATTACTTTTATTTGAATATAAAGTTTTGTCACAATTTTTAATGTTTATGATTTGTTAATCGAAAATGAAATAAATGTTTAATCAAATTAGTTTTTAATTTTGATTTTAATCAGCAACATTCATTAATTTAAAGTGTTTTTTGATTAAATAAATAGTATAATATATTTTGATTACTTATATTTGAAAAAGTTACTAAATAATTCCTTAATTTATTAAATTCCAAAATAAGGCATATTCATGAATAGCTTCCCTTTAATTTCATTAATGTAAATATCAAAATTGAAATTCATATTATACCTTAGGAACAAAAAATAAAAAAGCAAACCGATAAACTAATTTTGTATGCCTTGCCCTATAATTTTGGCAGGTCTCTTATTATTCTATTTCACTCATGGATTTTCCAATTATATTATCCCCTTATTTTGCTAACTTATACTATTCAAACATTTGAATTCTTTTACCTATTAAATTTCAAATATGTATAATTGTATTTTCAATGTAAATCACTTAATCTCCTTATTTTTTTAATGTTTGTGTCAAATTTCAAATATTTATAATTTTTTTATTCGAGATTTTTTTAATGTATTTTATAAAATATTATTTTAGTAGTATATTTTTAATATAATTTTGATTAGTATTTATTATGGACATAATATAATAAATACATATATTATTTTAATTTTAGTTATTTTAAATAATTTTTTTGTTGAATATAAATTAATTTAATTGATGGACCCATATAGGTTAAAAGTCCAATAAAAAATAAGCCCATATTGTCCTATAACCGAACTGAACAAACCAAAATTTATTTAGTCTATTTGGTTTCAGTTATAAAAACTTTGGTTTTTGGTTCGGTTCTTTTAATTTAGGAAGTTCAGTTTTTGATCTATTCAGTTCGATCCAAAATCGAGCCGAATCGACCATTTGCACACCACTAGTGGTGATGAAAATTAGCTTAAAATTAAGCCATTATATAAAATAGTAAATGGATGAATCTTGATCTTTGATTTGGTGGACTTAAAGGTAGCCTAGAAAGGTCTAAAATCCTATATATTTATGCCTAAAAATTTACCATCTTCCCTTATTTTTTCCCCAAATTTGAACCACCCTCGATATTACTTCTCCATCATTTTTATTTTTCCATCTTCTATATTTCACCAAATATCAATCCTTAATTTCATCCACATATATTTAAAAATATCCTCTTTAACATAGAATTGGAATTGGAAAAAAATAGAAGCTTGAAAAGTGGAGATTTCTAATGACAGAAAGTTTTTATTGGATTTGATTAGGGAATTTGATATAAAATTGTAGGAAAACATTAGTAGCACTGTTATTGAGAATTTTTATCTTTAAATACATAGCTTAAACTCATAATTTATTCCTCCTCTATTTTGGCCTAAAGGGAATTTCCAAGGAGAAGAAAAGAGCAAGGAAGATAAAGGTATGGAAAAGGGGGAATAAGTGATTTTTGAGTCATTTTAAGGTTAGTGGATACAACCTACACCTAATTTCATTTAATTCCATTAAATTATGTTCAAATTTACATTATGTTCATGTAGAAATCTAAACAAATTTGACAAATAATTTAAGATAACTTGATAAAATAATGAAATGACATGAAATAAGTAGCAATTATTGAGGAAAATAAAGATAAAGGGAATTAACCTAAGGAGGCCGACTGGTATCTATAGATATTGTGATCTGAGGTAGCTTAGATTAGGGTTATCTGATGATGAGGAAATAGTATATTACTAACACCAGGTTCCAATCTCAAAGCGCTAGTTTTGAATTTCTCATTTTTTTCTCAAAACTTTTATGATTGTTCAAGTGTTTCTCGAATGTTTTAACAAAAAAACATGAAAAATGTTTATTTTATCCTGCAGAGGTGACATACAGTCATTTGTTATGTAAAGAAAGGTCGTCTATGGCCTTATCTCTCCTGTTTAGGTCAAATTAAGGGTATTTTTGTAATTTTAGGATTTTCACCTAAGGGACGCTTGTCCTTTAATGGGGGACGCTTATCTATGGGTCTTTTTCAAAATTTCCCATGTTTCTAGAATTAAAAACAAAGATAATTTTTTAAGGGATTTTCACCTGGATTTGATAGGGAATATCTCCAAATTTGGGAAGTTGGAGTTGGAATTCAACTCCAACTCTTTCATAGGTATAAAAGGAAGATTTTTAGGGTTTCAATAGGGAAAATAATGACTAGGATACAAAACCATTCTTAGGGAGGAAGAAATATAATTTCTCTCGCTTTCTATGAAGATTTTTCTCTAACAATCTCTTTATCCAAACACAAATACACACAAGAATAATCATTCGATTTTCCAAAAAATAAATAACATAATTAGAGTGGAGATCTGGACTTCAAGGAATTCAGAGTTAAAATATCTCCTGATATAATATTTTAGGATCTTTTTTATTTTCTCTCTCTAAAAGTGTTATGCATAATCATGTTAATATACATTAAAATAATTAAGTATAATTGCTTTAAAGTGTGATGAGATACAAATTTGGATTAATATGCATATTAAATGCATGATTAAATAAAGATTCCTCCATTTTTTATAATTTCAAGTTTTCTTTTGTTCTGTAATTCTATAATTTATTGAGTTTTATTGTGTTTAAGGAATCATTTAAGGTTATAGCATTATTTTAGCATATTTTAGATCCTAATAATTGTGTATTTAATGTTAGAAATGATTTCACATGATTTAGATGTTTATTTCTACATTTTACTCTATGCTGCAAGTGATAGATAAGAAAAAGCATCGATGGATACCCGTCAATCAATACAATAATGGGACATCTTGGGGTTTTTTCTCGTCCTGTCTCTCATTTAGTTATGGGTGTCCGTCACCCTTCCAAGGGCATTCATGGCTAGTTTTTTAGGTATTTTTATGTGTATTTCATGTCTTTTACTATAATTGCATTATTTATTTATTTCCTAAAATATTTATTTCCCATTCTGTGCGATACTTAACTTTTTGCATATTTATGTTATGTAACATATAAATAAATGGTTCTTTTTACTGTATTTTTATGTCATTTACTTGTGTAATGCTAATTTATTTGTCTTGTTGTATTTTTTATGATTACATAACTTTATGTGTTTTGGGAGATCTTGTGAGGCATTTTTTTTGTATTAGGATTCGTGCCCCGCTTGGTTGATAACCCCCACCTCTATTTGATTCTTCATTTGATCATTTCATTTATTCATTTATTTATTTTCGTATTTTGGATATAATTTACTTCGAATATGCAATAGTTAGTAAAAAAGGGATTTTATGCACATTAAAAGAAAAAGGCACTTAAAACGATTTTTATTGAATAACTTGGGTTTTCTTCCAAAACTTAGTCAAATGTCTAATTTTTTATCCAACACCAAATAATAGAATAAAAAGACCATTTTTGTAAAATATGTATTAGGGGACTAATATCCTCAAACTTAAATGAATACCCTGATTTATGTATGTTTATTTTCATTGTCAAATTATTTGTTCTTGTAAAAAGTTTAAGTAGTTATAATTTATTTATTTATTATCACTTTATTGATTGCCTAGGATGTTTATTTAATTTTATTACTTTACATTGTGTGAGAGAAGAGAGTGGATTAAACTTAAAATTCAATTATAAAATAACACCTAACCAAAATGCCTAATAAGAGTGATGTTGTAAAGCTCTAACTATGACCTTAGTTAAAAATGCATGATTTAATGAGATAAACTAAATTAAATATATGAATTTCAGAATAGAGTTATGAGTAAGTGGGGGATGATTTTCATTAGAGTAAGATTAAGAGGGGTTAATATTTGGCATACAAATTAATAAAGGACCAAAAAATGACTTTTACATACACTTAAAATCTTTGAGCCCTTGCAAGTGGGAGAGAGAAAAATAATAATTTTATGGGAAAATGGTGTTTTGGATTGTATTTCTTGAAGAATTTACATATTTTAAATTCTTCTTCCTCTCTATCTCTTTTCATCTAAGGATCTTGCATGACCTCTCTTTTCAATTTATAAGAAATTTTTGTACATGCTATTGATTGAGAAGTTTTAAAGAGGTAATGGTTTGATAACTCGGATTTTAGTGTTTGTTTTAAGTATAATTTTGTCTATTTTAGTGTCTTATTTTGCATGTTTTTTGTATTCTTGGTATTAAAATATTATTTCTAGATTAATTAAGTTTATTTTGATAAATTTGAGGTTTTTGGGTGATTAATGGTTTTATTTTTTTATTTTGTACAGAAAAGTAGGCCAAAGCATGGCTAAGATAAAGTGTCCCAATCATGCCCCATGTAGAATCCCAAAATGCACCGTTTAACCAAGGGTTGCGGCAAAGACCAAAGTGTCCCAACCATGGCCAGTGCAACCTGAAAAGAAGGAGTTGATCTAGAAGGTTGCCTCGGCTGAGACAAAACTGTCCCAATCGTGGCCAAAACAAAGTACTATTTTATCTCTATATGGCATGGTTAAGACAAAAGTGTCCTAGCAGTGGCCTTCTGGCCATCTATTTAAAAGCTACATTGTTTTCTGTTTAAAGAGAGATCTTTTTAGGGTTTTGCACTGTAGGTTTTCTCTCTAGTAGTTTAGCATATAGTTCTTTCTATTTTGAGGGTTTCACACTTAGTTTTTATAGATTTACTTGTAAAAATCACTATTTTAGTGTAGTTTTACTTCAAGAACACATAAATACTTAGTTTTTAGCTTAGCCTATACTTCAAATTACAATTTTCAATCAAGTTCCTGCTTGGAGAAGGAGAGGAGGAGCTTCATGAACTTTAAATCTACAACTCCAAATGGGTTTCATAGTTTTTTCTTTTATTTTACTTGTTATTTACATTATAAGCAATGAGTAGTTATTTTTTTGTTTGGCGATCATTGAATCCCCTAACCAGTTAAGGATTATGAACTTATTTATCTTAATATATGCATGGATGTTTCTTTTCCCTTGTGCTTATCTTAGTATGAATGTTCTTGCAAGTGTTCATTGTTTTTATCTTTTAAGGTAATAAATGAATGCTTGTTGTGTATTTATATTATGCATGTTCAATTTTACTTCATGTGAGCCTTAGTTTTGATGGTGACTCCGAAATGAGAGCTATTAGATTTAGGGTTAATACGTAGTAATCTCTAAAAGGTGAGGAAAATGAATATATGTTTGGTTAGAAAGCTCCGGAATGGGATACTAGCACATACCTAGGCATTGGGACCTATGCTTATGTTCACTATTTGGAATGCTCTGGAATGGGATACTGAATAGCGCGAGTAGTAGGCTCCAAAATGGAATGCTAGTGTTTTAGATGGGTTGACCATATCCAAGCATATAAAATCTTATGTTAAAATGAACCTTACATGGGAAAGGGAGGATTAAAATTCCCAAGCAATGCTTTAAGTCATTGTTATTCTCTTTGAATTTATAATTTACATTTTAGTGTTTTGGTCATCTTTACTTGCAATGCTTTACTCCTCTAATTTCTTCATTTTAATCGCTATATAACAATCAATGCAATCATAAAACAATTAGGAATTCTTTAGCATACAAATTAATTGTCATAGCTTGCACACACAGACAAGTCCTTTGGGTTCAGTATCTCAAAGTCTTAAAAATACTCCACTTTATTACTTATCAATCTAGTACACTTGTTAGGGTCGCAATAAGTTTTTAGTGTCGTTGCTGGGGACTTGGCATTGTTTGTGAGTTTTGATTTTTACTTCTATGTGTTTTTTTTCTTATTTTATCTTTCTTTATTATTTTTCAGGTAATTGTTGTATATGAATAGATTTAGACAAGAGCAAGTAGCACCCAATGATCCTAAAATCGATAGGACTTTACATCAAAGAAGGAGAGCTAATAGAGAAAACAACATGGAACCAAATCCTCTTATTGATGAATTTTCTCCCGAAGATGAACAAGTGCCAAGAGCACAAGAAGGAATGCCGGGTAGACATAGAGAAAAGATGCCTAGGGAAAGGACAATTAGAGATTATGATGTGCTAAGGTGGAATGAAGACCATATGATTATTATGTTGCCAAGAAAGGTACAATTTGAGCTTAAACTAGCCACCATCATTATGGTACAGATAAATTAGTTCTCTAGGATCAGAGTTGGAAGATCCTACTTAGCATATTGACATATTTTTAGAGGTCAGTGACACGGTTCAGATTTTAGGTGTCTCTACTAATGCAGCTGGATTAAAATTATTTCCTTTCATGCTGATTGGAAAGGTGAGGGAATGGTTCCAGGTGCTACTAAACAAATCAATTTGGTCATGGGATTAGTTGCAAGAGATGTTTTTAATGACTTTTTTTGTAAGGCCCCTAACATTACCCTAATCTAATTTGCATATTTGAATGGGATTTTTATTTGATTAAGATTAAATTAAATGAGGAATTTGTATAAGTATGGGTCAAAAGGGGGTAAATTATCATGTTATTATGTTATTTGCATGAAAATAAAATTTTAAAGCATGGTTTAATGGTAATTAAGGGTGCAATTGAAGTAAAAAAATATTAATTTGGGGTAAATGTATTGTTTTGGAAACTCAAGGGTCAAATGTGGGTAGAAATGTTTGTTTAACAGTCAATTTGAGAGAAGGAATGAATTGCAAGGTAAATGTAAGACATGCAAATTTTCAAGGGACTAAAGAGGGGATTTTCTTTGTTGGTATAAAAAGCTTGAGTTAGTGGAGATAGAGGTGGCATGTAGTTGAGAGCTGATCGACATTTAAAGGAGAGAAAACCAAAAAATCTTCATCTCTTCTTTCTCTCATTCCCATTGATTCATCTCAAGCAATTAGATGATAATTTTAGTTGGTTAATCAAGAGTACAATGTATTAAACTTAAGGTAATTAAACTATTAATTGAACCCTTCATCATCTTCTTCTTCTTCTTTTCATTTTGACTGAGGAAAACGTTAACTGTGTGCTGGAACTTGAATGTTGATGATTTTTTTGAAGGAGAAGAGGAAGGAAGGAAGAGCAAAGGAAAAGGTATTGCTAGAGGTTGAAGTAATTGGGTTTTTCAGCCAAGGTATGGGAATTTAGGTTGTTCATATTACATGTGGAATTGATTGCTGGAATTGGGTATGATTTACAAAATTTAAAGTTGTGTTTTGCTGGATTTTAACGATGTGAGGTTAAAGAACAGATTATGTCCTTGCCAAGTTGTGAATATCTTCACGAGTCGTGAACTATTGTTCGACTTGTGAAGCTCTTCACAAGTCATGCATCTTCTTCCTCTGGGAATGTTGGGTTCACTCATGAAGCTCTTCACGAGTCGTGAATATTAGTCCGACTTGTGAAACTCTTCACGAGTCGTGAAGTGTAGCTTTTCTTCTCCACTCGTGAACCTCTTCATGAGATGTGGGTATTGGCCTTATTAGCTTCACTCATGAATCTCTTCATGAGTCGAACATTTCATCACGACTGAATGACCTGTATGGATTGTTTTGCTCATAAGTTGAGTTATAGAGCAATAAATTGAATGATTCTTTTTGCATTGGAAAATAGACTTCTATAAATATATTTTATGTGAAGGAACATAGACTTAAATATGACTTTAATTACATGGAATTTAGGATTGAATCCGAACTAGTTCCTTAGACTGTACATAGAAACAAAATTTACAGTAATGGGCATATCTTTTTGTAGAGATGTTCAAATGTTACAAAATGAAATTGTGGAAAAATTAGAGACATGAAAGTCTAAATTTGATGAAGAAATGTGGGTTTAAATCCTTCTAAATTTTACATTATAAATTGTCCTAAATGACAGTCCACACGATTTCGTTTTAAAACAGCCTATAGTATTTTTCAAATAACTCAATCTATTGGTCAAATATGGAGATGAATTTTGATGCTCTGGAAACTAGACACATAGAGGGATAAAATTATGGAAGATCAACTTGACTAAAAATGACTTTTTCCTTTCCAAATGTGGCTCACAAATTGAGTCCAGAATGTTGCCCTATACAAATTGTTGCTGCACTTGACTTTATGGTTACTAATTAAATCGAGACAAATAGTTGTTTTTATGATAGTAAAATAAATTGGACAGGGCATGTAATATAACTATCAATGAAAGATTTATATGCATACATGTACATTCGTTGTGTATATGAATAAAGATTAGTGATGAAATATCTAACCTATATATGTAATTAGACTTGTACATGATTGTCATATGCCTAATTGATGTGCACATATGTAATCTGATGACATGAAAGTGCACATGATCTGAATGATGATAAATGCATATATATATTGGTAAACATGCTTATAAGAATAAGCCTACTATATGTGAATGTACCTACAGGTATGTACATTTACGATTATGTACATAAGTGTATGAGCATGTAATTGCCCTATGAGATAGAAGATGTTGTAGCATGACTATGAACATGTGAGATGCTTAATGAGAACATGATCAAGTATATGATATGATGATTATATTTCATGCCTATATGTCATGATGCAAACTTATAGTCACACGAAATGGATGAGCTAATTGTGTAACTTGGGTTATGAAATGTGCATATATCTGTTTATGCACCAGAGAACTTATAGTTTTACAAGACTCTATATATGTACAAATAGTATATTGTGAATACAGTCTTAATATGTGAATTAAACACGAATATAGTTCTGCCTGCGATAGAGTTTTAGATGTGGATAGATAGGCTCCTATAGGGAAATTGCAGCTGCCATAGTTTGGCCCAATTGGGTCCATAGTATGTATGATCCCGTTTGAATCATGAACAGCCCCATTTGGGTTGATAGGTGACCCCATTTGGGTCTGCTTGACCATTTGACGGTATATTTTGGCCCCATTTGGGTCTATAGATCTGATATATTCGGATATCCTTCTTCTTGATACCGATGTGTATCCATAGTTCCCGTCATCCATAGATAAAGCTAAGGTAGGCTAAACGTTATTCATAGTAATGATCAAAATTAAACAGTTAAAGTTATTTGACTAAAGATTGATACTGTGGATTATATTGTTGGTTTACCCACAGGAATTATGTTTCATTTGAATATGTTTACATGGAAATTGCTATCTATATGAATTATGAAAATGAGAATACTTGTCATTTTTTAGGGTACAATGGTTAGGTACATGTGAATATGTTTTATGCTTTAAAGTATTTGTTATTAATGACATGATATGTTGCACATGTTATTTATTATAGACATTATATGTACATTTTGATGACCGTTGTGAGTGGTCATCCATCTATAGATATTCCCCACTAAGCTTTATAGCTTAGCACGGGTTATTTATCCATGTAGGTACTGTTAACAAGAATTTTATACAGGGACGACCTCTACATCAGGAAGGGCCAACTGCCGACTGTTAATCTTGATGTAGGATGTTTTTGTATTAGTGTTATCATATGTTTTTCTTTATGGCTAGTTATGTTATAAAATGTATATAACCTATGAGAAGTGTTGTAACTCACAAGTAGTAAAGCTGAGAAGAGTATGTGTGTATATGAGATACATAAAGTAATATTCATATAGTATAGTATGCATGATACTAAGTATGAAATGCAATATAGGAATAGACTTGTAGCACATACATAAGTATATGAAACCGTATGACATGATTAAGGGTAAAATGATAGTTAAATAAATATATTGTATAACATAATTAATAGTAATTAAATTATCAGATAAATAGGGTTTACATAGAGGGTGCTACAATTTGTGGTATCAGATCCTAGGTTTAGCCTTTTCTAGGTAAAAATGAACCTAGGATTCTATAGTATGATGTAGTGTTTTGTTGGCCTGATGCAGAACTCCCTGTTTTCTTATAGATCTAAGATGGAGAGCTCAAGAGATGCTTTTGAGGAATCGGCTGAAAGTAACAAGCCGGTTAGAACCAATCCCTCCAATCTTGGATCTTCATTATCCAATCCAAATAAGGTTCCAGCAGCCATCCCTTCAGAAGCATTGTTAAAAATATCACAGGATATGGCTTAAATTCTTCAAAGGATGACTGCACCTAAAGCTCCAATATCTGAAATTAGGAAGTATGGTGCTGAAGAGTTTTTAGGCACTAATCTGGAACAGTCTGAGGAAGTTGAATTTTGGTTGGAAAGGTTAGAGAGAATTTTTTATGAAATCCACTATCCAGTGGGTCATAAGGCGTCTTATGCTATGTCCTTATTACAGGGAGCTGCTTATGATTGGTGGAAGTTGGTGTTGAAGCAACCCTAGTTACCATATACTCTTACATGGGAATTTTTCACAGCTGAATTCAAGAAAAAGTATGTTACTGAGGCGTACAAGCAAGAGAAATTAAAGCAGTTTCTCAACTTGAAGCAGAGAGTTATGTCTGTGGCTGAGTATGAGAAAGAATTCAGTCACTTATGCAAATATGTTCCTGATGAGATGTTCACTGATGCTTTTAAATGTAGACAGTTTGAAGATGGGTCAAATGATCATATCAGAGAAAAGTTAATTGGATCTACATCTTTGCAAGTGGTTAATATCACTCAACTGGTTACAGTAGCCTTGCGAATTGAAAAGAATGAAATTGCAAAAAGGGAGAAAGAACAGAGAAGGAGTGGGTCCAAGGGTGGATCTTTCATAGGAAAGAGAGCTAGAGTAGCTCAAGGAAATCAGCCAGCAGAGTTTGGCTATAGTTCTGCAAAAAGGGACAGGACACAAGAATCTTCTACAGTGTCTAAACTGGGAAAGGGAGCTTCAAGGAAACAAAGTGGGGGGCAACCTCCAGTGTGTCCCCATTGTTTTAGGCAACATTGGGATAGTTGCAGGAAATTAACTAGGGCATGTTTCAAGTGTGGTGGTACCGATCACTTCATGGAAAATTGTCCTTAGAAGACGGATCAAGGTGTTGAATAGCAGGGTAGTACAGGAACTTACAATGCACCATCTTCAGGTAGAGGCAGAGGAAGAGGACATGAGGGATCGAGGCATAAGGGATCCCAGTCCAGTAACATTTCTGAATCAGTTGACAGGCCCACAGCTCCATTTGTTCCTATTCGGGCTTATGCAATGAAAGCTAGAGAGGATCAGAGTGCTCCAAAAGTTATAGTTGGTATTTTCTCTCTCTTTGATTCTAACATGCATGCACTGATTGATCATAGTTCCACTCATTCTTATGTTTGCACTAGGGATATGGATAGGAATGAGACTACTATACATGAACTGGAATATGATATATGTGTAACCAACCCTTTGGGTCACAGTGTTGTTGTTAATAGAGTGCATAAACAGTGTCCTATTGTAATTCAAAGGAAATAATTTCTTACTGATCTTATTAAATTGCCATTTTAGGAGTTTGATATTATTCTGGGTATGGATTGGCTGTCTAGACATCATCCAGTTATTAATTGTGAAGCTAAAACTGTAACTCTTATTGTTGCTGATTGTAAAGAAACTATAGTTTAAGGCATTCGATCTAAACCCATAGCTAATGTAATAACAGCTATGCAAGCTAAGCGATTTCTGAGAAAAGGGTGTGAAGCTTTCTTAGCACTTGTGTTTGATTCAAGAAAAGAGATTGTGAATTTTCAAGAGATTCCAATGGTGGAAGAATTTCCTGATGTGTTCCCTGAAGACTTACCTAGTCTTCCACTAGAAAGGGATGTTGAGTTGTCTCTAGAAATTCCACCTGGTACAGCTCCTATTTTGAAGGCACCCTACAGGATGGCTCCTTTGGACTAAAGGTTCAACTACAGGAGTCTTCCTTGCTTCCTTCATAAGGCTTCATTAGACCTAGTGCATCACCTTGGGGTGCACCGGTTTATTTTGTGAAGAAAAAAGATGGGTCTATGAGGATGTGTATAGATTACAGACAATTAAATAGGGTAATAGTGAAAAATAAGTACCCTTTACCTAGAATGAAGATTTATTTGATCAGTTGAAGGGTGCTGGAGTGTTTTCCAAGATTGATTTGCGATCGGGTTATTATCAACTCAGGGTTAAGGATGTGGATGTTTCCAAAATAGCCTTTAGAACCCGAATAGCATTATGAGTTTTTGGTGATGCAATTTGGGTTAAAAAATGCACCGGCTGCATTTATGGATCTTATGAATAGGGTATTTAGACCCTACTTGGATCAATTTGTTGTTATGTTCATAGATGACATTTTGGTGTATTCGAGAAATGAAGCGAAACATGCTGAGCATTTGAGAATTGTTTTACAGATTCTGATGGAGAATAAGTTAATGCTAAGCTGAGCAAATGTGATTTTTGGCTTAAGGAAGTTTCCTTCCTTGGTCATGTAGTATCTTTTAAAGGCATTAGAGTGGATCCAGCAAAGATTGGGGCTATAGTGAATTGGAAGCCGCCTCAAAATGTGATAGAAGTGAGAAGTTTTCTGGGCTTAGCAGGTTATTTACCGTTGTTTTGTGTAAGGTTTTTCAGTTATAGCCACACCACTCACCAAACTACTGAGAAAGGGCATAAAAGTTTGAGTGGGCTGACCGATGTCAGGCAAGCTTTAATCAATTGAAGAAACTTTTGATAGAGGCTCTAGTTTTGACACAACAAGTTACAGGAAAGGAGTATGCTATGTATAGTGATGCTTCTAGAGTTGGCTTGGGGTGTGTGTTAATGCAAGATGGTAAAGTAATTGCCTATGATTCTAGACAGTTGAAGCCACATGAGCAAAACTATCCAACCCATGACCTAGAGTTAGCAGCAGTGGTGTTTGCCTTAAGAATTTGGCGACATTATTTATATGGGGAAAAGTGCAGAATCTATACAGATCACAAGAGTCTCAAATATTTGCTCACTCAAAAGGAACTTAACTTGAGGCAGCGAAGATGGTTAGAACTGTTTAAAGATTATAATTGTATAATGGATTACCATCCAGGCAAAGCTAATGTTGTAGCTGATGCCTTGAGCTATAAGATGATGGCTACTATGATTGCACATCACTGTAGAAGGAAACTTACATATGATGGTGCTTTAATAGCACAGTTGAAGGTTGGACCTTGTTTGGGCTTGCTTGACTGGTCCACAGTATATTTTGGTCCGTTTGGGTCTATAGAATATCGATATCTTCGAATATCTTCATTTTGATACCGATGTGTATCCATAGTTCCCATTAATCCAACTGATAAAGCTAAGGCAGGCTAAACGTTATTCATAGTAATGATCAAAATTAAACAGTTAAAGTTATTTGACTAAAGATTGATATTGTGGATTATATTGTTGGTTTGCCCATAGGAATTATGTTTCATTTGAATATGTTCAGGTGGGAAATTGTTGTCCATATGAATTATGAATATGAGAATATTTGTTTACTCTTTTGTGGTACAATGTTTAGGTACATGACGATATGTTTTATGCTTTAAAGTATTTGTTATTAGTGACATGATATGTTGTACATGTTATTTATAATACACATTGTATGTATATTTTGATGACCGTTGTGAGTGGTCATCCATCTATAGATATTCCCCACTAAGCTTTATAGCTTAGCACGGTTATTTATCTGTGTAGGTACTGTTAACAAGAATTTTTCTCAGGGACGACCTCTACATCAGGAAGGGCCAACTACCGACTGTTAATATTGATGTAGAATGTTTTTGTATTAGTGTTATCATATGTTTTGCTTTATGGCCTGTTATGTTATAAAATGTATATAACCCTATGAGAAGTGTAGTAACTCGCAAGTAGTAATGTAAACACCCTATATCCCATGTTTACTATATCCAATGCAAACTATGCCATTTTAATTCATCAAGTCATATGACAATATCATCATACTGTAGCTATTGTACTTTCATGCTTAGCATTCATCATATCAATACATTTATATAAAGTAATTCTAATTTCATCATGCATGCATATACTAGTATTTTCACTATGAGCTTATTACAGTCTTCACTTCCATATAATTTACATATACATATATTACAACCCTTATACATATTAAACATGTAAGGAACTAAACAAGATTTATCAAAATTTTCCTACATCCACTTCTATAGACTGGTGTTGGCCTGTCCTGATGCAGAAATAGTTCCTGTGCAAAAGCCTTGCCTACCAAAACCTACACGGATCAAAATAACCCGTGCTAAGCTATAAAGCTTAGTGGGGATTCTAAACATGAAAGACAACCACTCACAGCGGTTGTCAAAGATATAGAATAAACAAAATAATTGAAAATAATAATAGCTAGCCTATCAAGATAACCCTTCACACATAATTCAGCATACTTGAATTCATACTATTCATAATAAGATTTGCATATAATGTAAACAGATACCAAATCATGCTTAATTAACCATTGTTAAACATGTTTAGTCATATATCGGATGCAAAGTTCATACTGTAATTAACTGTAAAACATTATTGCTTTACTTTAGCCTGCCTAAGTTCTAAGAGTGGATAACGGGATCGGTGGATACCCGAGGGTATCAAAACTATGGACCCAAATCAGGGCCAATTGTACTATGGACCGGTCAAATACCCACACGAGGGCAAGAACAACCCTAATGGGCTGTGCAAGATCCAGCAGGATCAACTATACTGTGGACCTAAAAAGGTCGACTGTGGCAGCTGCAATTCCCTATAGGCGCCTATCTATCCACAATTGAACTCTATTGCAGGCAATACTTTATTTATGCTCATACATTCATATACATAATCGTAAATGTACATACCTGTAGGTACATTCGCTCATAGTAGGCTTATTCTTATAAGCATGTTCATCAATGTGTATACATTTACCATTAATCAAATCATGAACCATACAAATATTGACATGTTTCCATGTGAGCATATGCATATGACATGGTCATAATGTTATGTTTCCTATTTCATAGCATATGTATACATTCATAGCCAATTTCCAATGTAAATGATACAAATTTATATATACATGAGTATATGACTCTCGTATACTTGCATTCAAGGTCTATTTTGTTCAATCATATGTATAACACATGGGGGTAGCCTAATACACTGATAAAGGAAAATAAAAAACATATTTATGGGCCAAAATCATGCTGTCGCGCTCGCGGCAAGTGTCGCGCTCGCGACAGTATGCTTGGCCATACGAATCTTCACCCTGATCCCAAAATCCTGCAAACTGCTTAATAATTTTATTTTGTACATCGTTTTCGACACACTAAACGACATTTTTAGAAAACGTTGTCTTCTACAAAGTTGTAGATATACATTTCTAGTTTCTAGAACATCAAAAATATGTGCAATATCATTTCTAGAACTCGAGATATCTTAAAATTACTAAGGACTGTTCATAGAACCAAAACAGTGGGGGCTGTAACTTATAAAAATTCATAGCATAAAATCAAGAGATATTTAGACCAACATTTCTTCATCAAAAACGTACTCCTAGGTATCTAGTTTACTCAAAATTTTACAGAATAATATTTTGACTTCTCTACTATTACTTATGCCCAAAATACCAACATCTGTACCCTAACAGTCCCAACAGATTCAACGAATTTCATGCTAATTATTTGACAAACTTAGAAATAGAATTAGGCATTACTTCATTCATATAAAATGTGTATTTATGAGTCTATGTTTCATAGAAATTAATTTCATGTCATTATGATCATTGTACATACAGATATCTCAATTTTTCCCCAACCTGGTCCAGAATCCGAATTTAGAAGTTTTCCTAAATTCAATAAATCATAAAAAATATCTAGAGACAGAATTTGAATGTGATTTCTCCTTATGAAATCTTTGTATATACGTCTAGTTTAATACCCATTTGGAATCATCTCAATATCTATTTTTAAACTCTAGATATTACCAAAACAATGCATCTAGGTCCAATGAACTCAAACCCAGAATTCTTTAAAACTCACATGCATGTCAAGAAAACTCACATGCATGTCAAGATTCAAGCAAAACTCATCATATTCAAGTAGATACACTCACGTGCAACATGAATAATCCTAAATTCCCATACCTTTTTCTGAAACTTATCACACTCAAGCTTTCAATCTCTTGCTATGTCTTTCCCTTTATCCTTCCTATCTCCTCCTTCTTTGACTACAACCAAAATTCATTCATCATTTCCAGCACTTGATCTTCATTACCACAAGCAAGATGAGAAGAAGATGAAGATGATAATGATGAAATTCAGTAGAGATCATTTACCTTAGAGTTTAATGTTTTAAACACTTGTTGAACCAACAAAACTTATCAACTAATTTCTTGAGAGGATTTAGAAGAAAATAAGGGAAGAAGAAGAGATGGGAATTTTCTGGATTTCTCTCAAGGAATGCCGACCCACTCTCCCTCACAATTGCCACTTTCTCTTTCTTTCCACTACATAAACTCATATATATAATACTTTGGCCAATATCCTCTTTAATCCTTCAAGATTTTGCATGTTACCCAATTATCATCCTATTATTTGCATGTCACAAATCATACCCCACATTTACTTTATTCATACATTAACCTCTCCATTGTTCTCTAATTCCCAATTGACCTATAAAAATGTCATCATTACCAATTTACCCTAAAACAATACTTATTCTTCGATTATACCCTCAATAAAAATTAAACCTTACCTTTAAATTTTATTTCCATGCAATTAACATAATAACACACTCCATTGACCCTTACTTATACAAAATCCTCAATAAAAATATAAGAATTAAAATAGGGTCATGTTAGGGGTCTTACAAATCTCTCCCCCTTAAAGAATTTCGTCCTCGAAATTCATACCTGAATTAAACAACTGAGGATATTGCTTCTTCATGGCTGCCTCTGGTTCCCAAGTTACTTCTTGTACACCATGATGTTGCCAAAGTACTTTAACCAGAAGGATCTGCTTGTTTCTCAATTGCCTGATCTCCCTAGCCAAAATTTTCTTCGGTTCCTCATCATAAGTGAAATTCGGCTGTAACTGAATATCTTGAACTTGTATCTTATGAGATTCATCCGAGCGATATTTTCGAAGCATAGATACATGAAACACATCATGTAGCTTGGCCAACTCCATAGGAAGAGCCAATCTATAAGCTACTGGTCCGACTCTTTGAAGAATTTCATACGGACCAATGAATCTCGGACTGAGCTTTCCCTTTTTCCCAAATCTAAGCACTTTTCTCCAAGGAGATACCTTCAAAAATACTTTGTCACCCACCTGGTACTCGATATCCCTTCTTTTAAGGTCAGCATATGATTTCTGCCTGTCACTTGCTTCTTTCAGCCTCTGCTTGATAACTTGAACCTTTTCTTCTGTATCTCTAACAAGGTCAGGACCAATTAACTTACATTCGGTCAACTCAGTCCAACAGACTGGAGTTCTACATTTTCTGCCATACAAAGCCTCATATGGTGCCATTTGAATACTCTTCTGATAGCTGTTATTATAAGCAAATTCCATTAAGGCTACATATTTATCCCAACTTCCAGAAAACTCCAAAGCACATCCCCTCATCATATCTTCGAGAATCTGAATAACCCTTTCGGATTGCCCATCCGTTTGAGGATGAAAAGCTGTACTGTACTTGAGCTGTGTTCCCAAAGCTTGCTGTAAACTCTGCCAAAATCTCGATGTAAACCTTGGATCTCGATCCGAAATTATAGACATAGGTATACCATGTAACCGTACAATCTCATTAACATACAATTCTGCAAGCCTTTCCATGGAATAATCTGTTCGAACCGGTAAAAAGTGAGCTACTTTTGTTAACTTATCCACTATTACCCATACAGCATCATTTTTCCTTTGAGAAAGAGGCAAACCAGTAACAAAATCCATGGTAATGTCTTCCCACTTCCATTGTGGAATTGGAGTGGGATTCAGGAGACCTGAAGGAAACTGATGTTCTGCTTTCACTTGCTGACATGTCAGACATTTAGAAACATAATCAACAATATCCTTCTTCATGCCAGGCCACCAGTAAAACTGTTTCAGCTCTTGATACATCTTATTCTCACCTGGATGCATAGTAAATGCAGTATTATGTGCTTCATGCAACAATGTTCTTTTCACTTATTTATCATCAGGGATACACAACCTGTTATGGTAGTATACACCACCATCTTCTTTCATTGAAAAATCAGATTGATTACCTTCACCAATTGCTTTAACAATCTGTTTCAACTTTGCATCATCCTTCTGAGCATCAATCATTGTCTGCCTAACCAAGGGCCTAACTTTAAGCTGTGCTAGTAAAACACCATCAGAAGCAAATTTCCATCTGCACTGTTTTAACATCAATACAGCCATTGACTTAGGACTCAAGGCATCAGCAACCACATTTGCTTTTCCTGGGTGGTAATCAACTATACAATCATAATCTTTGAATAATTCCAACCATCTCCTCTGCCTCAAATTAAGTTCTTTCTGAGTAAGCAAATACTTGAGACTTTTATGATCAGTATAAATCCTGCACTTCTCCCCATACAGGTAATGCCGCCAAATCTTTAAAGCAAATACCACAGCTGCCAGTTCTAGATCATGAGTCGGGTAGTTCTGTTCATGTGTTTTCAACTGTCTAGATGCATAAGCTATAACTTTACCATCTTGCATCAATACACAACCCAAACCAACCTTAGAAGCATCACTGTACATTGCATACTCTTTCCCTGCCACAGGTTGAGTCAACACTAGAGCCTCAGTCAACATCTTCTTCAACCTTTCAAAGCTTGCTTGACAACGATCAGACCATTCAAACTTAATATTCTTTCTCAACAGCTTAGTGAGGGGTGAAGCAATGACAGAAAAACCCTTCACAAAACGACGATAGTAACCTGCCAACCCAAGAAAACTTCTAATTTCATGTACATTCCTGGGTGGTCTCCAATTAACAATAGCTTCAATTTTATTTGGATCGACCCTAACACCTTCAGCGGATACAACATGACATAGGAAAGAAACTTCCTTAAGCCAAAAATCACATTTACTCAGTTTGGCGTACAACTCATTTTCTTTCAAAGTTTGCAATACAATTCTCAGATGTTCAGCATGTTCAGCTTCATTTCTTGAGTAAATTAATATGTCATCAATAAACACAACAAAAAATCAATCCAAATAGGGTTTGAATACCCTATTCATAAGATCCATAAATGCAGCAGGTGCATTAGTCAACCCAAATGGCACAAGTAAAAATTCATAATGCCCATAACGAGTTCTGAAAGCAGTCTTAGGAACATCCCCATCTTTAACTCTGAGCTGATAATATCCTGATCGCAAATCTATCTTTGAGAACACACCAGCACCACTTAACTGATCAAATAAATCCTCTATTCGTGGCAAAGGATATTTGTTCTTCACTGTCACTTTGTTCAATTGTCTATAGTCGATACACATTCTCATAGACCCATGCTTCTTCTTAACGAATAAAACTGGAGCACCCCAAGGTGACACACTAGGTCTGATAAAGCCTTTGTCTAACAATTCCTGTAATTGAACCTTCAGCTCTTTTAATTCAGATGGAGCCATTCTGTATGGTGCCCTGGAGATTGGGGCCGTACCAGGTATCAGATCAATAGACAACTCAACATCTCTTTCTGGAGGAAGTCCAGGTAATTCCTCAGGAAATACTTCTGAAAATTCTTTCACAATCGGTATTTTGTCAAGCTCCACTGTATCCCTTTTTGAGTCAAGGACTAAAGCTAAAAATGCTTCACATCCTTTTCTAAGATATCGCCTAGCTTGCATCGCTGATATAACATTATTTGATAGCTTAGAATAATTGCCTTCTACTACCACTTCCTTTCCTTCATCATCCCTGAGAGTTACTGTTTTCATCTCACAATTTACTACTGCATGATGCTTGGATAACCAATCCATTCCCAGAATTACATCAAACTCATGAAAAGGCAACACAATCAAATCTGCTGGAAACTCTCTCCCTTGAACTACTAAAGGACAGTCCTTGCACACCTTATTAACAATCATACTATGTCCCAAAGGACTAGTTACACATACATCAAAATCTAACTGTTGTGTTTTAAAACTATTTCTACCCGAAACCCCAATACAAACATATGAGTGTGTAGAGCCAGGATCAATGAGTGCATGTATATTACAATTATGAAGAGAAAAAGTACCAGCTATAACTTTTGTAGCATCCTGTTCCTCCCGAGCCTTCATGGCATAAGCCCGTCTAGCAACCATTTGAGTAGAAGGTCTATCAACTGTTTCTGACATATTCTGAGACTGAGATCCATGATGAGCTGATCCAAACCTTCCTCTGCCTCTACCTCTTCCAGATGGGGGTGCATTAGAAGCTCCCCTGCTATTCTGTTGCTTAAAACCTTGATCCGATTTCAAAGGACAATTTGCCATGAAATGATCAGCACTGCCACATCTAAAGCATTCTCCAGCCAATTTCCTACAATTACCCCAATGGTGCCTGGAACAATGAGAACACTCAGGTGCTTGACCCCCACTTTGTCTTCCTGAAGTTTCCCTCTCATTTTTAAGCTTGGCAGAAGATTCTTGTTTCTTTCCTTTATTAGCAAAACTAAAAATGGACTCTGCAGGCTGACCTCCTTGAGTTCCCCTAAATCTTTTTCCAGTAGATGATCCTCCCCTGGAACCACTTCTTTTATGCTCCCTCTCTCTTTTAGCTATCTCATACCTTTCAATTTTCATAGCAGTTGTAACCAGTTGATTAAAATCTACCACATTTAAAGATGTAAATCCAAATAATTTTTCTTTGATTCTATCATTCAGCCCATCTTCAAAATGCCTGCATTTGAACACTCCTGTCAACATCTCCTTTGGAACATACTTGCATAATCGGCTAAATTCTTTTTCATATTCAGCCACAGATAAAACTTTTTGTCTCAAACTCAGAAACTGCTTCAATTTCTCCTCCTTGTAAGCCTCAGTAACATATTTCTTTCTGAACTCCCCCTCAAAGAATTCCCATGTAAGTGGGTCAGGTAACTGAGGTTGTCTCAAAATCAACTTCCACCAATCATAAGCCATGCCTTGAAGTAAGGACACAGCACAAGATACCTTATGATTTGCAGGACAGCTAATTTCATCAAATATCCTTTCAAGCCTTTCTAACCAGAACTCAGCTTCTTCAGATTGTTCTAAATTAGTGCCCATAAATTCTTGTGCTCCATGCTTTCTAATTTCGGATATTGGAGCCTTGGGCATAGTCATTCTCTGCAGAATCTGGGCCATATCCTGAGAAATTTTTAACAATGCTTCACCAGGAACTGAAGTAGGAATTTCATTTCGATGCGAAGAGGAAGTCATTGGATTAGGAGGATTTGATCTAACCGGCAAATTACTTTCAGCCGATTCTTCTATAGTATCCCTAGAAGAATTCTCCATCTTTAATCCATATAAAAAAAACAGGAACTTCTGCATTAGGCCAACACAACACTATCTCATATTAAAGTTTATATACTTGCATTGCCCAGAAAAGGCTAAACCAGGGCTCTGATACCAAATTGTAACACCCTATATCCCATGTTTACTATATCCAATGCAAATTATGCCATTTTAATTCATCAAGTCATATGACAATATCATCATACTGTAGCTATTGTACTTTCATGCTTAGCATTCATCATATCAATACATTTATATAAAGTAATTCTAATTTCATCATGCATGCATATACTAGTATTTTCACTATGAGCTTATTACAGTCTTCACTTCCATATAATTTACATATACATATATTACAACCCTTATACATATTAAACATGTAAGGAACTAAACAAGATTTATCAAAAGTTTCCTACATCCACTTCTATAGACTGGTGTTGGCCTGTCCTGATGCAGAAATAGTTCCTGTGCAAAAGCCTTGCCTACCAAAACCTACACGGATCAAAATAACCCGTGCTAAGCTATAAAGCTTAGTGGGGATTCTAAACATGAAAGACAACCACTCACAGCGGTTGTCAAAGATATAGAATAAACAAAATAATTGAAAATAATAATAGCTAGCCTATCAAGATAACCCTTCACACATAATTCAGCATACTTGAATTCATACTATTCATAATAAGATTTGCATATAATGTAAACAGATACCAAATCATGCTTAATTAACCATTGTTAAACATGTTTAGTCATATATCAGATGCAAAGTTCATACTGTAATTAACTGTAAAACATTATTGCTTTACTTTAGCCTGCCTAAGTTCTAAGAGTGGATAACGGGATCGGTGGATACCCGAGGGTATCAAAACTATGGACCCAAATCAGGGCCAATTATACTATGGACCGGTCAAATACCCACACGAGGGCAAGAACAACCCTAATGGGCTGTGCAAGATCCAGCAGGATCAACTATACTGTGGACCTAAAAAGGTCGACTGTGGCAGCTGCAATTCCCTATAGGCACCTATCTATCCACAATTGAACTCTATTGCAGGCAATACTTTATTTATGCTCATACATTCATATACATAATCGTAAATGTACATACCTGTAGGTACATTCGCTCATAGTAGGCTTATTCTTATAAGCATGTTCATCAATGTGTATACATTTACCATTAATCAAATCATGAACCATACAAATATTGACATGTTTCCATGTGAGCATATGCATATGACATGGTCATAATGTTATGTTTCCTATTTCATAGCATATGTATACATTCATAGCCAATTTCCAATGTAAATGATACAAATTTATATATACATGAGTATATGACTCTCGTATACTTGCATTCAAGGTCTATTTTATTCAATCATATGTATAACACATGGAGGTATCCTAATACACTGATAAAGGAAAATAAAAAACATATTTATGGGCCAAAATCATGCTGTCGCGCTCGCGGCAAGTGTCGCGCTCGCGACAGTATGCTTGGCCATACGAATCTTCACCCTGATCCCAAAATCCTGCAAACTGCTTAATAATTTTATTTTGTACATCGTTTTCGACACACTAAACGACATTTTTAGAAAAAGTTGTCTTCTACAAAGTTGTAGATATACATTTCTAGTTTCTATAACATCAAAAATATGTGCAATATCATTTCTAGAACTCGAGATATCTTAAAATTACTAAGGACTGTTCATAGAACCAAAACAGTGGGGGCTGTCACTTATAAAAATTCATAGCATAAAATCAAGAGATATTTAGACCAACATTTCTTCATCAAAAACGTACTCCTAGGTATCTAGTTTACTCAAAATTTTACATAATAATATTTTGACTTCTCTACTATTACTTATGCCCAAAATACCAACATCTGTACCCTAACAGTCCCAACAGATTCAACGAATTTCATGCTAATTATTTGACAAACTTAGAAATAAAATTAGGCATTACTTCATTCATATAAAATGTGTATTTATGAGTCTAGTTTTCATAGAAATTAATTTCATGTCATTATGATCATTGTACATACAGATATCTCAATTTTTCCCCAACCTGGTCCAGAATCCGAATTTAGAAGTTTTCCTAAATTCAATAAATCATAAAAAATATCTAGAGACAGAATTTGAATGTGATTTCTCCTTATGAAATCTTTGTCTATACGTCTAGTTTAATACCCATTTGGAATCATCTCAATATCTATTTTTAAACTCTAGATATTACCAAAACAATGCATCTAGGTCCAATGAACTCAAACCCAGAATTCTTTAAAACTCACATGCATGTCAAGAAAACTCACATGCATGTCAAGATTCAAGCAAAACTCATCATATTCAAGTAGATACACTCACGTGCAACATGAATAATCCTAAATTCCCATACCTTTTTCTGAAACTTATCACACTCAAGCTTTCAATCTCTTGCTATGTCTTTCCCTTTATCCTTCCTATCTCCTCCTTCTTTGACTACAACCAAAATTCATTCATCATTTCCAGCACTTGATCTTCATTACCACAAGCAAGATGAGAAGAAGATGAAGATGATAATGATGAAATTCAGTAGAGATCATTTACCTTAGAGTTTAATGTTTTAAACACTTGTTGAACCAACAAAACTTATCAACTAATTTCTTGAGAGGATTTAGAAGAAAATAAGGGAAGAAGAAGAGATGGGAATTTTCTGGATTTCTCTCAAGGAATGCCGACCCACTCTCCCTCACAATTGCCACTTTCTCTTTCTTTCCACTACATAAACTCATATATATAATACTTTGGCCAATATCCTCTTTAATCCCTCAAGATTTTGCATGTTACCCAATTATCATCCTATTATTTGCATGTCACAAATCATACCCCACATTTACTTTATTCATACATTAACCTCTCCATTGTTCTCTAATTCCCAATTGACCTATAAAAATGTCATCATTACCAATTTACCCTAAAACAATACTTATTCTTCGATTATACCCTCAATAAAAATTAAACCTTACCTTTAAATTTTATTTCCATGCAATTAACATAATAACACACTCCATTGACCCTTACTTATACAAAATCCTCAATAAAAATATACGAATTAAAATAGGGTCATGTTAGGGGTCTTACAAGTAAAGCTAAGAAGAGTATGTGTGCATGTGAGATACATAAAGTAATATTGATATAGTATAGTATGCATGATACTAAGTATGAAATGCAATACGGGAATAAACTTGTAGCACATACATAAGTATATGAAACCGTATGACATGATTAAGGGTAAAATGATAGTTAAACAAATATATTGTATAAGCATGATTAATAGTAATTAAATTATCAGATAAATAGGGTTTGCATAGAGGGTGCTACATTTTTCCCACCAACCAAAACTCTAAGTATTTGTTACATCATAATGAGTTTTTACCAGATAAATAAGAAGCCTTTCTATGATGTTTGTGAGAAGTTCGAGAGGCTATTGAGGAATTGAAATTGTTTCCTTTTATGCTGATTGGGAAGGTGAGGGAATGGCTTTAGGTGCTACTAAACCAATCAATTTGGTCATGGGATTAGTTACAAGAGATGTTTTAATGACATTTTTCCCTCCATCCAAAACTACGTGTATTTGTAACATCACAATGAGTTTTCACTAGATGAATAAAAAGCCTTTCTATGATGCTTATGAGAAGTTTAGGAGGCTATTGATGAGTTATGCAGACCATAAGACAATTATTTACCAATTTATAATGATATTTTATGCTGGAGTTACACCACAAACAAGGTCACTGTTGGATGTATTGTCGGGAGGTTCTTTCTTAAGCAAGTTGCAGGAAGAAGATTTCAATTTGTTGGATGAGATGGCAGCGAATGACTCTCAATGGACTACTCCTATATCGGTTCCAATGAGGGAAGGGGTGCATAATATGGATGAAGTGGCATTACTGAAGGCACAGTTAGAGTTGGCCAAGAATGAGTTAAGTGGGTTGAAGGTGCAAAATGTAGCTTTATTTGTTCAAGGGAATGAGTCATATGAAAGTGGGCAATGTGTTCAAGAGGCTGGAGTTGTAAATGATATGAATATGGTAGTAGATTAATGTAGAAATGATCCTTATAGCAATACAAACAATCCAAGTTAGAGGAATCAGCCAAATTTCTATTGGAATGATGGAAATCAGCATGCCTTATATTGTCAACCACAAGCAATAGCCCCTTTTCACCAAAATGTTTATCATAACCACAACCAATCTTACCAGCCCCAAGCAACTAATCACTACCAAGCCCTACATCTATCACATCATCACCAAGGTTAGAGTTCAAACCAACCCAACCTCAATCATATCACCCATTGGGTTATCAACCAAGACCACCCATGCAAGAGAAAAAGCCTAATCTTAAAGAAATACTAGCCAGTTTCATGAATAGTCAATACCACTTTGTGAATAGTTAGTAGCAATTTATGGCTAGTCAAGAGACGAGGTGGAAATAACAAGAACAATGGAACTAAAATCAAGATACTTCCATAAGGAACTTAGAAACATAATTGGTCCAACTTGCAACTTCAATATCCAGCAGACAACCGGGAACTTTTCCTTTAAATGTGGATTGAAATCCCAAGGAGGAGGCCAAGGCAATTACATTAAAATGTGGCAAGGTGGTAGCATAATGAGAGGAAAAATATAAGTCACCTTCATCATCATCTAAATTGGAGGAGCAGACATAGAAGGTAAGTGATTCTAACCCTAGGGCAAAGGTAAATGTAGACACTCCTACAATTGATAAAGGTAAAAGTATAGTGAACCCCAACATAGAGGATTTTGACATAAATAAGTTGATATTTCCTTCTATAGCTAGGCAAGAAAATAAAAAAGAACAATTGGCTAGGTTTCTAGATATGTTCAAGAAATTGCACATTAATTTACCTTTTGCTAAAGCCTTAGCTTACTAGCTCATATGTCCAACTATGCTAAATTAATGAAAAAACTTTGTTCTAATAAAAAAAATTAGAAGGGTGTGAGACTATGCAACTTATAGAAAACTGTAATGCAATAATCATGAACAAGATTTCTTATGAATTGAAAAATCCAAATAGCTTTACTTTACCCTGTGAAATTGGTGAAACTTTTGTTGGAAATGCCTTGTGTGAATTAGGGGCTAGCATTAATTTAATGCCATATTAAATGTGTCAGAAACTTAATCTAAGTGATCTGAATGAGACAGAAATAAGGCTTCATCTTGTGAATAGGTCAATGAGAAAGCCAAGATGGGTAATAAAGGATCTACTAGTGAAGGTAGGAAAATTCATTTTCCCTATGAACTTTGTAGACATGGAATGGAGGAAGATAGTAAGGTACCACACATTATAGAGAAAAGTTTTGATAAATGTTCATGGTCAAAGGTCACCCTGTGATTCAATAATAAAGAGTTGGTAGTGGACATAAACAAAGCTCAACAACATCCATCAAGTGATTTGGAGGAGCCAATATATTTCATTGATAAAGTGGATGAATGTGTAGAGGAAATTCAGGAGAAAATGTTGCTATATGATCCATTGAATTTGAGTTTAATGCATTCTTTGGAAAATAAAAAGTTGGATGAAGTAGGAGGAGAATTGATAACAGTAGTGGAGAAAAACTATGAAAAAGAACAAAAAGGAGATTCAAAATCTAAACTTAAACCCTTTCTTCCTTATTTAAAGTACGTATTTTTAGAGCATGAAACAAAACCAGTAATTATCTCTTCTATGTTGTCAGGTTTTAAAGAGGAGATGTTGCTTGAAGTGCTAAATAAGCACATGGAAGCGATTGGATGGGAGATGTCAGACCTGAAGGGTATCAACCTAAGTTACTGCACTTAGCAGATTCCTATGGAGGAAGAATACAAATTAGTAGCTCAAACCCAAAAGAGACTCAATCCAGCAATGCAAGAATTGGTCAAGAAAGAGGTACTTAAATTACTTTATTTTGGTATAATTTACCTAATATTTGATAGTAAGTGGGTTAGTTTCATGCAATATTTTCCTAAGAAGGGGGAATGACAGTGACTAGGAATGAGGTTGATGAATTCAATCCAAATCATACAGTTATAGGTTGGAAAGTATGTGCATATTATATAAGAATGAATAATGCCACCAGGAAAGATCATTTCCCATTGCCATTACTGATCAGATGTTAGATAGGCTGGCAGGGAATAGGTTCTATTATTTTTTAGATAGTTATTCGGGATATTTTAAAATTTCTATAGCTTTTGAAGATCAAGAGAAAACAACATTTACCTGCCTTTATGGCACATTCACCTATAGGAGAATGCCCTTTAGACTATGTAATGCACCGGCTATATTTTAGTAGTGTATGATGGCAATTTTCCATGACTTTATAAAGAAATTTATGGAGGTCTTCATGGATGATTTCACCATTTATAGGTGAGATTTTGAGAGCTATTTAAAGAATCTTGATTTAATGCTAAGGAGGTATGAGAAAACCATCTTAGTATTAAATTGGGAAAAATGTCATTTTATTGTAAGGCAAGGCATAATGCTAGGGTATAAAATTTCATGGAGGAAAATAGAGGTGGACAAAGCCAAGGTGGAAGTTATAGAGAAACTTCCACCCCCAACTATTGTTAAGGGAGTTATGAGCTTTTTCGGGCATACAGGTTTCTACCATAGGTTTATCAAAGACTTTTCAAAAATTGCAAAAATCTTGTCCAATTTGCTTATGAAAGATGCTCCTTTTGAATTTAATAGTGAATGCTTATTTGCATTTGAAACGTTGAAACAAAGGCTTAATTTTGCTCTAGTGATTATATATCCGGATTGGAATTTGCCCTTTGAGCTAATGTGTGATCCAAGTGATTTTGCAGCAGGAGTTGTACTTAGACAAAGGCTAGAGAAGGTGCTCTATGTAATTTACTATGTAAGCCACACCTTGACAAGAGCCCAAGTACACTACACCACAACTAAGAAGGAGCTTCTTGCAATTGTCTTTGTCTTTAAGAAGTTGAGGCCATATTTGTTAGGGGTAAAATTTTGGTGTGATCTGACCATGCAACATTGAGAAATCTCTTTGCCAAAAAGGGGTCAAAGCTAAGGTTTATAAGATGGGTGCTCCTTTTGCAAGAGTTTAACCTGGAGAAAAAAGATAAAAAGGGGGCATGCAAGTTTTTGTCGATTCACTTGTCTGGATTGGAGCACGATCATGTTAAAAAGGGGGAGATTTTAGAATTATTTTCTCATAAGTGTATTTACACTCTGTTTGTATGTGAAGTTATTGTGCCTTGGTTCACTAATATGGCTAATTTTCTCGTAGATGGGTATATACCAAGGGACTTCACATGGAAATAGAGGAAATAGTTGAAAGCCGATGCAAAGCAGTAAATTTGGGATGAACCTTATCTTTTTTACCTATGCGCTGATCAAATGTTGAGAAGGTGCATTTTGAATGAAGAACAAAGGGAGATTATCAAGGCTTGCCATAGTTGAGAAGTTGGACATCACGGACCCAATAGAACGGTATCTAAAATTCATTTCTCTTGATTTTATTGGCATACTTTATTTAATGATGTGAAAATATTTATTCAATCTTGTGATCATTGCCAAAGGGTGGGTAATATATCTAAGAGAGATGAGATGTCTTTAACTAATGTGCTTAAGGTAGAATTGTTTAATTTGTGGGGGATAAACTTTATAAGGCCTTTCTTGATTTCCTATAGGTTTGAGTATATCCTTATGGTAGTAGATTATGTGAGTAAGTGTGTAGAATCCATGACCACTAGGACTTACGATGCCAAGGTTATGCTAGAGTTTTTCAGAAGAAATATATTCACCTAACATGGAGCGCCGAGAGCAATTGTTAGTGATGGTGGGAAGCACTTTGTTAACCACCAAATTAAGGCCTTGTTGAAAAAAATTTGGAGTGAGACACAAAGTCACTGCCCTTATCATACCCAAGTCAACGAACAGGTTGAGATGTCCAACCTAGAATTGAAAGCCATTTTAGAGAAAAAGGGCAATACATCTAGAAAAGATTAGTACCTTAAGCTAGATGAAGCTTTATGGGCATATAGGATAGCCTTTAAAACACCTATAGGAATGTCACCCTTTAGGTTGGTCTTTGGCAAGTCTTGTCATCTATAGGTCAAACTTGAACATAAGGCTTATTGGGCAACCAATTCCTGAATCTTGATCTTGATAGTGTAGGAAAATGCTGAGCATTGCAGCTGAATAAATTGGACGAGCATAGGTTTTGGGTATATAACCATGTCGTGAAGTATAAAGAAAATAAGAAAAAATGGCATGATCGAAGGTTGATCATGAATGAGTTTGTGCCCGGGATAAGGGTGTTGCTATATGATAGTCATTGAGATTGTTTTCGCGAAAGCTTAAATGAAGGTGGAAAGGGCCCTTTGAGGTTATGGAAGTCTTGGATTTTGGAGCAATAACCATTAGATAGCCGAGGGGCAATCGTGAGTTTAAAGTAAATAGTCACCATTTGAAGCCTTATTTTAATTCCAAATTTAAGGCTGCATCGGTTGTCCTCACATTAGAAGACAAGCCCTAAGAGCCATTAAAGTTGAGTTGACGACTTGTTAAATAAAAAATTTTTTCTAGCCTTTGAGCCAATTTGATTTCTTTTTAAGTTGTTTTTAATTACTTGAAAGATTGCATGTTTAGTGTTTTAATTTTAGTATAGATAATGGTGTTAGTAGTGTTTGTTGGAATGGAAAATGTTCATGATACTTTTCCTAGAAGAGGGAGAAAATTTAAGTTTATAATGCAAACTTTTATTAGCCTCAGCTAAGACCAAATGGTCCTAGCCGTGGCCCATTAAATGCTTATGAGGTATAATATAGGCATGGTCGGGACCAAATGGTTCCAACCATGTACATCTTTAGAGGCCAGTTACAGAAGGGGCGCACGACATTCATAGATTTGTCCCTACCATTACTAAAAGAAGAGGGAATTTTAAATTTTAAGGGTGCATGACTAAGACCAATTAGTCCCAACCATGGTCATATGTGTGCTTGGAGTCCAGAGAGGTCGTTCAGTTGTTCTAAAATTTCTTTAGGGGAGTTGCTTGGCATATGATCGGAACCAATTGGTCCAAACCATGGCCTTTTATGTTCATTAGTTCCTAAAGGGGGGTGCAACAGAGATAGGTTTATCCCAATAGTGGTCTATCGGGATTTTTTGTAACTACATTGTTGGCCCTAGCTGAGATGAATTGGTCCTAGTTATGGCCATTCATTTTCTAAAAATAGGGAGTTATACCCCTATGCGTGCCCGGGCTGAGATGAATTGATCCCAGCTGTCACCCTAGGCCATTCAACCGTGGCTTTTTAAATACCCCCAAAATATTTCACTCCCTCACTCTCTTTCAGTTTCTTCTTTCACCTCTTTAAGAGTCCAGCCATTCTCCTTTGTTTTCCCTCATTTCCTTGCATTTTCTACTCCTTTTCATTAAGAACCAAGTAAGTCATTCTCTCTTTTCTTTTTCTTTTTTTATTTTAGTTTGATTCTTTTTTTTTGTAAGTTTAAAGTTTGATTTTCTTGGTTATCTCTTGAGTTCTATGGTAGAAATTTATGTTAATTGTGTTTGTTTTCTTTAAGTTTAGGGTTTATCTTATTGCATTATGTAATTTCTTTTTCACGTTCTTGCTTCTTTAATGCTGATTCTAGTCTTGGTTATGATTTTTGGCATATAATATATAAGTTTCATGTATGAAGGTTATGTTATTTGTTATTTTGGTTTCCAAATCAAACCTTGCATGCTTTTTTGTTCGATGAAATGCCAAAGAGAAGTAAGATAATAATTTTTTTTAGTTGTTGTTTATTCCCTTTGTCATTGCTTGTGAGTTTAGCTAATTTCATGCATGAGTTTATTTACCCTTTATAGTTTGTTTTCATTAATTGTTATATGAGTTTTTAAACATTGTCATTATCTTTCATATCTATCTTTTATGCATTTTGGTTCATGCATGTTTCCAAGTTGTTCACCTTTGTTTGCATGAATTTTGTTCTTGCATGTTGTTTTGTTTGCACAAAGATATATGGGCTAAAACAATTTGACCTGTGAGCTGCAGGTTTCCAATGGATGACTCGATCATCATGGTTAATTGCCATATACTTTGTTCACTTTTTCTTGGTCATTAATGGTGTTTTCTTGTTTCTCTCATGTTAGTAGGATATTCTTCTTTGCATTTTATATCATTGTTGTTTATACGTATTTGTTGGTGTTCATTTGTGTTGTTTTGTTGTGTCTCGTTTAAGCATTTTCTTTTCTTGTTTTTGTTATTTGTTATAGGATCAATGGCACCCAAGCGTACCCACATAGAAGCTGACTCATCATTGTCCTTCAAGCCAAAGGCACCAAACTAGGTCCCCAAAGAATTTATAGATTAATGGATGGTGATTGACTAGAGGGATTATCTAGTCCCCCCACACTAGATATAAATTTAATGATAGATCTTGGATTTACAAATGAGATGGATAGGTTAATCGATAGAGTGGGCTGGAGAGCTTTCAGTGAGATGAGATGGCATAGCACACACACACTAGGAGACTAATTGGTATAACTTTTGCTGAATTCTTTTCGATCTGGATAGGCAGTTAGTGATTTCTATTCTAGTTTTGTTTAGCTTTCCTTAAGCTGGTGATTTCTCTTTCTGAGTTAAGGTATGCAAGAATGCGGTTGTCTAGATGCTCAAGGGTGTGCAAAAACTAAATATGGGATAGTTGATAAGTTTGATTTTAGTGTTTGTTTTTAGTATAATTTTATCTATTTTAGTGTCTGCTTTTGCATGCTTTTTTTGTTTTTAGTATTAAATGTTCTTTTTACATTAATTAAGTTTATTTTAGTAAATTTGAGGTTCTTAGGTGATTAAGGGTGTTATTTTTAATTTTGTATAGAAAAGTAGGCCAGTACATGGCTGAGATAAAGTGTCCCAACAGTGCCTCATGCAGAATCCCAAAACATGCTGTTTCACCAAGGGCCGCGGCTGAGACCAAAGTGTCCCTGCCATGGGCAATGCAGCTTGCGAAGAAGGAGTTGATCTAGAAGGTCACCTTGGCTAAGAAAAAAGTGTCCCAGTCGTGGCCAAAGCAAAGTACAATTTTATATCTATATGGCACGGTCGACACAAAAGTGTCCCAGGTATGGCCTTCTAGCAACTTGTATAAAAGCTGCATTATTTTTTATTTAAAGAGAGATCTTTTTTGGTTTTTGTACTATAGGTTTTCTCTCCAGTAGTTTAGCACGTAGTTTTTCATATTTCGAGGGTTTCATACTTAGTTTTTATAGATTTACTTGTAAAAATCACTCTTTTAGTGTAGTTTTACTTTAAGAACATGCAAATAGTTACTTTTTAGATTAGCCTGTACTTCAAGTTACAATTTTCAATCAAGTTCCATCTTAGAGAAGGAGAGATAGAGCTTCATCAACTTCAAATATACAACTCTAAATGGGTTTCATATTTTCTTCTTTTATTTTGCTTGTTATTTACATTACGGGTGGTGAGTAGTTATTTTGTTGTTTGGTGATATTTGAATCCCCTAACCATGTAAGCATTATGAACTTATTTATCTTAATATATGCATGGATGTGTCTTTACCTTGTGCTTATCTCAGTATGAATGTTCTTGCAAGTGTTTATGGTTTTTATCTTGTAAGGTGATAAATGAATGCTTGTTGTATGTTTATATTATGCATGTTCAATTATACTTCTTGTGAACCTTAGTTTTGATGGTGAATCCAAAATGTGAGCCATTATATTTAAGGTTAATGCATAGTAATCTCTGAAAAAGTGAGGACATGAATAGGTGTTGGCTTAGGAGGCTTTGAAATAGGATACTAGCACATACATATGCCTTAGGACCCATGCTTATGTTCACCATTTGGAAGGCTCCAGAATGGGATACCAAATAGTTAGAATAGTAGGCTCCAGAATGGGATACTGGTGTTTTAGATGGGTTGACCACATCCAAGCAAATAAAATCTTATATTAAAATGAACCTTGCATGGGAAGGGGATGATTAAATTTCTCGTGAAATTGTTTAAGTCATAGTTATTCTCTTTGAATTCATAATTTGTATTTTAGTGTTTTGGTAATCTTTACTTGCATAGCTTTACTCTTTTAATTTCTTCATTTTAATGGCTACATAACAATCAATACAATCATCAAAACAATTGGGAATTCTTTAGCATACAATCAATTGTCATAGCTTGCACACACATACAAGAGCTTTGGGTTTGATATCTCGAAGTCTTAAAAATACTCCACTTTATTACTTATCAATCTAATGCATTTGCTAGGGTCATAACATGCATTCATGTCACCTGATCCGTCTAATCATATAACTTGTATTCTAATTAGGCTTCTCACATCTTTCATGTACATTTCATTTTGAATAAGCACAGTGACTCGTTATGCAACCCATTATCATAATCATACTAGATTTAACTATCTTAGTCATTTCACTATCATGCATAGCATTCAACATTCCAGCACATTTGAATAAAGTCATTCTAGCTTCTAGATGCATACATATACTAGCATTCTCACTAAGAACTTATTACAACCTTAGCCTCCATATGGCATACATATATAATATAAACTTTATACATATAAAACATGTAAGGAACTATAAAAAATTAATCAAAATTTCTACATCAACTCCTATAGACTGGTGTCAGCCTGTCCTGATGCAAAGAACGTTCCTATGCAAAAACCTTGGCTACCAAAACCTACATGGATCAAAATAACGCATGCTAAGCTACACAACTTAGTAGGGATATTAAAAGTGAAGGACAACCACTCACAATGATCATCAGGTTTAGTAAATCATACAAAATTTATAGAACACTTAAAATAACATATAAACTATAAGCATATGATAAATGTAAAAATGTTTTTGATCAGCAATGTATTCTTGCATTCACGAAGTCTCTATAAATTCAACATTTCATAAACTATTTTTTACGTATATGTAAACATAAGAATAAGATACATGCATTGGAAAACTTAGTTAAACAACATATTTCATAATTTATATGCCTTGTTATATTGTAACCATTTATGATGTATTTATACTGTAACATAGCCTTCTTATGTTCTAAAGGTGGATAACGAGAATGGTGCATACTTGAGAGTATCAAAACAGTGGATGTCTGAAGATATCAAATCTATGGACCCAAACGGGTCGTCTGTACGGTGGATAAGTCAAATGGACCCAATCGGGGTCAACTAAAAACCCAAATGGTTGTTTATGATCCTATAAGATCAACTGTACTTTAGACCTGAATAGGTTGACTGTGATAGCTACAAAATCCCTATAGGCGGCTATCTATCCACAATTGACTCTAATTGCAAGCAATACTTTGTTTAATTCTATTTTCATATACCTTACTTGCACTTAATTAAATCAATTTGCAAACGTATAACTATAGTGTAGAAATATTATTACTATAGTTAATGCATACAAAGTTTATGTATATTGATTCACATATTTTTTTTATCATGTTATCATTAGTCATCATATATAGCTTGATCATAACATGGCAATCAAGTAATATTTCATACTTGTTTAAGTGCTCAACCTGAGTCATGCCTTATTCTTAGAACTTTCCAATACAACACAACTTAGGTATATGATCATGTAAAAAGATCCAAAATCTCTAATTTATATAAATACATGTAACCAATTAGCCCTTTAACATTTCAATGTTTTGTCAATTGAACATATATTATTTTAATAGATACCATAACATTTTATCCGTAAGACATTACCTATGACATGGTCATACTATTATATTCCTTATTTCATAGCATAAGTACATGTCAAAATATACACTTACTCATTACAGGATTTCATACATAAAATTAATCTTGCATTTAACAATCATGTACAAATTTAATTACAAATATATATATATATATATATTAGATATCTTCATCAATAATCTTTATCTATGTGCATGTATGAATGTATATGTATACATATAACCCTTTTTTTAATAGTCATATCGCATGCCATACCCAATTCATTATGTATTCACATAGACACATATTTAACTTAACTATTTAAAAAAACATAAGGTAAAATAAATTAAAAATCTGCAAAAGGCAGCATTCTGGACCCAACTTGTGAGCCACTTATGAATTTGGAAATGTAATTTTTAGGCTAAATGACCTTCTACAATCTTATTACCATATGTGTCTAGTTTCCAAAGCATCAAAATTCACCTTATTATCTTATCTATAGCTTGAGATATTAGAGAAAAACTATAGGTTGTTCATAGAACCAAAACAGTGTTTATTACCACATATAAAAATTTATAGCGTAAACTGAAGAAGGACTTAGACCAACATGTCTTCATCAAAGTTGCACTTCCAGGTTTTTAGTGTTACCAAAATTTTACTTTATAGCAATTTAACAATTCTACCAAAATTTATGCCAATATTACTAAAGTTTGTTCCCTAACAGTACATCCAGTACCTACGAACTTCAAGTCAACATTTGCAATGCTTGCATACATTTTTAAGCCATACTTCCTTCGTAAAAAATGTGCATTTAAGATTATATTTTGCATAGGAATTAACCTCATGTCATTCTAATCAATGTACACACAGATATCTCAATTGTTCCACAAATTATTCCAGAATCGGAATTAACAGTTCACCTAACATTCAATAAATCATAAAAAATATATAGAGGCAGAATTAAGGCTAGGTTCCTTCTACAATATTGTAGGTATATGTCTTGTAAACCTTTGAAAATTTGAATGGTTACAATTAGAGTTCATGCACAAGGTCAAGAAGTTTTCATCTTATCCTTGCATGTACATTTCTTAAGTATTATCATCTCTTTAATTACTCAAATTTCAGGAAATTCACAACATAATTCTACCAATACAGCCACAAACAAATAGGAAGACTCTCATCCCATACCTTTGGCTGAAATCCCCTTTTGCTTTCAATCTCTAGCAACTCCTTTTCCTTTGATTTTTCTACTATCCTCTTCTCCTTTACAACCAGCATCATCATTTAATCAAAATTCCATAACCATACTCAACCATTACTTCAACAAATTAAGAAAGAAAAGTATAAGAAGACGATAAATTCTATAGAGATTATTTACCTTAAAGTTGTACACTTAATTGCATTTAATTAACCAACATGAATTATCACTTAAATTGCATGAAAAAGATTCAAAGACATTGAAAGAAAATGAGAGGATGTATTTTTTGGTTTTCCTCTCTAAAATGGCCGCACCATCCACCTCACACACATCTCTCTCCTCTTATAAATATTTATTATATAGTGACATGGAAATATCCTTATTAGTCCTTCCAAACATTGCATGTCGCACCATGAACACACACTTTTTTGCATGTTATAAATTGACCCTACAATTTAATCTATTTCTTAAATCAACCTTTCCATTTAAATTTTTTTTAAATTGCCCTCTCAATTTTTTCTTCTATTCACAATTGATCCCTAAAATGCCATAATTATAAATTTACCCCAAACTAATACTTTTTACTTCAATTTTACCCTCGAATAATACTAAACTATAATATTAAATTTTATTCTCATTTTAATTTAATATTAGTCAAATAAAATCCTACTTAAAACATGCAATTTCAATAAAGGTCATATTAGGGGCCCCAAAAATCTCTCCCCCTTAAGGAGTTTTATCCTCGAAATTCATACCTGATTCAAACAATTGAGGATATTGCTTTCTCATGGCTACCTCTGGCTCCCAAGTTACTCTTATACACCATGATGTTGCCAGAGTACTTTGACTAGAAGGATCTGCTTGTTCCTTAATTGCTTGATTTCCCTAGCCAAGATTACTTTCGATTCCTCATTGTACGTGAAATCTGGCTGTACTTGAATATCCTGAACTTGCAGCTTACGAGATTCATCCGAGAGATACCTTTTAAGCATAGACACATGAAATACATAATAGAGCTTGGCTAATTCCATAGGAAGAGCCAACTTATAAGCCACTGGTCAGACTCTTTGTAGAATTTCATATGGACCAATGAATCTTTGACTGAGTTTCTCCTTTTTTACCAAACCTAAGGACTTTCCTCCATTGGGATACCTTCAAAAGCACCTTGTCACCCACTTGATACTCGATATCCTTTCTTTTCAAGTTGGCATAAGATTTTTGTCAATCACTAGCTTCTTTTAGCCTCTGCTTGATAACTTGAACTTTTTCTCTGTATCCCTAACAAGGTCAGAACCAATTATTCTACCTTCGGTTAGCTTGGTCCAACAAACTGGACTCTACAAGAAAATTGGATTTTAACGACCAAAATTTAGAGAAGGGATAAAATCTGGTCTTAAAAAGATACAATCAATGAAGGGAATTTCATTCAGTCGTTGGAACTCAAATTTTAATGAAAGGTTTAATTCCAGTCGTTAATATACTTAAAATCCAGTTGTTATAGCTCTAAAACAAAAAAGCGAGACTTCTAAACCATTTTCCTCCAAAAATAATTATCAATTATTTTATTAAAATAAAATAAAAAAATATAAATGGTAGAAACCCACGCAAACCCTCAACCTATTTTTTGTAGATGCAAACCCACAGGAACCCTTATCCGACCCCTCACTGATTTTTTATTTGCTCTTTGGGAATTCCTTTAAGCATTGGATGGTATGATTTTTTTTCTATTTGGAATGCCAATTTCATCCATGTTTTTCATCTCTTTAAGCTTCCTCTCAATCCTCCCAAACCCTAACTCCTTTGTTTCTTCCCTGTAGTCTCTCGCCACCACTATTGGATAAACGGAGGCTGATGGGATGGGGTTTTTGCACAGAGAGATATTGTTTTCTTGGGAAATAATATTGATTATTTTGTTACAGATGATATTATTAGCCTATATTGCTGGTGAGACAGAGTTGGTTTGTATTTTATAGTTTCCTTTTTATTTTTAAATGAGATTTAAAACAGACATACTTGAGTTTGATGCTATGGAAAAATTGACCTCGGTTATAGATGTGGAAGCTTTCAATTTTAATGGTCCCTTTAAGTAGAACACCTTATTTAGGCATGCTGAGATCAATTTTTTAAAGCACACATCGACTAAACTTGAAGACATATGGATCTCTCTTGATGGAAAGCTTACTCATTTATGTCATTCAATGTAGCCAACAAGTAATGTTGCTATGGAATGGTGTTGTTTTAGAACTTCTGGATTCGTTGTTTTGCTTAAACAGGAAAATTATAGCCTGGCCGAGAACAAGAACATCAACCCCTGAGCAGAAAGCACAAATTGCATAAGAGCAGCTGAATGATCAAGGAGAAAATGCTATCAAGGTCGAAGACACTAGATCCTTTCTTGATGTTGAAGAGGCAATTATTTTCAAATTTACTCAGCTGAACTACCAATTTGGTAAGCAATCAATTTTCTCCTTGTGTGCCTCTCCACTATACCTTTTTCTTTCTTTGAAATTGCTTTTGTTTTATAATTTGATTTCGTTTCTGTATTATTTTACTATATATTTTCCTCATTTCCACCAATTGTAGTGCTGATCATTTACTGTTTTGTACCAAAGTCTTAAAGGTATTTAGGTACAAAAGGTAGAGCAAATGAGGGATAAAAAAATTCTGGGGAAGATGCTTACTTTGACTATGTAATTTGGTTTTTGTTAAGATGTATACACAAGCAATTAAATTAATCTGTAGTTTTCACGTGTTATTGTTACAGGCTACTTATTTCACCATTGAATTTATGAGCTGTTACTAAAATTTTGCTTTCATATGTTTTTGGTTGTGGCCAGAGCATATTGATACCTTAAATTTAGCTACATATATTATAATTGATAGATACCATGTAAGTGTTAAATATTTGTTGTGAAATTTTCTATTTTGCATATTGCCTTAACTAAGAAAAAGGACTATGGTAACGAAAAGCATGAGTAAACTCTATTATATACTTTAGATTCTTTGTTCTAGCATATTTCAACTAGATAAAATAACTTTATCAAATTATAAAGAATTATTTTGGTTTTGCATTAGCAAGGATCATTTTTTGCTAGCATGCAATCCCAAGACATCCGAAGAGAATCAATTAGTTGCAAAATCATATCATAAAGTTATACAATGTAGAGGATTTTTTTCATGTTATACCATCTATCAAGTTTAGTTTAAAAAGATTTTTTTTCATTGTTTTTCTGTAGTAGCAGGTAAAATTACCCCTTTTTTTTTAAAGAAAAATATGTGAGGTACTTGGGCATAAGGTTAGGCTTGTAAAAGCTCTCTTTAGTTAAAGATGTGATTTGCGTTGAAAATTCTATATTAAGTGATAACGATGTGGTTTGTGTTTCTTAATTGGTTGGGTTGAAAATTTGAAATGGACCTAGGGGCCTGATTTGAGGAAAAAATGGTGAGGGACTATGAACTCTTGTACATTCTCAGGCTAAGATGCAAATCATGCATTTGCCAACATTTCAAGCATGTTTGCTCTAGTAATTTTCTTGATAAAATTTGTTAGAAACTAAGAATGTTGATGCTAGCAATGTGAACTAGAAATTGATATTTCAATATAACCAAAATATGATTTTCATGAGTCGAGCAGCCTTCATAGAGCCAGATTTTACAGGAATCCGCCTACAATCGGATGTAATGCTAACCTTAATTCAGGGAAATTGCTCATACTTCCTCTTTATCATTGTGGTATTGACCTGTGCTCTACGAAGGGTCTTCAGGGCATTGTGTGCTGCTACAAACAAATTGCTAAGACTTTGATGTTGTAAGGAATACTTTTTGTATGTCAACATCACAGCTTAATACGTGGGCATCCTTTTTTTTTCTTGAATTATCTCACATTGGGCAAAGATCAACAATTTAATGCCTAATTAAACCAAGGGAGAAGTAATCAATTGAAGCCTATTGTCATGTCACTTATTGAACCATGCAAAGAAAACATAGGATAAGGCATAATTGAATGTTTAATCAAACAAAATCTATGTTGATGGAAACCAAGGGAGAAGTAATCAATTGAAGCCTATTATCATGTCACTAATTGAACCATGCAAAGAAAATATATGATAAGGCATAATTGAATGTCTAATTAAACAAAACCTATGTTGATGGAAATAGTGCTAAATTTTGAAAACTGTCTCGTGATTTACTATCTTTAATTTGATTACTAGTCTAGTGAAAGTGTAACTCATTAAGCATAGAGAGATAATGTTTTTGAATTTAAATGTCAGTTTCTCCTTTTCTTTATCCTCTTCTTTTGTTTGATTTTTTCCATTTGATTTACTATCTTTAATTAATTTGTTCATGAATATTAATCATAAATTTATGGTTTAAATTCTGCAGGTTTTCTAAATAATAAACAAGGAGGATATGAGGTTCATTATGCATTCTTTTAAAAATTCTAAGTGAGTAGAAATTAGTATCATATAGACTACTTTTGTTGACAAACTTCTATAAGACAAATATAGTGTTAAAACAATTTTTAAATATTTGTATATTTTGTAATTGATATTTTGCAATATATGAAAGGATTATTGATTATAATTTTTGATATATATGTGTGTGAATGATCTATACAGGTATTACTTAAATAAAATATTTTAATTATTTTTAAAATTTAATATTAGTGATCGAATTTACCTTTAGCGAAGGAAAATTCGATTGCAAGAATGTACTTTCAAAGACTGAAATTTCCTTCGTTGAAAGTGAACACATTTAGCGAGCAGCAAATCCAGCCTTTAAAACTAAGTATTTAACATTAGAAATATTCTAGTCGTTAATAACTTTAATGACCGAAATAAACTTTAACGACAAGAATAAAAACGATCGTTAATTCTTTTAACGATCAAAATTTCCCTTTATTGAAAGTTTACATCATCTGTGAGGGGAAAATCCAGTGGTTAAAAATTAAGATTCAATGACCGGATATGCTCTGGTTGTTATATACATCAATGACCAGATACAAAATCCAATCGTATATACTTTTAACCTCGGGGCTTTTAACAACTGGTTGACGATTGGATTTTTCGGTCGTTATAGGTTTTTAACAACCGGATTTTGACTTTTAACAACCAGATTTTCCTTCGTTAAGGGCCATTTTTCTTGTAGTGGGAGTTCTACATTTTCTGCCATATAGAGCCTCATATGGGGCCATCTGAATACACTTCTGATAACTGTTATTGTAGGCAAATTCCATTAAGGCCACATATTTGTCCCAACTTCCAGAAAACTCCAAAGCACTTCCCCTCATCATATCTTCTAGAACTTGAATAACCCTTTCAGATTATCAATCCATTTGAGGATGAAAAGCTATACTATACTTGAGTTGTGTTCCCAAGGCCTGTTGCAGACTCTACCAAAATCTCAAGGTAAACCTTGGATTTTGATCCAAAATTATTGATACCGGTATACCATATAACCGTACAATCTCATTCACATATAATTCTGAAGTTTATACATAGGATAATCTATTTGAACTGCTATAAAGTGAGCTACTATTGTTAACTTATCCATTATTACCCAAATAACATCATATTTTCTTTGAGTAAGAGGCAAACCAGTAACAAAATCCATGGTAATGTCTTCCAACTTCCATTATGCAACTAGAATGGGATTCAATAGACCTGAAGGAAACTGATGTTCTGCTTTCACTTATTGACATGTTAAACATTTAGAAACATATTCAACAATATCCTTCATCATACCAGGCCACCAGTAAAACTGTTTCAACTCTTAATACATCTTGTTCCCACCTGGATGCATAGTAAATGCAGTATTATATGCTTCATGCAACAATATTCTTTTCGCATTTTTGTCATAAGGAACAAACAAACTGTTATGGTAGTATACACCACCATCTTTTTTCACTTAAAAATTTGATTGATATCCTTCACAAACTGCTTTCACAATCTGTTGTAACTTTTTATCATCCTTTTGAGCATTTATCACTGTCTACCTAACCATGGGCTAGCTTTAAGCTATGCTATTAATGCACCATCCAATGCAAATTTCCATCTGCACTGTTTTAACATCAATACCGCCATTGTCTTATGACTTAAGGCATCAGCAACAACATTCTCTTTTCCTGGGTGGTAGTCAACTATACAATCATAATCTTTGAATAATTCCAACCATCTTCTCTACCTCAAATTAAGTTCTTCCTGAGTAAGCAAGTATTTGAGGCTTTTATGATCAATATAAATCTTGCATTTTTCCCCATACAAGTAGTGTTACAAATCTTTAAAGGAAATACCACAGCTGCCAGTTCTAGATCATGAGTCGGGTAGTTCTATTTATGTGGTTTCAACTGTCTAGATGTATAAGCTACAACTTAACCATCTTGCATTAATACACAACCCAAACCAACCTTAGAAACATCATTGTACATTGCATACTCTTTCCCTGACATAGGTTGAGTTAACACTGGAGCTTTAGCCAACATCTTCTTTAATCATTCAAAGCTTATTTGACAATGATTAGATCATTCAAACTTAATATTCTTCCTTAACATCTTAGTGAGGGGTGAAGCAATGACAGAAAAGCCCATAACAAAATGATGATATAACCTGCCAACCGAGAAAACTTTTAATTTCATGTACATTCCTGGGTGGTCTCTAATTAACAATAGTTTCAATTTTATTTGGATCAACCCTAACACCATCAGTAGATACAACATGACCTAGGAAGGAAACTTCATTAAGCCAGAAGTCACATTTAATCAATTTGGCATACAACTGATTTTCTTTCAAAGTTTGCAATATAATTCTCAGATGTTCAGCATGCTCAGCTTCATTTCTGGAGTAAACTAATATGTCATCAATAAACACTACAACAAATAGATCCAAGTAGGGTCTGAATACCTTATTTATGAGATCCATGAATGCAGCAGGTGCATTAGTCAACCCGAATAGCATAACTAAGAATTCATAATGTCTATATTGGGTTCTAAATGCAATTTTAGAAACATCCCCATCTTTTACTCTAAGCTGATAATAACCTGATCGCAAGTCTATCTTTGAAAACACATCAGCAGCACTCAATTGATGAAACAAATCCTCAATTCGAGGCAAAAGATATTTGTTCTTCACGATAACTTTGTTCAACTGTCTATAATCAATACACATTCTCATAGACCTATCCTTCTTCTTAACAAATAAAACCTGAGCACCCTTAAGTGACACACTAGGTCTAATGAAGCCTTTGTCTAACAATTCATGTAATTGAACCTTTAACTCTTTCAATTCAGATGGAGCCATTCTGTATGGTGCCCTAGAGATCGGGGTTATACCAGGTAATAGATCAATAGATAACTCAACATCTCTTTCTGGAGGAAGACCAGGTAATTCCTCAGAAAATACTTCTGGAAATTCATTCACAATCGATATATTCTCAAGCTTTACTGTATCCCTTTTTAAGTCCAGAACTAAATCTAAAAATGCTTCACATCCTTTTCTAAGATAATATCAAGCCTGTATTGCTGATATAACATTAGTCAGTGGATTAGAACAACAACCTTCTACTACCACTTTCTTTCCTCTTCATCCCTGATAGTTACTATTTTCATTTCATAATTCACCACTACATGATGCTTGGATAACAAATCCATTCCCAAAATTACATTAAACTCATGAAATGGCAACACAATCAAATCTGCTGGAAACTCTCTCCCCTGAACTACTATAGGACAGTCTTTACACACCTTATTAACAATTATACTATGCCCTAATGGACTAGTCACACATACATCAAAATCTAATTGTTGTATTTTAAACCAATCTCTATCCAAATCCCCAATACAAGCATATGAATGAGTAGAGCTATGATCAATACGTGCATGCATGTCACAATTATAGAGAGAAAAAGTACTAGCTATAACTTCTGGTGCATTTAATTCCTCCTGAGCTTTCATTCCATAATCCCAGCTAGAAACCTCTTGTGCAGGAGGTCTATCAACTAATTCAGACACATTCTGAGATTGGGACCCATGATGAGTCGATCCATCCCTTCCTCTGCCTCTACCTCTACCAGATGGGGGTGCATTAGAAGCTCCCCTGCTATCCTATTATTTAAAACCTTGATTCCATTTCAAAGGACAATTTGCCATAAAATGATAAGCACTGCCACATCTAAAGCATTCTCCAGCCAGCTTCCTACAATTATCCCAATAGTGCCTGGAGCAATGTGGACATTCAGGTACTTGACCCCCACTCTGTCTTCCTGAAGCTTCCTTCTTAGATTTAGACTTGGAAGGGGACTCTTGTTTCTTTTCTTTATTAGTAGAACTAAAAATAGACTTTGTAGGCTGACCTCCTTGAGCTCATCTAAATCTTTTTCTAGTGGAAGATCCTCCTCTATAACCATTTCTTTTATGGTCCCTCTCTCCTTTAGCTATCTCATGCTTTTCAACTTTCATAGCAGTCATAACTAGTTAATTAAAATCCACCATATTCAAAGATGTAAATCCAAACAGTTTTTCTTTAATTCGATCAATCAACCCATCTTCAAAGTGTCTGCATTTAAAGACTCCTGCCAACATCTCTTTGGGAACATACTTGCATAACCGGCTAAATTCTTTTTCATATTCAGCCACAGATAAAGCTTTTTATCTCAAATTCGAAAACTGGTTCAATTTCTCCTCCTTGTAAGCCTTAGTAACATATTTCTTTCTAAACTCCCCCTCAAAGAATTCCCAGGTACGTGGGTCCGGTAACTGAGGTTGTCTTAATATCAGCTTCCACTAATCATAAGCCATACCTTGAAGTAAGGGCACAGCACAAGATACCTTGTGATTTATAGGGAAGTTAATTTCATCAAATATCCTCTCTAGCCTTTCCAACCAAAAATCAACTTCTTCAAATTGTTCTAAATTAGTGCCTATAAATTCTTGTGCCCCATGCTTTCTAATTTTAGATATTGGAGCTTTAGGCATAGTCATTCTTTGCAGAATATGGGCTATATCCTAAGAAATTTTCAACAAGGCTTCTCCAGGAACCGTAGCAAGAATTTCATTTTGATGTGATGATGAAGTCACTGGATTAGAAGGATTTGATCTAACCGAAAAATTACTTTCAGCCGATTCTTCTATAGCATCCCTGAAGGAATTCTACAACTTTAATTTATAAGAAAATAGAAACTTCAGCATTAGGCCAACACAACACTATCTCATATTATTAGTGCCTATAAATTCTTATGCCCCATGCTTCCTAATTTCAGATATTAGAGCATTGGGCATAGTCATTCTTTGTAGAATCTGGGCTATATCTTGAGAAATTTTCAATAAGGCTTCACCAGGAACCGCAGCAAGAATTTCATTTTGATGTGATGATGAAGTCACTAGATTAGAAGGATTTGATCTAACTGGCAAATTACTTTCAGCCAATTCATCTATAGCATCCCTAGAGGAATTCTCCAACTTTAATCTATAAGAAAACAGGAACTTCTGCATTAGGCCAACACAACACTATCTCATATTATAGAATCCTATACTCAAATTGCTTAGAAAAGACTAAACCATGCTCTGATACCAAATTGAAACACCCTACTCTAGCATCTCTATCATATGTTATGAAGTCTACTTAAGTTATGTTATGTTAAGCAATTGTCTTAATTAACATCTACATGCATTCATGTCACCTGATTCATCTAATCATATAACTTAACTATTTAAAAAAATATAAGGTAAATTACATTAAAAATCTGCACAGGGCAGTATTCTAGACCCAACTTTTGAGCAACTTATGAATTTGAAAATGTCATTTTTAGGCTATATGACCTTCTAAAAGCTTATTCCCATATGTGTCTAGTTTCCAAAGAATCAAAATTCACCTTAATATCTTATTTATAGCTCGAGATATTAGAGAAAAATGATTGGTTATTCATAGAACCAAAATAATGTTTATTACCACATATAAAAATTTATAGCATAAAAATTAGAAGGAATTACATCACTATGTGTTCATCAAATTTATACTTCCAGATCTCTAGTGTTACTAGATTTTTACTTTGTAGCAATTTAACAATTCCACTAAAAGTTATGCCCAAATTACTAAAGTGTTTTCCCTAATAGTACATCCAGTACCTATGAATTTCAAGTCAACATTTGACATGCTTGCATACATTTTTAAGTCATACTTCCTTCATAAAAAATGTGCATTGAGGATTCTATTTTGCATAGGAATTAACCTCATGTCATTTTGATCATTTTACACACAGATATCTTAATTTTTCCACAAACTATTCCAGAATCGGAATTAACAGTTCACCTAACATTCAATAAATCATAAAAATTATTTATATGTAGAATTAAGGTTAGGTTCCTTCTACAATCTTGTAGGTATATGTATTTTAAAACTTTATAAATTTGAATGGTTATAATTAAAGATTTCTATTTTAACTTATGCTAATATTTCAGAAACTAGGTCAAGAGGTTTTTAGCTCAGCCTTGCACACACACTTCTTAAGTATTATCATCTCTTTAATTACTCAAATTTTCGGACATTCACAACATAATTCTAATAATACAACTACAAACAAATTGGAAGACTCTAATCCCATACCTTTGGCATAAATCCCCTTTTGCTTTCAATCTCTAGCAACTCCTTTTCCTTTGATTTTTCTACTCTCCTCTTCTCCTTTACAACCAACATCATCGTTTAATTAAAATTCCAGCACCATAATCAACCATTACTTCAACAAATTGCGAAAGAAAAGGAGGAGAAGAAGATGAAATTCTATAGAGATTATTTACCTTAATGTTGTATATTTAATTGCCTTTAATTAACCAACATGAATTATCACTTAAATTGCTTGAAAAAGATTCAAAGACATTGAAAGAAAATGAGAGGAAGTACTTTCTATTTTTCCTCTCTCAAGTGGCCACACTATCCACCTCACACACATCTCTTTTTTTTATAAATCTTTATTATATAGTGACATGGAAATATCCTTATTAGTCCTTCCAAACTTTGCATGTCACACCATGAACACACATTTTTTTGCATGCTATAAATTGATCCCACCATTTATTCTATTTCTTAAATCAACGTTTCCATTTAATTTTTTTTAAATTGCCCTCTCAATTTTTTCTTCTATTCATAATTGACCCCAAAATGCCATAATTACAAATTTACCCCAAATTAATACTTTTTACTTCAATTATACCCTCGAATAATACTAAACTATAATATTAAATTTTATTTTCGTGCAATTGATATAATAACAAAATAATTTATCACTTGTCCCTTACTTTATATGAAATTCTCATTTTAATTTAATCTTAGTCAAATAAAATCCTACTTAAAATATGAAATTTCAATGAGGGTCATGTTAGGGGCCTCACAGATAATTAAAGAGAAAATATGGATTTTTTCATGAAATCATGAAGAAATAAATTGAGATTCAACTCTTAGATAATTTAAATAAAAGAATACATGTAAGGAATGTTGAACCAATTTATGTATTTTTAGCATATCTTGGGTTACAAAACTCTAATTGGGTTAATTCTAGTTGTTAATTTTACCTAAGACATGTACCTACAAATTTGTAGAAGAAATATAAGGTTGATTTTGCCTTTGTTTAGCCATAATTTTAACTTGAAATTTGTAATGAACTGTTATCTAATGGTACAGGCTAGGTTGTAGTATTTTGAGTATAATTCTTGGTAGAAATGTCTAATTTTTAAGAGGAGAAATTCTTGACAAATTAGACATATAGGAGTATAATTTTTATGCAGGATTGTTGTTTTAATTTTGTATCCATTTTCTTCTACAAATTTTCTAATTGGTGATAAAAATTGGATTTGGTATGGTGAACTACTGCATAAAGTCAATGAATAGGTTATAGTAATTTGGGTATAACTCATATTACAGAGGTCAAAATTTGATGGAACAAAATTATTGACAAACTAGACTTACATCTTTTTAATTTCTATAAAGAACTCATGAGTCAAATTGTAAGGCCCCTAACATGACCCTAATCTAATTTGCATATTTGAATGGGATTTTTATTTGATTAAGATTAAATTAAAAGAGGAATTTGTATAAGTATGGGTCAAGAGGGGGTAAATTATCACGATATTATGTTATTTGCATGAGAATAGAATTTTAAAGCATGGTTTAATGTTAATTGAGGATGCAATTGAAGCAAAAAGTATTAATTTGGGGTAAGTTTATAGTTTCGGAAACTCGAGGGTCACATGTGGATAGAACTGATTATTTAAAGGTCAATTTGAGAGAAGGAATAAATGGATAGGTTAATGTTTGAAAGGAATTAAATGGAGAGGTTAAAGTTTAACATGCAATGATTTGCTAGGTTATTGTGTAGCATGCAAAAGGTTAAAGGACTAAAGGGGGAATTATCCCTTGCTATTATAAAAAGCCTACTTCAAAGAGAGAGAAGAAAGAATGGAATGGCATTTCTCCAAGAAAAACACAGAAATGTTTCTTTCTCTCTCTTTTATGATTCAAAGTTGATACCTTAAGTAATCTTGAAGAGGAAATTGTGCATGTTGGTTAATCAAGAGTTTAAGGCATTAAACTAAGGTAATTAATCTATCAATGAACCTTCAGCATCTTCTTCTTCTTCTTTTCATTTTAACCGAGGAGGACGTTAACAGTGTACTGGAACTTGTATGTCGATGATTTTTATGAAGGAGAAAAGGAAGGATGGAAAAGCAAAGGAAAGGGTATTGCTGGAGGTTGAAGACTGTAAGGACTCAAATTAGGCTTTAGTAGAATTCGAGGACATAATCCCAATTATTAATGTCTAATCAAGCTTAATTAGATGAATTATTATAAGCTTATATATTGAAGGATAAACTAGTTGTTTATTTATGTGTGTAATTGAAATAATATTTTATTTCAAGGATCAATTGGGATATAAGTGTTATTAAGTTCGATAATTGTGATAAATGTGTAAGATATATGGTATGAATTTTATAAGGTTATAATTAAATTATTATTGTTGGTTTAATAACATTCAAGGGTGTAATTGAAGTTCAAAATATTAGTTTAAGGGTTAATTTGTAAATTCAGCATCTTAAAGGTCAAAGGTGAATAAATGAATATTTGAGAGGTTAATTTAAGAGAAAGAATAAGTGATTAGGTTGATTTATAACATGCAAAAAGATGTGGGTTGATTAAAGGACATGCATTTTGTTGAAGGATCAAAGAGGGAATTTTCCTAACTATTATATAAAGTCTTTTGCTAGTGGAATGAAAGGAAAAAAACTCTTTGAAATGGTGGTGAACGAAATCTTAGTGAGAGTTACAGTAACTTCATTTTCTTCTTCATATTTCTTAAAGCCATAGATGAATTCTCAAGGTCTTGTTGAAGAGGAATTGTTGCATGTTGTTCAATCTAGATCATTAGTATAACTATAAGGAGAGAGAGAAGGTGGAAGAAGCAAGGAAAAGGGCTTGCAATGGGTTTAAGACAAAGGAATTTTCAGCTAAGGTATGGGAATGTAGGTTGTTCATATTGCATGTGGAATTGGTTGCTGAATTTGGATGTAATTTACAGAAATTGAAGTTACGTTTTTTTCTGGTTTTTGCTGGGTTTTCGGGTTGATTTTGGAAGAACGGATTTCATCAGTTGTGAGAGTCAGTGCCGAGTCGTGAAGCACTTCACGAGTCGTGAACTTTTGTCCGACTCGTGAAGCTCTTCACGTGTCGTGAAATTCTGCCCTTTTTCACCACTCGTGAGCCCCTTCACGAGTAGTGAAATGCTGCCTTTTTTCTCTACTCGTGAGCCCCTTCACGAGTAGTGAAATGCTGCCTTTTTTCTCTACTCGTGAGCCCCTTCACGAGTCGTGAAATGTTGCCCTTTTACTTCACTCGTGAGCCTCTTCACGAGTAGAACGTTTCTTCACGACTGATTGACCTATCTGGATTGTTTTACTCATAAGTTGAGCTACAGAACAGCAAATTGAGTGATTCTTTTTGCGTTGGAAACTAGACTTACATACCTATATTTAATATGAAGAAATCTAAACTTAAATCGGTCTCTAAGTATATGGAATTTAGGGTTGAATTCGGACTAGTTTCCTAAACTGCTCACAGAAACAGAATTTACTATTATGTGCATATTGTTGCTACACTTGATAATATGATTTCTTTAATAAATTGAGAGAGATATTTGTTTATGTGACAGTAAAGTTAATTGGTTAAAGCATGTAATATGGCTATCCATGAAGGATTTATATGAATACATATGCATTCAATTGTGTATATCAATAAAGACTAATGATGAAATATCTAACTTATACATGTAAATAGTTTTGTACATGATTGTCACATGCCAAATTGATATATATATTATACACATGTAACCTTATGACATGAAAGTGCACATTTTGACATGTATTTATGCTATGAAATAAGGACTGCAATAGTATGACCATGGCATGTGTATATGCCCATATGGAAACATGTTGACATTCTGTATAGCACATGATTTTAATGATGATAAAGATATATATATATACATATATATATATATTTGGTAAATATGCTCATATGAGTAAGTCTACTATATGCGAGTGTACCCACAGGTACGTACATCTATGATTATGTACATGAGTGTATGAGCATGAATTTGTACTATGAGATAGAAAATGTTTTAGCATGACTGTGAACATGTGAGATGCTTAATGTGATTTGTGGATTATGTGAACATATAAACATATGTCTATAAATATAATATGATCTTACATGATTGGGTTTGACTATTGAAAGAAGTTTGAGAGTAATGATTCAAAGAAAATGAGTAAAGTGAAACGTATGAATACGTCTTTACTTAATTGAAATGATATGATTAAGCATATGTGTGGTCACATGATAGCATGCTAAAATACAGATCTACAGTGCCATAGACACCATTATAGAAATTTTATTAAAGTATATAATGGTAATGTCATACAAGACTATGTATACAAGTGTATGCATCACAGAAGGAGTATCTTGTCATGTGATTATTATATGAGAAAAGTGTATAATTGTTTATGATTAGTGCATATATGTATATGTACTAAAGAAGATGTATATATATATATTTTACATGATCATGTATGGGTACAAATGGCATTATATAAGTATAATCTTGACATACGAACTAGCCACATAAGTGAATATGATTACAAGAACAGAATAGCATTACCCAACAGTGAAATGTTCACCGGTTTACAGAAAGTTATATATGAACATGAGTATGAGTACATTGTTCATAGTTATACAAGAGTATACATGTGCATATAAGAATATGAATGAATAAATGAAAGATAAAGTAAATAGATCTTATTGCCTGCGTTGAGTCTAGGAAGTGGATAGATAGGCATGCCTATAAGGGTACCATGCAGCTGCAGAAAAACTTGTGCCTTCGGGTACCATCGTTCAACCCTGTTTGGGTTGTAGTCAGCCCCGTTTGGGTGACTAAATAGCTTGTGCCTTCGGGTACCATCGTTAAGCCCCGTACCTTCGGGTACCATAGATACACCAAAACTTGTGCCTTCGGGTACCATCATTCAACCCCGTTTGGGTTGTAGTCAGCCCCGTTTGGGTGACTAAACAGCTTGTGCCTTCGGGTACCATCGTTTAACCCGTTATCCACCTCTTTAGAATAGTGCAGGCCTTATACCAAAGTTAAGAATAGTTTGATGTTAATTTAAAGCTTTATAAAGCATAACAATTCATAAATTGATTTCAGAATCTAATTTATATGTGAAATTCCTTTACAGCACAAATGGAAATTATGGTATTAAAAGATGCTACAATATATACTTATGCATGATTATCGCCTATAGAAACAGTACGTACAGAGTTATATAAATGAACTAGTGCATCACTAATATATAATTATGAACTATATTAGAGATAGTATGTTCTCTAAAGCAAATGAATATAAGAGTTTATGAATGGGTATTCATGTTGGTGATTGCTTTTCAAATTAATACAGTTGAGTTATATGTTTCCCCTATATTTACTCGTTCTTGCTCTTGATTAAGAAATGATGTATATTGTCTTGTGCATTCACATAAAGCATTTATAGATTTACAAGAGATAAAGTTCACATGAAAATGGTATTGGATATAAAAGCAAGCTAGAAATTCTATGTATGCATTGGTACAATAAGTAATTCGAATATATTTCTTCATTGATAAATGATGAACTTTCATAGTACTAATGCCTTGTTTTACTTGCGAATATTTATATGTGAATGTTGATCATAGCTTATATGTGAATGTTGATCATAGCTTATATGTGAATGTTGATCATAGCTCATATGTGAATATGTATATGCTTATATTCCTATCTTATATGAAAAAGTGGAAGGAATGACTAAGTATAAACAGTGGTAAAATAATCAATGAATGAATCGCAAGATTAAAGGACAATTATGCTTATATGGTTAATTGTTGAGTATAAGTTATACTTTATAGTTTATAATGTATGCTTGTTGACGACCACTGTGAGTAGTCGTTATCATTTATAGTATTCCCCACTAAGCTTTATAGCTTAGCACGGATTTTTGTTTATCCGTGTAGGTTGGGAGAACAGGACTTTCTTCCAGGTCTGTTTTCTGCAGCAGGTTGGCCAACACAAGTCTTAGAAGATTGATATTAGAGTCTTCTTTTTGTCCTTATGATTTGTAGTTGTGGAAACTTTAAATTCTGGAAATTTTGTAATTACTACAGATGCTTTGTATATGTAATATTTGATGTTAGTAAGTTGCACCTGTAAGTGAAGCTTCTAATAGTTAACTTTTGGATATCTGTTTAGTGGATTATCAGATGAAATGTTGATAAGCATGCTTGATTAATATTAATCACAGTGTTATAGCTAAGTGCAGGGTAAGGGTGTTACAATTAGTGGTATCAGAGCAAAGGTTTAGCCGTTCCTAGGCTATAAGTGTTTAGAGTAATTGTTATATGGAAGTGTTAGTGTGTTGGCCTAATGCAGATATCTTGGTTTTGTTTTGTATAGATTAAAGGTGGATAAATTGAAAGAAACTGGGAAAGAGATCATTAAAGTTAGCAATTCTGGGGCATTGAACTTATTTGTCCCCGATCTTGTGAAAGTAACTCATGTTGAGATGTATGTTTCTTTATTGGAGGAACTAAAGAAATGCTGATATGATTGGTGTTTGGCTTATAGTACAAGTGTGTTAATAAAATATAGTATAAGTGTGCTAATATGGTTTTAGAGAAACAGTATAAGTTGTGAATAAAATCTTTCTTAGGTGATGATGTTGTGAGAAATTTGGTTAATTACGACGCTAAGTATACCTGTCAGTGAATCCTTAACAGGCATGGGCAGTTGACAAAACATTATACATGGGATGGGGCAAAAACATATACAGCACACGAGAGAATGCATTTGCATCTTATTGCATACATGAAAGCATCATTTACGCATAAGCATAGCATCAAGCATCATACTACATGTACAGGCCCCGACTGAATAGGAAAGCTGACAGGATATACATTAAGCATAGTAATGATATGACAGTATGATACGGTTGCCCTTATTTGGAGATAAGGTCAAATGAAAAGTGAGAAAAGAAGATGGTAAAGTAAGTATTAGATCATAGATGGTTGTGATAGACATAGAGGTATAGCAATGATAGTGTTGTACATGAGTAAAAGATACAAGTATGAATTTCGAGGACGAAATTTCTTAAGGGGGAGAGATTTGTAAGGACTCAAATTAGGCTTTAGTAGAATTCGAGGACATAATCCCAATTATTAATGTCTAATCAAGCTTAATTAGATGAATTATTATAAGCTTATATATTGAAGGATAAACTAGTTGTTTATTTATGTGTGTAATTGAAATAATATTTTATTTCAAGGATCAATTGGGATATAAGTGTTATTAAGTTCAATAATTGTGATAAATGTGTAAGATATATGGTATGAATTTTATAAGGTCATAATTAAATTATTATTGTTGGTTTAATAACATTCAAGGGTGTAATTGAAGTTCAAAATATTAGTTTAAGAGTTAATTTGTAAATTCAGCATCTTAAAGGTCAAAGGTGAATAAATGAATATTTGAGAGGTTAATTTAAGAGAAAGAATAAGTGATTAGGTTGATTTATAACATGCAAAAAGATGTGGGTTGATTAAAGGACATGCATTTTGTTGAAGGATCAAAGAGGGAATTTTCCTAACTATTATATAAAGTCTTTTGCTAGTGGAATGAAAGGAAAAAAACTCTTTGAAATGGTGGTGAACGAAATCTTAGTGAGAGTTACAGTAACTTCATTTTCTTCTTCATATTTCTTAAAGCCATAGATGAATTCTCAAGGTCTTGTTGAAGAGGAATTGTTGCATGTTGTTCAATCTAGATCATTAGTATAACTATAAGGAGAGAGAGAAGGTGGAAGAAGCAAGGAAAAGGGCTTGCAATGAGTTTAAGACAAAGGAATTTTCAGCTAAGGTATGGGAATGTAGGTTGTTCATATTGCATGTGGAATTGGTTGCTGAATTTGGATGTAATTTACAGAAATTGAAGTTACGTTTTTTTCTGGTTTTTGCTGGGTTTTCGGGTTGATTTTGGAAGAACGGATTTCATCAGTTGTGAGAGTCAGTGCCGAGTCGTGAAGCACTTCACGAGTCGTGAACTTTTGTCCGACTCGTGAAGCTCTTCACGTGTCGTGAAATTCTGCCCTTTTTCACCACTCGTGAGCCCCTTCACGAGTAGTGAAATGCTGCCTTTTTTCTCTACTCGTGAGCCCCTTCACGAGTAGTGAAATGCTGCCTTTTTTCTCTACTCGTGAGCCCCTTCACGAGTCGTGAAATGTTGCCCTTTTACTTCACTCGTGAGCCTCTTCACGAGTAGAACGTTTCTTCACGACTGATTGACCTATCTGGATTGTTTTACTCATAAGTTGAGCTACAGAACAGCAAATTGAGTGATTCTTTTTGCGTTGGAAACTAGACTTACATACCTATATTTCATATGAAGAAATCTAAACTTAAATCGGTCTCTAAGTATATGGAATTTAGGGTTGAATTCGGACTAGTTTCCTAAACTGCTCACAGAAATAGAATTTACTATTATGTGCATATTGTTGCTACACTTGATAATATGATTTCTTTAATAAATTGAGAGAGATATTTGTTTATGTGACAGTAAAGTTAATTGGTTAAAGCATGTAATATGGCTATCCATGAAGGATTTATATGAATACATATGCATTCAATTGTGTATATCAATAAAGACTAATGATGAAATATCTAACTTATACATGTAAATAGTTTTGTACATGATTGTCACATGCCAAATTGATATATATATTATACACATGTAACCTTATGACATGAAAGTGCACATTTTGACATGTATTTATGCTATGAAATAAGGACTGCAATAGTATGACCATGGCATGTGTATATGCCCATATGGAAACATGTTGACATTCTGTATAGCACATGATTTTAATGATGATAAAGATATATATATATACATATATATATATATTTGGTAAATATGCTCATATGAGTAAGTCTACTATATGCGAGTGTACCCACAGGTACGTACATCTATGATTATGTACATGAGTGTATGAGCATGAATTTGTACTATGAGATAGAAAATGTTTTAGCATGACTGTGAACATGTGAGATGCTTAATGTGATTTGTGGATTATGTGAACATATAAACATATGTCTATAAATATAATATGATCTTACATGATTGGGTTTTACTGTTGAAAGAAGTTTGAGAGTAATGATTCAAAGAAAATGAGTAAAGTGAAACGTATGAATACGTCTTTACTTAATTGAAATGATATGATTAAGCATATGTGTGGTCACATGATAGCATGCTAAAATACAGATCTACAGTGCCATAGACACCATTATAGAAATTTTATTAAAGTATATAATGGTAATGTCATACAAGACTATGTATACAAGTGTATGCATCACAGAAGGAGTATCTTGTCATGTGATTATTCTATGAGAAAAGTGTATAATTGTTTATGATTAATGCATATATGTATATGTACTAAAGAAGATGTATATATATATATTTTACATGATCATGTATGGGTACAAATGGCATTATATAAGTATAATCTTGACATACGAACTAGCCACATAAGTGAATATGATTACAAGAACAGAATAGCATTACCCAACAGTGAAATGTTCACCGGTTTACAGAAAGTTATATATGAACATGAGTATGAGTACATTGTTCATAGTTATACAAGAGTATACATGTGCATATAAGAATATGAATGAATAAATGAAAGATAAAGTAAATAGATCTTATTGCCTGCGTTGAGTCTAGGAAGTGGATAGATAGGCATGCCTATAAGGGTACCATGCAGCTGCAGAAAAACTTGTGCCTTCAGGTACCATCGTTCAACCCTGTTTGGGTTGTAGTCAGCCCCGTTTGGGTGACTAAATAGCTTGTGCCTTCGGGTACCATCGTTAAGCCCCGTACCTTCGGGTACCATAGATACACCAAAACTTGTGCCTTCGGGTACCATCATTCAACCCCGTTTGGGTTGTAGTCAGCCCCGTTTGGGTGACTAAACAGCTTGTGCCTTCGGGTACCATCGTTTAACCCGTTATCCACCTCTTTAGAATAGTGCAGGCCTTATACCAAAGTTAAGAATAGTTTGATGTTAATTTAAAGCTTTATAAAGCATAACAATTCATAAATTGATTTCAGAATCTAATTTATATGTGAAATTCCTTTACAGCACAAATGGAAATTATGGTATTAAAAGATGTTACAATATATACTTATGCATGATTATCGCCTATAGAAACAGTACGTACAAAGTTATATAAATGAACTAGTGCATCACTAATATATAATTATGAACTATATTAGAGATAGTATGTTCTCTAAAGCAAATGAATATAAGAGTTTATGAATGGGTATTCATGTTGGTGATTGCTTTTCAAATTAATACAGTTGAGTTATATGTTTCCCCTATATTTACTCGTTCTTGCTCTTGATTAAGAAATGATGTATATTGTCTTGTGCATACACATAAAGCATTTATAGATTGACAAGAGATAAAGTTCACATGAAAATGGTATTGGATATAAAAGCAAGCTAGAAATTCTATGTATGCATTGGTACAATAAGTAATTCGAATATATTTCTTGATTGATAAATGATGAACTTTCATAGTACTAATGCCTTGTTTTACTTGCGAATATTTATATGTGAATGTTGATCATAGCTTATATGTGAATGTTGATCATAGCTTATATGTGAATGTTGATCATAGCTTATATGTGAATGTTGATCATAGCTCATATGTGAATATGTATATGCTTATATTCCTATCTTATATGAAAAAGTGGAAGGAATGACTAAGTATAAACAGTGGTAAAATAATCAATGAATGAATCGCAAGATTAAAGGACAATTATGCTTATATGGTTAATTGTTGAGTATAAGTTATACTTTATAGTTTATAATGTATGCTTGTTGACGACCACTGTGAGTAGTCGTTATCATTTATAGTATTCCCCACTAAGCTTTATAGCTTAGCACGGATTTTTGTTTATCCGTGTAGGTTGGGAGAACAGGACTTTCTTCCAGGTCTGTTTTCTGCAGCAGGTTGGCCAACACAAGTCTTAGAAGATTGATATTAGAGTCTTCTTTTTGTCCTTATGATTTGTAGTTGTGGAAACTTTAAATTCTGGAAATTTTGTAATTACTACAGATGCTTTGTATATGTAATATTTGATGTTAGTAAGTTGCACCTGTAAGTGAAGCTTCTAATAGTTAACTTTTGGATATCTGTTTAGTGGATTATCAGATGAAATGTTGATAAGCATGCTTGATTAATATTAATCACAGTGTTATAGCTAAGTGCAGGGTAAGGGTGTTACAAAGACATTGGGTTTGTCAGCCAAGGTATGGGAATTTAGGTTGTTCATAATGCATGTGAAATTGATTGCTAGAACTGGGTATGATTTACAGAATTCAAAGTTACGTTTTGCTGGATTTTAACGATGTGAGGTTGAAGAAGATTGTCCTTGCCGAATCGTGAAAGTCTTCACGAGTCGTGAACTTTTGTCCGACTCATGAAGCTCTTCACGAGTCATGCATCTTCTTCCAATGTTGGGTCACCCGTGAAGCTCTTCACGAGTCATGAACATTAGTCCGACTCATAAAGCTCTTCACGAGTCTTGAAGTATAGCTTTTCTTCTCCACTCGTGAACCTCTTCACGAGATGTGAGTAATGGCCATACTTGCTTCACTCGTGAATCTCTTCACAAGTCGAATATGTCGTCATGACTGAATGACCTGTCTAGAATGTTTTACTCATAAGTTGAGCTATAGAGCAGAAAATTGAACGATTCATTTTGCATTAGAAAATAGACTTCTATACTTATTTTTCATGTGAAGGAACCTAGACTTAAATCTGCCTTTAAGTACATGGAATTTAGGATTGAATCCAGACTAAATCCCTAGACTGCACACAGAAACATAATTAACAGTAATGAGCATATCTTTTTGTAGAGATGTTGAATGTTACAAAATGAAATTCTTGAAAAATTAGAGACATGAAAGTCTAACTTTGATGAAGAAATGTTGGTTTAAATCCTTCTAAATTTTACATTATAAATTGTTCTAAATGACAATCCAAACGATTTGGTTTTTAAAATAACCTATAGTATTTTTCAAATAACTCAAGCTATAGGTTAGATATGTAGATGAATTTTGATGCTCTGGAAACTAGACACATAGGGGGATAAAATTGTGGAAGATCATCTTGACTAAAAATGACTTTTTCCTTTCCAAATATGGCTCACAAGTTGAGTCCAGTATGCTGTCCTATACAGATTGTTGGTGCACTTGACTTTATGATTACTAAATAAATTGAGGCAAATAGTTGCTTTTATTATAGTAAAATAAGTTGGACAGGGCATGTAATATGACTATCGATGAAAGAATTATATGCATACATGTACAGTCATTGTGTATATGAATAAAGATTAGTGATGAAATATCTAACTATATATGTAATTAGACTTGTACATGATTGTCATATGCCTAATTGATGTGTACATATGTAATCCTATGATATGAAAGTGCACATGATCTGAATGATGATAAATGCATATATATATATATATATATGTAAACATGCTTATAGGAATAAGCCTACTATAAGCGAATGTACCCACAAGTATGTACATTTACGATTATGTACCTGAATGTATGAGCATGTAAATGCCTTATGAGATAGAAGATGTTGTGGCATGACTATGAACATGTGAGATACTTAATGAGAACATGATCAAGTATATGATATGATGATTATATGTCATGCCTATATGTCATGATGCAAACTTATAGTCACATGAAATGGATGAGCTAATTGTAACTTGGCTTATGAAATGTACATATATCTGTTTATGCACCAGAGAACTTATAGTTTTACAAGACTCTATATATGTACAAACAGTATACTATGAATACAGTATTAATATGTGAATTGAACACGAATATAGTTCTGCCTGCATTAGAGTTTTAGATATCGATAGATAGGTGCCTATAGGGAAATTGCAGCTGCCATAGTTTGGCCCAATTGGGTCAATAGTATATATGATCCCTTTTGGATCATGATCAGCCCCATTTGGGTTAATAGGCGACCCCGTTTGGGTCTGCTTGACCAGTCCACAGTACAGTTTGGCCCCGTTTGGGTCTATAGATCCGATATCTTCGGATATCCTTCTTTTGATACTGATGTGTATCCATAGTTCCCGTTATCCACTAATAAAGCTAAGGCAGGCTAAACGTTATTCATAGTAATGATCAAAGTTAAACAGTAAATTTATTTGACTAAAGATTGATATTGTGGACTATATTGTTGGTTTACCCACAGGAATTATGTTCATTTAAATATGTTTACATGGGAAATTACTGTCTATATGAATTATTAATATGAGAATATTTGTTACTCTTTTGGGTACAATGTTTATGTACATGAGGATATGTTTTATGCTTTTAAAGTATTTTTTATTAATGACATGATATGTTGTACATGTTATTTATAATACACATCGTATGTATATTTTGATGACCATTGTGAGTGGTCATCCATCTATAGATATTTCCCACTAAGCTTTATAGCTTAGCATGGGTTATTTATCCGTGTAGGTACTGTTACCAAGACTTTTGCTCAGGGATGATCTCTGCATTAGGAAGGGCCAACTACCGACTATTAATCTTGATGTAGGATTATTTGTTATATGTTTTGCTTTATGGCCGGTTATGTTATAAGATGTATATAACTTATGAGAAATGTTGTAGCTCACAAGTAGTAAAACTAAGAAGAGTATGCATGCATGTGATATACATAAGTAATATTCATATAGTATAGTATGCATGATACTAAGTATGAAATGCAATAAAGGAATAGACTAGTAGCACATACATAAGTATATGAACCGTATGACATGATTAAGGGCAAAATGATAGTTAAACAAATATATTGCATATGCATGATTAATAGTAATCAAATTATCAGTTTAATAGGTTTTGCTTAAAGGGTGTTACACAAATTTTGATTCTAAAAATGTCAAATTTTGGCATGAAATAGAACCTGTATACAAACTTGACTTTAGAAATAGTTTTCATTGTTTTATCTGTATCTTAAAATTTTCAAATGATATTAAGTGATATTTAATGTTCCTGGAACTAGAAACATAGTGGATCAAGTTTTGTACAAGACCATTTTGGCTATAACTGTCATTTGATAGGTCAAAAATAGCTTTCAAAATGAACCTGAAAATCTATCTTTATGCATAATTGTTATAAGAATTTACCAAAACCTTCTTAAGCATATCCGAGTTTTTTCATAATATAAAAACAATACATAAAAAGAAATAAGTTCATTAAATATATGATAATACCATATTGTAAAGCAATAGGCATGAATAGTTGATGATTATGTATATGACACTTACAAAAATAGGTATGTTATTATTTACCTAAATGACATAGCATGATCATGCTCATATGCTATAATTATATGTCAAGCTTATATTTTAACATGGCAATATATGTATATGACTACAAGAATTTATGTTTATGTACAAGTTATTCATAGTGTTATACCATATTGAGAATACATGTTTATATGCTATAAACTGTGTTTCTTCTTATATAATATTATATATGCAATATGTATAATAAAAGCATGAGTATGATATTGAAATGTTCTTTAATAAAGTAATGCCTAGTATAAGATAAGCACCTATAGGGATAATTATAGCTGCCACCGTTTGACCCCATTTAGGTTAAAAGTACAATTAATCCCATTTCGATCATTAATAGCCTTATTTGAGTTGTTATCCAACCTCGTTGGGTTTGGTTGACCAATCTAAAGTATTATTGGCCCCATTTGCATCTAAAGTTTTGATATCTTAGGATATGATCAGTTTGATACCTTTGGGTATCCACCATTCCATTATCCACTAATAGAACTTAAGCAGGCCAAAAGTAACAACAATACTTGAATAAAAGCATAATGATTTAAAGTTATTGTAGGAAAATCATGGTTGATTCTAATTATAGTGATTATATTACAAGTGTAAATGTACAAAGTATTTTAAACAATCATATTACTTATATGATGAGTTAATTATGGAGTTTAGTAATATTATTGAATATACACTTTGCATGTTGCTATTATTATTGTTATATTATCATATTGAACTTATGTTATAATTAAAGCATGTTGAGTTTATTGACATCTAATCATAATGAGATTCTTTGTCATTCATAGAGATTGATGGGGGATTTATTTAAAGCTTTAGTCTCACTAGACTGCGTATAAGATGAGTAAGGTATCGTTCCAAAAAGAACAGGGTAAATTTTGTATTGAAACCACAAAGAGTAGATGGATAGGTAATAAATAAAATGAAGATTATGTATTTAATTAAATATCTAAACTACTTTGCATATATTAAATCAAATTGGATTAAAGATAACTTAAATAATGGTATAAATATACATTAGAAATAAGAGGAGAAATTCATTTAAGAACAAGTTCTAGTAATTGTATAAATAAAGTGACTGGAGATTTTAGCCAAGATTCTTTAAAGCAACTCTCATTGTCAAAAAAGATGTTTTCATTTAGAGTCTATAAGCACTCTCGTGTCATTATAGAGATAAACAAAAATTATGAAGCTCTATGCTAATTCTTTAACCCCTCAAAGTGAATTCCTTAAGTCAAATTAAAGGAATTCAATGCTTTAAGTACATTCATTTGTTTTTCCATCAAAGAATTCCAACACTCATTGTGAAAAATTGACTAACATGCCAAATATGGCGGCTAAGCATATATAGCAAATCAATGTACACAAATGGATGTAAATCATACTTCATTCATAATAATAATAAACATGTCTTAAATAAATACTACTGCATATTTATAATGTCCAAAGGAAACTAGCCAAATATATAATTGAATTAAAAATAGAAAAGGGAAAGAAATTCGTCTCTTGACTTTATTCCTTTGTCATCGTCTAATAAAAACTAAGTAAAAATGTTTATCTAAAATAAAAACTGTGTATCTCTCAAAAACTAAAAACTAATTGATTTTTTTTTCATTTTCGACATCTTGGATATCAATTTAGAGAGAGAATAGCTCTATAATCGTGCCTTTACTGATTTAGGTGTGAAAATGAAAGGTTGTCATGAAAATGTCTGATGGAAACCCTTGTTAGTTGAGAAAAGATACGTTGAAAAGTTGTGTCATTTCAGAAAAAGTTTCTGTACCGAGTCGTGATCCATCAGCTTCCATGTTACTCATGAAGTGCTTCATCACTTGTCTCTTTTTGTTCTTCTTGGCGATCGATTCATGAATACCTTCACGAGCCATGATTTTGTGAGTCATGAATTGGTGTGTGAGTCGTTAACTTTTGCATGACTGGTGAATTTTTGTGTGACTCCTGAAGTTTTGTGTGACTAGTGAAGTTTTTGCGTGACTCATGAAGTTTTGTGTGACTTGTGAAGTTTTCGTGTGACTCGTGAGCTTTTGTGTAACTCGTGAGCCTGGTTGTGAGTCACACACTACATCATGACTTGTTTGATCCTTCTTCCTTTTTGAAGGTCTCATACATGGAGTCTCAAATGAACTTGTTCTTATAACAAGCATCCACATGATAGCTTTGATCATCTCCCATAATCTCAGTATGAGAACTACTGCTTGAACTATTCAAGAAGCATAACATGTGCTAGTCTGTTCGGATTAACAATGTTTTATATTGTTAGTTATACGACTAGGGATATTTAGATATTATCACATTTCCATGCAATAGACATCTCATATCATGAACTCTTTCATGACTACCTTTGCACTGTGTTTATAATATCCAAGACTTCATTTATTAATTTAAGAAATACAAACACATGTATTTAAATATAGCATTAAGAAATGAATGATGCCTTTCATTAACAACATGAATATATATATATATATATATATATATGAAATACATCCCTTTTTACATGGGCTTTAGAGCATACTCTCTAACAATCTCCCACTTACACTAGAGTCAATCACTCATTTATATGGTGATCGTGCTTAATCTGGGAAAGTGCTTTAGTGAGGGGATCCACCATATTACCATATATAGGAACCCTTTCTATCTTCACATCATTTTTAGCTACAATATCCCTTATGAGATGTTAGCATCTGATGACATGCTTGGACCGCTGATGAGACCATGGTTCCTTTGCTTGGGCAATGGCTCTATTCTTGTCACAATATAAAGGAATCGGATCAACAATGTTAGGTACCACTCCTAGTTCAAATATGAACTTTTTGATCCATACTGCTTCTTTGGCTACCTTCGAAGCAACAATATACTCAGCTTTTGTTATGGAATTTGTTGTGACCATAGTAAGTATATTAGATCGACAAGTAATAAAGTGGGGTATAGTTAAGACCCACAAATATCAAACCCCAGGGATAAGGGTTGTTTTAAGCTAGATATTTAGAGTTGAGCGAGTTAATCTGAGATAAATTCCCAAGCTTTTGATTAAGAGTGCATCCTAAATCTAATTAACAAAATAAATAAATAAAGAAGATAAACCTAAATAAACAATAGATTAAAACATTAGTTAAAACATTGCTCGGGTTCACTCATCCACCCCATACCAAATGTGAATAAATTTTTCCCTAAAAGCATACATGAATGAATCTGGGATAACCCACTTAACCCAAGCATCCCATTCCGGAGCCAGCTATTTAAGTTGCTAAATGTCCCATTCCAGAGCTAGCCTAACAACTAGCCTAAGCACGGGTCTAACATCCTAAGTTCGATTTGTTGTCCCATTCCAGAGCCAAGCAACCCAAAACCCATCTATTGCATACCACACTCTAGTCTTAAAATCACAAATACTACACATTTAGATTCCCATTTCGGAGCCGTCCAAAATAGACAACATTCATGATAGAAAAATTGAGCAAAATCATTCACAACATCCAATCCACTAAACTCAATACCAACCAAGACATATGATAAAAACCATTCATCCATGTAAGGAAGATAACTTGATAGATTGAAAAACCATGAGATACAAATAAGTAATAGTGAAATAAACCATTCGTTCATGTATAAATCAAAATATGTTCAATATTCACATTGTGAGTAGGGGATTCAAAGATTCCCAAGCAACAAAACTACAAATTAAACATAAATAAAATGAAAAGAGAAAGGAAAGAGGAAAGCCATGAAGCCATTTGTAGCTTGTGAAGCTTTAATTTGAATCCAAGCCTCCTCCTTCAAAGCTCTAGCAAAATGAAGGACATAGCCTAAAGTAAATGCAAAAAATTGAATCTAACCCTAACTTACATTGGAAATAGGTCTAATCTAAGGTTTACATTTAATTAAATCTAGCGTACAACATAAAATGAAAGGAAAACACAAGAAAATTTGAGGAAAAAAACCCTAGGTCTAAGTGTGGCGACTCTCCTCCCTTTTTTCCTCTTCTTCTGCCAAAAAAATGCAGCTTTTTTAGAGATCTGTTGATGCCCACGGTTAAGACAAAAGTGTCCCAACCGTGCCCAGTTAGGTTAGGCACGGTTGAGACACTTTTGTCTCAGCCGTGTGTAGCTTTTGGACTAAATATCTCCAGTTCTGCATTGGCCACGATCGGGAGAAAATGGTTTCAACGGTGACCCCTTATAGAAGAAAAACTAGTCCCATAAATTTATCAGTTTATGAATATTTCACCATTGGATCAAGCTAAAACTTTAACCATAACTTTGTAACATCTTGGTCTACATTTCTAAAAGTGGAGATTGGATTATGATGTCTACAGATGATTCCAAAAAATTAAATTCATGCTTATCGTGCCAAAATTGATACAAGTGCTTACTCATTTCTAATCTTATTCATGCAAAAATCACTATTGCTGAAATGAATCACCAAATATTTTACAAAAACACACACAAAAACTATAAACTTAAAATAAAATCAAGCAAAATAAACAAACTAATTAAAGAGTAGAGAGAGAAATAGTTCTGGTTTAATGAGTCCTAGCTTGACTCGTGTTATTGTTAGATGGCTGAGTTTGTGACCCAAATGTTGGTCTCTCTGGACTCTGCTCCTCATTTTCCCCCATTAGTAGGAGAAACCTATCGAAATTCACCAAGGTAAGCAACACCATGTCTTTGATGAAGTACCCCTCCACCTCGGGTTGTTCATACACGTACTCCTTTGGCTCTTCTGGCCTTAATAAACTCTTTAGGTGGATTGAATTTAGTGCTTCCACTTGAGAGTTAAACAATTCTTGATCTTTTGGTGAAACACCCTTCAAAAGAGATTGGAATTCATTCTCTAAGTTACAGCTCTTATCTTCAACAATGATTGATCCCTTCTCCAATGCATGCACCCCACACTTGATTTCTTCATTATCTACTGGTTGTGCATGACTAAATTTCTCCTTATCACCATCACCTCGATTCTCCTTAGAATTACTTAAGAATTCCGACTTAGATTCCAAGCTTTTAAGTCCCAATTCTCAATCTCTCAGTAGATGCTCTTGAGTCTTCAACAAATTCTCTTGATTTTGCAATAAAGCCTCTTGAGTTTTGATCTTTTTCTCTTGAGAATTAATTATGGCCATCCATTCTTCTCTTTCAGCTCTTAATTACTTATCCTTACTTTTAAACAATTCAATAAGGACTTGAACTTTGGAGACACATGACTATTGCTATATGCATTGTGAACCAAGATCTTCAAAAGATGGCAATGAGCAGAATTTTGAAGGTTGATGTGAGTACTACATTTCCGGCACTTCTCTCCTCAACTCTTCCATTTATGCTCTCAAAAGAACCATTTCATTGTCTTGGAGAGAACCATACATCATTTGAAAATGCATTATAATCTTCCTGCAAAGAATAATACCAAATCAAAAATAAAGAAACATAAAATAAAATCTCAAACTAAGCTCAAATAAAGATATAAAACAAACAAAATCATTTTCCCCGGCAACGGTGCTAAAAACTTGTTGCGACCCTAGCAAGTATACTAGATCGACAAGTAATAAAGTGGGGTATAGTTAAGACCCAAAAATATCAAACCCAAGGGATAAGGGTTGTTTTAAGCTAGATATCTAGAGTTGAGTGAGTTAATCTGAGATAAATTCCCAAGTTTTTGATTGAAAGAGTGTCCTAAATCTAATTATCAAAATAAATAAATAAAGAAGATAAACCTAATTAAAAAAGAGATTAAAAATTAGTTAAAACATTGTTCGGGTTCAGTCATCCACCCCATACCCAATGTGAATAAATTTTTACCTAAAAGCTTACATGAATGAATATGGGATAACCCTTTTAACCCAAGCGTCCCATTCCAATGCCAGCTATTCTAGTTGCTAAACGTCCCATTTCGGAGTCAGCCCAACAACTAGCCTAAGCATGGGTCTAACATCCTAAGTTCGGATTGCTATCCCATTTCGGAGCCAAGTAACCCAAAACCCATCTATTTCACTTTGCACTCTAGTGTTAAAATCACAAATACTACACATCTAGATTCCTATTCCTAATCAATCCAAAATAGACAACATTCATGATAGAAAACATGAAAAAAACATTCACAACATCCAATCCACTAAGCTCAATACCAACCAAGAAAAATTGTAAAAACCATTCATCTATGCAAGGAAGATAACGACTTGTTTGATCCTTCTTCCTTTTTAAATGTCTCATACATGGATTCTCAAATGAACTTGTTCTTCTAACAAGCATCCACATGATAGCTTTGATCGTCTCCCATAATCTCAGTTATGAGAACTACTGCTTGAACTACTCAAGAAGCATAACATGTGCTTGTCTGTTCGGATTAACAATGTTTTATCTTGTTAGTTATACGACTAGGGATATTTAGATATTATCACATTTCCATGCAATAGACATCTCATATCATGAACTCTTTCATGACTACCTTTGCACTGTGTTTATAATATCCAGGACTTCATTTATTAATTTAAGATATACAAACACATGTATTTAAATATAGCATTAAGAAATGAATGATGCCTTTCATTAACAACATGAATATATATATATATATATATATATATATATATATATATGAAATACATCCCTTTTTACATGGGCTTTAGAGCATACTCTCTAACAATCTCCCATTTACACTAGAGCTAATCACTCATTTATATGGTGATCGTGCTTAACCTGGGAAAGTGCTTTAGGGAGGGGATCCACCATATTACCATATATAGGAACCCTTTCTATCTTCACATCATTTCTAGCTACAATATCACTTATGAGATGTTGGCATCTGAGGACATGCTTGGACCGCTGATGAGACCATGGTTCCTTTGCTTGTGCAATGGCTCCATTCTTGTCACAATATAAAGGAATAAGATTAACAATGTTAGGTACCACTCCTAGTTCAAATATGAACTTTTTGATCCATACTGCTTCTTTGGCTACCTTCGAAGCAACAATATACTCAGCTTTTGTTATGGAATTTGTTGCGAACTTAGTAAGTATACTAGATCGACAAGTAATAAAGTGGGGTATAGTTAAGACCCACAAATATCAAACCCAAGGGATAAGGGTTGTTTTAAACTAGATATTTAGAGTTGAGCGAGTTAATCTGAGATAAATTCCCAAGTTTTTGATTAAGAGTTCATCTTAAATCTAATGAACAAAATAAATAAATAAAGAAGATAAACCTAAATAAACAATAGATTAAAACATTAGTTAAAACATTGCTCGGGTTCACTCCTCCACCCCGTACCAAATGTGAATAAATTTTTCCTTAAAAGCATACATGAATGAATCTGGGATAACCCACTTAACCCAAGCGTCCCATTCCGGAGCCAGCTATTCAAGTTGCTAAATGTCCCATTCCGGAGCCAGCCCAACAACTAGCCTAAGCACGGGTCTAACATCCTAAGTTCGATTTGTTGTCCCATTCCAGAGCCAAGCAACCCAAAACCCATCTATTTCATACCACACTCTAGTCTTAAAATAACAAATACTACACATTTAGATTCCCATTTCTGAGCCGTCCAAAATAGACAACATTCATGATAGAAAACTTGAGCAAAATCATTCACAACATCCAATCCACTAAGCTCAATACCAACCAAGACATATGATAAAAACCATTCATCCATGTAAGGAAGATAACTTGATAGATTGAAAAACCATGAGATACAAATAAGTAATAGTGAAATAGACCATTCATTCATGTATAAATCAAAATATGTTCAATATTCACATTGTGAGTAGGGGATTCAAAGATTCCCAAGCAACAAAACTACAAATTAAACATAAATAAAGTGAAAAGTGAAAGGAAAGAGGAAACCCATGAAGCCATTTGTAGCTTGTGAAGCTTTAATTTGAATCCAAGCCTCCTACTTCAAAGCTCTAGCAAAATGAAGAACATAGCCTAAAGTAAATGCAAAAAATTAAATCTAACCCTAACTTACATTGGAAATAGGTCTAATCTAAGGTTTACATTGAATTAAATCTAGTGTACAACATAAAATGAAGGGAAAACACAAGAAAACTTGAGGCAAAAAACCCTAGGTCTAAGTGTGGCGACTCTCCTCCCTTTTTTCCTCTTCTTCTGCCAAAAAAATGCAGCTTTTTTAGAGATCTGCCGATGGCCACGGTTGAGACAAAAGTGTCCCAGCCATGCACAGTTAGGTTAGGCACGGTTGAGACACTTTTGTCTCAGCCGTGTGCAGCTTTTGGACTAATAATCTCAAGTTCTGCATTGGCCACGATCGGGACAAAATGGTTTCGACGGCGACCCCTTAGAGAAGAAAAACTAGTCCTATAAATTTATCAGTTTATGAATATTTCACTTTAACAATAACTTTGTAACATCTTGGTCTTCATTTCTAACAGTGGAGATTGGATTATGATGTCTACAGAAGATTCCAAAAAATTGAATTCATGCTCATCGTGCCAAAATTGATACAAGTGCATACTCATTTCTAATCTTATTCATGCAAAAATCACTATTGCTGAAATGAATCACCAAATATTTTACAAAAACACACACAAAAACTATAAACTTAAAATAAAATCAAGCAAAATAAACAAACTAATTAAAGAGTAGAGAGAGAAATAGTTCTGGTTTAATGAGTCCTAGCTTGACTCGTGTTACTGTCAGATGGCCGAGTTTGTGACCCAAATGTTGGTCTCTCTGGACTCTGCTCCTCATTTTCCCCCATTAGTAGGAGAAACCTATCGAAATTCACCAAGGTAAGCAACACCATGTCTTTGATGAAGTACCCCTCCACCTCGGGTTGTTCATACACGTACTCCTTTGGCTCTTCTGGCCTTAATAAACTCTTTAGGTGGATTGAATTTAGTGCTTCCACTTAAGAGTTAAACAATTCTTGCTCTTTTGGTGAAACACCCTTCACAAGAGATTGGAATTCATTCTCTAAGTTATAACACTTATCTTCAACAATGATTGATCCCTTCTCCAATGCATGCACCCCACACTTGATTTCTTCATTATCTACTGGTTGTGCATGACTCAATTTCTCCTTATCACCATCACCTCGATTCTCCTTAGAATTACTCAAGAATTCCGACTTAGATTCCAAGCTTTTAAGTCCCAATTCTCAATCTCTCAGTAGATGCTCTTGAGTCTTCAACAAATTCTCTTGATTTTGCAATAAAGCCTCTTGATTTTTGATCTTTTTCTCTTGAGAATTAATTATGGCCATCCATTCTTCTCTTTCAGCTCTTAATTACTTATCCTTACTTTTAAACAATTCAATAAAGACTTGAACTTTGGAGACACATGACTATTGCTATATGCATTGTTAACCAAGATCTTCAAAAGATGGCAATGAGCATAATTTTGAAGGTTGATGTGAGTACTACATTTCCTGCACTTCTCTCCTCAACTCTTCCATTTATGCTCTCAAAAGAACCATTTCATTGTCTTGGAGAGAACCATACATCATTTGAAAGTGCATTATAATCTTCCTGCAAAGAATAATACCAAATCAAAAATAAAGAAACATAAAATAAAATCTCAGACTAAGCTCAAATAAAGATATAAAACAAACAAAATCATTTTCCCCAGTAACGGTGCCAAAAACTTGTTGCGACCCTAGCAAGTATACTAGATTGACAAGTTATAAAGTGGGGTATAGTTAAGACCCACAAATATCAAACCCAAGGGATAAGGGTTGTTTTAAGCTAGATATCTAGAGTTGAGTGAGTTAATCTGAGATAAATTCCCAAGTTTTTGATTGAAAGAGTGTCCTAAATCTAATGAACAAAATAAATAAATAAAGAAGATAAACCTAATTAAAAAAGAGATTAAAAATTAGTTAAAACATTGTTCGGGTTCACTCATCCACCCCATACCCAATGTGAATAAATTTTTACCTAAAAGCATACGTGAATGAATATGGGATAACCCTCTTAACCCAAGTGTCCCATTCTGATGCCAGCTATTCTAGTTACTAAACATCCCATTTCGGAGCTAGCCCAACAACTAGCCTAAGCACGGGTCTAACATCCTAAGTTCGGTTTGCTATCCCATTTCGGAGCCAAGTAAACCAAAACCCATCTATTTCACTTCGCACTCTACTCTTAAAATCACAAATACTACACATCTAGATTCCTATTCCTCATCCATCCAAAATAGACAACATTCATGATAGAAAACATGAAAAAAATCATTCACAACATCCAATCCACTAAGCTCAATACCAACCAAGAAATATGGTAAAAACCATTCATCCATGCAAGGAAGATAACTTGGTAGATTGAAAAACCATTAGATACAAAAAAGTAATAGTGAAATAGACCTTTCATTCATGTATAAATCAAAATATGTTCAATGGTCACATTGTGAGTAGGGGATTTAAAAAGCCCCAAGCAACAAAACTACAAATTAAACATAAATAAAAGTAAAAAGAGAAAGGAATGAGGAAACCCATGAAGCCATTTGTAGGTTGTGGAGCTTTAATTTGAATACCAGCCTCCTCCTTCACAGCTCCAGCAAAATGAAGAACATAGCCTAAAGTAAATGCAAAAAATTGAATCTAACCCTAACTTACATTGGAAATAAATCTAATCTAAGGTTTACATTGAATTAAATCTAACCTACAACATAAAATGAAGGAAAAACACAAGAAAATTGGAGGAAAAAAATGCTAGGTCTTAGTGTGGCGACTCTCCTCCCTTTTTCCCTCTTCTTCTGCAAAAAAATACAGCTTTTATCAAGATCTGCTGATGGCCACGGCTGAGAAAAAAGTGTCCCTGCTATACCCAATCAGGTAGGCACGATTGAGACACTTTTGTCTCAGCCGTGTGCACCTTCTACACTAAAAATCTCGAGTTCTACATTGGCCATGGCCAAGACAAAATGGTCTCGGCCGCGGCCCCTTAGAAAAGAAAAACTAGTCCCATAAATTTATCAGTTTCTGAATATTTCACCGTTGGTTCGAGCTAAAATTTTAACCATAGCTTTGTAACATCTTGTTCTACATTTTCGACGATGGAGATTGGATTCTAATGTCTGCAGATGATTCCAAAAAATGAAATGGTGTGGATTGGAGATTCTTCAAGGGGCACAACTTTGACCATTTTTGTCTCAATCGTGCTCTTGCCTATTTTTCTATACAATAGTCAAAATTACCCCATTAAACACACCAAAACATTGTAAATATCAATATAATTTCATTTAGCATAAAAAGAGAAATTTATTACACAAAATACTGAAAATCATGCAAAATAAAACATAGACATAAACAAAAATATACTAAAATTAAACAATAAAATTTGAGTTATCTGAATCAGTAGTTGTTTCTTATTTGGAACTATTCTAACTAACTACTCCTCCGCCCATTTTGAACACAAAACCAGAATGTGATTTACAGTCATCTTTATTAGATTGAAAGCTGGCATCAGTATGTCTATTTACTTCTAAACTGCCCTCTTCATGTACCAAGAATATAACCTTAGTACTTCTCAAGTACTTAAGGATATTCTAGACAGCTGCCCAGTGTTCTTTTCCAAAATTAGATTGGAATTTGCTTGTGACACTTAAAGAAAATGCTTCATCTGGACATGTACATAACATATCATCCATGATAGAACCAATTGCAGATGCATATGGTGTTCTATTCATGCTCTTTCTATCCTCCAATGTCTGAGGACACATAGACTTAGAAAGGTGTTTCCCATGCACCATGGGTATAAAACCTTTCTTAGAAAGATCCATATTGAACCTCTTTAATACGTTATCTATATATAAACTTTGAGAAAGACCTAGCAACCTATTGATCTATCTCTATAGATCCTTATTCCCAGAATATAGGATTCTTCTATAAGGTCTTTCATGGAGAATTTCTTAGATAACCATATTTTAACTGATTGGAGAAGATAAATGTCATTTCCTATGATCAATATGTCGTCCACATATAGAACTAGAAAGATAATTGCACTCCCACTGACCCTTTTATACACATAAGGTTCATCTTCATTTTGTGAGAAACCAAACTCTTTGATTGTCTCATTGAATCGTATATTCCAACTCCTAGAGGTTTGCATTAATCCATAAATGGATCTTTGAAGCTTGCATACCTTTTTGCCATTTCCTTATGTGAACCCTACTAGTTGTGTCATATACACATCCTCAGTCAGATTTCCATTTAAAAAATTTGTCTTCACATCCATTTGCCAAATCTCATAATCATAATGAGCTACAATGGCTAAAAGTATTCTTATAGACTTAAGCATCACTATAGGAGAAAAAGGTTTCATCATAGTTGATTCCTTCTCTTTAATGATAGCCTTTTTCTACTAAGCGAGCTTTATAAGTAACTATATTACCTTCCATATCGATCTTCTTTTTGAATACCCATTTCCACCCTATGGGTTTTATCCCTTTAGGTGGTTGAGATAAATTCCATACTTTGTTCTCATATATGGAGTCCATTTCAGACTGCATAGCCTTAAGCCATAAATCATGTTCTGAACTATTCAAAATTTTTTGATAGCTTATAGTCTCATTGTCCTCTACTATAGTTATGTCTCTATCTGAATCAATATGAAATCTATATCTAACAAGGATAAAATGCATCCTAATAGATCTTCTAGGATTTTGTATATAATTAGGTTTAACTTTAAACTCATCATCATGAGATTTAGTTTCAGGTTCAATCGGTTGATCTACTTCTATTTGTGGGTCTTAAACTTCACCAAGTTCAATTTTACTTCCATTGTCCTCTTGTAGTAGAAACTCTCATTCTAAGAAGACAGCATGCCTTAAAATAAACAATTTTTGTTTTAAGGGATGGTAGAAATAATATCCAAACGTTTCTTTTGGATATCCCACAAATAAGCATTTTCCAAACTTAACATCTAGTTTGTCTGACATTGTCCTCTTTACATAAGCAGGAAAACCCCTTACCTTCATATGAGAAAGTGTGTATTTCTTGTTATTCCACATCTCATATGGAGTAACATCAACCGATTTACTAGGAACTCTGTTTAACACATAAATAGCAGTTTCTAATGCATATCCCTAAAATAACTTAGGCAAGTCTGCCCAACTCGTCATGCATTTCTCCTCTCAGATACACCATTATATTATGGTGTATATGATGGAGTCCATTGAGATAAAATCCCATTATCTCTATGATAATCTTGAAATTCTTAGCTTAAGTATTCTCCACCTTAATCCGATCTAAGTGTATTAATACTCTTTCCAAGTTGCTTATCTACTTCATTTCTGAATTCTTTGAACTTTTCAAATGCTTCTGATTTATATTTCATTAGATAGATATATTCAAACCTGGAGTAATCATCTATGAAAGTAATGAAGTAGGAGTAAACTCCTCTGGCATGTGTAGTCATTGGACCACATACATCTGAATGTATTAAGTCCAAAATCATTTTAGCTCGTTCTCCTTTGCCAATAAAGTGAGCTTTTGTCATATTTCCTAATAAACAAGATTCATATGTACATGATCCCAAATAACCTAACTTATGTAATTTGGTCATGCGTTTCTCATTTATATGGCCTAAACAACAATGCCATAAATATGAGGTGTTTAGATTGTCTTGTTTTATTCTCTTGGTATCCACATTATACACTTCTTTAATTAAATCAAGAACAAATATACCATTCTCAATGATAGCTTTAGTATAAAATATATTGTTCCTAAAAATGTAACAACATTTATCCTTTAAAGAAATGTCATAATTGTTTAATAAACAACTAAAAGAAATAATACTTTTAGATAATGCTGGAACATAATAACAATTATTTAACTCTAGTATTAATTCACTTGGAAGAGGCAAATGATAAGTCCCCATAACTATTGTAGAGATGTTTTGTCCAGTAGCTGATTGTAGACATATTTCTGCCTTTCCAACTCTTCTACTACTTTTAAGCCCCTGTGGATCATTGCACAAATTAGATCTACATCTGGTATTTAATACCCAATATTGTTTTGAAGCAATAAAATGATTATTTATTTCAATCATATGAATACCTAAAGTAGAAACATCAGCTTGCTTATTCTCCATGAGAGAATCTAGATAGGCCTTACAGTTACGCTTCCAATGACCATCTTTCCCATAGTAGAAGCAAGTTCCTTTGGGATTCTCCTTCTTGGCAATCTTTTTCTTGGAAAGTCCTCCATGCTTTGGTTGTGCCTTGGTCATCATCATCTTCTTCTTCTGCTTCTTACCTTTAGCAGAAGTGACAACCATGACACTTTTTGAATCCTTCTTAAAGGATCCATCAATTGTTTTGAGCATATTAATTAACTCAGGAATAGTTACTTGGATCTTGTTCATGTTAAAGTTAAGCAAGAAAGGTGCAAAACTTGGAGCCAATGAGTAAAAGATTATATCTATGTATATATCATTATCCATTACACAACGAAGTCTACTAAAAAGCTCAATGTACCCATACATCTTTAATCCATGAGTAGCAGCTAAAGTGCCTTCCACCATTTTGCAGCTAAATAGAGTTCGAGCAATCTCATATTACTTAGTTCTAGCTTGAGAAGAACAAATCTCCTCTAGATGCAAAATGGTGGTTCTAGCATCCATCATCTCATATTGCTTTTGAAGCTCTGAGGACATAACACCCAGCATCAGACATGCCGCTGCTTTACTATCCTTCATGTATTTACAATAAATGCCTTTGATCTCATCGATGGTATCATCTAATGGAATTGGTGGTGGATCTTTGTCCAAGACTTAATGGATCTTTTTAGCTCTGAGAATAATTCTCACTTGTCTGATCCAGTCAGAATAATTGCTGCCAACTAGCATATTATCCAAGATTGATTGCAGGTTTATGTTTGATGTGTTCATGATGATGACCTAGATGTGAAAAAGAAAACCATATGAGAGTATGAACCATATGAGAGTATGTTCATATATATGTATGCATTAATTAAGTTTTTAATTAATCCATTTACTCCCACTATTTTATTGCAAATCAATAGCCCTCACTATATAATCCGAAAAAACCTGATGGTTTTCTTAGTGGGCCAATATCCAATCCTTGATATGAAATTTGACCTTGAATATGGTCAACAAGTCGAACTCTATACCCTTAAAAGGTAGGTATCTCTATACCAATTGTGTCTCTACGCAACTATTGGATCATCAGGTTATCAACTCTTGATACATGCATATCATATATGCATTCCCTAATCTTACCTCTAGAATTATTAGCCTTGATTGTAGTCAACAAGCTAATATACTAGCTAAGATGACCCATTTAATTAGATTTGAACATATTCGGTATAATGTGAGCTTGACTGTGGTCAACAACCCATACCATAAAAGAACTCTAATTCTCCTCCAATTAATTGAAGGCTTATATACCTTAATATTAGTTTGAGGGATTTTAGTTAATTAAGGCCGATCATATATGGTTGGCATACATTGGTATGATCCAATATCTATCACATAAATATGAGCATACAAATATGGAATAGTTATGGAATTTACTATATTGACCTCCCTTAGCCATGAGGGAAATCAAAAGGTCAAACCTAGGTAATATGCATGATTCAAACAAATATAAATAATTACATTATCTTCAATCTTGTTGGATCTCCATCCGACCCATCTTGCTCCTTGAAAGTGGTCTCCATATCTATTTCTAATTAAAATATAAGTAATCTAATTATATATTACAATTTGAAAAGAAAATACAAACCAAAAACAAGTGGTCGGGACATGAAAGTCCTTATTGGGTCAAAACATGCATTATGCTCAATCACATTGGGCCTTGTCCATAACTATCCATCATGCCAATCATACACCCTTATATGCATTTATAATGAATAAAGTAAAACCATATAATGAAATACAAACTATATTTCAACTCTTGAAACTTACTTTTGAGTCATTTTAATAATGTGATCAAATTAGGAAACTTTTTCCATTTTAGGCAACCTTTTTGCATGCATGTGTTCTTGCCTTAATTATAAATCCAATTGATTATTTAATTAATTAATCACATGTAATAATTAAACAATCAATTTTGAGCTTAAAACAATGCGTAGGCCGAAACCTATAATTTAAACCCAAAAGTGTGTTGACACACAAACTAGTTTTGTGTCTTTTGGACCATTTGGGCCTTTGGAATGAGCTAAGCCCACTTCAGCCCTTAAAACCCATTAATTAACTTAACTAAAGTTTGTAATATTTAATTTAAATCATCTCCTTGGGCCCACCAAGTCATTTACTAATTTAAATCAAACCCGTAAACATAATAAAGCCCATCAAGTGATTTTAATGAATTAAATTTAATCCAATTAATTCAAGGCTCATTTTAATTAATCCAATTAATTAAAAAAATTAATACATTAGATATATCAAATTTAAAAGATTAAAAATCGTTCTAAACAAGAACTTACCAAGAACACACTAAGAACACCAATTTATCGAACTTTTCGATTAAACTGGTTTTCATGCAAAATTTGTTCGATTTTAATTTTGTTTGATCCTATGGTTTAATATCACATATTAAACACATAAATTATCATTAAAATAATTTCAGAGTGGATCAATTAAAATTTTAGATAGAACAGCCCCTTAACTTTATTGAAAAAAAATAAAAAATCTCTACGCCTAGAGAATGATTCTTTACATTAAAGAATCATTACTACTTCTTTTATTTATTTAATCACATACATCCAAAAATTAATATTTTTAATTCATGAACATCCAAATCTAATATTTTAAATTTCATGAAATAAATAACTCAAAAATCATAAGTATTCCGTAAAAAAAATATAGAATTATAGATTCAAGGTAAAATCTTGTCTCTGATACCATGTTGGAAATTAGTCGGTTACATACATCACATGTATAAGAAAAAATTAAAATTTTTAACTAATATATCTGATCTTTCCATGAATATACAATATAGATAACAATGAGAATAAGAAAAATCACCAATGATTTTTATTGAACATTTGTTTTTCCTTCTCACCAGGTTATCGCAAACCACAGTGTCCAAAATTGAACACATCCAATTGTAATCCATACAAGAGAAGGATTGAATGAAACAAAGATTATTGGAATTACAAGGTGGCTGAATTTTCCTTGATGCTAGCAAGGAGAGGGTGGCGGCTAAGGTTTTTGAAGAAGAGAGCATTTCTTTTCTTTTAAAACTCACTTAATCCTAAATCCCTCTATCTTGGATTTTATAGCTAGGTTAAAAAACTCCAACTTTATAATGGGATTAGGCTTTATAAAATTGCTAGATAAATATTTATTGGGCTTCTGGATATATTATTAATTAATTTGGGCTCAATTAAATCCAATTTAAATCCTTTTATAAAGGACCCTGCACATAACCCATAAACTAGGTCCTTTATGCATACAATTGGATTTAATCTTCCAAATTAATTCTAAATCCATAAAAATTAAAAATATAGGCTCCATAACAATTATAAAATATATTTAACTTATTTTAGTCCAAGAATTAGGCATCTAAGGCCTTCTATATGGAATTTGCATGGAACCCATCTTCTGGTGAGCTTCTGTGTAAAAACCAAATCCTTAGGCCTTCAATTATTTCTCCAATGGAACTATTAATTACTATATCATCCCCATAACATTTATAGTTCAATAATAATTAATTATAAAATACAATATTTCAATTAGGTCCATTTTGCAGAATATTTCCAAAAAGTTTTGCGAACATTTCTACTTGTGCATAATTAATTAAACTCTTTAATTAATTATTCTCTTATATATATTTCTCTTCTTCCATAATAATATCAAATATTATTATCCTTGTCATTTTACCATTTTATTCTTTACTCTATATATGTGTGACCTATTAGGTTCCTGTCCATATTGGTAGTATAATATGTAATATGACTTCTATTCAAAACTCATATAATTTAAACTTCTTTAAATCAATTTATCAATCACTTATTGATATTTATGATAAACTATTATACAAGTCATAAGCAGCCTCTACTTAAGCATCATGACTACCCAAATATCAGGAAAGTCAAGTGGTTCTGACTATACCCTTCCACAGAAACAGTTACTGTGCAATTACTCTTTTCACCACTCTTATCTCAATTATATTATGAGTATGGATTTATGTCAACTCATATAAATCTAATTATGTATGTTCTGCTAATTTAACCATTGTTCCCAAAATGTCCTTTATGGATCCCTATCAATATTGGCATATTACTCTGGCCAGAGATTCTCTGAATAAGGCAATTATAGATTCATACGAGATAACTTCCCTTAATAAATTTAGTATGGTGAATCCTTTATCAATTGCCCAAATATCTTCAAGTAGGTCATGATATACCCAATCTCCTAACTATGTTCACCCCCAGTTGGAAGTAATCAGTTATGGAGTCAAAGTATATCACTTACTATTTAAGATAACCTTGGTGATCTCAAGTCTAAGGATACTCGCACAACCGCTCTAAAGAGATTCCTCACTGACATAGATTTAATATCCATATGAGGCTTCTTTTTGCAGGTCTCCAATAAACTTGTTCTTTTAACCAGTATCCATATGTTAGCTTTGATCATCTCCTATAATCATATTTATGAGAACTACTACTTGAACTATTCAAGAAGCATAACATATGCTAGTCTGTTCAGATTAACAATGTCCCATCTTGTTAATTCTATAACTAGGGATATTAAGATATTATCACATTTGCATACAATAGACATCTCATATCATGAACACTTTCATGATTGCCTTTGCACTATGTTTATAATATCTAGGACTTCATTTATTAATATAAGATATACAAACACTTGTATTTAAACACAATATTAATAAATGAATGATACCTTTCATTAACAACATGAATTTATATATACATGAAATACATCCCTTTTTATGTGGGCTCTAGGGTATACTCTCTAACAAATTATTCCTGGTCGAACTTATGCAATGAAAGCTCGAAAGAATTAGAATGCTTCAAAAGTTATTGCTTGTATTTTCTCTCTTTAGGATTATGGCATTCATACACTTATTGACCCTAGCTTTACTCATTCTTACATCTGCATTTGGGATTTTGGTAGAGATATGTAAAATATATTGTAATTAAATTTTGATGTTTGTGTAACTAGTCCACAAGGACATAGTGTTATTGTTAACAAAGTATGTAAAGATTGTCCTATAATAATTAAAGGGAAAGAGTTTTAAACAGATTTGATTGAGTTAGCCTTTCATAAATTTGATATAATTATGGGTATGGACTGGTTATCTAAGCATCATGTAGTGGTTAATTGTGTGACTAAAATAATAACTCTTAGAGATATTGAGGGTAAAGAGGTGGTGGTTAAAGGCATTCGTATTAAAGCCATTGGCTAATGTTATATCTGCTATGCAAGATGGACATTATCTTAGAAAGGGATGTGAAGCATTTCTATCTTTAGTTTTTGATTCAAAAAGGGAAAAAGTTAAGCTTGAAGATATACCTATTGTCAATGAGTATCCTGAGGTATTCCATAAGAATTTTCCTAGTCTTCCTTAAAAAATAGATGTGGAATTGTTAATTGATCTTTTACCTGGTACAGCTTCTATCTCTAATGGCCTTTATAGGATAGGCCCTTTAAAACTTAAGGAGCTCAAAGTTTAATTGGAAGAGTGGTTAGATAAATGCTTTACTAGGCCTAGCTTGTCACCTTGGGGTACACTAGTATCATTTTTTAAGAAAAAAGATGGGTCCATAAGGATGTGTATCGATTATAAACAACTAAATAAAGTGATAGTAAAGAACAAATATTTGTCACTTTATATTGAAGATCTATTCGATTAGTTGAGAGGTACTAAGGTGCTTTCTAAAATAGACTTGTGATCAAGTTATTACTAACTCAAAGTTAAAGATGTGGATGTTCCCAAAACTTCATTTAGGATCTGTTATAGGCATTAAAATTCTTACTTATGCCATTTGACTTAACAAATGTGCCTGTTACTTTTATGGACCTTATGAATAGGGTATTTAGACCCTACTTGGACCAATTTGTTGTAGTGTTCATATATGATATATTGCTCTGCTCTATAAATGAAGTTGAGCATGCTGAACACTTGAGAATTATATTGCAAACCTTAAACGAAAATCAGTTGTTTACCAAACTAAGTAAATGTGATTTTTGGCTTAAGGAAGTCTCTTTCCTTGGTCATGTTGTATCAGCTGAGGGTGTTAAGATGGATTCAAGAAAAATTGAAGCTATTATTAATTGGAAACCACCTAGGAATGTGCATAAAGTTAGAATTTTTGGGGATTGGCAGGTTATTACTACCATTTTGTGAAAGGCTTTTCAATTATTACTTCACCACTCACTAAGCTATTAAGAAAGAATTTCAAATTTGAGTTGTCTAACCGTTGTCAAGCAAGTTTTGATCAGTTGAAGAAAATGTTGATAGAAGCTCTAGTGTTCACTTAGCTGTTGACCAGTGTCTAGCAAGTGTACTAGATCGGGTAGTAATATAGGGAAATAAAATTATGACCCAAAATATCGAACCCAAGGGAAACTTGTGCTTGTATGTGCTATTTCAACTTCAAAACCAATTTTTGTGTGAAAAGAAATAAGAGAAATCCCAAAGTTGTGATGATTTGAAAACAATAATTTAAAACTAAAACCAAGCAATTCAAAGAATTAAACTAAAGAGGAGATCTATTGAAAACAAGTAAATTAAACGGGGTAAAAATCAATGATAAAAAAACTTTCACTAAAGGACTATCCACCTTAACCAATATTGATATGACTTAATTAAAAGAAAACATACAAGTGATTATAGAGAATTCAGTTTAATAAACCCAGATAACTTTTTCAAGATTATCATTCAAAGTATTAAACTCCCTTATTCAGAACAATTCAATACTTAGCATAAAATTCTGAATTAATCCCCTAGATATCTATTAAAACCTTTCTCAAGAGTTTTAATTTCCAACTATTCTTGATTACACCTTTCTTAATCTTAATTTAATCAAATTAACACATAATCATAACTTATTCAGAATATAAACATGTATTAATTCAACTAAATTAACCTAAGAACATGCAAGTCATTAATCAACTTAAATCAATTAATTAACCGATGCTCAATCACGTTAATAATTAACTTAAATTTGAATAAAAACAAGACTAAGTTTAAGAACCAAGAAATAATCAACTTGTATTAAATTGAAGAACAAACTCAAGTCATAACAATACAAGTCAAGGATTCAAGTATCCTTTAGCAAAAATTAAAGAAACTACTCACAAGACATAGTTAAAACTAAAAACAAAAGTTGAATAAAAACAGTGAAAACAAAGAACGTAAACTAAACTAAGAAAGCAAAGTTTGATTCTAAGGATTGATCTCCGAGATTGGCTAATTCGATCCCCCTTTTCTATGTTTTAGCTTGCTATTTATAGGCCAAAGGAGATCTAAATTACTTCCTAAACTCTTAGAATTGAATTGGAAGTAATCTAGCTGCTCAAAATAGGAAAATCTGCCAAAACAGGAAGCTTGAGAAAAACTGCGCGAATAGGAATTCTGGATCACGTGGCCACGCCTCCATCAGTGTCTTTTCTACATGTGACCACATGCCTATATTACTCTTCATCACACGTGGCCACATGTGGACTTTGCCTTGGGTCACACGTGGTCACGTGTCTGGCTTCCTTCTTCCTTTGATTCTTCACGTGGTCACATCCTTTTACTTATATTTATTCATTTTCTTTTCACATGACCACGTTCCCTCTCAAAATAACTCCTTTACGTGGTCACGTGTAATATGCTTTAGTGTTTTCACATGGCCACGACTCAAAGCTCTGGACTGGACGCTCGTAATCTTGCTTAAACTTCTAATATTTACGCTTTTGGCCCAAAACTTTGCATTTTTTACACTTTATGCCCTTTTTTATCAATTTGACCCTGAAAATCATACAAAACACAGAATTAACCTTAAAAACATAAACATTAACAAAATAACTCTAATTTAACCTAAATAAAACCAAAATAACTAAATAACACAACTAAAAACACATTAAAAACTATATAATTCACACTTATCAGCTGTGTTAGAGAGTATGCCCTAGAGCCCATATAAAAGGGATGAATTTCATGTGTATAAATTTATATTTTTAATAAAAGGCATTATTCATTTATTAATGCTATATTTAAATACATGAGTTTGTAAATCTTAAATTAATAAATGAAGTCCTTGATATTATAAACACAGTGCAAAGGCAATCATGAAAGTGTTTTTGATATGAGGTGTCTATTGCATGAATATGTGTTAATATCTAAATATCCCTAGTCATATAATTAACAAGATAGGACATTGTTAATTCGGACAAACTAGCACATGTTATGCTTCCTGAATGGTTCAAGTAGTGGTTCTAACAACTATGATTATGGAAGATAATCAAAGCTAACATATGGATGCTTGTTAAAAGAACAAGTTAATTGGAGACCTGTAAAGAGAATCCTTACAGGGATATTAAATCTATGTCAGTGAGGAATCTCTTCATAGCAATTGTGCAATATCCTTGGACTTGAGATCACCAAAGTTATCTTAAGTAGCAATTGATATATTTTGACTTCATAACTGATTACTTCCAACTGGGAGTGAACATAGTAAGGAGATTGGGTATTTCATGACCTACTTGAAGATAGTTGAGTGATTGACAAAGGATTCACCATCCCAGATTTATTAAGGGAAGTTATATCGTATGATTCTATAATTGCCTCGTTTAGAAAATCTCTGGCCAGAGTAATATGCCAAGATGGATAGAGATCCATGGAAGGCATTTTGGAAACAATGGGTAAATTAATAGAACATACATAATTAGATTTATATGCGTTGACAGAAATCCATACTCAGAATCTAATTGAGATAAGAGTGGTGGAAGGAGTAATTGCATGGTAACTGTTTCTATGGAAGGGTATAGTCAAACCACTTGACTTTCCTGAATTTTGGGTAGTCATGATGCCTAGATAGAAGCCAATCATGATTTGTATAATAGTGTATCAAGAATATCAATAGGGATTGATAAAATGATTTAAAGAAGTTTAAATCATGTGAGTTTTGAATAGAACTCACAATTACATATTATACTGCCAATATGGACAGGAACCCAATAGGTCGCACACGTATAGAGAAAATAGATAAAATGGTAAAATGACAAGGATAATAATATTTGATATTATTATGGGGATAGAGAAGTGAATAAGATAATAATTAATTAAAGAGTTTAATTAATTATGATTAAGTAAAATTGTTCGTATAACTTTTTTGAAATATTCTGTAAAATTGGACCTAATTGAAATAATGTATTTCATAATTGATTATTATTGAAGTATAAGTGTTATAGGGCTGATATAATAATTAATAGGTCCAATTGAGGAATTATAAAGGCCCAAAGAAGTGAAGTTGGCACAGAAACCCTTAGAAGAAGGGCCACACACCAACTCCAAAACAGAAGGTCTTAGAGGCCTACTTCTTGGACCAAAATAAATTAAATATGTTACATAAGTGTTGTAGAGCCTACATATTTAATTTAGTTGGATTTGGAATTCATTTGGGTAATTAAATCTAAGTATATGTACAAAGGGCCTAGTTTGTGGGTTTTGTGCATAGTCTTTTGTGAAAGGGCTTAAATTGGATTTAATTGAGCCAAAATAATTATAAATAATTCAAGAAGCCTAATTAATAATTCTCTAGAAATTTTAAAGAGCCTAATCCCATTATGAAGTTGGTTTTTTTTAACCTAACTATAAAAATCTAAGAAATGTGGAATTAGGGTTAAGTGTAAACAATTAAGAAAACACTCTCTCTCTTTTCTCTCAACCCTAGCCACCACCTTCCCTAGCTAGCATCTAGGGATTTTGGCCAGCCCTTGTTCCTCCCAATTGTTGGTTCTTTTAATCCTTCTTTGGTGTGGATTACTCATTGGAGGTGTTCGATTTTGGACACTGTGATTTGCGACAACCCGGTGAGAAGTAAAATCAACTGTTCAACAAAAATCAAAGGGGATTTTTCTTATTCTCATTAATATGTATATTGTAAATTCATGGCAAAATTAGATATATTGGTTAAAAATTTTAAATTTCGCTTATGTATGAGATGCATGTAACCAATAATTCCCAAGAAGCTGGTGTTAGAAAAAGAGTATGCAATGTAAAATGATGCTTCTAGAGTTTGTTTTGGATTGCATAGTAATACAAGATGGAAAGGTGGTAGCTTATGCATCTAGACAGATGAAAACCATATGAGCAAAACTACCCAACTCATGATCTAGAATTGGCAATTATAGTTTTTGCTTTAAAGATTTGGCAGCACTACTTATATGGAGAAAATAAAGGATTTATACTTATCACTAAAGCCTTGAATATTTACTTACTCAAAAAGAGCTTAACTTGAGGCCACGAAGGAGGTTAGAGTTATTCAAAGATTATGACAACATAGTTGATTACCACTCGAGTAAAGCAAATGTGGTTGTTGTTGCTTTGAGTTGTAAGATGATGTAGCTGTGATGTTAAAGTAGTGTAGATGGAAATTTGCATTTGATGGTCTGTTTTTAGAACAATATAAGGTTAGACCTAGTGTGAGGTAGGTAATGTTAAATGCTTAAAAGGGTGATGAAAAGTTGCAATAGATCATGCAAGTAGAGCATGTGGGGAATTAATTAAAGTTTACAATTAAAGAAGATGGAGGGGTATACTATCAAAATAGGTTATGTGTTTTTAATGTCAAGGAATTAAAGAGAACATTGTTGCATAAAGCACACAATATTATATTCACTATGCATTCAGGTGGAAATAAGATGTATCAAGAATTGAAACAATACTGCTAGTGGCCTGGCATGAAGAATGATGTTGTCGAATATATTTCTAGATGTTTAACATGTCAACAAGTGAAGGCGAAACATCAATTACCCTCGGGACTTTTAAATTCCATTCCAATTCCATAATGGAAATAGGAGAACATTACGATTGATTTTGCAACTCATTGAAAAGAAATATGAAGCAGTTTGGGTAATTATGGATAAGTTGACAAAAATAGCTCACTTTATACCAATTTAAATAGATTATTCTATGGATAAATTAGCAAAATTGTATGTGAATAAGATTGTTTGGTTGCACGAAATACCGGTGTGTATAATTTTGGGTAAAGATCCAATGTTTGCATTAAGATTTTGGTAGAGTTTACAATAAGCCTTGGGAATACAGCTCAAGTGTAGTATAACTTTTCACCCTCAAATAGATGGACAATCTAAAAAGATCATTCAAATTTTAGAGGATATGATGAGGGGATGTGTCTTAGATTTGACAAGTAGTTATGATAAGTATCTCCCTTTAATGGAGTTTGCTTACAACAATAGTTAGTAGAGGAGCATTGATATAGGACCATATGAGGCAATGTATGGTCCAAAATGTAGAACTCTAATTTGGTGGACCAAGTTAACTGAACGTAAAGTTATTAGTCCTGACATTATTAAAGACATAGAGGAAAAAGTACAAGTTATTAAACAAAGGCTAAAAAAAGCAAGTGATAGATAAAAGTCCTATAAAAACTTAAAAAGAAAAGACATTGAGAATCAAGTGGGTGATAAAGTGTTCTTAAAAATGTCTTCTTGGAGAAAGGTGCTTAGATTTGGGAAAAGGGTAAACTTTATCCGAGATTTATTGGTCTGTATGAAATACATCAAAGAGTTGGACCAGTGGCATATAAATTGTCTCTTCCTATATAATTAGCCAAACTTTATGATATGCTCCACATGTTTATACTTCGAAGATATCGCTCGAATGAGTCTCATGTGTTACCAATTCAAGATATTCAAGTTCAACAGGATTTCTCATATGACAAAGAACCAAAAGAGATTTTAGCCAAAGGAATTAGACAATTAAGGAACAAGTAGATTCCTTTGGTTAAAGTACTATGGAAATATCATGGTGTAGAAGAAGTAACATGGGAACTAGAGGTATTTATGAAGGAACAATATCCCTAATTATTTAAATCAGGTATGAATTTTGAAGACGAAATTATTTAAGGGGAAAAGAATTGTAAGGCCCCAATTATGACCTCAATTGAAAATCCATTATTTAATAGGATATATTTGATTAAGAATAAATTAAATATGTGAATTTCATATTAGAGTTATGGGGCAAGTGATAATTTTATTTTATTTTATGATTTGAATGTGAATTATTTGGTATGAAAATATTTAAAGGTATAATTGAAGTAAAAAATATAAATTTGGGGTCATTTTGTAAAGAAAGAATATGTGAGGTAAAATTTAAAAAAAAAAGAGGGACAACTTGAGGTTAGTTAAAAATATATGAGTAAGTGGGGGATGATTTTTATTAGAGTAAGATTAAGAGGGGTTAATATTTGACATGCAAATTAATGAAGGACAAAAATGAGACTTTTACATACAACTAAAATCTTTTAGCCCTTACATGTGGGAGAGAGAAACTAAGATTTTTATGGGAAAATGGTGTCTTAAAGGGAATCTCTTGAAGAATTTTTAGATTTCAAATTCTTTTTTCTCTCTCTTTTTATCTAAGGATCTTGCATGACCTCTCTCTGTAATTCACAAGAAATTTTAATACTTGAGAAGTTTTTAAGGGGTAATGGTTCAAGACTTTATTCCATATTTTCTTTTTTATAATTCTCTTATTTTGTGGTATTTTAATGGAGGATGAATGCTGGAAACCAATGCTTATAAGAATGGATTTATTATAGAAGAAGAAGGGAGCCGTAGAAAGAACAAAGGGAAAGAAGTGCTTTAAGATCGTAGATTGAATTTGGATTCGGCTAAGGAATAGGAATTTATGTGTTTATTATGCATATATGTTGATAATTAAAGAGTAAATATGGATTTTTTCATGAAATCATGATCAAAGAAATTGAGATTCAACTCTTAGATAGCTTAAATAAAAGAATACATGTATGGAATGTTAAACCAATTTCTATATTTTTAGCATATCTCAGATTACAGAACACTAATTAGGTTACTTTTGATTGGTAACTTCACGAAAGACATGTACCTATAAATTTTTAGAAGAAACCTAAGGTTGATTTTGCCTTTAAGTAGCCTCAATTTTAACTTAAAATTTGTAATGAACTACTGCCTAATGGTACTGCGTAGGTTGCAGTATTTTGAGTATAATTCTTGGTAGCAATTTATACTTTTTTATGAGGAAACATTTTGGACAAAATAGACATATAGGAATAAAATTTTCATTAAGGAATTGTGTTTTAATCCTATACCCATTTTCTTCTACGAATTTAGTAAGTGGTGATAAAAACTGGATTTGGTACAGTGAATTGTTGCCTAGAGTCAATGAACAGATTATAGTAATTTGGGTATAACTCATATTTCGGAGGTTAAAATTTTGTGGGACAAAATTCTATATATAATAGAATTCCATCTTTATAATTTCTATGAAGGACTCATGGTCTAATTTTGGTTCTAAAAATGTCAAAATTTGGCTTGAAATCGGAACTGCATTCAACCTCATCTCTAGAAATAGTTTTCCTTGTTTTGTTGATATCTCAAAATTTAGAAATTTTATTAAGGTCATTTATAATTTTTCTTGAACTAAAAACATATTGGATCAAGTTTTTAGAAGACCATTTTGGCTATAAATGTCATTTGATAGGTCAAAAATAGCTTTCAAAATGAACTTAAAAATCTGTCTCTATGCAGAATTTGTTAGAGTATGCCCTAGAGCCCATATAAAAGGGATTTATTTCATATTTATGAATTCATATTCTTAATAAAAGGCATCATTCATTTATTAATGCTATGTTTAAATACATGAGTTTGTAAATCTTAAATTAATAAATGAAGTCTTAGATATCATAAACACAGTGCAAAGGCAATCATGAAAGTGTTCATGATATGAGATGTCTATAACATGCAAATGTGTTAATATCTAAATATCCCTAGTCATAGAATTAACAAGATAGAACATTGTTAATTCGGACATACTACCACATGTTATGCTTCTTGAATGGTTCAAACAATGGTTCTCACAACTGTGATTATGGAAGATAATCAAAGCTAACATGTGGATGCTTGCTAGAAGAACAAGTTCATTGGAGACCTGCAAAGAGAATCCTCACATGGATATTAAATCTATGTCAATTAGAAATCTCTTCATCTCGGTTGTGCAAGTATCATTAGACTTAAGATCACCAAAGTTATCTTAAGTAGCAAGTGGTATACTTTGACTCCATAACTAATTACTTCCAACTAGGGCTGAACATAATTAGGAGATTGGGTATATCATGACCTACTTGAAGTTATTTGAGTGATCGATAAAGCATTCATCATACCAAATATATTATGGAAAGTTATCTCGCATAATTCTATAAATACCTTGTTTAGAGAATATCTGGCCAGAGTAATATGCCAAGATGGATAAGGATCCATGAAGGGCATTTTGGGAACATTGATTCAATTAATAGAATAAATATAATTAGATTTATATGAGTTGACAGAAATCCATACTCAGAATCTAATTGAGATAAGAGTGGTGAAAGGAGTAATTGCACGATAACTGTTTCTATGGAAGGGTATAGTCATACCACATAACTTTCCTGACATTTGTGTAGTCATGATGCCTAGCTAGAGGCCAATCATGACTTGTATAATAGTGTATCATAAATATAAAAAAGGGATTGATAAAATGATTTAAAGAAGTTTAAATCATGTGAGTTTTGAATAGAACTCACAATTACGTATTATACTTTCAATATGGACAGGAACCCAATAGGTCATACACATCTAGAGAAAAGGATAAAATGGTAAAATTACAAGGACAATAATATTTGATATTATTATGGGAATAGAGAAGTGAATAAGAGAATAATTAATTAAAGAGTTTAATTAATTATGATCAAGTAAAATTGTTCGCATAAATTTTTAGAAACATTTTGTAAAATGGACTTAATTGAAATATTGTATTTCATAATTAATTATTATTGGACTATAAGTGTTATAGGGCTGATATAATAATTAATAGATCCATTGGAGAAATTAAAAGAGGCCCAGAAGATTGGTTTTGGCGCAGAAACCCTCTAGAGGAATGGTTACACGCCAAACATTGATAGAAGGCCTTAGAGGCCTAATTCTTGGACCAAAATAAATTAAATATATTTCATAAGTGTTATGGAGCCTACATATTTAATTTGGATGGATTTAGAATTCATTTGGGTGATTAAATCCAAGTGTATGCATGAAGGGTTTTATGCATAGTCTTTTATGAAAGGATTCAAATTGGATTTAATTGAGCCCAAATAAATTATTAATAATTCTAGAAGTACATTTAATATTTCTCCAGAAATTTTAAAGAGCCCAATCCTATTATGAAGTTGGATTTTTAACCTAACTATAAAAATCAAAGTGATAGCGATTTTAGGGTTAAGTAAACATTAAGAGAAAAGAAACATTCTCTCACTCTCTCAACCCTAGCCGCCACCCCCCCTTGATAGCATAAAGGGATTTCAGCCAGCCCTTGTATTCCTCCATTATTGGTTCATTCAATCCTTCTCTGGTGTGGATTACTAATTGGAGGTGTTCAATTTTGGACACTGTGGTTTGCGACAACCCGGTGAGAAGGAAAATCAACTATTCAACAAAAATCAAAAGTGATTTTTTTTATTCTTATTAATATGTATATTGTAAATTCATGGTAGATCACATCTATTGGTTAAAAATTTTTAAATTTCTCTTATGTATTAGATGCATGTAACCGATAATTCCCAACATGGTATCAGAGCCTCGATTTTGCCATTAATCAACAATTCTATATTTTTTTGCGAAATAGTTTTTATTTTTATTTTTGTGCTATTTATTTCATGAACTTTAAAATATCAGATTTGATTGTTCATGAATGAGAAATATTGATTTCTTGATGTATGTGATCAAATATATAAAATGAAAAATAAAAACGATTCTTTTGAGAAAAGAATCATTATTTTTAGCGTGTAGGATTTTTATTTTTTAATAAAGTTTAGGGGTTATTCTAAATTAAATTTTTATTGATCAACTCTAAAATTATTTTGATGATAATTTATGTGTTTAATATGTGATATTAAGCCATAGGATCAAACAAAATTAAAATTGAACAAGTTTTTCATGAAAACTAGTTTAGTCAAAAAGTTCAATAAATTGGTGTTTTTCTTGTGTTCTTAGTGAGATCTTATTTAGAACGATTTTTAATCTTCTAAATCTGATATATCTAATATATTAATGTATTTTTAATTAATTGGATTAATTAAAATGGTCATTGAATTAATTTGATTAATTTTAATTCATTAAAACCACTTAATGGGCTTAATTATGTTTACGGACTTGGTTTAAATTAGTGAATGACTTGGTGGGCCCAAGGAGATGATTTAAATTAAATATTATAAACTATAATTAAGTTTATTAATGGATTTTAAGGGCTTGAATGGGTTTGGATTATTCCAAAAGACCCAAACGGTCCAATAGACATAAAACTGGTTTGTGTGTGAACACATTTTAGGGTTTATAGTGTGGGTTTTGGCCTACCCTTTGTTTTAAGCCCAAAATTGATTTTTTTAATTATTTAATATTATTAATTAATTAATTAAATAATCAATTGATAATTAATTAATAATCATTTGGATTGATAATTAAGGCAAAAACAAATGCATACAAAAAGGTTTCCAAAAATGAAAGTTTACAAAATGGAAAAAGTTTCCTAATTTGATCAGATTGTTAAAATAATTCAAAAGTAAGTTTCAAGAGTTAAAACAAAGTTAGTAATCCATTATATGTTTACTTTATGCATTAGAAATTCATATAAGGGTGTATGATTGGTATGATGGATAGTTATGGACAAAGGCCTAATGTGATTGAGCATAATGCATGTTTCGGCCCAATAAGTACTTTCATGTCCCGACCACTTGTTTTTGGTTTGTAATTCTTTTTCAAATTATAATATGTAATTAGATTACTTATATTAGAATTAGAGATAGAAATGGAGAACACTATCAATGAGCAAGATAGGCCAGATGAAGATCCAACAAGTTTGAATATAATGTAATTATTTTTACTTGTTTAAATCATTCATATTATCTAGGTTTGACCTTTTGATTCCCTTTTGGCTCAGGGAGATCAATGTAGTAAAGTCCATAACTATAACATATTTTTATGCTTATATTTTTGTGATAGATATAGGATGCACACCAATGTATGCCAAACATGTATGATGAGACTTAATTAACTAAAATCCCTCAAACAAATACTAAGGTATATAAGCCTTTCATTAATTTGAGGAGAACCAGAGTTCTTTAGAGTGTGGGTTGTTGACCACAGTCAAGCTCACATTATATCGAATATGTTCAAATCTAATTAAATGGGTCATCTTAGCTAGTCCATTAGCTTGTTGACCACAGTTAAGGCTAATGGTTCTAGAGGCAAGATTAGGGAATACATATATGATATGCATGTATCAAGAGTTGATAACCTAATGATTCAATAGTTGTGTAGAGACACAATTGGTATAGAGATACCTACCTTTCAAGGGTATGGAGTTTGTCTTATTGACCACAGCCAAGGTCAAATTACATATCAAGGATTGGATATTGGCCCACTAAGAAAAACATCGGGTTTTCTCGGATTATATAGTGAGGGATATTAATTTTCAATAAAATAGTGGGAGTAAATGAATTGATTAAAGACCTAATTAATGCATATATATATATATATATATATATGAACATACTCTCATATATTTTCTTTTCACATCTAGGTAATCATCATGAGCACATCAAACATTAACATACGATCAATCTTGGATAACAAGCTGGTTGGCAGCAACTATTCTGACTAGATCAGACAAGTGAGAACTGTTCTCAAAGCTGAAAAGATCCATTTTGTCTTGAATAAAGATCCACCACCACTTCCATCAGATGATGTCATTGATGAGATCAAGGTCACTTATTGAAAATACATGGAGGATAGTGAAGCAGTGGCATGTCTGATGCTGGGTGCTAAGTCCTCAGAGCTTTAGAAGCAACATGAGATGATGGATGCTAGAACCATCATTTTGCATCTAGAGGAGCTTTATTCTTATTAGGCTAGAACTGAGCATTATGAGATTGCTCGAGTACTATTTAGCTACAAAATGGTGGAAGACACTTCGGCTGCTACTCATGCATTAAAGATGTATGGGTATATTGAGAATTTAAGAAGACTTGGCTATGTAATGGATAATAATCTATACATAGATTTAATCTTGTACTTGTTGGCTCCAAGTTATGCACCTTTTGTGCTTAACTTCAACATGAACAAGATCCAAGTAACCATTCCTGAGTTAATCAATATGCTCAAAATAGCTGAAGGATCCTTCAAAAAAGATTTAAAAAGTGTCATGGTTATCACTCCTGCTGAAGGTAAGAAGTAGAAGAAGAAAAAGATGACCAAGTGCAGCCAAAGCATGGTGGGGTTTCCAAGAAGAAGGTTGCCAAGAAAGAGAATCCCAAAGGAACTTGCTTCCATTGTGGAAAAGATGGTCATTAGAAGCATAACTGCAAGGCCTATCTAGATTCTCTCAAGGAGAAGAAGCAAGTTGATGCTTCTACTTTAGGTATTCATATGATTGAAATTAATACTTATTTTATTGCTTCAAAACAATCTTGGGTATTAGATACCGGATGTGGATCTCATTTGTGTAATGATCTACAAGGGCTTAAAATCAGTAGAAGAGTTGGAAAGGCATAAATATGTCTACAGTCAGCTACTGGACAAAACATCTCTATAACAGTTGTGGGGACTTATCATTTACCTCTTCCAAGTGGATTAATACTAGAATTAAATAATTGTTATTATGTTCCAGCTTTATCCAAAAGTATTATTTCTTTTAGCTGTTTATTGAACGATTATGACATTTCTTTAAAAGATAAATGTTGTTATATTTTAAAGAACCATATGTTTTATGCTAAAGTTATTATTGAGAATGGTATATTTGTTATTGATTTAATTAAAGAAGTACATAATGTGGATACCAAGAGAATGAAACAAGATAATCTAAATACCTCATATTTATGGCATGTCGTTTAGGCCATGTAAATGAGAAACGCATGACCAAATTACACAAGTCAGGTGATTTAGGATCATTTGGTTATAAATCATTTGATACATATGAGTCTTGTTTACTGTAGAAAATGACAAAAGCTCCCTTTATTGGTAAAGGAGAACGAGCTAAAATTGTTTTGGACTTAATACATTCATATGTATGTGGTCCAATGACTACATATGCCAGAGGAGGTTACTCCTACTTCATTACTTTCAAAGATGATTACTCCAGATTTGGATATATCTATCTAATGAAATATAAATTAGAAGCATTCAAAAAGTTCAAAGAATTTAGAAATGAAGTAGAGAAGCAACTTGGCAAGAGTATTAAAACACTTGGATTAGATCGAGGTGGAGAATACTTAAGCCAAGAATTTCTAGATTATCTTAGAGATAATGGGATTTTATCTCAATGGGCTCCACCATATACACCATAATATAATGGTGTATCTGAAAGGAGAAATCAAACACTATTAGATATGGTTCAATCCATGATGAGCCAAGCAGACTTGCCTAAGTCTTTTTGGGAATATGCACTAGAAACTGCTATTTATGTGTTAAATAGAGTTCCTTGTAAATCGGTTGATGTTACTCCATATGAGATATGGAATAACAAGAAACCCACACTTTCTCATATGAAAGTATGGGGTTGTCCTTGTTATGTGAAGAGGATAATGTCAGACAAACTAGATGTTAAGTTTGACAAATGTTTATTTATGGGATATCCAAAAGAAAAATTTAGATATTATTTCTAACATCCCTTAGAAAAAAAGGCGTTTGTTTCAAGGCATGTTATCTTCTTGAAAAGAAAATTTCTCCTACAAGTGGACAGTGGGAGTAAAATTGAACTTGGTGAAGTTCAAGACCCACAAATAGAAGAAGATCAACCGATTGAACTAGAGACTGAATTTCATAATGATGAGATTACAGTTGAACCTAATTATACACAAAATCCTAGAAGAGCTACTAGGATATGTTTTATCCCTGTGAGATATGGATTTCACATTGATTCAGATAGAGGCATAACTATAGTAAAGGACAATGAGCTTACAAGCTATCAAGAAGTTTTGAATAGTTTAGAACATGATTTATGGCTTAAGGCTATGTAGTCTGAAATAGGCTCCATGTATGAGAATAAAGTATGGACTTTAACTCAACCACCTGAAGGAATAGAACCCATAGGGTGCAAATAGGTCTTCAAAAAAAAGACCGACAAAGAAGGTAATATAGTTACCTATAAGGCTCGCTTAGTAGCAAAAGGCTATCATCAAAAAGAAGGTATTGACTATGATGAAACCTTTATCTTCCGTAGCAATGCTTAATTCTATAAGAATACTTTTAGCCATTGTAGCTCATTATGATTATGAGATTTGGCAAATGGATGTGAAGATAGCTTTCCTAAATGGAAATCTGACTGAGGATGTGTATATGACATAACAAGAAGGGTTCACATCAGGAAATGGCGAAAAGGTATGCAAGCTTCAAATATCCATTTATGGATTGAAGCAAGCCTCTAGGAGCTGGAACATACGATTCAATGAGACAATTAAAGAGTTTGGTTTCTCATATAATGAAGATGAACCTTGTGTGTATAAAAGGGTCAGTAGGAGTGCAATTGTTATCCAAACAATTCTCCATGAAAGACCTTGGAGAAGCATCCTATATTCTAGGAATAAGGATCTATAGAGATAGATCCAATAGGTTGTTAGGTCTTTCTCAAAGTACATATATAGATAAAATATTGAAGTCGTTCAATATAGATCTCTCTAAGAAAGGGTTTATAACTATGATGCATGGGAAACACCTTTCTAAGTCTATGTGTCCGCAGACACTAGAGGATATAGAGAACATGAATAGAATACCATATACATCTACAATTAGTTCTATCATGTATGTTATGCTATGTACACGTCCAGATGTAGCATTTTCTTTGAGTGTCACAAGCAGATTCCAATCCAATTTTGGAAAGGAACACTAGGCAGCTGTCAAGAATATCCTTAAGTACTTGAGAAGGACTAAGGATATATTCTTGGTATATGGGGAGGGCAGTTTGGAAGTAAATGGGTATACGGATGCCAACTTCCAATCTGAAAAAGATGATTGTAAATCACTGTCTGGTTTTATGTTCATAATGCGAAGAGGGCCAGTTAGTTAGAAGAGGTCCAAACAAGAAATAATTGCTGCTTCCACGACAAAAATTGAGTACATTGCAACTTCAGAAGCAGCCAAAGAAGCAGTCTGGATTAAAAAGTTCATATCTAAACTAGGAGTTGCGCCTAGCATTGTTGATCCGATTCCTTTATATTGTGAGAACAATGGAGCCATTGCGCAAGCAAAGGAACCATGGTCTCATCAGCGATCCAAGCATGTTCTCGGATGCTACCATCTCATAAGGGAAATAGTAGCTAGAAATGATGTAAAAATAGAAAGGGTCCCCATATATGTTAATGTGACGGATCCCCTCACTAAAGCACTTTCCCAGAAAAAAGCATGATCACCATATAAATTACATGGATTTAAGACATATGAGTGATTGGCTCTAGTGCAAATGGGAGATTGTTAGAGAGTATTCCTTAGAGCCTATGAAAAGAGATGTATTTCATATGTATGAATTCATATTCTTAATAAAAGGCATCATTCATTTATTAATGCTATGTTTAAATACATGAGTTTATAAATCCTAAATTAATAAATGAAGTCTTAGATATTATAAACACGGTGCAAAGGAAATCATGAAAGTGTTCATGATATAAGATGTATATTGCATGCAAATGTGTTAATATCTAAATATCACTAGTCATAGAATTAACAAGATAGGACATTGTTAATTCGGATAGACTAGCACATGTTATGCTTCTTGAAAGGTTCAAGCAGTGGTTCTCATAACTGTGATTATGGAAGATAATCAAAGCTAACATGTGGATGCTTGTTAGAAGAACAAGTTCATTAGAGACCTGCAAAGAGAATCCTCACATGGATATTAAATCTATGTCAGTGAGGAATCTCTTCATAGTGGTTGTACAAGTATCCTTAGACTTGAGATCACCAAAGTTATCTTAAGTAGCAAGTGGTATACTTTGACTCCATAATTGATTACTTCCAACTGGGGGTGAACATGGTTAGGAGGTTGGGTATATCATGACCCACTTGAAGTTAGTTAAGTGATCGATAAAGGATTCACCATCCCAGCTTTATTAAGGGAAGTTATCTCGCATGATTCTATAATTGCCTTGTTCAGAGAATCTCTGGCCAGAGGAATATGCCAAGATGGATGGGGATCCATGAAGGGCATTTTGGGAACAATTTTTAAATTAATAAAACATACATAATTAAATTTATATGAGTTGACAGAAATCCATACTCAGAATCTAATTGAGATAAGAGTGGTGAAAGGAGTAATTGCACGATAACTATTTCTATGGAAGGGTATAGTCAAACCACTTGACTTTCCTGACATTTGGGTCATCATGATGCCTAGCTAGAGGCCAATCATGACTTGTATAATAGTGTATCATAAATATAAATAGGGATTGATAAAATGATTTAAAGAAGATTAAATCATGTGAGTTTTAAATAGAACTCACAATTACGTATTATACTGCTAATATGGACAGGAGCCCAATAGGTCACACACATATAGAGAAAATAATAAAATGGTAAAATGACAAAGATAATAATATTTGATATTATTATGAGAATAGAGAAGTGAATAAGAGAATAATTAATTGAAGAGTTTAATTAATTATGATCAAGTAAAATTGTTCGCATAACTTTTTAAAAATATTCTATAAAATAGACCTAATTTAAATATTTTATTTAATAATTAATTATTATTGGACTATAAGTGTTATAGGGCTGATATAATAATTAATAGATCTATTGGAGAAATTAAAAGAGGCCCAAAAGATTGGTTTTGGCGCATAAACCATGCAGAGGAAGGGTTACATGCCAAACCCTGATAAAAGGCTTTAAAGGTCTAATTCTTGGACCAAAACAAATTAAATATATTTCATAAGTGTTATGAAGCCTAAATATTTAATTTAGATGGATTTGGAAATTGGTACTAAAACGGGTGAATCTCTGCATTACATGGGCCAACACAAGTTTAAAGCATTGATGTAGGAAGTTTTTTATTATTATCCATATTTTGTATAATTTTGGCATTATCAATTATATATATATATGTATATATGTAATGATATATGCAGTTTGGTCTTGTTTGGTTGTATAAACTCACTTTTGTAAAGAGAACAGAAAATGTATGATTTAAATCAACTAACATATCATATGATTTACACACTAGGGTTTAAATGAGTAGAACATTAAAATAGTGACGGTAATCCTTGATATGCATATGAGATTTATAGTAGGTGAAGAGTGTTAGAATCATATATAATGTTAATAAGAATGTGAATAACTATAGTAACTTTGAATTAATATGTGTGATAACTAGCTTGATAATGTAACGGTATGATCAAATTATACTTTATTGTAAATTAACATAGTTTAATTAATTAACGATGCTTGTCATGGTAATATAGTTAGGTTAAAAAAATTAGGGTGTTATATTTTGGTATCAGAGCCTAGGTTTAGCCTTTTTTAGGCAATATAAGTCTATGATTCTATGATATGATATAGTTTCATGTTGGCCTAATGCATGAGTCCTTATTTTTCTTATAGATGGTGGATGGAGAATTCTAATGATGCTATAGAAGAATCGGATGAAAGTAATTTGCCAATTAGATCGAATCCTACTAATCTAAGATTTTCATCATCTAATCATAATTAGACTATTGAGGCCATTCCTGGAGATGCACTGCTAAAAATATCTCGGGATAAATTCTTCAAAGGATTACCATGCCTAAAGCCCCAATACCTAAAATTAGAAAATATTGTGCAGAGAAATTTTTGGTCACTAATATAGAGTTGTCTGAAAATGCTTAATTTTTGTTATTAAGTTTACTAAAATCTATAATGAAATTCAGTATCCAACTAATCATAAGATGTCCTATGCTGTATCTTTACTCCAAGGCCCAACATATGATTGGTGGAAATTGGTACTAAAACAACCTCAGTTACCATATCCACTCACTTGAGAATTTTTTGAGGTAGATTTTAAGAAGAGGCATGTTAATGAGGCATATAAAGAATAGAAGTTGAAGTAGTTTTAAAACCTAAAATAAAGGGCTATGATAGTTGCTGAGTATAAGAAATAATTTAGCCATCTATGCAAATATGACCCTATAAAGATGCTAACGAATGCTTTTAAGTGTAGGTAGTTGAATATGGGTTTAATGATTGGATTAGGGAGAAATTGATATGACCTATATCTCTGCATATGGTGGATTTTCATCAGCTTGTTAAAGCAGTTATATGAGTTGAGAAAAATAAATAGGCTAAAAGAGAAAGATGTTAGTGTAAGCCCTAGCCCCAATACATTGTAATAAAACACTTTGGTTAATAAATGAGGCATTTGTTTTATCTATTGTATTCCTATGCATATCAATTGATAGAACTATCCAAGAATGTTGTTTCAGTTTAAGTTATCATGTGTGAGGCACATGGTTGTAAGACCTTGAAACAAATGAGACTTCATTCTAAATATCCCTAGTCAATCATTATTATGGGAATAACAATGAATTAAGACTAGTATGCTCTCTCTGATAAGTTGAGTTCTGTCTTACGAATCATAAGGACAAGAGTGTCAATCAGAGATCATAAATACATGTTAAAGAACATGGTATCTGGATTTGATCTGCTCATGAGAGCACTACATGGTACAAGTCATAAGTGTTTCTTATATGCAAGTTTCGTATCGGAGTTCTTAGACCTAAAATCTCTATGAAACTCTTTATGAATTACTGTGTGCTTTGACATACACCTAACGTGCTCGTAATAGAGTGACAAGTATGGGTATGCTTGGGTATGCATTGATTCATGTTAGAGAGCATGAGAGAAGTGAAGGGATTACCCCTCTCTATAAGAGAGAAAATATCATCGACCACTTGATCAGTGAACTGAAAAGTGTATTGCCATACCGAGATGAAATAATGAGTAATCATTATTTATCTAGAGAGTTCAATGTCACTGGAATATCAAGAAAGGAATTAATATATATAAGGATGACTAGTTCCATGCCTTATATTAATTCTGATATTTATGGGTAAGGGACTATGCAAAATTGTATTAGGTCACTAAATGCCATATGCATTTTCATTTAATTTGGAATGCTATAATATCTTGCTAGAGAATATATATAGCCTTTGAATTAATTCATTAATTCATTGCCAACATTAAATGGACCTATAGGATCTCACACAAAGCATTGGGCTTAAAATATTTAAATAAAGTATTGGGCATTAATTTGGATTTTTAATTAAAGTCAAATTAATATATGTAATGGGCATTATAAATGCTATTGGACCTTGGCCCAAGAGAGAGAGAAATTCAGCCCACATGGTTTAATTTCAATTAATTAATTATCTTGTATTAATTAAGTTAATTGAGTATTAAAGCCTAAAAGAATTTAAATTAAATTAAATCATTTAAATATAAAGTGAAGAGGCTGAAATTCCAAGATAAAAACCAAGGAATTTTGGCACATGCTTATTATTTATATTATGTGATTTTATTTAGTTAAATGTCTTGTGTTTTATTTCAAATTTGAATTTTAAATTCAAATGAGTTTAAATCAATATATATTACTTATTTTTAGGAAGTGATTGAAGTTGAATTAATTATCTTGAGATGGTAAAATTCGGATCAAACACTTGCCAAAAGATAAGGATATATATATATGAAAAGAAATAAAACCCTAGTAGAATAACTTGATTTTGGCGTGAAACCTTAGTTTCTCTAGGTTTGGCGTGAATTCTTCTCTCTCTCACAAAAATTCTTTTGGCCAATTTTCAAATGGAGAAAGGATTGTTCCTCATTCTCTTGTGTTCTTGGGTAGTAATAGCAACCTAAGAGAAGTACAAAATCAAATTTTGTAGCTTCAAACCATAGCCATTACACAATATAAAAGAGATTTAAGATTTAAAGGGCATCAAAAGTTGTAAGTTTTAAAAACCCTAAAATTGCATGTTTTGATTCTTGTCATGGAATTGTATGGCATGTATGATTGTTTTATCATTTTTTCGCTGCACGATTACCATGACCATATCATGTCATATTCCATCAGTGGTATCAGAGCCTAATCATGCTTATTTTAGTGCTTTAGATGCATGAAAAAATTAATTAAAAATCATTATTTTGAAAACATGCAATGCTGAAATTTTCTGTTTTGAGTTTTTTGCATTGTTTTGGTGTAAAAATGATTTTGATTGATTAGATATGTAGCACCCTCTAAGCAAAACCCTATTTAACTGATAATTTGATTACTATTAATCATGCATATGCAATATATTTTTTTAACTATCATTTTCCCCTTAATCATGTCATACGGTTCATATACTTATGTATGTGCTACTAGTCTATTCCTGTATTGCATTTCATACTTAGTATCATGTATACTATACTATATGAATATTACTTATGTATATCACATGCATGCCTACTCTTCTTAGTTTCACTATTTGTGAGTTACAGCATCTCTCATAAGTTATATACATTTTATAACATAACTGGCCATAAAGCAAAACATATGATAATACTATTATAAATACATCCTACATCAAGATTAATAGTCGGTAGTTGGCCCTTCCTGATGCAGAGATCGTCCCTGAGCAAAAGTCTTGGTAACAGTACTTACACGGATGAATAACCCGTGCTAAGTTATAAAGCTTAGTGGGGAATATCTATAGATGGATGACCACTCACAACGGTCATCAAAATATACATACAATGTGTATAATAAATAACATGTACAACATATCATGTCATTAACAACAAATACTTTAAAGCATAAAACATATTCTCATGTACCTAACCAATGTACCCAAAAAAAAATGACAAGTATTCTCATTTTCATAATTCATATAGACAGCAATTTCCATGTAAACATATTCAAATGAAACATAATTCCTGTGGGTAAACCAACAATATAATCCACAGTATCAATCTTTAGTTAAATAACTTTAACTGTTTAATTTTGATCATTACTATGAATAACGTTTAACCTGCCTTAGCTTTATCCGCGGATAACGGGAACTATGGATACACATCGGTATCAAGAAGAAGGATATCCGACGATATCAGAGCTATAGACCCAAACAGGGCCAAACTGTACTATGGACCGGTCAAGCAGACCCAAACGGGGTCGCCTATCAACCCAAACGGGGTTGATCATGATCCAAACAAGATCATATATATACTATGGACCCAATTAGGCCAAACTATGGCAGCTGCAATTTCCCTATAGGTGCCTATCTATCCACATCTAAAACTCTATCGTAGGCAGAACTATATTCGTGTTTAATTCACATATTAATACTGTATTCATAGTATACTATTTGTACATATATAGAGTCTTGTAACACGATAAGTTCTCTGGTGCATAAACAAATATATACACATTTCATATGTCAAGTTATTCATCTTGCTCATCCAAATCTGTATGACTATATCATTTGCATCATAAAATATAAGCATGACTTATAATCATCATATCATATACTTGATCATGTTCTCATTAAGCATATCACATGTCCATAGTCATGCTAAAACATCTTCTATCTCATAGGGCGATTACATGCTCATATACTCATATACATAATCATAAATGTACATACCTGTGGGTACATTCGCATATAGTTGACTTATTCTTATGAGCATGTTACTAATAAATATATATACCTTTATCATCATTCAAATCATGTACTATACAAAATATCAACATGTTTCCATATAGGCATATACACATGCCAAGGTCATACTATTATAGTCCCTATTTCATAGCATAAGTACATGTCAAGATGTGCACTTTCATGTCATAAGATTTACATGTGTATATGTATCAATTTGGCATATGACCATCATGCACAAGCCTAATTACATGTATAGGTTAGATATTTCATCACTAGTCTTTATTCATATACACAATTGAATGCATAAGTATTCATATAAATCCTTCATTAATAGCCATATTACATGCTCTATCCAATTAACTTTACTATCACATAAACAAATATCTGTCTCAATTTATTAAAATCATATTATCAAGTGTAGCAACAATCTGCACATAATAGTAAATTATGTTTCTGTGGGCAGTTTAGGAAACTAGTCCGAATTCAACCCTAGATTCCATGTACTTAGAGACAGATTGAAGGTTAGGTTTCTTCATACGAAATATAGGTATGAAAGTCTATTTTTCATGAGATGAAAAGAATGTTTTATGATGTTTAGTTGGCCATGCTAAGATAGTACTGAGGGAATACATGATTATGAACTTGTAATAAGAATTGAATGATATATATATATATAGGTGAAGTAATTAGGCCTAACAGTATCTCATATATATAGGTTACATGACATAAGCAATCCCTTATGAATTGAATTAATTTTGAATGTATACCTTATGTAACCAATGAGATTTAATGCATTAAATAGAAGTTTTATACTGTCAATAATCTTAATAACTAGATCCTTAAAATCAAAGGACTATAAGGTGCATGAATTAGGCTAGTTAGTAAAGAAAGAGATTATATGATGATAGTGAAGTGACAAGTATCCAAGAATAAGATAAGTAATAGTCTAGATTATGATAAACATGGTATTTATTGTTAAAGATGAGGACTCCCCCAAAAGCCTATTGAGAAATGATCAATATGGTAGACATATTTGTTCTCATATGTTATAGTGAAAGTTATGTAAGATAAGATGTAATTGTAAGAGGATTTTCTATAGAGTTTTGTTCCCTACTAAGCTTTATAGCTTAGCATGGATTTGTTTATCCATATAGGTTTTAGGATAAGCTTCAGTTGGATCCATAGCTTTTGTGCCTAGACAACCTAAGAAGAGAAGATCTAGAAGATTGTAGTTGCCTTTGAGGATTTCATTATGTATTGTTGGCCAATTATGTTAGGCCTTCTTATTTATAAGTTTGATTTAATTTATTATGGCATGTAATTACGACCTGTATTATTAATTATTATTTCTACCTGACCTTTAATAGGTTTATAATTGTGATTGATGATTATCCATGGTTAGTGGATTAGGGTGTTACATGTTTTCATAAAGTTTAAATGATATTCACCATGTTTGTTATGATTCCATATATGATGATGATGAATGAGTTAGAAATGAGAAAGTATGACATGTGACATAATGCGAATAACATGAGAAATTATGTGAAAATATATCATAATATGAAATAAAATAATTGCCCTTAGTGTACAATAGGCAATCCAAAATCATGGGATATGATGGCTAGCCATAAGGACACATATATTACGATAGTACCATGAGATTTGATTGATTATTGAGGCATTAGCTACATTAAGTAGTCACCTCACATATGCACACACATTATAGAGCAGTCGAATCATGTCAAGTGGTCCCTCTAGTCATATTGAAGTAGTCGAATCATGTCAAGTGGTTCCTCCAATCTATTGACATCATTGGATTCTTGATCCTGCATATCCTGTTCAAGAATTTCCATTGGGTACTATAAAGGGAAAACATAATTATGTGAGAAAATAAGGACTAAATGGTAAAGTATGCATAAAAGATGTTAATTATATGATAAAATAATGAAAAAAATGAAAAATGAGGTTAATTAGTTTTGAAATGGCAAAAATGTAACTACATGAAAAAATAGAGGTAAAATCATAAATTGGCATTAGAAATATGGTTAAAAGAGTTAAAATGATCAAATAGGTTAAAAAGGGTAAAATCATAAATAAGGAAAAGTTCAGGGACCAAACTGTAATTTATCATCTTATGAAAAAGTACAGGGACTAAAATTTACATTTTAGTAAGAACAAAAATAAAAATAAAAAGAATCCAAAAAGGACAACATTAGTGTGAATTTGGCATAATAAGTAAGTTTAGGGACCAAATGGTAATTTTTCATTTAATTGATAATTAGGCGAGGAAAAGATAAAAATAGCTTTAGTAAGAACAAAATGTTAAATTAAGGAACTTGAGGAGAAATTCTAAGTTAAAAAGTGATAAATAACACATAAGGGGTAAAATGATAATTTTGTAAATAAAGTTTATATAAATGAAATTTTGTACAGTGTATCCACCACTAGGGAACATTGTTGCTTAACACATAGTTTGCTTTGGGTAACACCCTATACCCAGTCAATTAAAAGACCTGTATACTGCATGTCACACTCGGACTTAGCTTCCTTTAATGAGGGTCCAAAATAGAATTCTAATTAAAGGCCTTATTATTCGACAAAGTACTATTCGATTTATAAAAATTTTGACAGAATTTCTCCTAAAATCCTTTAAAACCCCCTAAAAAGATAGTGCTCAAAATACTTTTATTTTTTTCTATTCTACCGTCCACTTGCATTTCAAACTCTAACACAAAATGTCTAGTTCATCCTTCAATATGCCACAACTCAATTTCAACTTAATTAAAACACATAAAATATACTATTATTATCATTTATGATTTACATAATTAATTTTCAAATAAAAATAATTTACTTTAACTACGATTACCTGTATACTTATATTCATATACGCATGAGATTAATTCTCCATTTTATGATGTATATACAAAAGTGCCCATAGTCATGTTAGTATAATTTGGTTCAGACTTAAGATATCAGTTCTTAAGCTTCTTACGTATCCCCTATAGGGAATCAGAACCATGTAGTTCTTAGTGCTATTTATACATTGGTTATGACATAGATCATGCAAACCAAGTATACTTTTAAAATCATGACATATACGATCTATATTATCATGCATATAGCTAATTACTTTTCAAAATATACTCTCAAGATACATGTGTAGTTGTATGTTTTAGACTTTTAATCACATATTCTGTTTAACTATTCAAATTAACAATCAACATGAGCCGTTAAACTAAAATCAAGGTCAAATGCATAACAATCGGCACATATTTCATACCATATTTGAGAAATTCCATACTTTTTAGCAGTCATAAGCTAAACCTTAATAAAAATATTAAGCCCATATATATGCCCATGCATGCCCTTTCAAAAATAAAACGTGATAAAAGTAAATAACTATTTTATTCTTAAGTTTATGCGAGCAAATCAACATATACATTCATATTTCCTTTATCATTTTAATTCATGTTTCAAATATACTCAGTCACATTTCCTCTCTTCATGTTTCAAATATACTCAGTCACATTTCCTCTCTTACTTAGGAGTCAGCAACAATTTATTTAGTTAAATTCCTTGTATATCAAGCACTTAATTAAAACTTCATTCCTTCTTACTATATTACTTTGATAAAATACAAGATACCAATAATTCAATTACGGTTCCCATTTAATTCTTCAAACTATTTTCAATATTTTAAATAGTATTTTGCACTGTCAAGAGTGTATTACGGTCAATTGCCCAATTTAGACATATTAATTAGCTTAAGGGTTTTCAAATTATGCATGAAACACCTAGTGGATACTCATAACTTTTTAGTCACCAACTAAATTTCATTTTGTTGCAAACATATATCCTTGCAATTCTACTTTTCCTGTTAATTTACCAACTTAATAGAATATAAAATTTTGCAATGTAATCTATATATAATCTATCAAGGCAATTCTAACTTCAAATCATCAAATACCTGACAATTTACAATGTCCTAAACAATTCAATTCCTTAAAATTATTGGCAGTGATATTTTAAGATAACAATCATAACATGCAAAATGCATTTAACAAGGATAGACATTCAATTCATAGAAATAATAGAAATCATCCTTAACAACTATTTCAGAATTTTATAAAAGAAATTTGTAAAGGTAAGTTTTGTAGTCACATTGTTAGTTACATCAGGTTATATCAAGTTATATAATGCACAATTAACCATAATATCAATTTTATAAGCTAATTATTAATATTTTTTAAAATGTTTATATCAAATTTTATTCTTTTTTTCAAATTTTTGGTATTTGCCCCTAGTTGTTACCAATGGGAAACCACGAATCGGATATGCAAGATGAGAACGCTAATGCTACTGATGAACTCATGTAACTAAATACTCATGGGACTAAATTACTTGGCATAACCCTGTATCCCCAGGACCAGATCACTTGGTATGACCCTGCGTTCCAAATCCATATGTGTGCCGACAATCCCAATATAATATCATATCAAATCTCATAATTCTCCCACAATATATATATATCCCTATGGCTAGCCATACTATCATAAAGTTCTGGATCACCCACTGAACACTAAAGGTATATATTATTTATCTCATCAATTACCTATTATAATATACATATCAAATTTTTAAACTCAAACATAATATATGTAAGTGTAAGAATTATTAAATTATACCTCTAAAAAAATTAATCTAAAAATACCATACTTCTTATTTAACCTCTAATATAATATTTATAACATTAATTGCACAAAAGTTTAACTCATGCTCAAAAATCCCAACTTACCTAATATATTATTTGTAGAAAAAAATAAATTTCTTTGAACATATAAATTTTAGATGTCAATTTTGTTCAATTTCAACCTCCAAAAGCTTTAATTTATTATTGTCATTCCACTTCTTCTCATCACACCATTACACTTTCACACACATCATCACATAATTCATATTATTCCTTTTTGCCATAAGCCGAGAAACCCATACACACACATTTCCACAAATTAACTTATCATTAATTAATACCATTATCTCAATATATATATATATATATATATATATATATATATATATATATATATATATATATATATATATATATATATATATTGCAGCTTACATCCCAAGGCTATCCCTATTTCACCATCCATCAATATAATTAAATCTTTAATTCCATCTTTTTTTTCAATTTAAAATAATGAACCCAATAAAACTTCACAAGCCTATTTTAACAACACTTAAGCCAAAATTACAAAATTAATTTAACCAAAATTTTGTTTGTTATTTATATATATTAGCTTTTAATTATTCAACTAATATTATCATTTAACAATTAAATGTCAAATAAACACACAATTCATCTTTTCTTTATCATGCCATGATAACTAATAAACTAATTTATTCTTTTAATAACAAATTATATAAATTTTCAATTATTCCATTACATTACTACAAGAACAACCTTTTATACCTAAGAATTCATGCAATTCAAACCACAAGAAAATCCCTAAAACATGAAATGGAAAATTGAGTATATTCACTTACCCATTACGTTTCCCATCTTTTAATTCTCACAATTTGTTGAAATTACTTCTCTCCATCATTTAACTCACATTTCCCTTTCTTGACCACCTTCAAATTCTCTCAACTCCTTGATTCCCAATGTATGTACTTGATGGAAGATGAATTAATTAAAGAATTAGATGAAAAATTATGCTATGATTGGATAGAATTTAGCTTAAATCAAATGGTAGCCTTGAAAATGCATGTCTTGGGTTCAAAAGAAAAGAAGAACGATGAAGAAACATGAAAGAGTGGAAGATGCTAGAAATAGTAGATTTTTATTGCTTATATATATGTTGATCAACGGCCATGATCTAATCAATCAAATCTTGATCTAACAGCTCTAATTTCTTCATTTGTCAACTTGTGATTAGCCTAATTATTTTGTTGTCAAATTTTTATCAATACTAGTTTAAAAATATCTAAAAATATTATTTAGAACATGTTTAAAATTTCAGTCCAAAATGAGTTTGTTTCCATTTATTTTTGAACCCGAAATTAAAATTATCAGTGTAGAAGTTTTATTTCTTTTTTTAGGTGGTTTAAAATTAAATTTTTACTTTTGAAATTCAGTTACATTATTTCAAGTAGTTAATTTAAATTTTATTATTATTATTATTATTTTCACACGTTATTTCTTGTAGTCCACACTAATTCCCTACAAAAATATAGAGCCTTCTCATCCAGGGCATTACACTTTGATTACATGTAGGGACAAGTAATAGAAAACAAGCGATAAATGACCAAGTGGCATATATATGTGAAGATATTTTGAATATGTAAACTTGTGTGCTTTATGTCTTAATCATTTTGGAAACTTGGCAAATGTATTTTGAATATGTAATGAACATTAAACATTAGATGATTTGATATAACGTATGTAATGTGATGCATGTTGTGTGGTTAAGTTGCGGATTGATTTTAGAAGTATTGTGATTGTTATTAGAGTATTTGAGGTGGAGGTTATTATTTGGGGTGTAATTTTGCCAATTTGCAAGTTTGGGTAGCATGAATTATAAGCCGTTATACTACCAAAATTTTTACCAAATGAATAGTAACTCTTTATCGCAATTGGAATTATAGGTTAAATACTAAGTCAAAATCATAGCCATCATTAATTGGAAAATAAATGGATTAAATATACACATGATATTACTAATAATAAGTCATAGCCGATTGCACATATAAGTTAAAAATTAGGGTGCCACACTAAGGCTCTAGCATGAATGCAGAAATGCAATTTCGAAGAGAGATAGGATCAATACTAAAATGCAATTATAAGAACTTAACCAACGTACTTTAGGAGCATGGTATCATGCCTTCTTTTTCTTTTTAGCATTATTTTTGTTTATTTGTCTTATTTTTATTTGTTTGTTTTTGTTTTTTCTTAGTATTCTTTATTTACATTAATTTTTAAGATTTTTGGATGTGTTTTTTGTTTTTTGGGTTTGGAATTTTTATGTCTCTTAAGAGAAATTATGGATGCCTTTTTAAATTACTTTAGATTTGGTAGCGAACTTTAAAATTTATGACTGTGCCTAATTCATAGGTGAACTCCAGTATTTGTAGCTGTGCTTGGAATTATGGTAAACTTTGATATTTACGGTAATGCCTGAGTTATAGTGACCTCTATTATTTGCAATCGTGCAAATATTTGAGGCGAACCCTATTGTTTGCTGTTGTGCCTCTACTTGAGTGGATTTTTGGATTTGTTTTCAATTTTCGGCTTTTAGTGGTAGTTGCCCTTTATTTTTCTATTTGTGCATTATTTTTGTTTGATACACTAAGCTTTTGAATTTTGAATATTTTTTGTATTTGGAAATTTTGAATTATTATTTTGTTTAAGATTTTGAATTTTGAATTTTTTGTAAGTTTCAAAATTTTAGGTTTTTTAAGTATGAGGCATTGATGATCATAGGAAGGCTTTAATGCTAACAAGGGGGCTTTAAATGCCAGCAAAGCAGGTTTTTGTTTGTTTGTTGTTTTTTGCATCTTTATTTTGTTAATTTTTTATTATTGAACATTTGGTATGTTTTTATGTTCTTAAATTTTTGGAATTTTTGCATTTTGATTGCTTTTACATTTTGGGTGTATTTTGAATTTGTACATTTACTATATTTACATTTTTACATTTTAAATGTATTTCAAATTTTTACATATTAGATGTTTTTACATTTTCACATTTTAACATTTGCACTTTGAGATTTTTATAATTTATAAAAAGAATATTACCTGATTGCCCCTAATAATGTGCACATGAGCTAAAGTTGTCCCTTAACAAATCCTTGCTTGAGGAGTCTGTTTGAATTTTTCCTGCATAGTTATATGAACAACAATATTTACAAAAGGTATTATGTATATGAAGAATTATATGTATGAAATGTATGTGTAAACACCGGATCCTAAGGCAGCCAAAATAAGAGTTACCCGATGATGAAGAAATTTTCGTATTTCAAATAAAAAATGCAAACTCAGAGTCTCGTCCATGATTTTTACATTTTCTAAATTTTTTTTTTAGTTTTTAACTTTACATTTTTAGGGGACAAAAATGAGATTGAAAAATCTTTCAAAATGGGGATTTTTATCACAACTGGTCATCTATCATGGAAGGATAGCCATTTGTGGTCATTTACCTCCTAGTTGTCTCCTGGCAGATGGTCGCAAGTCACTAGGTTATGATTATAAGGGCATTTTTGAGATTTCAAGGTTTAATTTTAGTGATGCCCATTTTTCATTGATAGATGCCGTTTGTAGGGATTTTCCAAAATTCCCACATTTTCCAAGAACTCAAAATTTGGTGAAGAATCTATTTTAAATTATGAGATGCTGGATGAATATTTAGTGGGATTATAGAGAAGATTTCAAGGGATTAGACTTCAAAATTATTTCAAACTCTTTTCTTTGATATAAAAACTAAAACCCTTGATTTGGGTTAGGGGCCATTTAATATTCTGCAACCAGAATTCTTAGAGAGAGAGCAGCTACTTGAGATAGAAGAAACTCCATTTTTATTCTTAGGTAGAAGCTTTTTCCTTTCTATCAATATGCGAATACATTAAATGTTTTCAAATGTGGAAATTATCAACTGAAGCTTGGAGCCCTCTATTCAATATTATAGAAATTATATCTCCTGAGGGTAATATTTTGGGGTTCCTTCTCTTGTTGTCTTGGCATGAATGTATATATGTTTAATGTGATTTAATTTTATTAATATGTTAAATGTTGTAATCACTTGATTTACTATTTCATTGATTTGTTTAATGCCATGATTTATTTTCCATGATGTTGTGAATATCCCAGATGTGATTAAAAGTTAGAATGGCATGATCTAGGATATTTTCCACCATTAAAGCATGTGTATATTTCTTAGTTAAAATTTTCTTCTTATGATATTTTATTTATTTTGCATGATTTAAATGTATTATTAATTCTTTAGGATTAGTTTTGGCATGTTTTATAAGGTAAAAATATGAATGTTTATATCTTAATTAGGATTTACTTATCCCCCTTTGTCCTGCTCATTTCTCTTTGATTTGTGTGTGAAAGAGTGGAAAAAGGCTCCATTGAAGGCCGTCGGTGACACTGACTGATGGGACATCATTGAGTCTTTTTTTATCCTCTCTCTCTCTTTATATCTAGGTCACATATCCCGTATTTGGTTGTTTGTGGCCTTAGTTCTAACCTTTTTGTTGACGCTTTATGTTTATTTTTAATATTTGGCTCATTTGCAAGCTTAGTTACATTTTAGATGTCATTTAATTTTGTTTCATGCATTATCATAATCTGTTTAAATTTCTATTCTAGAATGCATGTTCTAATATTAGCTATTTTGTTATTTATCTTCATTTGTCACAAACCAACCATTTGGTTTCCTTATATCCTTTGAGCATTTAATGTTATTTACCCAGATCCTTTTAGAGAGCTTGAGATCTAACATTAATGGAGAATGTGCCATGGAAGATCTAAACCTTTTAATTAGTTTATTTTCCCTTTTACTTTCCTTTTAGTTATTTTATTTGTTTATTTGGATTTATTCAGGGTTTCTAATAGTTTAGTAATAAATGATTTTTGCACATTAAAAAATCAACTGAAATCTTTTTTACTTAATAAATTGGATTTTCCTAATAAAATGGACCAATGTCCAATTTTCAACCCAAAGATTCACATAAAAAAATGAAGAATCCTTATTTTCATAAAATTGGGATCACTCATCCCACGTTTCCTAATATCACAAGGGTTCTTCACCATTTTTGTAAATCTACAAGAGAAAATCAATGTTCCCACCATAAATAAATGCGCTAATTTACGTATCATATTTTAGTTTTCTATTGGAAGATTTTCTTATGTGATTTATTAATTATTTTTATTTACTTTTTGTTTATTTACCTCTTTCCTATACGATGGATGTTTATTTATTTTTGCTTCTGCATCATGTGAGAAGGGAGGTAGTGACTATACTAAAATCTCATTTATAAAGAACACCTAACCAAGGTACAAGTAAGAGTGATATCCGGAACACCATCTTTGGTCTGGGCATCAAAGGTTAGAATCATTTTCCCAATGTTTTATTAGGTAGTGACTTCATGATACCTACCTCTTGGGCCCACTTAGATACCATCATAGGTTAACTATTAACAATACAATCTAGTAGCGAATCTATGAACTTTATCAACCTCATTTGATCTTAGACCCTAAAAGCAGGCCTCCAAATGTCATTCAGATGCAAGCAAGGTTCAGTGCACCTCACAGTCTGTACAAAATTTTACATATGATACACATATAAAATATTATGTACATGAATTATATGCAGAGGACTATATGCATGGCATGTATGGAAAATACTATGTTTATAAAATGTGTGCAAAGAATCATGTATATGGGATACATGTAGCGAGTTATATGAGATATGTGAAAATGATTCATACACATGCAAAGGACTATGGGTATAGTATATATGTAAAAGACTATGCATATGGGCTACATGTAAGGAATTATGCACACAAAATATTTGCACTATATACATGGCATGTTTGCAAAAGTTATATGTGTAAAAATATTTGCAAAATTATATATGTTAAAACATTTGTGAAATATTACATATTAAATGAAATTTTTGGAAGATTATTTGTGTTTAAATAATGTGTACAAAAATGAATAGATCATATCCTGGCTGGATACAGGGTCTAGTGGTTAGTACGACTTGGATGTCATTCTTTCAAATGGATCATGAGCGAGTTTTCTTCAAGTGCTTTCTCTTTAGTTTTTTCTGCCTTGCCTTTTTTTTGAAGTCTCTTATTATTTTTAAGGGAATAGTTCATTGATTTCATCCCCAAGAACCTTAAAAAGTTTGACCTTAGGCTTTGCTCTTTGTCCTATGGTTTTTTTAAGAGATTGATCCATTGTGTGCCTTCTTTAACAAATGTACAGTGTTGGGGCTCATGGTTCCACATTCTATGCATTAAATCAAGAGTGATACCCTCTATTTGAATAATTCATAGTAATCTAGGATGTACCTTTTGCCTTTTGAGACTCTACCATATATCTCAAATTATGAATTATCGATCTGAAAGGAAGTTATCCTAACAATCCTTTATTTCTCTAGATGCCTATAGTCATTATTTAAAGGTAGTGCACCCCTTGTAGGTTTTCACACTAGCTTTTCTTGATAGGAAATGCATCCTTCTAGAGATTTTCAGATAACCCTGTGCCTAATGTTTGCTTGAAATAAACCCAATCCACTTTAATGACTTTTTATTTATTTTTAATGTTTCATGGGATGGGCTACCTATTTTTATCTTTTCACGCTTTCCTTTGGACGAACTTTTACTTAGAGAGCAAGTTACAGTTTTATCTCTAACAACCTTTTTTAGGCCCTATAAACTACCTAAAAATATCTCTAGTTCAAGTAGTGCAGTTCCACTCCTACCGACCCATATTAAATTCTATTTATAACATACATCAAGAAAAAACTTTAGGATACTAATAAATGGCTCTTTCTCATAGTGTACTACTATCAAAATAGCATCTTGGTGAAAATGTCGTGATGAAAATAGTAGTAAAAAATAGCCTTTACCATTGGAAGTCCTGCCTTTATTGCCTTAAGATTAAGCCAACTCTTGCACATATCCCGATATGCACCATAGGTTTTTCTTGATAGGTTAATTGTATGCTCATGCCTAGCTTATTCATGCATTCCTATCTATATGCACCATATAGCAACAATAAGTAATTATAACCAAACATATAATGCAACAAAAAATTTCCATTCAATCTCAAAGGATAATAATTTCTTTGCATCTAACTCCTGCTATTTGTTAGTGTAAGCCCTAGCCCCAATGCATTGTAATAAAACACTTTAATTAATAAAATGAGGCATTTGTTTTATCCATTGTATTCCTGTGCATATCAATTGATAGAACTATCCAAGAATGTTGTTTCGGTTTAAGTTATCATGTGTGAGGCACATGGTTGTAAGACCTTGAAACAAATAAGACATCATTCTAAATATCCCTAGTCAGTCATTATTATGGGAATAACAATGAATTTAGACTAGTATGCTCTCTCTGATATTATGAGTTCTGTCTTACGGATCATTAAGACAAGAGTGTCAATTAGAGATCATAGATACATGTTAAAGAACATGGTATCTGGATTCGATCCGCTCATGAGAACACTACATGGTACAAGTCATAAGTGTTTCTCATATGCAAGTTTTGTATCGGAGTTCTTAGACCTAAAATCTCTATGAAACTCTTTATGAATTAATGTGTGCTTTGACATACACCTAACGTGCTCGTAACAGAGTGACAAGTACGGGTATGCTTGGGTATGCATTGATTCATGTTAGAGAGCATGAGAGAAGTGAAGGGATTACCCCTCTCGATAAGATAGAAAAATATCATCGGCCACTTGATCAGTGAATTGAGAAGTGTATGGCCATACCAAGATGAAATAATGAGTAATCATTATTTATCTGAGAGTTCAGTGTCACTGGAAGATCAAGAAAGGATTTAATATATATAAGGATGACTAGTTTCATGCCTTATATTAATTCTGAAATTTATGGGTAAAGGACTATGCAAAATTGCATTAGGTCACTAAATGTCATATGCATTTTCATTTAATTTGGAATGCTATAATATCTTGCTAGAGAATATATATAGCCTTTGAATTAATTTATTAATTCATTGCCAACATTAAATGGACCTATAGGATTGCACACAGAGCATTTGGTTTAAAATATTTAATTAAAGTACTGGGAATTAATTTGGGCTTTTAATTAAAGTCAAATTAATGTGTATGATGGGTTTTAGATTGCTATTGGACCTTGGCTCATGAGAGAGAAAAAATTCAGCCCACAAGGTTTAATTTCAATTAATTAAATGTCTTGTATTAATTTAATTAATTGAGTATTAAACCTAAAAGACTTATGATCAAATTAAATCTCTTAATTATGAATATTGGTGGCCGAAATTCCTAGAGGAAAATCAAAGGAATTTCGGCACATGCTTTTTAGTCATTAAGTGATTTATTTGGTTAATATGTCTTATATTTTAATCTTGGATTAATTCAAAAGAATTTAAATCAATATATATCTCTTATTTTAAAGAAGTGATAAAGGCTGAAATTAATTATCTTTAAGTATTTGATTTTAGATTTATCACTTAAAAAATAAAAGGATACATATTGAATGAGAGAAAAAAACATAAAACCCTAATTTTTCTATTGTTTTTGCGTGAAACTCTCTCTCTCTCTCAAGAATTTCTTTTAGCCAATTTTCACAAGGAGAAAGGATAGTTCCTCATTCTCTTGTGATCTTGGGTAGTAATAGCAACCTAAGAGAAGTACAAAATCAAATTTTGTAGCTTCAAACCATAGCCATTATACAATACATTAAAAGAGAGCTAACAACCTCTATTTTAAGCCGTCGGTGCAATTGTGTGTGTGAGAATAGAGGGAGTGGCATAAAAGGCTGTTCCTTGGCATTGGTGATCAAGATCTAAGATGGATAAATTCATCTCGGTTGCTGGTCATCACCAAACTCAAGTTTTAAAAGGCATCCAAAGTTGTAAGTTTTAAAACCCTAAAATTGCATGTTTCGATTCTTGTCATAGAATTGTTTGGCATGTATGATCGTTTTTGTTGTTTTCCCGTTGCGTGATTGCCATGTTCATACCATGTCATATTCCATCAATGGTATCAGATCCTAAACATCCTTATTTTAGTGCTTTAGATGCATGAAAAATTAATTAAAAATCGTCATTATGAAAACATGCAAATCTGAAATTTTCTGTTTTGAGTTTTTTGCATTGTTTTGGTGTAAAAACGATTTTAATTGATTAGATAGGTATTATAATTAATATGACATGTTAATATACTTTCCTAAGATGTTCTAGGAGCTGTTAATGGTCGGACTTAATTAATAATACCTGATGGTACATGTTAATATTAAAACTAGGTGCTAGTTGGCATGTTAATTGTTAGTTTAACAACTAGTTTTCAATATTAAATGTAAAAACGATTTTGGAATGTTTGTAAGTGATATTTAAAGATTAATTATCAGGTTTGGACATATTTTAAATTTGATTTTAATTCTGGTCCATGACAATTTAATTGATTAATTTTAAAATCACTTAAAACTATGACTAGTTTGTGTTTGTTACATGTTTAATCAACATTGTTTGTTTTGTTTTGATTAAAATGGTAAAAACACATTTAGATTATATTGGTAAAGAATATTAAATCAATATTTATGGACTTATTTAAATTATTAAATGACTCATAAAATTGATTTAAATGTTTGTGCATTTTATGGGATTACATAAGCATTAAACAACTAGTTTTTGTTGATTGTTTGTTTTTGCATGAATGCCGTGTACTATATATGTGTTCTTCATGATTTTATATTTTTAATTCATGTTAGCACATATTATATGTATTTTTAATGTTTATGGGCTGTATGACATAAAATTAAAAATGGCAAAATTGGAAATTATACTAGAGTTGATTTATAGCACAAATCTAACTAGTTAGTGTTTTGGGCTTTTAACAGAACTTATTCAATAAAAGGATTTAGTCCATTGGGCTTTGGCCCAGGCCCGTCATGGGGTCTTCTCTTAAAGGTTCAATTACACAATTTCCATAAATGGACTTGGCTAAATTAATTAAAATTGGACTTTGTTTGATCCATGAATGCTATGTATATTTATTTGCTTGTTTGGTGTGATGAATGGATATGCATGGTGCATTCATGGGCCCTGGGTTTTTGTAATTAAATATGGCCTACTTGCCATTATATTTTATTGTAAAAGTTTCATTTATTTCTTAAAATAGAATTTATTTGAAGACTTTGTAAATCAAGACAAAGCCCACCGGAGTGGAGAAGCCCAACTCGAAGATTTTTATGTAATAGTATAGAATCTTAGTTGTAGGTTTTTGGGCCCATGTTTGTCACGCTTTACTTTATGCAATTATATATATGCATGCTATGTATGGATGACAAAGCGTATGCCATATAAGCCATAATAAAATGAATCCCTAAAAAAATAGTAAGTCACAAAGTTGCCTTCCTAATTCGAAACATGTCAAGGCATCGATCATCGGTCACGTAGACTAGGAGTCCTAGATGCACCCGATTATCTTTATGAGGCATGGGTTGTGAATGTAGGTTGGACTTAACATGGAAAGGGATGCCCAGACCTAGGCAACTAATAAATGGGTTTGTGCTATAACATCTTAAGATGTTAGCCCATTTGATCCAAGAGTCATGTACGAGACATGATTGGAGTTTTCCTACCTAAGTAACTTAACTTATTAGGTGTACAAGCTTAGCTTGACTAATAAGTTGTTGTGAAAAGTGGATCTTGGCCCACATTAAAATCACTAACGTGAATTATTTAAGGCAATATTAATTCGGTTTGTGGGATTATGAATAAGACCTCATTTAATCTTGCTAAATTTTATTGTAGATTGAAAATGGCATCTTCAAACAACAATTTCTCATTGCGATCGGTCCTTGAAAAGGACAAAATGAATGGCTCCAATTTCATAGACTGGTCTCAAAACTTAAGAATAGTTCTTAAGCAAGAGAAAAAGTCGTATGTTTTGGATGCACCCTTACCTGAAGAACCTGGCAGGAACGCCTCTACCGTTCAAAAGGAAACTTTTGAGACCAAGAAGAGCGACATCAATGATGTGACCTGTCTAATGCTGGCCACTATGGTGCCTGACTTGCAAAAGCAATTTATGGACCAAGAGGCTTATGCAATCATGGTACACCTCAAGGAGATGTTCCAAGAGCAAGCTCATCACGAGAGGTTCGTGACAACAAAGGCTTTAATTTCTTGTAAGATGGCTGCGGGTACTCCTATTAGTAGCCATGTACTCAAGATGAAAGGGTATCTTGATACTCTTGAGAAGCTTGAGGTACTAGTGCCAAAGGAATTGGCCTCTAACTTGATCTTAGGATCATTGACTGATGATTATGATCCATTCGTGATGAATTATAACATGCATGCAATGAACAAGTCAGTCACTGAGCATCATGGGATGCTTAAGAATGCTGAAGAGAACATTCGAAAGACCAATCCCGTATTGATGGTTCAAGGGGGCATTAAGAAGGGACCCGCTAAGGGAAAGGGAAAGGGAAAGGCAAAACCCAAGAATGACCTAGCTCGGTTCAAGTCAAGTGGGAGTGCACCTCAGGCCCAATCCAAGCCCAAGGCGCAGAAACTCAAAGAGAGTGAGAGCACTTACTTCCATTGCAACAAGATAGGGCATTGGAGGAAGAATTGCGCTCTCTTCAAGGAAGAACAAAAGAAGAATGGAGCCAAGACGTCCAGTTCTGGTATTTTTGTTGTTGAGATTAACCTTTCTATTTCTACCACTTGGGTATTGGATACCAGTTGTGGTTCTCACATTTGTTCAAATGTGCAGGGGCTAAGAAATAGGCGGTTACTTAGGAAGAATGAAGTGGACTTCCGTGTGGGGAATGGAGCACGAGTTGCTGCCATGGAGATAGGCAACTATCACCTCAATTTACCTTCCGAACTTTGTATTGTTTTGAATAATTGTTATTATGTGCCTGCTATGAGCAAAAACATTATTTCAGTTTCTTGTGTGGATAATGATGAATTTGATTTTGTTATTAAAAATGGAAATGCTCATATTGGTCGCCAAGGCATTTCTTATGGCAATGCCATGTTGTAAAATGGCCTTTATATCCTTGATCTACAAAACAAAGATTCCATATACAACATTAATACGAAGATGGTTAAGTCAAATGAATTTAACCCTACCTACTTCTGGCATTGTCGTTTAGGACATGCAAACGAAAAATGCATTTCAAGACTCCACAAGATTGGAGTGCTTGGGTCATTTAACTTAGAGTCTTATGACACATGCAAGCCATGTTTGCATAGAAAAATGACAAAGAGTCCTTTTAATAAGAAAGGTGAGAGGACTAATGGCTTATTGGAACTAATACATACCGATGTATGTGGACCTTTAAGTACACAAGCTAGAGGTGGTTTTAGCTACTTTATGACATTCATAGATGACTTCAGTAGATATGGCTATGTCTATCTAATGAAGTAGAAGTTTGAAACTTTTGAGAAATTCAAAGAGTTTAAGAACCAAGTCGAAAACCAACTTGGCAAAAGTATAAAAGCCATTCGATCAGATCGAGGTGGCGAATACTTAAGCCAAGAGTTTGATAGTCATCTAAAGGAGTGTGGTATTATTTCACAGCTCACTCCTCCTGGAACACCTCAATGAAATGGTGTGTCAGAAAGGAGAAATTGAACTCTATTGGACATGGTTCAATCTATGATAAGTCAAGCAAATCTTCCTATCTCTTTTTGGGGTTATGCATTAGAAACTGTTGCGTTTCTATTAAACTGTACACCAACTTAAGCAGTTGAGAAGACACCATACGAGGTATGGACTGGGAAAGAACCCAATATGTCTTTCTCAGGATTTGGGGCTGTGAAGCACATGTTAAGAAATTAACATCCGAAAAACTAGAGTCCAAATCCAGTGTCTGCTTGTTTGTGGGTTATCCTAAAGAAACAAAGGGATACTACTTTTACCCACAAGCCGAGAATAAAGTATTTGTTGCTCGCAAGGCTGTTTTCTTGGAAAAGGAGTTCCTTCTTAAGAAAGACGGTGGGAGTAAAGTAGAACTTGGAAAAATTCAAGCGCCACAAACTCCTATAGAGGATGAATTGGATTGGATCAAGTTC